>JAWWMP010000116.1:32020273-32057333 GCA_035047865.1 Dendrocincla tyrannina | reverse complement strand
CCGGCCCCGGCCATTCGCGTCCCCGCCCGTCCCCTCCGCGTTCGCCCCCGCCTGTCCCTCCGCGCTCGCCGTCGCGCCGCAGCCAATCAGCGCCCGCGTCGCGGGCGCGCGGCGGGCGCGGCCGCCATGGAGGACGTGAGCGCCAAGTTCGTGTCGCAGAAGATCAGCCGGGTGCGATGGCGGCCCCCTCCCCACGCCGCGCTGCAGCCCCCCGATGTCTTCGCCACCGGCTCCTGGGACAACGAGGTGCGGCATCCCCTGCGCGGTGCCCTGCTGGCGTCCCTGAGGAAGTGCCGGTGTCCCCGCCGGGGAGCGCTGGTTCACTCCGGCCGGAGGCAGCTTCCTCAGGAGCCTTCCCTGGCTGAGGCGCGCTGCTGGGTACTTTGGAAAGGGTTTTCGGGTAAAAGTGCTGGTGGTTGTTTCCGTACAGGATAACAGGATCTCCCTCTGGTCTGCCAGCGACCTTGGGAACGTGGGCCTAAATGGTGAATACCATGGGGAACCTCACCTGCTGTGTGACATCCAGCACAACGGTGATGTTATGGACATGCAGGTAAAACAACTGTGTTGAATAGATGCGGTGGTTTAGTTTTCTTGGTTTTGGTTTAAGCCTTCGCTAGTAACCAGGTTATAACTAAGGAAGTATTCCATACCATTCTTTCACGTAATCAGGGATATATAAAGATGGGGAGTTTCCTCCCTCTCTCGCTCTTTCCCCTTCGTGTGCTTGGAGGATATCAGGTGTCTGTTGGCTTTAGCTCTTATCTCATCTTCTTATCGGAGAAGCTGGTGTCCCAGCCATACAGAGGGGAAGGACCTGCTTTCTCTTAAGGGGAGTATTGGTGAGAATTGATTGTATTAGTTACTTATCGAGATTTTCCCTGAGTTACGAGTGTGTGTATTTGTTTTGTTTGGTTTTACCCATTTTTGTCCCATTTCCCTTCCCCCCTTTTCCCTTTTGGGGTTGTTCTGGGATTTGTTCTGTAGATTCATAATGTTTGATTGTATATAATTGTAATATATGGGAATATATATATATACTTTTATTATAATTGTCTTTTTGGATACTTTTTTTTCCTTCTTTCTTGGGAAGTGGGGGTGGGAAATCTGTGTGGCCGGCAGTTGGGCTTGACAGGGAGCCAACCCAAACCTCCACAATAGATCCCTACTTTCTAAGGGCTTGTCATTTAGGAGAAGTCAAGTGAGAGTGAGCTGTCAAAATGCCAGGATTGGCTAGCAAATTCTTACAAAGAAAAAGGGCAAAACCAATCACTATGGCTTTGTGGGTTTGTTTTTTGTGGGGTTTGTTCTGCTTTTCCCTCTACCAATAATTTAGGTTACTCTAAAATTAAAACTGTCTTCTTGGTAGTAACATCGACTAATAGCATACTTATTATCTCCCTTTAGTTTTTGGATCAAGAGAGAATTGTGGTTGCCTCATCAACAGGAACCGTAACTATATTCCGGCATCATCAAAATAACCAGGTATGTAACATGCACAGGCTTTAAGAAGCTATTTTATGTAATACAGCTCACTTTGATCTCAGCATAAGAAACATCTGTCTACCGAAATCAATTATTTTAATAAGTGTGTTAGAAAAATCTTTGACTTTATATATACAAGGAAAGAAAAAAGCATTTTATGCACAACCTACATAAAGTAGATTCCAGGGCAGGACTGGGGTATCTGGTAGGATACATCTGTAACTAAACAGTCCATTCAATGAAAACATTTTTTTAAGAGATTATACTGTTTTAGGGGAGTGGGTCTTAATGGACTTGTAGTTGCCTTACTAAGAGTTTTTGCATTCTTGAACTAAATGACTTATGTTGAATTTCTTCTTATGAGTGTCATGTGAAGGGAAATATGCAGACTCTGTAGTCTTTTGCTTTGATTATAAATTGCTAAAAATAAACGCATAATTACTTTTCTTATATATTCCCAATGACACCATGAAAACAGATATCTGTTAATAGTTTGGTGTGGTACCTAAAATAAGTTCTTTGCCATCAAAATCTGAATCTGACCTTATATTTTGTAAAGGTTTCAGCTCTTTTTCCTCGTCCTGGGGAAAGATCGAAGGCATCAGTTTAGTAAAAGATGTTTTTCAGTTCATAAGCAGTGTTCTGTCTCGTTTCTAGGTCATGTGAAAATGTGAAAATGGCGGTTCAGAGAACAAATAAGTAATGTTTCATGGAAAGGCTGTGTGCTTAAGTGTTGAGGAAAATTTAGATCTTTTGATTTCTGTTTGTATAGGAGGTTCTTATTTCTGTGAGATAGTGGGGCTTTCCTGGAGCTTGTTTCTAGTTTCAGGAGTATTCTGGAAGCTTTGTTCTATAAGATTCATTATTTAACAGCATAGTTTCCTGTCTGGTTACTACTTAGACATTATCTGCCAACCATCGGTGGGAGAAAGCCCATCATCATGTGGATCAAAACACATCTTGTGGTGGAGCAGCATGTACTGGAGTTGTCTGCAACAACCCAGAAATTGTCACCGTTGGAGAAGATGGTAGAATAAATCTTTTCAGAGCTGACCAAAAAGATGCAGTACGAACTATAGGTATGTCAAATAACTATTCCAATTACTATAGTCTGGAGTGAGTTGCTTGGTTTTCAGCTTCTCAAATGATAACAATAAAAAAGTCTGTTGAGGATTAATTTCAGTATTCCAAGTTAAATGTGTTTACTCCAGATTATTCCTTATCCCTACAGATTTTAAATCCTTGACGCTTATTTCAAATTTATTTCTATATTTATTCAGGCATATGTAAGTTAATGTTTTAGCTGATGGAGAAGCTTCAAGCCAAGCATTCTCTGTATGTTTCTCTTTCACCTAGAATTGGTAAATACTATGACAGTATATATGAAGTAGGGTTAGATTTCAAGAGGTATTGTCTCCCAAGTTCTTCATAACTGGAAGTCAGTGAAATGGTCACTTCAATTCACTATTTGCAATAAAATTAACCCTCATGGTGTCCATATACAAAAACATCTGTTTGTGTGTCTAAAACAGCAGCAAGAACCAGAAACCACTGTTTGTACCCTGTTTATGTGCCAAATATCATGGTGATATCAAGGGATCGTTTTTCCCTAGGTGAAAAAGCTCCATATTCCCTAGAGTAATAGATTATGTGATGAAGCAAGATGTTTGTGAAAGGTGTAAAACTTGGTTATTACCAACTCTTCTATCATGCTAGTCTCATGGAAACAGAATACAAGTTTGTAGCATCTGTTGGAAATTGAACTTAAAAGCAGAAGTAATTTAAAGAATGGTAACACTGTTTGATAGTGGCATTACTATGCCAGAACTTTCTCGCTGCAGCTTCAATTTGATACAGCACGTTGTTTCTTCTTAAGCAAAACCTTTCCTCCAGTGGATGAAAGAATTCACACAGGGACAAGGCAACTAAGGAAGGAAGTACTTTGGAACTTCTTTGGGGGGGGTACTTATGTATACCTGGCTGTATATACACACAAGATAAATCCTTTTAATTGCATACTGTCCTTTACTGAAGTTCCTTGAGAATTTCTGCAGAAAACCTTTCTATATTAAAAAAAAGGGGTAGCAGAGCATGAGCCAGATTTTGTTAGCAGGTACACATGAAATACAGTAACAGTCTCAGGGGTGACCTTATCACACTCTACAACTACCTGAAAGGAGCTTGTAATGAGGTAGGGGTAGGCCTCTTCACCCAGGCAGCCAGTGACAGGACAAGAGGACAGTCTCAAGCTGCGCCAGGGGAGGTTCAGGTTAGACATCGGGAAGAATTTCTTCACAGGAAATACTGGAACAGGCTGCCAAGGGAGGTGATGGAGTTACCATCTTTGGAAGCATTCAAGAAACAACTGGACATGGCATGGTCTCATTGACATGGTGCTGTTTGGTCAAAGGTTGCACTTGATGATCTTGGAAGTCTTTTCCAACCTTAATGATTCTGTGATTCCATGATTTTTGGAGGGGGGAGAGGACATAAAACAGTTTTAAAGAATTATTTTATTTTAAAATTTTTACTTATATACAGATACAGAGTATTCTGGTACATGTTTAATAGAATTGAATGTTTTGCTGACTCCCAGGAAGCAGATACCAAAAAAACTTATGTCTGTCTGGGCAATTTCTCAGATGCTTACATACAGATTTAATAATGTGAGGGATGAAAGTTTTCTTGGTGCTCACTTGGTTCCTAGTTGAAAATGCTTGCATTGTAGTGAGAGCATCATTCAGTGTTACACTGCAGGAAGACTGTATTAGATCTGCTAGTGCATAAATATTTAAGAAATCACACTTTAATTACTTCTGCTAGTGCATAAATATTTAAGAAATCACACTTTAATTAATTCAGAAATGTCCTTTTGAAAATGGGAAGGGAAACATTAAAATAGGTACATAAATAATTCTATCATACCTATGATGTGATAGGTGAAGCTTATGTGGAGTTAGGTGGAAAGGGCTAGCACAAACTTAGGGACTGGAGATGGTTTTACAGTAAAAGTTGGAGAGAGGAGAGAGAGGACATCTTGGAAGATCCTCTCAGGTTCTTCAGGATGGAGTTCTGTGGTGTAAGCAATCTTTCATACTGGTTCCCAGTTCAATGACACCTTGACATTCCCAGGCACTGAGCTGAACACTCAACATGTTTTAATATGAAGATAGAACTCTTGTACCTCATTCAGTATTTGCAAATGAATACCTTAGTATTTTATTTACTGTTCAATGGATTTAAGAGCATAATACGAAGTTGACAGGTTTGTAGTCAGTATCGGTAGGAAAAAAATCTCCAAAGTTAGAGATTAGGTAAAAATCTTTTGGAGCCATAAAAATGTATCATTGCTAAATCACTTAGGATTACTCTGTCATAAAATTTTAAATCTTGTAGAACTTCAGTGTTCAGTAATCTCACACTTCCTTTTTAAAGTGTTTTGGTGAGGGTTTTTTTCTTCCTCTCAGCTTTCATTTAAATACAAGGCAGAAAAGTCATTCAAGTATCTGTTACCAGGAATGCATGTTACCCAGAAAGATGATAATTCACTTATGTTTTCAATATGTACTTACACAAAGAATTTTAAAATATTTGAGTTGAAAGTAGACCTTACAATGTTATCCCATCATAATAAAGATGAAAAGTAACACTTAAAATACAAGAAAATGGTGTCTACATTTGCTTCTAAGGCCTCAAAAGGTTCACCTCAGTTCTGTGAATTGTTTGACGTTGTAAATTACTCTGATCAAAAGAAACACTGGAGAAAAGGACCCAGAAAAAAAAGAGCTTTGCCATTTAGTTATTACAAGCACAGCATAACTCTGGTTTAACTTGATATCACATTGGTAGTTCTTGGAAAAGGTTTAAAAGTTGGTGAAGTGTTTCTGTATACAACAGCTTAATGATCTCAGCCAGAGTTAGTGTTTCTTGTGTTCAGAAGAACACTGTTATGAAAAGCTCCACAGTTGCCTCCTGTCGTAGGTGCTGGCATATCAAAACAACTTCTGAAAACAATAAACTTGGCTGAATTGATTCCTCTTGAAGAAACTGCAAAAGGAAATCTTATGGATCAAGAAGTAGTTCTCTATGCACCAGAGCTAATTAAATACAGCTTCTAACAGACTTCTCTCAGTAGTGTTAGACACAGGAAGCAAGGGCTCCTTTTTCACAGGGTATTTGCAGATACTGCTCTGTCTCTGACCCTGAAAATGCAGAGATTGTAAGCACACTTAAGCAGCTGTGTTCTGTTTCTATAGAGTTATTTTGTTGTAATTAAAAGGAGACTAGCATTCCATAGGTTTACCTGAATGCTTTCCTCATCTCTTGCAGACAACGCAGACAGCAGTACACTTCATGCAGTGACTTTCCTTCGCACAACTGAGATCTTGACAGTAAATTCAATTGGACAGTTAAAAATATGGGACCTCAGACAGCAAAGAAATGAGCCATCTCAAATATTTTCTTTGTAAGACCTCCACTTTATTACATATTTACTGAGAAATGTGCTACTTTATATAATCTGATTTAAATCTTTCCTGATAGCTTTCTAACAATGGGATGGTACAATACTGAATTTTTTAAAGGATTTTAACTTCTTTGGTATATAAATAATCAAAAGCAGACTGCTTAATGGCTGAACTACTATTGTGATTAAGCATTGTGCTTAGGTGGTCTGTTTTATGATTTAACTCTTGAAGGACTATTGCACCTGCACACTTGATCTTTTTCAAGAAAAAAAGCTCCAACCCTCAACCCAAAACTCTTTACCTATTTATATATATACACTTTACATCTGCTTTTCTCCACAGGCCTAATACAAGGTTTCTGGCATTTGGAATGTATTTGGATGGTAACTTTGTGCCTTATAAAGTACTGTGAGAAAACAAAGTGAGCTAGATTTAAATCTCCTTGTTGTCTGTGTAATAATTCCCACTGCTGTTAATAGGCTGTGGTTTAGGTACCTAAATTTTGTTAGTGCCCAGTCTCCCTTTGTAACTCTTAGTATATGTTGAAACTGTAATTATAACATGCATTTCACAGTAAACTTATCGTAGGTATATGTAGAGTATTATCTGTATGCAAGGCTCTCTCACTTCTGTAAAGCTGTCAGATGCCATGTAGATGCCTGTGTACCGTAGGGCACCAAATCTGATGTTCATCCAATTGTAGATTCATGTCAATACCATACCTCTGGCTTCCAGTAGGTATCGTGTGGTTTCAGCCTGTGGTAATCAGATGCTACAGGAATTGATGCTGCTGTTGATTATTGGTTCCTTGTCGACACTCTAGGGATTAAGAAGGAGAAAATAGAAACTAAATAAAGAATTCATGTTTGGGTTATTTGCTTGTTTTATTTTTTTCTCTTTGCAGGGCAGGTGACAGAGTTCCACTGCACTGTGTGGATAGGCATCCCAATCAGCAGCATATTGTGGCCACAGGAGGTCAGGATGGGATGCTGAGCATATGGGACATCAGGCAGGGTACTATGCCAGTGTCCCTGCTAAATGCTCATGAAGCAGAAAGTAAGTACCTGAAACGGAGTGGGGAGAAGAAGGTGTTAATTTAGAGGAGTCTCCATTTTCTGTAAAAGATAAGTTGTTGTAACTATGGTAGAAAACAATCACATAGTTGCCACTTCATAGAATCATGGAATGGTTTAGGCTGGAAGAGATTTAAAGATCATCCAGTTCCAACCCACCTGCCACGGGCAGGGACTTTCCCCACTTGATCAGGTTGCTCCAAGCCCCATCCAGCCTGGCCTTGAACACTTAAAAGGATGGAGCATCCACAACTTCTCTCTACACAAACAAGATAGCAATTCATTTTATGCTGGACATATCTTTACTTGATGCTATGATCATATTAAATGAGTAAAAATATTTATTGATGTTAAGTTTTATTGATGTAAATGTCTTTTCCACAGTTGTATTTAAACACAAAATAATGTGTGCCGGGAAGGAATGCATGCTGTGTGCGGATTTAAACTTAGTAGTAGGGAAGATGGCATCAGGTGGTATACAGAATGCCAGAATTCAGATACAACTTTACCCTTCATCAATTTTTGCAATACTGAAAATGCAACAAAACAGGGTTATTTTTCTTGCTTACACCCCTCTTCCAGCAGAGGGAAAATATGCAGTATATAACTAAGGATGGGGTTTTGGGTCTCCTACCCACACACACTTAAGAATGGAAAGTTTTGATGGGGACATGGGTTCTTGTAAGTGCATGTCTACATCACACTATCCAAAGGACAGTGATTGAAGTACTTGATGATTGTTCTGAAGTGTTTCTGACATGGTTTTGTTTGATACTTCCAGTGTGGGAAGTTCACTTCCATCCCTCCAACCCTGATCACTTATTTACATGTTCTGAAGATGGATCTCTTTGGCACTGGGATGCTTCCACAAATGTATCTGAAAAGCCATCTTTTCTTCATCAAGGTAAGGATGTTTGAAGGCTGTCTGCCTTGAATTTGTCAGTTAGCAACATCATTACAGTCTGTTCTCACATGACCCAATTAATAAGACAATCCTAATACAAAAAATTAAAAGCTGGTTTCTTTTCTTAGAAAGAAAGCCCTGATAGGCACTTGAGGAAAACTACTTATAAGGCTAGCAGTTGTGTGAGGGTTTTTTATCATCTGATTTTGTGGTTTTTTTAATCAGCTACATTCTGACGACTGTGTGAAAGGGCACATCCATGATTTCAAAGATAGATTGTGTTCACTTAAAAATATCTGTATATAGAAGATGGAGGCAGCCTGAATGACATTCCTGAGTCTCTGAGTGAGACACACAAGGTTAAAATACCAAAATAATTGATATGTTAATGAGATAGTAGAACTAGGAATTTACAATTCAAGGTTATAATTGGAACTTTCAGTGAATGAAACCAGATCCTTTTGCACTGTGGCAGGATTTTAAAGTTATGATACTGACTTAATATAAATATTTATTTTAACATTCTTAATCACAAATTCTGCTAATGCTTGCCACTTCAGACTGTAAACTGTGGGGAAACTTTCTGATGTCACCTGCTGCATTTGGCCTCAAAGTTGTCATTCAAAATTAAGTTTTATATATGGAAGCGAGAGGATTACTGAGTCAAGTTGCACTGTGCATGATTTCAGGTATATGAAATATAAATCCCTTAGCATCACTTCACCTGTTAACTTTATGTGGAGTAACAGTTCTCAAACTGTGAGACTTCAGTTTGAATGTAAAATACTATGTGGAAAAAGTTCAAAGTCAAATACAGGTATATCACTTGCTGCAGAGTAAGTAGGGAGGAGGGACAGTAAGGATAAGTATTACTGAAGCAAAGCTGAAACCCCAAATATAGGAGGACACTGTATAAACAGACTTCTGTTCTTCTCTCCTTCTTTTAGTATCTGCCTAGAAAAACTTGCAGGTACTTACACTGTCTGTTCAGTGAGTTGAGTTCTTAGCTGCTCTGATGTATTTGTCTTAATTGAGGACATAGCTGCTAGCAGGTTTCTGTAATCACTTCAAGTGCTTGATTTTTTTAAGCTATTTTTTCTTTCATTTACCAAAGAAATATCTGATTACTAATAGAAAAACTGACGTAAATGCAAAATTATATTCCTATTATGTCTGTTCCAAATCTATTATGTTTCTTCAATTTCTGAGAACATATAAACTAAATTGAATTTTTTTTCCCTATCTTCCCTCTTTCCTTCTTTCAGGAGGAAGAAGTACTACCTATCTTTCCCACAGTACCATTAACCAGTCTGTAGTAAGTGCCTGGCTAAGCAACGATCCTACCAAAGACCGCATGGAAATCACCAACTTAATTCCAAATCAGACTTTGTCTGTGAATAGCTTAGATGTTTTAGGATCATGCCTAGTCTATGGTACTGATGCAGAGGCTATTTATGTGAACAGACAACTTTTTGCATGAAATGACTGCAGTATCCCTTTGAAGTATTGAACTACTGGGAAATGTCAGGTTCATTCTTAATGCTACTCGTTAGTCTGTTACTGGTGTGTGGGGGAGAGACCTACAGCCTGGTCCTGGTACTGCAGAAGAAATGTGATGTACCTCAGATTCTGACAGCTGTCACTTGCTACTGATGCTCTGGGATGGGTAACTGAGCAAGCTTTTACATGCCATGTCTTCCTTACTGCCTGTTTGGTTTTGATAAGCAGGAAAGCAGTCACTAGGGCAAGATTTTTGCTGTAAAGTTATGTCCATAATACACATGCGCATAAAAACAGAAGAAAAGGTAAACCCTGGATTTTTATTTTTCCCTGTAAAGATATTTTTCAAGTATTATTTCTAAAGTGAAATCATGGGGTTCTTTGAAATTCTTTTTATGTCACATGAGAGAGATGGGGTTTTTTTTAAGCAGAGTTTTTTTTATATATTATGGGGAACATAATTTTTAGTGTTAGTTGATGAGAATTGGAAGGAAAACTGTTAAGGCTATGAAATGTGAAAGGTTCTACAGGAATCTAAGCATTTTGGCAACATTATGCTGAATTATTTACAATTTTATCATGGATGCTGCATGTTAAGACCTGATAATGCACCAGTAAATCTCCCAAGCAAAACCAGATTTTTTATAATTAAGAAATTGTATTTGACAGATGTATTGGCTGTGTTTTCAGGTGTAAGAATAAGACCTTATAAACTTGAGACATTGTCTTTGTCAAAATTTCGTGTCTGGTCTGTTGAAATCTTTGAAAAGTTCAGTTTTATGATTAGCATTGTACCTACCTTTTGTTACAAAGAACCCTTTCTCTTTTTAATAAACAGTTTTGCACAAGAGTAGTGGTCTGGGTTACTAAATTAGTTCAAATAGATGTGCTTGCACTCTTCTTTGCAGGAAGGTAAAAACCGTAACTTAAACCATAACTTACTTGGACTGATCCTGGGTATGCAAACTGAAGGATGGAGAGAAACCTCAGGATCTGGGCAGCAACAGGCTAGTTACAAGGTCTTATGTGGTATTTTCCACCATAACCACTTGAGAGAGTACTTCGCTTCAAAGGCAGTGGTGGCAAGCACACCTTACCTGATCCGAAATTCTTGTGTCTGGCTGCAGGAGCTGGATGACAGGGCTGTCCTCCCTTCATCGGGCCATGCATGGCCCTGCCAAGAGGCTCGTTAGAGCAGCATAAATTTTGCTTCCCGAGGTGCAAAAGATGGAAACGACACGGATGGGCGAGAAACAAACGCCCGAGCTGCGGCTCCCAGTGGCACCCCGTGGGTCCTCCTTCCTGTAGGTCCGTACTGAGTCCATCGTTCGGGCAGGAGCTGCAGCAGGAGCCTCGGCAGGGCTTTTCTTCCCCGCTCCCCACCCCGCTCCATTAGGAAATCGGGATTCGCCCCGAGCGAGGAAGCGGTGCCCACGGCGGGGCAGTGCGCTATCCCCGTCCCTGTGCGCTATGCCCGTGCGCTATCCCTGTCCCCGTGCGCTATCCCTAGCTCCTATCTCCTATCCCCCATCCCCGTCCCGGTGCGTGGGCCCGCAGGGGTTCCGGGCCCCGCGCGGGGCAGGCCGGGATGCGCCCATATCCGGGCGGCTCCGCGGCGGGGACACCGACAAAATGGCGGCGCCGAACTGAGCGGCCCGGGCCGGCGGGGGCACTGCGGAGGGAGGAGGGGGGGACAGGCCCCGCGGGACAAGCACAGCAGGTGGCGGAGCAGGGTGGGGGCGAGCTGGGGTGCGGCAGAAAGGGGTCTGGGGGAGCGTGGGTAAGGAGGGGGGTGTGCGGGTGTCGGTGGTCCAGGAGGGAGCGGAGGTAGAGCTGCCGCCGCCTTCTAACTCTCCGGGAAGGGGGTGCTGATGTTCGCTTGTTTTTTCCAGTCCGTATTTCTCCTCTGGTCCGTCGCGGGCGCCGGTGGGGAGATGGTAGTGGACAAGGCAGGCTCGGGCCCCTCCAAGCCCGCAGGTGACAGGTGCCCCCGGCAGCGGGAGAAGAAGAGCAAACAGCAGGCCTGCGACGGATTCACTATTAGAGCCATGATGAAAAACAGCGTGGTACGTTTGCTGCTAGCAATGAGGTGATATTAATTAGCTTACCTTAAGGTGTCCAAGAAGCGTAGCAAGTTAGAACTGAGCGTAAAGTACGTCGGGAAGGTGTGTCAGTTACAGTAATACCTTATCTGGAGTTTGCTGGTTGCTGAAATTACCTTCAGAGTTTTCAGAAGTGTTGTCACAAGGTAACTCTCTGTGCCTGTGGTAATTGTGATGTTTCGACTACCAAGTGCACCATTGCTTTGGTGCCATCCTACTAAAATGCCAGCCTGTAGATGCCTCTGTGTGTGGCTTACCACCTCGCTTTTAGCAAAATGCTATCAGGTGGAACTGCAGTATTACTCAGGTGTTTTCATACACTGGCACAGTGTGGTAGAAGTTTGATGTGAATGTCACGTAGGATGGCAAAGATCTGCAAAATACACTAGTTTTTAAAATAGGCTTGAAAAATAATTCCACACCATCTAGGAGAATGCTAAACTGGAAATAAATATTAGTTTTCCAACTCATAGTTCAAAGACAGAGAGATTGATCCAGCAAGCTTCATTTGAAGTCGCATTCACAATTTCTAAAAAATTTAGAGGTTTGTGTTAAAATATTGGTATAAAGGCCTTTCAAATTGCTTTATATTGTTTTACTTCTCTACCTTTATCAGAATTTAGGAATAAAAAAGCTTCAACTAGTACAGAATGCAGATGTTCAACATGTAAGCAGCTGAGGTAATGTGTACATACATCTGTTCTTAAACTCCTGAATTGTTTTTTTCTTTATTTGGACACTCTTCAAGATGTTACAAACAAACAAAGTGTTAAGTTCTCAGGGGTTTTTTTTTAAATCTAGATACTATTCTGACAGCAGTTATGAAGTACATTATTTCCCTTTGCTTTGCTGAAGTGGTCTTCCTGAAGCAGTCTCTCTGGCCTTGTTATCTGTAAGAGCATCCTCTTAAAAGCCCAGCAAATCCATCTTTAAACAAATTTTAAATAGAGTAGAAATTGTGTCCTTGAAAAACTTTCTCCTTATTAGTAAAACTAAAATAAGTTTCACCTTAGTTGGAAAAACACAAGGTGGACAGACTATAATACTTCAACTCTTGGGATTAATTTTTGAAAATGTTTCCTCTTCTCTGGGCAAAAGTCAGGTTGTGGATATTTGCACATATTTGTTTACACCTTGATGTGTAAAAGACACAATTTTGTCTAAAACAATCATGAGTTTCACTGGACTGTGAGAAATATATATTTAATTTTTAAAAAGGAGGTGACGTGAACTTTACTAGCTATGAGTTTAATCAGAATTTAGGTTCCCTTTTATATATTTATAGATTATTAACTTACATGGCTGCATTTCTAACTTCCTAAACATGAACAGAAGGTTAAATCACAGGTAAATCTGCTGCCTTTGGAACTACTCAGTGAATCATAGAAATTAGTTTGGCATGGATCTGTAGATCATTTAACCCAACTTCCCATTTGAAGTGGGCTTGTCACTAGGAGTAGATCGGGTAAATCATGGGTTTTCCTAAATCAGCTGTGAAACCCTCCAACATCAGAAATTCCCTGACCTCTCCTGGCAATCTCTGCCTTGCCTGCCTGCCCATTGGCCCCATCAGAAGTCGAGTTTACAATGTTCTGACCTACTGCACTACGGCTCTACTCATAGCTGGGTAGGAAGCACTGAACCTGTTAGCGGTCCTGGTAGATTCATTGTGAAAGGACTGTGTTTTGCAAAAATTCCAACTGAGGACAGACAGCCACTGGAATCATTTCCAGTCAATGTGCAAAAACATCAGCGTAGATTAAGGAATATCACACTGCCACTCTGTGCAAAAGTGTGTCTCTCTTTTACAACAACTGGTTAAATGGAGCTTCAGGTTTATTAAGTACTCATTTGTCAGAGGTTGACATCATCGATGAAGTTCTCATGGATAGCTTAGGAGTTGACTGGAGGGTTGAAAGCACAGCAGGAAATATAGTTAAGGCATGGTAATTCTTTGTGTTAACAGCATGACAAGTCATAGGGTTATCAGCAAATGTGTTCGACATCTCCAGCTCAAACAACGAGGTACTGATTAATAGCAGTTAGTGTTAAACTCTTCATGTAGAGTCTTAAGATTACCATTATGCATATATGACTGTAAGTGTTGTGGTAAAGGTTCCAGAATTCTTTCATATTGCTTGTGCAAACGGTGTTTTATGAAGCTGTTTTTCATAAAAGTTCCTGCTTTCATACATAGCCAGTAATAAGTGAAGAAATTAAGTACTTACAGTACTGAAGATTTGTCTCAGCTCTCACTAAATCTAAGGTTTGTTTGTTGTACTACAATACTTAATAAATATTTGCAAAAAAAACCCTGTTCCTGAACTGAAGAAAACTCACTTAAGTTATTCCAAAACTGTAAATTTATTGAGTGGTTTAGATTAAGAGCAAGATTCAATAAAGGTCTTCTACACTAACAAAATTCAATAAAGCTCTTCTGCTAACAAGCTAGATACTGTGACATTTACATTTTAATTGTTCTGTCCTCCAAGTGGAACGAAGAATGCCATATTATATACTCATAGCTCACAGGTACTGTATGTAGAATTAGGAATACAATTAAAAATTAATATACAGACTGGCAAGTAGAATAGTGTCTGAACGTGAATGTGGGAAGCAGGGAGATATTTCTGTTCCCTTCTGATCCTCTCCAGATGATGTTTTTCCTATTTTCTGCAGTTGTACATAAGAGAATAATGTGTTAGTGTCCCCATTTTCTGTAATGTACGAGTGATAAAAGCACTTTTTCAAGGACAGGATTTATTCTATTGCTTAAAGGAAACTCTAGAAAGGGAATTCCAGTATATCTGCCAACTTTTAAATGATTCTTAACTAAGAAGTTATAAGATTACTGCGGTGGAAAAGATCACAGAGAGAAAAATTTGCACATCTTTTCAAAGTGCTGTTACTGTGCAGCAGAGGGTTAGAATTTGTAGGGCTAGAAAGTGGCAAGGTAGGAAACGCACTGTATAAATGTATTTTAGTGCATATGTCATTCATGCAGGAGTTTTGAAAGCTTTTTTCTGTGGAATTTTATGTCAGTAATTACTTGCTAGAATGAACCGGATGATATGGAGTGGAATAAAGATATGAAAGGTTTTTGGGGGGTTTTTTGCCCCTGTTTTCCCTGAACCTTGAATTCCTTACTGCAAAACAGCAGACCTTCAGCAGGAAAGAGAGTTTGTGTTTTCTCTACAGGTCCTCTGTTAGTAACACTATTACCATGTAAGTTGAAGTATCCCTCTGTAGCATGTCAATTTGAACTCCTCTGGCCAGAGTACTGAGTTTGGATTTTCTTCCTGACTTGGAGTATTAACCAACAGATTTTATATAAAAAAAGTTACTATTGCTTTCATCTGTGTTCCGTGAAATCAGTCAGAAACTGCCTCTAGATATAGGCCATAGGGAATAGAGTGAAATTGTCTACTAAATGGCCTTAGAAAGGAATTGGATTTCTAAAACTAAAGCAGCTGTTCAACCTGTGAGAGTCTTGGCCAATAGTTTCATTTTAACCATAGAGATAATGTGATTTGTTTACATTCTGAAACTTTATGTGGCATTGTGTTTATATTCATCACACTGTGGAGCTAAAACTGCTTTTGTTATTTATCTTGTAGCAGTAGAAGTTTCTGATCTGATTTTGAGACTATAGGAAAGTATTGTTTACTCGAAAGAAGTTGTATCTTTCTGTTATAATACTTAATTTATTAGAAAAGGCAGTATGTTTTGGACTAAGTAGATGTCAAGTTAAAGGAATGTTTTGGTAAATGTTTACTGAGAAGTTAGCATGTCCATCTTGGAGGAACTGCTCCAGTTTAACAGTAGCAATTGTGTACAATCTACAAGTATACTTCAGTGAACACTGTGAGACAATTTAAACTGTCAGTGCTCTGGAAAACAGTTCTATCTTCTTCCTCATTCAGGCTGTTTAGTACTGCTGCCCCTTATTGTGTCCACATTTGTGCAATGTTGGCTGATCAGGGAAATGATCCTGATGAAGAAGTCTTCAGCCTGTTGAAGCTAACTACGTTGAACTGCAGTCTTTAGGACTGAGGCAAAGCTTCTGTTTCAATGAGGCCCATCTGTTTTGCCCTTCTCCCTGTCCTAACTGCATGCTTCCATCTCCCTTTTTCCACTGGTATTGTTTTGTTTTTTTTTTTTCAAATACAGAGGAGGTTGGATCAGCTCTAACAGCTTCTAAGTTAATACATGCAAGGAGAAGGGAAGTAGGAAAATGTTATCAGCACAAGCTGTGTGGGTGGGAATGTACGTTTGCAACATTGTGGTCTTAATTAATTAAAAACCAATTATGATATTGAGTTCTAGCAGAGTAGTTCCACAAGCATTTAAAGCGGCATAAACTTGCACCACAATTGAAAGATGTTCTCTTCATCCCTGACCATTTATTCTTTGTGCAGTATGAACTTTTGCATAGCCTTGCAGTGAACTAGACTGGGGCCCTGGTTAAACCTAGATTAAAAGCATCTCAGCTTTTTTTTTCATAGCACTGATAGCACTGCAGACTTGACATACAGTTTGGTAACAGTGTAAGCTCACAAAAGTTGTTGCTGCTACAGCCTTGCCTGCTTCTGCTTCATATATGCACCTCTTCCTTTGTGCCAATACACAGTCACACAACTGGATTGATGAGGTACTTACTTGATTTGCATTAGGTTCAAACACAAAAAGCTTTAATACAAAGAGGTTTTTATTTCCCCTCATAAAGTTATGTTCCTTTCCAATTCCATGCTTATGTTTACTGTAATGACTGCTTTGAGAGTATGATGTAAAAGGAGAATACACAGCAAAACTACTAATGCTTGAGACCATAATGTCTTCCAAAAGCTTCTATTTCATATTATGTTTTCCAGTTATAATACTGCTCTTGTTTTTTTAAATAGTCTAAAATCAGCCCTTTATTTTTGTGAATGTGGTGAAAGGTTGGTATTGCTTATAGTTGCAGTGCTAAGATGATATGATTTGTTTAATAGCCTAAGCATGAAGAAATCATGCTGCTTTATTTATGAAAATCTATGACACGTTTGAATCTCTAGTAAATCTTTCCTAATTCAGTCGTATGACTTAAAATTGATAACAAGTAAATTATTGGTTAGACTCTGTTTCATGTTTTTGGTTGACAACTCTTGTCTTAGAACGCTTAATTTGATTAACAATATTTTATGCAGAAATAGACCTTGGAAAATTTTAAGTTTCATATCTAGGGAAGGTAAATGTAAATTGATTTTAAAACATTATGACCATACTGTTTCAAGACTCCTAATCGCCTTTTTGTGAACTAATAAATAAAATATTCTAACTGGAGATTGTTACAGAGATAGTTGTCTAATTCTTTCAATTCTTGCATTGGAATGGAACTATTTTAAACTTTGCAAACTGTTTACAGATTTCATGCAAGTTAAAATCCTGCAGTGCTCTGAGCATATGGATATCTTATCTATTGTTTCTCTGAACGAAGAGGGCATTTTTTGGTTTTGAGATTTTTTTTTTTGCTGCAAATATAGGAATACAGAATAAATTATTAGGCAATAGTTAATAGGTTCTGAAGATTTTAAGCTGTCAACTTGCTGAGTAGGGATTTATCTAAAGCCATCATTTCCCACATGCAGCTGAGTACAGGTCTAGAACTAACCAATTGCAAATGTGAAAGAGGTGAGGTAGAAAGCATTTGACATACACCGTTCTCAGCGCTCAGACTCCAGAACAGTTTCAAAAAAAATGTGTGCATATGTACATATTCTTTCCTTCAAATTGATATCTTTCAGTTAAGAAAAATCCTGTCCTCTATGTTGGCTTCAGCCTTCATCTTAGTATTCTGTTAGTTGACTGGGGATGCCGCAGGATGCCTGGAGTGAGTTCAGTGAAGAGCCATCAAGGCGGGGTTCTGGAGCACATATTCCAGGAGGAGAGGTGGAGGGGAACTGTGTTTAGCCTGGAGAAGAGAAAGCTACCTGAATGTCTCAT
This sequence comes from Dendrocincla tyrannina, assembly GCA_035047865.1. Classification (NCBI taxonomy): domain Eukaryota; kingdom Metazoa; phylum Chordata; class Aves; order Passeriformes; family Dendrocolaptidae; genus Dendrocincla; species Dendrocincla tyrannina. The sequence goes on along the minus strand of JAWWMP010000116.1, from coordinate 32,039,821 downwards.
GGTGCTAGGTCCTAACAGACCTAGGGACCTAACAGCTGTGAGAAGGCTGTCAGGAGGATAAAATGAGTCAATTCCCTCTAGTGATGGGAGAACAAGAGATGTGTGTTGAAACAAGGTGTTAAGGATGGTGAAAAGCTTTTTTGCAATGAAGATAGTCAAACAGGGCATCAGGTTCCCCTGATGCTGTGCAGCCTTCTTGGAGATTTTCAAGATATGAATGGAAAAAGCCCTGAGCAACCTGTTCGAAGATAATCCTGCTTGGAGAAGGAGGTTGAATCAGTGTCTTCCTGAGGTCATTTCCAACCTGAGTTTTCCCATAATTCTACTTCTTCTTCCATAATAGGGTGGTCTGTGGTCACTCCATGGCTTTGCTGCTACTAAGGTTAGACAAATTAGTGATGACTAACTGACTCTCAATTTTGGTGAGGGAAAAGGAAAAGGGCATTTGAGGGTTTTTGCTTTAATAGACTTGCTGCTTTTCTGAAGATGTAGAGGACGTAACAAATACTGAAACTCCCTTCTGACCCTCAGAAAAACTGTATAACACAATACTGTTATAGTATTGAACTACACCATAAATGTGAGGTTGACTTTATAAATACAATTGAGTAAGCCTGCATCAGTGCTTGGGTAGCAGCAGCGTGTGCTTATTAACTGAGATTAGCTGCAGCTAATTCTTCTGCGGTCTGCTGCAAGTGTGCAGGGAGTGCTGCTGCCACGTATGCAATGAATGCTTCAAGGAATTGAAGCACCTGATCGTGTCTGTAGCTGTCAACCTCAGGACGCTGTCCCTTGTCTCAAAGCCTTTTCTTGTCACTGCTATAACTTAAATGGCATTGGAAGTTTGAAGTGGACAAAGGAGACAGGAGATGTAGTACTGTGGCATTTGCACTAGAAAAAGGAGTGTTGAAACAGAAAAGGAACGAGACTTCCCAAAGTGGCGACCTGGGTGATCACTAACCCAGAATGATTTTTCCTGTGTCTGTGCTCCCCAAACTTACCGATGTGCTAAAGACAATGGTTGCCTTAACTGCAGTCACAGAGTGCTGGAGTCCACACCAGGAAAATGGAAGTTTTCTTTCTTCTCTTAACTGATACTTCCAGTTAGTATATATGCTTAGTCTGTGTTTAACTGAAATTATCTTTGAAGGGGTCAGAGGCATTTTTTTTATTTTCATGAAGTTTTCTTAACCATTTTGAAACAACAATTACTGCAAAGCCAAAAAAAAAAAAGTAGCAAACAATACTGTTGGTACATTGATAAAATTTCTAGACAATGTAATAGAAAAACTGCTGTGAAAGACTGAGTGGTTCTTCCTAGCAGTAGTTGATGCTTTTATATACTTCACATTCATATAAGCAGTTTGGCCTAGCTTTTCATTTTCATAACATAGTTATACTTTTGCTGAAAAATTCACTGCTCTCTGATAACTTCCTTTCTTAGGTAAAATATGTGTCAGATAAGATGAAGTTACAAAGTTCTGTAAGTTGTTTGGACTTACCCTGGTATTCTTGAAAATATCTGTAGATCTTCTAAGTTTAGCAAGTCTTTCATTCTTTCAGTAATTGTTCAGATAGAGTTTCTTTCCTGTTATTTCCATGTAAGATTTGTCTTAATGACAGTTGTATTATTAAGACCATGATTTAGGGACTGAAATATTATTTCCTGAACTTTTTTTTTTTTTTTTTAATTTAAGGGAAAGAATGAGGAAAGCCCTGTTCAATGAGAATTTCCTGCAAGGGAGTGAGTGTGCAAGGGCTTGTGCAAGGAGCAACCCTGCGAAAGAATTAGTGTGCAAGTCTCTGTGCAAGGCTGGGATTGTGCAAGGTCGTGCATTTCAGGCTGTTGTGGACCCAATGCATGCTCCCACTCCTGCATGCTCCACTGACTGTGGCCACTACAGCCCCCTTTTTATAATAATATTTCAGAGGTGTTCTAAAAAATCCAAAAGCTTTGAATTTAGTTTCCTTTCCTTATAAGTTTCATTGCATATAGTTAGGGGACATACTTTATTATCCAAGTTTTCTGTTTCAAGACCAATCATTGTGTACTTAATTAGAAAAGACTGGTGGTCTACTTTAAAAGTTAAGAAAAAATAAATTATGCCCTGGCTTTTCTTACTATCCTATTGCGGATATTTTAATGTGACATTAGTGTTTTGTATTGGATATCTTCTCAGCTAAAACTATATAGGCAAAGGTGCATGCTTACTTCTACTGAAACTGGTAGCCAGAATTTGATAAACCCTTTTTTTTTCACAGAAGTTGAAAACATACATTCTTGATTCCAGAAGCAGATCTATTGATCCCTCTCTGCACTCTTAACTACTGCTCATGCTCTCTTTTTCTCTGACCTTCTTTACTTCTTCTCCAGACATGCAGTTTTTTCATGTCAGTGGATTTCTCTTGCAATGATGTTCATCAGGTGGGTTTTTGGGAGGAGGGCAGTTCCACATGGCAAGAAGCCTTTTAGGGAATGCACTTATAAAGCGTACACCTAGACCTAATTAGAATACCTTATATAATTATTTTTACTGTAAAAAAATCTCAAAGGAGTGATCTCATTATAATTGTAAATTACAGCATTGTAAGGTATGACTGGAAAATTTTTTCACAAGACGTGTACATGTATTAGCTGATTTTTTAATATTTTTTTTATACTGCGTTTTACTAACTCATCTCATGCCCATCTAATTTGTGTGTCCTTCATTTAATTCTTCTGGTTTTAGATTAATAGGTAAAGGTCAGAGGAACAATTACTGCAAGTTGATTTAATCTCCTGTGTAATATAGTCCATCAAATTCTGAAAGTGATTTCTGCATGAAATGTGTAACTTCTGCTTAAGCTAGAAGATATGGGTTTTTTTAGTAAATAATAAAACCCAAAGGTAATAGTGGTGTCAGGGAGTCCATTTTATCTCTAAATTATGCCAGTGCTTAAGTTAACCAATGCAATACTATTAAAAATTTGCAGTCCAGATGTATATAAAATTATCACAAAATACTCAAATTTTAATGTGTAAATATTTTAGAGTGAGACAACTACTTACAGAGAGATACAATCTTTAAAAATCCACAAAAGTGAAGTTTTAGTATGCTTTAGCTTTCTACTGAAAATCTGTTTAAGTCATGATTATTTTTATGAGCTTCTAGTATGCGTTTGGACATTTTTAAGATACTTTACAATATTATTATTCAGGGCAACAATCAAATTTTAGTATTTTATTTGAGAATTTCTGAAGGCTTTTGGTCATCCAATTGTTCATCCAGTATGAAGAATTCAGACAGTGCACTAGAATTGTACCACATCCATCACTTTAACTTAAAAAAGCAAAATTGTATCAGTAAGAAGTCACTGAGTTACACATTCAAGATGGCATGAGTCAGCTTTAGCTGAGATGTGTGTATGACCTTTCTGCTTCAAGTTACAGATTACAGTTCATACTTTGGAGAGGCTAAATGCAAATCAGCTGACTCCTAACTGAATGCCCTTCCCAGCAGACTGAAGGTAGGCTGTCTTATGTTAGTAGTTCTGAAGCCTGTGTTCTTAACTTGTGCAGCCTACTGGGCAAAGATAGTTTTGCATTTGGATTATCACCATGCGCTCCTGGCAGTGAAAGTTGTAGACTTGAAATGTTGTGTATTGGAAAGGCAAATTTACAAAATCCTCACCTCTTGAACTTGTATTCTAACTCATAAATAAATATGCAAAAAATATCAATATTAAAGGGGACCTTTCTGAAAGCAGGGTTTGGTCTTCAGAAAATAATTTCATGGTCTACATTTTCAGTAGTCTGATATATCACTTTGGTAGTCTCAATTCAAGTGTCTGAACTCCAAAGAGGAATGGGAATTCACATACATTCCTGCAATTCAGTATTCTGAAGTATCTCATTCTCTTCACCAGTATTGAAGGAGCCTGGGTTCGAAGCTTAATGTAGGCTCTTTAAATCACCCTGATTTGGGGGCTGGTGTTCGACTATCAGACTGTATTGTTTGTGTTGGTTTTGTTCCATGGATAACTCAATGGAATAGTAATCTTTCATTAGGCGTCTAGAAAATTATGTAAATATTGTTTATTACCTAGCAGAAGATTAAAAAAACAATTTCACTTAGTGTAATATGCTCATTATATGAGAGGATTCTGTAATCCTCTGTAGTATCTAGTACTGTCTCCTTTAGCCTGTACTTTTAGGTTTCTTTTTTCCAGTCTATTTCCCTGTTTCCTTAATCCCCGTCTAATCGACTGCTTTAGATGTATATTAAGTTCACTCCAGAATCCCACAGACCCACTCTCAGAGGCAAGAGTAGTTCAAAAAGTACTCATTGAAGGAGTTAATTATGGTGTCTTTTCTTGCAAGTTACAAGCTGTCTGATTAAAATGATCATTTTGAATCGTATTTTTCCAAAGAAAGGGAGCAAGATGTGTTTTTAAGGGAGATCTTCATAAATACTGTCATGGTTCTTATGCTTCTAAAAGGACTCTCTAAAGCTGTGTCGAATTTGCAGCCTAACCACTGGAAGATTATACTATTACATGAAAAAAACCCACAAAGTGAAAATAAGTCATTGCATTATGCTCCAAGTACCCAAACTAATGAAACCTGATATCCTGGAGGGGTTTTTTTTGTTTTCTGGTTGATTAGTATTAATATTAAACTTTTTCCTGCTGCTATTCAATAAGATATCTGATGTCTGGTAACATGAGAGACACACTTCTTGATTGGAGCATCCTCTCTGTTCTCTGTTATTTCCATAAAACATGAAGGCAGCTGTTTATGCTTCAAATCTGCCTTTTTCTCAAATTCAGTTGAAAATGACCAACAGATGCACATTCTTTAGGAAGGAAGGCGAGCAAGTGTACACGCAGCATGGAAGTGTAAGCCATGTTTCCTGATAATGTTTGAGATCAGTACATATATGCGTTCATCAGGCAAGCAAGAAAAAGATTGAGTTCCTTTCAGTCAGAAACTATTGCTTGAAGGTGAACACTTAATAACTGAGTTGCATAATTTTATTGTGAAAATGAACAGTCTCAGAGGCTAGACTTCAGTTTTGGAACTACGAGGACATCAGCAACTTCAGTGATTTTCCAGTGAAGTGACTGGTATCAACAGAGTTGACAGTAGAGTGCGTCAGCAGCACAATAGAGAATTTTCTGTAGAATCAGAATACCTGAAGCAGATTGTTTTTGAACTTCATTAGAAAGCAGAAGTTATTTTCCTATAGTGATAGAGGAGAAACCTCTGACTTTCTGGCTCCCATGTTTAGCCTGTAGGTTATTATCATGACTATCAGTGTTATTTCACATGACTAAAGGTTCAAGAATCTGTTACTAAGTTTTGTAATTAACCAGTAAGTATATTGTTTATTAGGTTCTATTGTTTAACCTCCTGATTTTAATGTTCTAGAAACGTGAATTTAATGAAAAGGTATGACATTTATGACACATTTCTCAAACTTTACTAAATGCTTTCTGATATGCAATTTAAACACAGGAAGGTAGTAATCATGGTAACACTTCTAGTTCGGAAAGACTGCAACTGCAATGCCACCAGTAAGACTAAACACTAATGTATATTGAAGATTTTATTATATAAAAAAATGTGTGTAGTATTAATGAAAAACAGTCTTGTGATATTAAGTTCTTATAAATAAAACAGAATTAAGTGAAAGATAAAAGGCATAGAGGGAACTATTGCTTGATATAAGACAAATATCTGTGCTCATGTGTGAGAAAAAAGACAAAAGTAAAATATGGATTTGTAATTTATGTTTAATAGAAGTAAACATGACATTAAGTTATTTTCTACTTATGGAAGTGAAGGATATTTTATAACATTATAAAATACCACTTAATTTCCCAGCTCTTATGGACAATATTGTGTCTTGGGAGGAGTAATACAAGGAATTCTTGCAAAGATAGGCATTCCATGGAAAATTACCACTAGAAAACTTATTTCGTTTTAGAAATAAACTGGCATTAATTAGAGCAGTTACATGCTATCATGGGATAATAAATTCCTAACACATTAATAAAAAATCATTTTGTGTTTGTTTGATTGTTTTTTTAAACACATTTATTTAGTGATCTGTGAGTTCAGTTAATAAATCAGTACTTTATTTTCTCAGAGTATGTAGTAATTTTTTTTAGTGTTGTAAATATATTCACAACCTACATTAAAATGTTGCTTTTTAATTACTAGGGTGCTTTCTGTGGACTACCAAAAATTGTAAAAAACATGAAAGCAGAGGACTTTCCCTGTGAAGAGTATGAAACAAGTATAAATAAGCTTTTTTTTTTTTCTCCTGTGAACCCTGTATTAATACTGTTTCATTTTCTCAAGGCAGTATGATTTACTACATGTGCTGCAACCAAAATTCAGCTATAAAAATGTACCTTCTTAACCTAAGGAAAAAATCATGCTTTTGCTAAAGAATTGAGTAGGTGAAGTTTTGATATTTTCAGAATTTGTGTACAAAAACCTTAATTGAATGTAAAAAAAGACAAAATCTTCACATTTTCACTTAAATGAGGGGGGGAGGGGTTTAAGGTTGAAATAATCCTGCTAAGCAGAACTTCTATTTAGTTGTCTAAAACTGAAATATATGTGCTTATTCTTTAAACTGCAAAATTTTAAAGTAGGATATAAAAAGCTTGAGAATGATAAACCCAACTGAATTTTTTGAGTCATTCATGTCATCCTCAGCTGCAATGTTTACAATATTACAGACTGAAAGTGACTACGTAGATAATAACATCAATGGACAACTGAAAAAGAGGAAAGTAAAGATGGTTGGCATGTATGTGTGGACAGCTGATAGCACTGTTTGTGGATTGATGCTCAGTGAAGAGTCAGGAGATCCTAAGTAACTTAGTTTGTCCCAGCTCTTCAGTCTTGCATATGGCATTCAGAGTGTACTAGTCTTCCTGATAAATCATCTCCCACACCTTTCTTTTTTTCACTCTAGGCATTTTTTAAACAATTTTTTTTTTCTTCCCACAAGACCCTTAGGTGTTTAGTCCATCAATGTTTGCAGGAAAGAAATAAAATGAGAAATCTACTAGCCTCTCTTGCCACAGAAGAAGTGTGTTGTTTCAAGATCTCTCATAAAGTTTTGTGTTAAACAGAATTAAAGGTAGAACCAATCCTCATAGCATCAGAAAAATAAAGGCTTTCAGGGCCTGAATGAAACCACCCCTCAGAATTGCCTTGAAGCTCTCTGATAGGAGTTGACCTATCCAGTTCAGGGTGACTGAGTCATTTCTGCCAGTCTCCCAGGCAAGTCAGCAGCACATGGTGATCTTCAGTGACAAACACAGCTGATAGGTTTAATGAAGTAAGCATGGATATCTTCCTCTGAGCTGTGCCAGAGACGAAATAGTTTGCAAGCAAGACTAATGCACTCTGAAAGCTGTTACCAAGTTTGAAAGCCTGACTGCCCTTATTTAGCTTCTTGGCAGAGAAGTCGAATTCTGTAAGAGAGTATGTTGTTTGGTTTGCTTTTTAACTTACTTGTATGATCATTTTTTCCAAGAATAAAAAGCTGTAGTAGCTGGACAGAACATTTGAGCTAAAAGGACTTTTTCAGGCTGGGCATTTACACTTATTTTTTTCATGTTGGTTTAAAAACTGTGATCTATATTCAAATTACATTCAGATTACGTTGGGGTGCTTAGGACTTTGCCTAGCTGGATTTTAATTGTCTTCAAGGATGGAGATTCTACATCGTCTTTGGATGACCTGTCCCAATAACTACCTTCCTTGTGAAAAAGCTTTTTCTACTGTCAAGTCAGAATTACTGGCGTTTGTGGCAATTGCCTCTTCCTTTTCTGTTGTTCATCACTGCAGTGAGCTTTGCTCTCATGATGGTAACTGAAGGGAGCAATGAGATCCTGTTAAGCTTCCTCTTCTTAAGGCTGAACAAACTGTTTCTCTCACCCTCTCCTCATGTGTCATGTATTGCAGCACTCCCTTCTTACTGATGGTCCTCCACCAGCCTTGCACCAATATATCAATGTCTTTCATGTATTGAGATGTCTGAACTGTGATCTTATGCTCTAAATGCAGTCTCACAAACATCAAATAAAGGGAAGTGTTGAATTCCCTCAACATTCTTGATGTAGCCCAGAATGCAGTTATCTCTTCTTTGTCACAGAGGTACACATATGTTCCACTTGTTCTCAGATATCCCCAAGATCTTTCTTGTAAAGCTGCCTTCTAGTCAGTCACTGCCTGGCCTGAACTGATCCAGTGCAGAACTTTGCATTTATTGCTGCTGAACTTTGTGAAATTTCTGTCAACCCATTTTGCTACCCTGTCAAGATATTTCTGAATGCCTTCCTCCAAATTTGTTACCATTCACAAAGTCTCTCAGCTTACATTCAGTCCCATAGTCCAACTTGTTAATGAGGTGTTAAATAGCTCTGTATTGAGCCCAATAATACTTCATGTAACTCCCTACCAGTTGTTCAACTAGCTCCTATCCTTTGGGCCCAACATCCCACCATTTTCCACCCTCCCTGTGGGCAGTTCCTCATGGAACTCACTCATGTGAATGGGATGTAGACTGCTAAATGGCATTAGATGCCACACTTTACATTTATGGATGTTTCCGTATCATTAAGATCGTGGGTCAATGCATGAATTTATTTCTAACTCATCTCCCTGATCCTTGAGAATGACAACAGTGACATAGCTTTTATACTCTGTAATTTAAAAATATTATTCTCCACCATTTCTTGAAGGGGTTAATTGTATACCTTATCCCAGTGTGATTGAATATAAATACTATAAATCAGACTTTTTTTGTATCACTATTGTTGCCCTATAATCAGTGTATTTTATACCTGTCATTCTCCTTGTTGGTGTGCAGACCTTTCTATATTTACCATATAAAATTTAAGTTAAAAAATATATAATGATGTGAGAAGGAACAGCAATGTAATTAGTGTTAACAGGGCCACATGAGTTTTACTATTCCTTTCTAGATTATGTAGATTTTTGATTATGTAAAACAAGTAAAATTTCAGCTTACTAATGGCACTAATAAATATTGCAATGTAGTGTTTTACATGCTTCCTGAGTTTTGTACCTTTTGAACACTAGCTATTTTTCGCGTAGGACTTCAGGATCTTAGCTGGAAGAAGTTTGATGATGATTGGGTTTTCTGTGAGGAGAAAGACATATGGCTAGCTTCTACTTTACTTCTCTTACTGTTGTAATTATATTTGTCGGTGAATAGAATAAATGTGGGTTGAATATACTGTTGTATTGGTAGGTTAGAGCAAAGCTAGATGAATAAATTAAACAACATCATTGGGAGATTCAGTTTTTAGACATCAAGTAAACCAAACCTGCTTTATTAAATTCTATGGGAGGAAAATAACTCTAGAAAGTTAATTCTTCTTAATGCAAGCAAAGTTTTATGTGTGCAGCTGTTGAAGCTTCATGTAATATTGTATATATTGGCTTCTGTTAATTTTATTCATTTGGAAGTTGGCCATTTGGGTTTTTTCATCCTTTTGTGCATGATTTCATTAACATTTTATAAAATTTTTCATGGATAATAACATAAGTAGAGAAAACATCTTGGAAAGTTTGGCAACCACTATTTATTCTCTAACTAGTCTAAGGGAAGATGTATTTATTCGTTCTTTTTTTCTGCTATAGTAGTCTGACTTTTTGTTATAGTCTTGTTCTGATAGTCTCTTTTGATGAGGTCTAAAGGGTAACAGTCTTCTGCGTAGTACTTAGCCACTGTGTAATCATATTAGTCCATTTTCATTACTGTTTCAGCCATTAATGATGGTGGTGGTGGTGTACAGTTGTCAAAACTAACCTCTCTATCTTCTGTAGCTTAGTCTGCAGACGGTCAGTGAGTAGGCATTTGGCTTGCTTTTGACCAAAAGGACTGAAGTTACAAGTGATCAGGGGTATAATTGAGCAACAAATTACAGTGAATGTGAATTAAACAAAGCATCCCTAGAGCTACATGGCAGAAGTCAAGTGTTACTAATTCTCCGAGTTATTACCTCATAATAACTAGCATCCTGAAGATGTTTTTCTGTTATTAAATTCTTGCAGAGTGAGCGTGTTCTATGAAATACTGAATAACATTTTTCACAGTGTGTGATTTGTGCTATCTCTGGTAATCAGATCACATTGCACAACGTAGATGTGTATGTGGGTGAATCAGGCAGAATTTGGAGGACAATTGTATTTTAATTTAATTGGAAATAATAGAAGAAAAATTAAATTATCAATCAACTTTTTTACATGTGTTTAATGGATCACATCTTACAACTTCTGGAGTTGGTTGGTTTTTTATAAAGTAATAGGAAAATCCAATGGTGAATTTTCAGTTTTACCATTTCTCCAAAATATTAATTTTTATTAAAAGATGTATTGTTATGCTCAAATTTGTAATGCAATTTGAAACTTATTTCTAAGGCAGTAAAATATTAATAATTGAAAACTGTGGTTTGTAGTTTCTATAATAAAATATCATTGCATTTAACCAAATATATAGCTAGTGATCCAGTGCATTGGTCCATAGGTTAATTTATAAGAGTTAGCTGTAAAAACCTGAAAATATTTAAGGAAGATCAAAGGTTTTCAAGCACTGTAGATTGACTGAACTTAAGTATTTTACTTGTTCTGCTATATATTGGAAGGGGTGGGACTGGATCAGAAAAAAAATAAGCTGTTCCAGTTTCAGAATTCAGCTTTGTCCTACCCCTCACAAACTGCAGAGGATGTGAAGCTTCATTCCCATTCACAGTAAATGTTTCCCCATGTCCAGGGCATGTCGTTTTGGCATACAGTTTCCCTTACTTTTTGTGTCCTTCTCTTCCTGTGACAGAAGAACCCCATGGACACAAAGAATTAATATTTCAAGAAAAACAGTGAGAGGTGAAGGAGAAAAAGAGACTGGAGTGAGTTGTTCAAACTCATGTTGATGACTACCCTTATATTTGAATCCTTAACTGTGTGCAGATTAGAGTTATAGTTATCAGATTATGATAGCTATCAGTAGTTACAAATTTTGCAAGTTCATTCCATCAAAGCTTCCAGACTTCTTCTCTTTGTGATTCATGCTATTTACACTGTAAATTCTCTTGGCTAATCCTGTTCACAGATCATATTCTATTCTTGTTCAGTAGATCTAGAGAGGCAAACTGAGTAGTAAGAGAAAAACTTCTGTCAGTTACCTGTCTTTTCTTATGACTCAAGCTCTTCTGACAGTTTTTCATTTCATAGCATTTTCCTTCTGCCTGTTCAGTTTGCTGGATGTTTGACTTCCATCTCACTCTTTGTCTGCAAAGGGACTACCTTCAACACATAAAGAACATAACACACATCCTTGCTTCTGCTCTCTGAAATGCTTCCAAATTATTTTTTTGGTTTTCTACCCCTTTTTTCACAGAAATGTTTTTAATACATAACTTCTAACAGGAAAAACTAGGGTATACTGATGCTCTTTCTGTTGTTAAAATACAGAGTTGTAAGATTTCTCACCAAACCTGGTAAGGGCAAAACACATTTAATTGTTTTTAAATGTATGTGTTTTTTGGAGCTGTACCCATAACTAATACATACAGGCTGCTGTGTGGATGTTTACTGCTTCTAGCTATCAAGAGGCAATAAGTAATTATTGTTACAATCAGCAGGTTTTTGTCTTCTTCTGCTTCTTTGTAAATGGAAAACAATATATGTTATGGCTTGAGTGAGAAAAAGGATTTGGTGAAATCTTCGCTTACAAGACTAAATTATGTAGGCTTTGTAAATATTCATTTTTAAAAATCTGATATGCAGTCTATATGCTGAGAATTCATGTGATCTTAAAAATAGTTATTAAGAATATTTACATAAAGTTTTGATTGGCTGAATTGCTAACTAAATGATTAAATCAATTTCCTATGAAACTATTAATTCTAAATAGAGGCAACTGAAACGGAACATAACCAATAACATTTCTTCTTATAAAAGCTATCTTAGTTCTTGAAAAACTGAACCTTGACTAATCATTCATAAGTTCCATCTCTGTCCTGCAAATGAAGACTTTTTTCAATTTTGGATCAAATTATTTGGAGAATTCTGACTTCAACTTTTATTTTTCACCTCATCAGACACATGGAAAAAAAAAATGTTGATGTCTTGAGTTAGTGTTTTAAGATTAGTTAATAGTGCTGAATAGCTTATGGTTTATATATATATATATGTGAGTGTGTGTCTGAGTTTAGGGAGGATTATTCATATGATAACAAGGAAATCCTTACAAGAATCCCAGTGTTATATTGTTTTCCCTGTCTAGAACTCACCAGAATTGAAAAGTTTCAGAACCAGGTATCATGTGAAAGAGCAATAAACTTGTTCATATGGATTTTTTTAATCTGAAAAATGTCCTTTCAATTTCTACCCTATTTTTTTTAAATTAAGATGTAACCACCTAATTTACTTTCCTAAGGAAACATAACTCAGCTGAATATGTATTTATATTTCTTTACTTTTTAATTCTGGTTGATGTTTTTGTAGTAAGACTACAAATTAAGTGTATATACCTGATTTTCCCAGTAGAAGGCAACCAGGCACATCTCTATATTTGAATACCAGGTTTTGCCTTAATTTATAAGGGTACAAAAGTTAACAACGTGCACAATAACAACTATGCGCCTCAAGGATTGAGACTGTATGTGGGTGGTTCAGATTTTGAATCACTGGCTTGTTAATACTACTGCTTTGTTAAATAAGAATAGTTATTATTTAAATAAATAAATAAATAATTTTTTTTGCCCTTCCACTACATAATTCACAATAAATCTGCTTGCAAACATCCTTAAATTAATATTTTATATGTACACTTGGTATTTTGAGGGTGCTAAAAAATTGATTGTGAAGTGGCTTTTTCCTTTGATATTTTTAAGTGTTGAGTCAGAAAAAAATCATTCTGAATTTTGGTACTTCTAATATCTCAATGTAGCTATTCACTTAGAGGTCTGTGAGAAAGAATGAACTTCAGTTACTCTGTAGATCTAATTTCAACTTGCTGGTTTATAGCAATTCTTCAAATACTAAGTCATGCAGACAAATCTGTTCTTGAAAGGTTCTTGAAAGCTAATTATGTATCCTATACTGAGATGCATGTTACGTCAATGAAAAAATTGTAAATCAGGATATAATTGTGAAGTTTAGTAGAGCTAGAAAAGCACAAGAAGGAAAATTAAGAAGGATTTTTTTTTTTTCCAAATGTCGTTACTGTTTATTTAAAGTTCTACGATTAACATAACTGGAATAACCATGGTAGAGATTTATGCAAACCTATAAAAGATTAGTGCTAATTTCTGTAGATTTTTGTATCTGAGTAGCTGCCATAAAGTACACAGTTCCCTAAAACATTTCCTGTTAATTTGGTGTGGCATAACATGACTTATTCTCACACATAAAATGTCACTGTAATCATGTTACTGGGATTTATTCTTCATCATCCAGTCACAAGAGACATATAACTGACTGGCACTCTTCTAACGATTAAGTCTTTGTCATGGGTCTGGTTTACATTGTGATGATGATTATTTAACATTTTTCTTTCAAAACTCCTGTGGTTTTGCATAGCCTCCTGAGCCAGGTAACAGCTGTTTGATTAGGCATTGAATCATCAAGAGGTTTTACAAATCCCAATAATGGGTGTAGAATACAATCCTGAATTTTAGGCTCTTGACCCCAAGGAGGAACATGGCATCCACAGCTTAGTCACTAATCTCCCTATCTTGAGGATAAGTGCCATAGAAAGATAGTCCATGAAACTTCAGAATAGGTGCCTCTTATGTCTATACAATAGGAAGTGTGAAACATATGGTGTCATATGGTTTCATATCAACTTATATTTGTCATCTCTGGTTTAGAAGTCCAGGGTGGCACTCTCATTCACTTAAAGTTAAAAGATTGAAGAGTTTTTCAGAAAACAATCAGTTATTGGCATTCTTCAAAGAAATGAAGTCAGGACTTCCTCCTGTGCCACTGCTACAGCTGCCATTCTCTATGTAATAAACTGGTATTTAGAGGTTTTTGACTAACAAGCAAAAGGTCTAGATTTGATTCTCTTAGGCAGAACAGATTCAGGTTCACTTCTCACAAAAGCCTCCATATGTGCATATATATCCTTAACATTTTCTATTGCTTTCATGTCAAATGGGAAACTGGAGACAATGAAAAGATTTCAGCTTTTACATTTGAGACAAGCTATTTTAGCATGATAAATTGGCAGAAACGTAATCCCTCTTTTTCCTGAATATGAATATAATTTTCTGATTACTTAGTGCAGAAAAACAGCTTAGCATAGCCCAATGTAAGGCAAGAGAGGAAAAGGAAACATTCCACCAGGAATAAGGCTGTTATGGCACTGCAGCCTTGAACATACTAGAATACATTTTAGTTACAAGAGTCGTGATGTCCTGGAATGAGTGCTAGTGAATTTACTTACTATGTTACTTGGGCTTATTTCAAAGTAAGGTTCTTTTTGCTTGTCTCAAAAAAGCATAGCATTCATTTCTGATTCAATGAAATGCAAACCTTGAGTAGCTGGTTGAACAAGAAGGCCAAATTGTTATAGCAGGTTTACTATGGTATTTTCAGCTCCAAAGAACAGTATTTTATCATGCTCACTTTGTTAGATACTTCACAATGCAAGACAAAATATCAAAATATAATTTAAGTACAGTCTATGTTTCTATTGTTCTTAGCTCGCAAATATTCCATTACATAGTTTTTACTGCCATGTCATTTATAAGTATTATAGCGTTTTCTATTAAATGCAAAAAAATGTGGTTGAGATTATATACATTTCTAGCTTTGTTGGAGAGTCATGTTGTGTCAGAAGGGTCAACAGTGACTTCTGTACTGCATTTGCCATGTAATTTATTTTTATAAATGTCAAGTATGTATTTGAAAGTAGTTTTAAAAAGTTATTGCAGTAGAAACATGCTGATGTAGTGCTAAAAGAATAATATTATTTTTTTTAAATGTGACAATTGTAACAACCCAAATAGCATATTCTATATAAGGTAGATCTTAAGTTTTACCATAGCTGTATAAGCCAAACAAGGAAATCTGTAAAAGGGAGTAGAAAGCAGATTCTGTAATAATTAGCTCTTCATTTTCTGAGTATTTTTTTTCCTTTCATCAATGTTCTATTACAGAGCAGTGCCGATATGGGTAGCTTTGTCAATCATACCATATTTAATAATACATACAAAACAGTCTTCCTACAGTCTGAGTAGAATTAAAAAAACATTGTCTTTTTTTTAAGAACCATTATCCATTAGGCTTAGAGTAATCAGCATAGGAAATAAATTAACGAATATGTGTAGTGAGGTACTGTGGCAGAGCAGGACTTGTTGAACAAAGAAAGGCATTCAGGCTGTTCCAGCACATCATTGGAACTGATGTTGCCATGAAACATTTATCTTCCAAACTTTGTTTTTCATTGTTTTATTGAAACTACACATCCTAAATAAAGGAAAGTCTTAATGTTTATGTTAAGTTGCTATCTAAATGTACTCCTCATTTAAAAAATGGGTGAAATCAAAAGTGTAATTCACTAAAAATAAATGTGATTCAATTTTTTGTTTTGCAGTTATCAGTAACACTGACAAATAAACCATTTCTCTTGAATTTTTATGGTTTTCGTAGAGACAGTAAAAAAGTTAAATGTATTTTAATTTATATTTATATTTACCCAAAATTTGAATGCCTTTGGTTAATAACAATACATGTGACAGCAAACTATAGCTCTGCTTTCAATCTGTTATGAAGGTCATAGAAGCAGTGAATATTATGACTCTAAGATGTTTCCTAAGGGATCAAGAAATCTGCACTTTTCTAAAGACTGACCTATCACCTTGAAAAGCAGTCATGAAGGAGAGCTGCAAATGCAAGACCACTGTCAGGTCAACCTGTCGTGGTGCTGACAGGTCTCTGATATAAAACCCGATTTACAGTTTAAGAAGCACATCCATTATCCTTCTGATTTTAAAATATAACATACATCAGCAAAATGATAAAAGAAAGTGCTTA
Source organism: Dendrocincla tyrannina (assembly GCA_035047865.1). Lineage (NCBI taxonomy): Eukaryota > Metazoa > Chordata > Aves > Passeriformes > Dendrocolaptidae > Dendrocincla > Dendrocincla tyrannina. The sequence continues at coordinate 32,023,746 of JAWWMP010000116.1, read as the reverse complement.
AGAATTATGAAAGTCAAGGACTATTTCATATCAGAAAGTCACAACCTTTTTTTGCATATTACTGATTAAAATTACAGTGAATTTTAATACTCATCTGTGTCTTTATTTCTTTCTGAAAGTTAAGTTTGCATCAGTTGAACTTCAATTGTAATTCTACGTCTATTATGTTGATATTTGGATTAGTCAGATGTTACTAATAATGTTACACTTTATAGGAGTTGGAGCAGTTTTTGGAAGTGGGTAATTTTAGACAAATCAGTCTGTCAGTTTTTGGGAAAAAGTACTGTCTTTTTGACCAGATGAAAAAAACTTGCCAATAACAAGCCATGTTTTTCCTATCATTAGGTTTAAGCTTCATCTCATTTCTAATTTGGAATAGAGTAAAATTCTAAAGTTTCCTGTGTAAAGAGGATCTGTAGACTCTTCTACTTAAGAAAGTTCCATTTCTTGCAAATGGAAAGTTTAAGACATTACTGAATAGGCACTAAAGAAGAAAAGCCTATTATATTTTTTTTTTTACTTTATGGCCTTAATGGAATTAAATGTCCAATTGGATATCCTAAAGTAGTAGGAGCAAAACACTGATATTTTACTGTAATGTCCATCAAGGCTGATGGGGTAATTATGGATTTTTAGTATTAAAACAACTTTTACGCTTTAGAAGTTTCCAATGTAATCTTAGGAAAAATAGCTGTTTTAGCTTGTGCCTATATTTGATAAGACCTTACTTCTCCTGTCTTTTTTAACTTTTTGTGGCTAAAGTGTTAGCAGCTTAGTACATAACTGAATTCTGCAGAACTACCGGGCATAGGATTGCCTAAGTATGATTTTTAACCTTAACAATTCCTTAGGAATGAATATACTATTGATTTTGTATGTTCACATGCTTTTCATTTTTCAAGAGTTCGTCCAGTCAGCTTGTACACTATTTGCATTTCTTAAAACTAGTAGGCCTATAAATTCCAGAAGGGCTCTAAGATCTTTTCTGCATTTTGGTTTAGTTTAACTTCTGCTGGTAAGCATTTTAAAGTCATTAATCTGTGCTCTGATCAGTGTAGCTATGTTGCTTTTGTCTAGAGAGTCCAGATAGCATGTGACAGTAATCAAATTTTCAAAGTGGAAATACATTTCATTAATATTTCTAAAGTCTCAGGAGATCTTCATATGGAGTAATTTCTAAAGGCACAAAATAATTTTGCTATAATAATAATAATTCAGCCAATTCAGCCAACTAGCTCAAAAGCTATTTTGTTCACTTAGCCTGTGTTTATAGTCTGTGTTTTCACTTAGGATTTCCTTGTTTCCTGAAGACAGTGATATGTTAGCTGATTTATTTTAAGTATAAACAAAGTTAAGGAAGTTTATTTTTTAAATGAACTACAGAAAACACTTTTATCCTATACGCTGTCTGGCAAGATTCTTCTTTAACTCATAATATATATAATTGCATCAGTCTTCATAAGCCTACTGCAACAATTGTCATATAGGCCTATGTACAATGTGCATATCTTCAGGTTAATTGCTTTCTTGCAACAGCTGCTCTAGAAAGTGAAAGGAACCTTTTACCTGCTCTTGAATTTAGCTAACCGAAGGCAGACCTATGTAGTTAGCCATTTTTTGAAGTAATTACTATGATAATGAAAAGAAGTCATCTACAGATAGCCTTTAACTTGAGTTCTACTAAGAACTACTAACAGACCTACGTTCTTTTAAAGTAGGTTTTATTGTGGTTGTTTGTTGTTTTTTTTGTGTTTTTTTTTCTTTTTCTTTGTGGAGACTAAATGTGGTAGAAAATTTTTGGAATTAATGTAAAAAATTCCAACTCCGGTTGTAAAAGTTGAATTTGATACATTTTTAATTTCATGGAAATTTTGAAAATTTTTTATTATTCTTCTGGTGATTGTTTGAGGGGAAAAAAATTCATAGAGTGAATACTATAGTTTTTACAAATTCTAATTTCAAAGTATTTAAATACAAAATAGTAAAACATTTACTTTGCATTTTTCCAAAACTTAATTCTTCCTAGAAAGCAAATTTTGTAATTTTTGCCAAGGTATAGACTATTTCTTGCTGATTAAGTTGCTTGGTTGTGTGCTTTCTGAAGTCTTCCTTGCATGGCTTGTTTGAGCTCTTATAAGTGTTTAAAAATATGTGGTTTTTACAGCTCAGTGTAAGGTTATACAATCTGCAAGCAGAAAAAGCTGGCCAAATGTACAGAGAGAGTAGGGTCTATGTGCTTAAGGGCAGGGATTAAAAATAATTATCTATTACTGTCATGAAAATGACAGGTAAACAGCCGTGGGCTGTGGTCTTGTATATAATGGACTAATATGAACACAAAATTTATGGAGACTGTACAAAAATTATTTTGCTCACATATATTATCAGCAGTTGGGGATAGATGATGAAGATAATTTCTTGTATTATGTGTAACTCCATTATACTGAAGGACATATGTAAAGGGAATATTTACCCTTTTTTAGTGTGCATTTTAGATTTTTTCAAAGTATCATTATTCTAGAATAATTATCTCTGTGTGCATGTTCTCCTCCTAGGTGTGTTTCTAAATGGACTTGAGGTGAAAGAACTTAAAAGAAGCAATTGTTCTAGACTAATTAGTGCATATTAAATATTTTGGAAAGTTTCCAGCTCTAGATGAGTGCTAATGATGTACCCTGCAGACTTGGTCCAGAGCCCACTGAATTTAATTCCCCGTGCTTCAATGAAATTTCTTTCAGAACTACTGAGCCAGCCTTTAATATTTACTGGAGTAGATAGAGTTCAGGCAATTAGCTATTGTGAATAGGATTTAATGGGGCATTCAGATGATTTACTGAGCTCTCCAAAGTTTTACATAGATTGAATTTCTTGGTAGTTGTCTTGTTCCAGAGTGAAGGGAGGCATCCCTCTACTCATTAATGTGTGTGTGTATTGTGGCTGCCATTTTCACCAGCTTCTTCCAAAAGCAGTGGTTTCTGCAGGTATGGTTTCATGAGGACATGAGCTCATGTAACACTTGGCTGCTACCTAGAAGTCTTCACTGTTCAGCAGTTTTTTCGCCCGTGGTCCTCATTGTGCACCTTGTTGTCTTGTACCATCTCTCCTGTTCATCCAACACTAGCATAAGTTGATTTGGCTTGCTAAACCAGCAAAAAACTATCAAGGTTTTTTTCCTTGTTTAGTTTTCTACTAAATTATTTAGATGAGTAAGCTCAGAGATCACTCACCAGCATGTCACCCAGTAAAAATCGGATGTTGGGAAGATATGTCGAGTAGGAGGAAATGGAGAAAAAGGAAACTCCACCTTTAAGCATAGGTGAGGTGTTAGATCAGCTCATTGTGTGGAAATATTGTAATACCAAGGCTACTACTGAAGCTTGCGCTTGACCACAGTCCCTTGAAGAAACACTGGCAGACATGATTTCTTACTTCAGACAACAGAGCTAAGGTTCCAAAGTGTAGCCTTTTTTTAA
>JAWWMP010000116.1:31979256-32020173 GCA_035047865.1 Dendrocincla tyrannina | reverse complement strand
CGCTCTTCCGATCTGTGTAGCCTTTTTTTAATCACATCTAAAAATTAAAAATATCTATTAGGATTAGTTCTTTATTAAATCTATTATATTTAGAATGAATCCTTACATATTTCTTCTAGAGGATTCTTGATTCTTTTTTCTTCTTTGTAGTACGTTCAGTTTTTATGGGGTGTTCTATTCAGGTGTAGCAGGCAAAACAGTTCAGGCTGTAAGTGTATGCACTCTTTTTTCTTTCACAAAATGCACAAAATTCTACATCATAGTTCTTTTGTGATATAGTTTACAGTGTAATCTGTACTGTGCATAATGCATCTCTATTTAATGTCTGTTGTTTTCAGTATCTAGCCAAAGACTTGGTTTTTAATTTTTCCAGTCCTAATGCACTGGGGTACATAAACTGGTTGGATACCATGCAATATTTTCAATGTCATTAACTAAAAGCAGGAAAATTATTACATTGACGTGAATTTCATTTATTTTGTATCTTTTCTCCATATTTACAATTTTCTGGGTATTTAAAACTTGTTTTAGCTTTTTTCTGTTAGCAAATAATCTATTTCTCAATAGGTTAACATTCTCAGTATTTTCTCTAATATTGCTGTCATATTAGTTAAGACTCTCATATTTTCTTTGGAAATACATCTTCTTTTAGCAGAAGAATTTTAATCTGTTTATTTTATTAGTTTTTACTTTTATCTCCTAGTCATAATTGGATTTTGGGGACTAACCCCATTTTAGCTATTCTTTCTTTCTAGCATAATAGTACTTCTTTTTCTGAGCTGTTTTTTAAAAAAATCACAGTGAACATTTCTAGTTCTTGTATTTTTCTTGTAAAAATGTAATTTTTTATGCATTAAGATGTCTTTAAGCTGTTTTAATAAACTTCTAGGTTTATATTGCAGTAATATTGCAATATTCCATACTCCCTTCCTTCTTTGGCTACAGGAATCTTCATGAAACTAATGAATCAATGAAGATGCATGAGGAGAAGACAAGGCACAAAGTAATCATAACACAATTCTTGAATCATATGTGTGTATCAGAACACCTCCTTTCAGGCAGTTTCATTCATGTGCATCAATAATAATTACTGCAACATTGCTGATTCCAAAACAATCTTAGCTTCTGCAGTGTTATATGAAGATTTCCTTCAAATTAGTTGCAGCTTTCTACTGCATTTGCACTGGAGCAAAGATTTGTGGTCAGCCATTTGATTTTCACAATAATTTGTATTTTGGCATCAGATATTCTTTACAGTCAGGTTCCTGAGTTTATTCCTTAGCATGCAGAAATACTGTTTTATACAGCATAAAATGCTTCCCTTCTGGATCAGTTTCTTCCTATAACTAAAACCAAAGAAAGACAGAGAAAGGGTAACTTCTTTGTTTTCTGAGACTGCCTTATCTATATAGCTTCTGAATCTTTGATAAATATTTGTTACTGTACTATTCTTAATGGTGTTATTGCAAATTTATATCACACTATCACTAGAAGCCATAGTAGAAGTACAGGATCTGCTGATGGCAGTGTACAACACAATTCCAAACAAGAAACTCAAGGTTATTGTATCTGTGCCTTTAAAAATCTTAAATGTATCTTACGCACATGATAGAAATATTGATGTTTCTGTCTATCATTATTTATTGGTTTGAATATAATTATTTCACTGAAACAAGACTACAGAGCATGAAGGAATATTCTGGAAGAATATTTTCAGAAAACTACAGGTAACAGATTATGTTTTCATTTTGATTAAATGTTCTAAGTTTGTAAGATAAGGTAATTCTTAAGGAAGACTAAAATAAGAAATGTGAAACAGTACTTTGAGTAGTTGTGAAAACTAGATTCTGTATTATCAGGCAAAATAAGATCATGCATGGAAAGATTATCTAGTTCATCAGCTAGTGTGATGACATTCATTCCTACAGGTAAATAAATGTAAATGGCATCAGTGACAGTGGCATTTTGTCTTTGTCGTTCTGTGAGATTATTTACTCTTATTCCATTTTTCTGCAGTTTCATGTCTTCCAGGGCTAAAAGAGAAAACAAGTGGGAAAAAATAACAAAATATATTATTAAAGTTATTGAGGGATAATTTCTTTGTGCATCACTTTTAAGCAAACTGAATCTCTATTTGACCCAAGGTTGTTATTTTATCACTGAGCTGCAGTTGTTAAGATTTTAGATGTCAACAGCTTCAGTAGTTTTGAAAACAAGTGATATCTGCCATCTAACTCTGCCATTGGCCTAATTTTGGCTTTTCAGAATTCACTATGCAGTTACTCAACATAGTTTTGGTCTTCAAAGAACCTATAGTTTTATGAGTGCATTCTCTTTTTCTTCTTACCTGTTGAAACTGGCAAAGTCAACAAAAAATAGAGATAGAACTATATTTTCTTGGCACTGGCTTTTTACAGTCCTATTGGCTAATTGTACCTATTTTTCCTTTTCCACTTTTTTAATTTTTAAAAATATATGTAAACTTCTTTGTACCATATTCTTTCAATAATAGTTTTGGTTCATTTATGATCTAAAGAAAACTGACAACTGAATGTCTGGGATTTTTAATGTAGATGCTCTTAATTTTGATAATCCAGTTGCCTGTTAATGATCCTTGGGATGATAATTGTTCTGCAACCCCTGGAAGGAGGGGACAGGGATAGAGTGTATGGCTCTTTCTGGATCTCAGTAAGAAAGGCCTGACACCAGAGGACATGATAAAATAGCTATTTTAGTAAGACAGAATAAAAGGGTGAATACAGCTACCAGATAAATCTCATGGTCTTTCAGATGCTGAGAACACTTCATGCTTTTGTTCAGCATGGAATTGACCTCCAGATGGATTTTCTCCTGGCACACTGCACACATGTCTTCAGAGCATTTCCCTTTCCCATAAAAGGTACCTATAAAATGATACCTTTTATTTTGTGTAGCAAACAGAATCACATCTCTTGTCCTGACAGTTTGGGATGACAGGATGGCTCTGTCATAACATTAACCAGCATGCAGCACAGGCAGGCATGGAGCACTCAGCAGATTCCCTTACACTGGCATAATCATAGTAACATATGGGCTACTCAAGCCTTGAGTACAAGACCCAATAGAGCAGCCGTGACTTGCTCAAGATCACTAGCTCCTTGAACACAATGTTTTCCACAAGACTTCTAGTACATTCATCTCATCAAATGCTGATTCATACCAAAAAGTGAGGTAAGAAAAAGAAAGAGGTATCCATAGAATTTACAAAACATACTGAGTTAGAAAAGTTATCAGCTCTGCCTGCCTAGTTTGATTGAGCTCTTTCTAGAGCAGACATGAATTTTTAGCAGTAACTGTGTGTTACCATCCAGTGTAAATTGTCACCAGGTTCTGTTAATTGCTCAGAAGGCGAGATTCAGGCACACAGCTCCTTATGTTGGGTCTCAAACAGGTACTGTCTTTATTGGGATAACAAATGAAAGGAGAAAATGTGGGAGAAGAGGGAGAGATAAGGAAAGGGGCAGGCTAAAGCAAGGAAAAGCATCTAGTTTGTTTAAGATCTACTCTTGTGGAAGGCATCAGATTTTGCAAAGATGTGTTTAGATTGTTAATGGTCTTGTGAGCAAGAATTGACATTGCACACTAAGTACAAGAGGCTGCCAAATTTTTTGAAGGCCAAGACTTGAGAGTCTTCTATAAGTCTGTGCTGGTTAAAAGGTAAACCAGAAGGAGAAATGAACCCAACTCTAAAGAGATTGCGAGTTACAATTTAATAGAAAGATTACAGTAAATACATTGATGCAGACAAAAAAGAAATGGTTTTAACCCACAAATGAACAGATGTATAACCCAGCGTCCTGGGGAACAAACAGAATGGTGCTCGTTAGCCCCTGTGATGTGCGCCACATGGTCCCCCTGAGTACAAAGTAAGAGGAAAGGAAACCTCTTGGTCAGGATGGTGGTCACAGTCTGATTGAGAGTGGCAGTTGCAGTCCTGTGGAGGTTCTGGTCCTCCTCTGGATCTGATGAGTGGTACCAGAAGTCCCCAAACCCGAAGATACATATGCTCGGGTTCGGGGGGGGGGGGGGGAATGCCCAGTACCTCCCTCAGGGAAGGGAGTTTCACAATGGGTGATTTAACTCTGTGAGTCGTAGGATATTTTTGGCATCTTTGATGGTCTAGGTTGTTGCAGCTGCCTATTGTGCCAGTTCCTAATGGCCCATTAGCAGATCTGACCCCTCAGGCTGGGTGTGAAAGTGCTCACACCTCCCTGGAGGGGAGTTATCACAGCTGAGTCATGGGTGTGAAGGCAGAAATATTCCCATGCCTCGGAGCGTTCTTTAACAGCGGGTTTGTAGCCTGATGGGTCAGGTGTGCCCTGGGCAGCTGCTGCAAACCATTTATTATTAACAGTTCTTCAGAAATTGTATAGGGGGTGTAGAATACAGTTTTGGTCATACACACATAGTGATAAACTGGTTCTGACTGCTGTAACTAGGACAAGTCTTATCATTTTATAACTAGCTGAGATTTAGTTACCAGATTCTCCATATTCCTTCTTGATTTTGGAAACTAGATTCTATATCTACATCTCAACTTGTAGTTAACATAGTACTACAATTTATTCCTCTTTGTTCCTCTTTTCCGTAGTGTTACAGATTATTTCAGATTGTTAGAAAAATTCTTTCCAAGATACATGTACCTTTTGACTTTTAAGTGGTTTATGCCCTATGTCCTGACATGGCAAAATTGCGTTTCTTTAATGATGTTCTGCTTTTTCAATATATTTGACTTATTTTCAATGCACAGTACTTATTGCTAAGCAATAGGTAGAAAGTTAAGTCAGTATACCATGAAATTTTCTGAAACGTGTATCATATCATGTTCAGCTCTTGTATTATTGTCTTGTCCATATTACACTAAAGACACCTTTTAAAATTTTAACCTTCAAAAAGTAATGGAGAACTTACTCTAGTATATATAATCTGCTCAGAAAGTTTACTTTTGGAATGATTTTTCTGTTCCTGTGGCAGTATTGAAAATTAATCGCTATATGTGAAAGATTAAAATAAATATTTGGAGACATTCAATGTGTATGTTCACATATTGCATAGAGGAGCAATTATTGAAACTGCAAGTTTTTCAAAATACTGGTTATTATGTTTATATGCTTTTATGTTTATTTTTTGAGATATTGGGACTTCATATTTCTAAAGAAAACATAGCTAAAGATTTTAATATATGACATCTGATACCTGATTTGTGCCAATATCAGCTGTGATTAGTTTGATAATCCCTTATAGCCTCTTTAATCCTCTCTAAGTCTCTTTATTATTGAAACTCCAATGTCTGACATCAACATTTTTATTATGCCAGTTACAATTTGGCTTAATTTTGGAAATTATTTTTTTCTGATTGCATGCTCTGCCTGTGCATCTTTGCACTTTCTTTTTGTGGCAACACTGTATAATCCCATGCATCTTTTACGGAGATTTTTGGAAGTTGTGATCTTAACAATAACCATATGATTAGTTTCTTCCTTGTGTTATTACTAGCTGAAAGTATTCTTGATAGAGAAATATAAAGCAAAAGATGACAGAAACTTTAGAGCCTAATTTTTTATCAGGATTAAAGGAAATAATTCATAACAAGTAATTTGCTGAATGAGTTTAAGTGAGTTTACCTCCTAATGTTCCAAAAATTTTTATGAGACTATCAGAATTCCCTCAGGCTTATTGTATTGATTTGTTGTGTCAACATTTTGAGCAATTTGGAAATGAATTTTTAATTGAATATTTGGTTTATAATGAAAAACAATTTCAATTGGGTGACCCTTCTAAGTAGTCTTTTGAATCCATCTAAGTCATCTGTTGGAAGACCATCTTTTCTTTTGAGAAAAAAATACAATTCAGTGTAGAAACACTGTAGTCAAGACTACAAAGAGTACCTTAAGACTATGACTATTTCATACTGGAAAATAAAATGTGAGATTGCAAGTCCTTGGGCATATAAAATGCAAAATGTAATATATGATCAGCTGGATGTTTTCATTGTTTTCAATAATTGCATAAATTCACCAAGAGAGCTCTTGTCAGTCAGATGGGTAGCAAATAATTTTTCATTGGAGTGGGCTTCTTTTTCACAGACAGAAAGTGTCCCAGAAATGTAAATATTGTCCATACACCTGCTTATTAGAAACCATTTCCATGCAAGTTTCTAGACAATATGGAAAAAAGGATAGAAAAATTGAGCTAAATGCTTGTAATCAGTAAAATTAAAAAGCAGCAGCAGGAGCCAGGGTTGTTTAATCTGGAGAAAAGGGGAGTTATGGGAGACCTTATGGCTTTCTACAAAAACCTGAGAGGAGGCTGTAGTGAGGTGGGAGTCAATCTCTTGTCCCAAGTAATAAGCAGTAGGATAACACGAAACAGCCTCAAGTTGTGCCAGGGAAGCTTTAGATTGGATATTAGTAAAAATTTCTTCACTGAATGCGTTGTCAAGTCCTGGAACAAGCTCCCCAGGGAAGTGGTTGAATCAGCATGTCTCGAGGTATTTAAACACTGTGTAGATGAGACACTTAGGGTCATGGTTTAGTGGAGGACTTGAAAATGCTGGGCTAAGGTTTGGACTCAATGATCTTAGCAGTCTTTTCCAACCTAAATCATTCTGTGATTCTATTCTATGATTTGCTGCAGCACTTTATTCTGATTTCCATCAGTGTTATTGTTAGTGGCTCTCAGTTGACAGCTGAACTGTCAAATACTGTATTTTTCAAAATTAATTCCTCTTAAGAGGCTAGTAGGTCTGATAAGTAAATAATAGTTGCTGCCCATGTGTCTTTCACATCTTTAGTTCACAACTACCCAACCATCTTTTCTTTCTGAGATGGTGTAACTGATATGTATCAAACTAAATTGTCAGAAATTTTTCTCAATTTCTGTTTAACTTCGAAATTGCAGTTTCTGTTACAGAGCTGAAGGAGAGCTTCTGTTTTGATTTTGCTGGGTATACCAATTTTTCTAACAAAAGTTATTTACCCTATCTGCAAATCTGACTGCTTGATTCTGTGGACGTGTCAAATCCTTACATATGTTAACTGCACTTGTCAAGGAAAATAGAGCTGATTAAAAAAAAAAATAATTGTAATAGGTTAAGAAAAAAGGTGTTTTTTTCCAGAAATCTAAGTATATTTACAATGATTATTTAATACATAATCTTCCATTTCTTTGGTCTTTTTTTGTGGATTCTCAGTTCAGCAAAGAATCCTTGTGCTTACCTTGTGGTAAGCTGAGTTGAAAACATGAACGAAACTTGTTTCCAGTTTCCACTCTGCTGTGGTTTCAACTATACTTTTTGCTCTTTGCTGGGAAGAGCTTTTCTCCTGGCCATAAAGGTGGAAAAAACAACTATGAAAATTAAAATATATTTTGCCACACGGAGAATCTTGCTCAAATTGAAGTATCTACATTAACTTACTGAAAACTGTCACCTGCGACAGAAAAAAATGGCATATGTACCTGAGGACAGCAGATTAAAAAATGTTCTTCAGAACAACCAAATGCCTTGCAGTCTCTGTTCTAGTGTCTGTTTTTAAATCCAGCAGCAAGTTGAACAGTGAAAGATGATCTGTTTGAATGACCACCAACAAAATTGCTGTGGATGTTGAAAAAAAAGGTCATAAAGATTCTGAACTGAGGGGGAATGCCACATCCATTGGAACTCTGTTTTCAATGTTTCTTTAAACGTCCTTCATTTCTCCATATTTGAAAATATTTTTTCATAATCATGAAGACTTTTTTTTCATTGTATGTGAAAAAAATGATCCTTATTTAATCAATTAAGGAAATGTTGTCAAAGTTTCTAGAATCACATACAAGAAAGAAGATAAAAAGAACTAGATTAGAGCACTCCATGTTGAAACTGGATTGCTTCATTCTAGTCCCTGCTCAAAATATCATATATACCATATAATGCTACATCAGAAGATGCTAGAAAAAAACCCATCTGAATACCATGTAGCCCCATAGATAGGGATTTCTCTTTTTTCTGCCAGAACCAAGCTATTTGTTCTGTAAGGAGTCTGTACACAGTAAATTGGACATGCCAGTTTAAACTGAATTGACTATAAATGTGTATGTTACAACAAAGAAAATAGAGTGAATTAGACATAATTTGGCTGAGAAACAGCATAACATCTAAAAGAACCATTTATGTTCTGTGCATTGTTCGTACCTTTCAGTTTTTCATAAGTAAAAAAGATCCTTGTTAACTTTTGAGAATCTTCAAATCATGAAGAAATTAAAATTGTTGTTAAGTTTTTTGTGCTCACTGTGTAGGTAGTTAAGGCTACTTTGGTAGTAATATATACTGAAGGTAACCTGTCCTTGTGCTTTAGCTTTCACCCGTAAGTATCTTCGTGCTTCCTGGTAAGCTCAAAATGGGGGAAGGTTAAGACTCTGCTCCCATCACCACTCTAGCACATCAACTCCTGAGATGATGAAGAGTATAAGAAGAAATAATTATGATGAGGAGAAGAAAATATATAGTTAGTTGTATTTGCTGGAAGATAAAGAAAAAAAGCTCTACATCTGCTGTGGAGATGCTTGGAATGCAAAGAGTGAAAAGATCTCTAAAACTTTCCAAAACCCATGTTTTGACTAGCTAAATAGAATATGTCTTCTTGTGCAAAAATATATCCCTGAGAAGACTCCTGTGAACCACAGAAAAACTTATGTCAATCTGTGTTATTTCAAGTCTAGATGGAATAGAAGTTGTACGCAATAATGAAAAAAATTATGCCTAGCTGAATCCATAATTGCATAAATATATAGGACAGGAAGGCTAGCAAATTGCTGAAGTAACATTATAAGGTCTGATTATCTTACGTAGAAAGAAACTGAGGAAATTACAATTGAAGTAGTTGGACAGCCTGTGTCAAAGAATTATGAGAATTCTAAAAAGAATCTGGGTCTCAGACTTCTTTTCAAAATGGCAATAAAACCCCCCAAAACACTACAGTACCCTCCAGTCTGAAACGAATCAGCTTACTGAAAAGAGAGAGACTTGTAATATTTAAAGACATTTTTAGTAACATGACAGAAATACTGGGTCACAAAAAACAGTAGTAGGAGTGGAAAAAGAGAGGGAGACTTTGATATTCAATAAGAAGAGTTAATTTAGCTGTACTTCCCTTACATGCCTGAGATAACATGATGACCAAACAGTCATTATCAACTTCTTCCCAAAGAGTCTTTTAAAGAATGACGGTAGAATTCACAGTACATTACTTCCAGATATTTCTGAAGAAAATTTAGCAGGTTCAGGAAAGAAAAACAAAACAAAACAAAACAAAATGGAGGCTTCAGGAAAGAAAAACAAAACAAAACAAAACAAAATGGAGGCTTCAGGAAAGGTCTTAAGACAAAGCATGATTGAATCTATTTAAAGCCATTTTTTGAGTTATAGCACATGTAAGTGGAGCAATTCTTAAAGAAAAGCATAGGCCTTGATACTGGATAGATTTTAAACTTGTCAAAGGAGATTAACAAGTATCAACATGTGATTGCCAAACTAACAAGTATGAAGATGATAACTTCATGTTATGAATTTTTTTTAGAAGTTAACAAGAGGGTCCCCCATATTTTTCAGAGCTCAAAGAGACCACAGTATTCTCATAGACCTGAATATGGGGCAGATTAATTTAGCCCATAGTGACATTGTATTTTACGGAAAAAGGATGCAAACAGTCTAGGTAGTTATGGAGATTGAAATTAAATATTTGGGGAATATCAGTTCCTACAGAAAGTGATTAATCCTGCATTTGCAAATATGAAAAGCATTTCAAGTAAAAAAAATCATAAAAGTAATAGCATTACAACCTATGTAAAATATATCTGTCCCTCCACAGTTATAACCTAGCCCCTTTCAGTAGCTGTGAGGACATACTTTGTGAGAACTCCTGTTCACTTGCATTTTGTGGTATTGACTTCTGATAGGAAACAAACTTGTCTTTTTCTCACTAAGGAAAATTTTTCCTCTTCTTGGGAGATTTTGTTTACCTATATGCAAAGCAGACAAAAAGAAATTGTGAAAACTTTTCCAACTCCATGGAAGTTGAATTAAATACCTATTTGTCTCTTACTAGTGGTCCTTTTGTGAGGGAATGATTTGAATTTAACATCAAAGAAATCCATTGATCACTTGTCCCTGCAAAGAGAGCAGATATCTTAGCAGGCTAATAAATACCTTTATCAGCAACATTAGCATTGAGAGAAGGTAAAAACCCTGCCATACAGTAGAATAGCTATCACATCATGTTTGAATTCTATTCTACTTTCAATATGTAGATTTGGCATCCAGAAATACATATGCAGTCGTAAAGAATTTGTGGTTACTTCTGTGTCAGGGAAGAGTGCAGGCCAGTAGGAGAGGATCATCAAAGCAAAAAAGGTGATGCTGAGGATATGATGTTTTACACATTTCAGGGATTCATGTTTCCTTATTCAGGCTGACTGGTGTCTGAAAGGAGACTAGTTCAATTCACTTAGAAACTGCTTCATGGTGTGAACTGTAATTGGGTGTCATTTCTGAACCACACTTGTGATCCCAGCTGAAAAATGAATGCAAATGAAATCACAGTGAATGTATTTTTTTCTAAATATTAGACTGCAGATGGAAGTATTTCCACAAGCAGGAAAAATTTGAAAGGCTTCCAGATTTAGTCCAACTGATGCAATGGAAAGCTTTGTTAAACTAACAAAGCAAGACTGTATTCATCTGGACTAGAAGAAGGACAGAAATATATTAACAGAGAAATATAGTAGTAGTTGTCACTCTTCTCCCTTTGCATCAAAGGAAATTGCTTGGCAAGCGTCAGGAGAGAAATCTAAATTATATGAAATAGTTACACTATATTCCAACAGAGAATAAGAGATGAAGGACCTTCCAAGAACAAAGTGCTGTAGAGCAGTTTGTAACATAGGCACATCTTTCATATAGAAATAGCTTATCTTCTCCCCAGTCAAAAATAACATTTCTGAGGTGATGAAATAGAGTAATTCTGCATGCAGCTTATGACTTACTTTCAGTAGTGTCTCAAGGCAATAACAAGATACAGTATCTTTGTACAAAATCACGTGTCTGACTTTTCTTTCAAGTTCTAGTGCTTTAGAAGCATTTGTAATGTTTGCTGACCTATCAGTAGATTCATTTGGGGGGGTCTTAAAATGGATTTCACTAATTCTGACTTTTGAAGATATGAGATGGGCTTTGATCTGTTGTCTAGATTTGTGCAGTAGCCCCAGAAGCAGCATTTAAGCATTAGATGTGACACCATTTAAAGTGTATCAAGGATTGAACATGTGAAGAAATATCTCCCTGTTTCTTTTTGAACATAAAAAGCTTTTGTCTGATACATGTTGATGGATCATGTTCTTTTGATTTTGAATACTTGTGATACTGATATTAAATAAAAGGAATTAATATGGAACTCAAGAGTACCTACTGGGACATATTATTGTGCCTCTCCTGTCATTTGAAGTTTCTCATTCAATTTTTGGGATGTCTGCATAGCAAAAACATGGTTGTAGAATGTATTAACCACCATGTTAGTTTAATCAAATTAAGATCAGTAAATTAAGAAATACAGTTTTTGTTACTTATTGCCAGTCAGAGCAGACATTCTTGGGGATGCCTACTCGAGATCCAAATTGTTAACACTTGCTAGGATCCGTATTTCCAAGTCTTTACTACTACTATGTGTATTTGAAAATCTGTGCATGTGTCATCAAATAGTATTATCCTGCTATTGTTCTGCTGTGTTGGTAGTTAACTGCCGAAATCTTGATGTTTTTTCATGCATGATTGATTGTCTTGATGATGGGCTTGTCTGTGCTACAGGTATAGAAACACGTAAGGTAGTTATGTGTGTGCTAACTGCAGAACCACAAACTGTGCATCATGGCATTTGCACCTAGACTTGCTCTCTGGGCATGAGTTGTAATGATGTGGTTGACAGTTCTAGGAAATCTTTGTTTGTCAACATGTTCTAGATATATTATTCAGTCTTTATTTTTGCTAGCTTTAGTATTTCTTCGTTGCATGGTGTAATTTATTTAACTTATTTAATATATCTTGCATTTTGCTCGAGGTTTACATTAGGATTTGGCAGCAGCTTCTGGCTCCTGTACCCAAGGAAATGAGTGGTGACCTTTCCTGTGGGGAAATATGTGCATTGCCAGGTGGGCTATGCTGCATTAGCCAAGGTTAACACCAGTGCAAGAGAAGGATGAGACAAAGACCCTGTCAGTGGTTACAGAAATATTTCCTTGATGCCATAACCTTTACATCTTCCTGAAAAAGTAGCATGCATTGGTAGACTCCATTCTGTGGACACAGTGCAATTTTATACACATACATTTTTCACTTTGAATACAAAGAATGAGGATTTATGTTTTTATTTCTGAAAATTTCATTCTTCAATATGGCATTATATTTTCTAGGAAGATGGCATTTTTTAGTTAAGATAGTTGAGTGGTCATATAGCATTTGATCCCTATAGCTTCAGAAATAAATTTAATGAAATATTTTTTGTGAGGAGAAAGCATAAAAGGCTCAGGTAAAATTCCAGTCCTTCTGTAAGGATTTTGGCACACAAACAAATGGAAGTTACTTCTTTCTTCCAAATTGTCATCTAAGTCCAGTAACCTGGGTTAATGAATTAAAGATATGTCTTTAACCATTAAATTTGATTACAATGTCACTTGTGGGATTTTTGTATGAATTTTTGTTATATAACAACAGTAAAATTTCTGTCTGGCTTAAACTGCTTATGTTAGTGTTAATTTTCATGAAAAACACCAGTTGTCCTATTCAGGCATGTGTTTAGGTCCCCGAGTACGCATACTTTAACACTCAGCTAGAAAAAATAGAAAATTCAGTCTTCAAATAGTAACTGTTTAAATCTGGCTTCAAATAATTCTTCTTATTCATTTTCCTAATGTGCCATCACTGAAAAGTCTAAGAATGCAACCTGATACAATCATTTTAAATGTGTGTGAGTCAATGAAAGAAATATGTTTTTTTCTCTGTTTTCTTTTTGCTTTATGGCTTGTATCTTTTATCTTGTCACATAGTTAAGTGGCATAGAATTACAATAAATTATTTTTGCAATTATCAAACTCTTCAACTTCTTTTTGGCATTTAACAAACCTCAGAAGTTGTTTATTTTTTCATATACTTTGCCATTATGAATATTAGGCTTTAATTAAATGGAACACTAATCTTAATCTTTCTAGTTATTTTGCAATGAAAGAAGATAGTATTTGTTACTGTTTTTCCAGTAAATGAAATACTTTCAGAATGACCTTTTCATCAGTAATTGTAACAATATAAAATATAAGAAGGCAAAACTCATTATTACAAAGAAAAGGACTGTGTGATTACTTTTTGTGTGTTTCACTTGTCACCATAAAATCACAGAGAAGCCTCAGCTGAGAGAAACTTACAGAGATCATCTGGTCCAGGCCTCTGTTAAAAATTGGATGAAAGATTTGTCTTTTTTACGTCCCTGCCAGGCCAATTCAAATATTTTCGGGGACAGTCCGCCACTTCTCTGAGCAACCTATACCACTGTTTCCTTTTTTTCTGATGGTGAAGAACTCTTTTATTGTATCCAGACTCAATTTCCCTTGAAGTAATTTGCACCTGTTGCCTCTTGTCCTGTGCATCCTTCTGAAGCGAATGCATTCATCTTCTCTATATCTGTTAGGTATTAGAAGACTGTGATTAGATCCTCCCCTGAACCTTCTCTTCTCTGGGCTCAACACATCCAATTTCTTGAACCTTCTGTCAAGATCTCCAGACCTCTAATGTTCTTCATGGTCTACTGCTAGACAGGGACTAGTAAGACCAGAACTGGACACAGTATTCCAAGTGTGTCCTGCTCTGTTGTCTATAGCCTTATTGATACAATCCAGGGCTCATTCTGCCTTCATTGCTGCAAAAAGTGCTGGCTCAAGTTTAGTGCTTCCCATAAGAATCCCCAAGTCCCTTTCAGCAGCCCAGCTACTCAGATCCCACACAGCTTGTACTGCTGTTGGGAATTTTTCTGTATCGTGCAAGACATTATTTATGTAGATCTTGTTGGCCCGATCTTCTAATTTGTGAAGGCCTGTCTGCGTGATGGTTGTTCCTTCTCGTCCCAGTTTGGTATGACCCACAAACTTGGTAACCAAGCATTCTTTTCTGTCATCCACATACTTTATAGAGATGTTGAACAGTATCAAACCCAATACCAGCTTCTAGAAACATCCTTTGCAACTGGTGGCCCATGAGCCAGTAAAAGCATAATTAATCTTACCTTAAGAGTTCAAACTGTAACAATTCTTTAAGATTTTGAAAAGCACATTTTATATAAGCCGCTTGGTAAATCAGATTGCTTCAGCTTTCACCAGGTCAGATCCCTCTGACTTCTACATTTGGAAATTAGGGGACAGATCTCTCTTCAGAAACTGTCACATTACAGCTAAGAATGCCCTAATGAGCTGTACATGGAGAAATACTAAATCTGCATGAGGAAAAGACCTGTTAAGAATGGTCATTCAGCTGTTAGGAAAGCTTGTTTGACAGTTTTCTACTGTGAGAAACATATCTGCTGTACGAAAAGGAAAAAAGAAGTAAAGTTGACTTTGTTTCCTGGAGAACTTGACTGGCAGCTTCTCACTCAGTATACTTTGTTCCAGGGTCTAACTGCTACTTTTTAATTACTTTTTGGTAGCAATTAATCCGAATCCATGACTGCCATTCCTGTATCATGATAGGCTGCAAATAGAAGACAAAAAGAAGTCTGGTCTCAAAAAGGTCTACATAAAATCTAAATATAGAAAAAAAATTACATAAAATAAACCAGAAATTAAAAAAAAAAAAGAGAATAAAAAGAAATTATACACATAAACCTTTCCTCAGGCAGACTGTGCACTGCTAGAATGATCCAAAGAGACGTCTGCATTAGACAACAGTGCTCGGAATACCAAATATGATACTGGTGGTCTCCCTTGAAATGAAGAAAGGAAGGAAAAGAAACTCTTTGCAAAAAGTAAATAGTACTAGCTCAATGCAGGCACTCTAGTGAATATCTCATAATCTATGTTTGTTAGATGCCAATAAAGGGGCGAAGTTGTCCCCATGGAATAAACCTAGAGAAGAACAGTACTCTTCAGTCATGCAAGATACCATATCTTCAATTCAGGGACAGTGCCACTGTCTTTCTGATTGCTGATATTTCCTTCTTCTAGACAGATGGTAGACGTATTCCTGTCTAGATCATTCCATTACTTTGAAGTCAGTTGCCCTTCCTGGTATTTAAAGGTCTCTCTGACTATTGCAGACCAATCTGACAAGAAGACCATCTTTAAGACACAGGGAAAAGCAACAGCTCTCTCTTGAGACTGTTTTCAAGCATGTGTTACGCTGCTACATCTATAGCTGTACACGCTGCTTTGGTGGTCATACAGTACAAGATATGTTAGTTGGGTGAGAAAGTCCATATTGAAGTGGAGACAATAGAGCATGTAATGACATGTAATATTGAAATACAAGAGATGATAATAGATGAAAGTTATTAATGGAACTTCTTAAGAAGTGGTTTCAGGGCTAACCTTACTTAATATTTTCATTGAAAAAAATCAGGGTTGTATAATGAAATGTATAGCTGACATAATGTTTGGAGGTGAAGATCATGGTGTCCCACAGATAGAAGTGAAAGCCCTTGAGAACTAGTGTAATGGAAATGGAATTAAATATAATAGTACAAAGTACAAAATAATGCACTTAAAACTAATGACAAGAAATTATGTTATTAACATAGAGCTTATCAACTGGAAAATAGACCTGGGCCAGTTAATCAACGTATATCATGTGGTCAGTGAGGTGCCAATGTGATGTGGCCATGAGAGATTAAATGTAAGGCTAGCAGATCTCCCAGAGAGACTGTATCTGGTGAAAAGATAATACTAGATAATAGAAATTGTATTTCTGATCACTGATAATAAGGATTTAGTCAACCTGAATGGATTTCTTTTTCATTGACTTTTTCAGTCACTGCTTAAATGTACAGAAACTTTTCATATTTCCTACACTGACTTTTGGCAAGGAGTTCCATAAATCCACTATTTGCTGCATGAATACATAACTACTTTTGTTTGTTCCAGACTTCTTACTGACTAGATTTTTTTTATGTCCCATGCTTTTATGGAAGGAGAGAGTGGAAAATCTGTCCTTATTCATCTTCTCTGTAATGTCTTGATTTTATAGTTCTTTATTTTATTCCTCCTTAGTAATCACCTTCCCAGTTTATTCTGATCTTGTGAAAGTCACTCCATGCCCTCAGTCATTATCCTCCTCTGAACCTTTTCTAATTCTACTGTACCTTTTCTTGAGATAACTTTTTTTGAGAATTTTATGCAGATCAGAGAGGGCATACTACTTAAGATGGAGTTTCTAACCATTCATGTAAGGACAATGCACAACAGAATGGGTTTGATTAACTAAGATACCTTTAGTCCTCCTGGAATCTTTGTTCCTGAATAAAGAACAGGAAGAAGTTGAATTGACATAAACATATTTTTTAAAAAAGTCACAATGCTGCAGTAGGAAAAGGATCATAGCAAATTTACTAACATGAGTTGGAGGAAGAAAAGATTTGGTATCAGATAAGATGCAATTTAGGATTGCATTAGCTACCTCTAATGATGATAGTCTGTGAGAAATAATTCAGATTGGACCTCATGTAGTCAAACAACATATTCCTTATCAATAATTCGAGTTAAAATTTAATATAAGTGACCTCTAATATTGTACAGAAAACAAAATTTCAAAGGCTGTATGAATGACCTGTTTGTGAAAAATGTACAAAAATAAGTACTCTTCTAGTGGCCTCAAATTCTCATTGACTTATAAACTTGCCTGAAATGAAAAAACAAAAGCAAAACCAAAACCACAAAAAAACAAGTGAAAGTACTTGTACTAGTGGCATAGAACAAATTGTTCCCCTGCAGAACAATAAGTATAGAATTTTTTACACTGGATAGAAATGCTTTTCTAGAAGTATTACTCTCAACTGCTGCAGATGCATTTACTAAGCAAAGTTATGGCTGTGCATATCAAAACTTTCACTGGACATGGTCTGTCAGTGACAGCAATATGCAACAATAGGTCACAGTTTAGGTCACTAGTAGCCCTAGTTTAAGCGATTTGTAGGAAAGTACAGTCTAGAGTTATCACTAGTGTACCCCTCTACCTCAGCCAGTGGAAAATTATGTCAAAATACTTTGGAGGAAAAAAGTGCCCAGTCAAGTTTATATCTGTAGTTATCAGTTAAATTACAGAATAGCAGAAATGAAATGAAGCGTGTTACATGTTTGCATTCTGTTCACTGGAAAGCTGAATGTCTGTACTGCCGGAAAGTAATGTAAGGGTTGCTGAAGACAGAGAGACAAATAGAAGAATACAAAATATTGGGTCTGATTTATGATCCTTGAAGCTCTCACCTTTTTTTTTTTTTGAAAATTACACATTCTATGTTATAAAAGGTAGCAAGTTATAAAGGCATTTTTGGCAAAAGAGGTATGCAGAGAATCGTAGAAAGTCCTCATTCCAAATGTACAGCTGTAGAGTTTCTCAGGGAAGAATCATTTGTCAAGGACACTTGAGATTAGTTTAACTCTCTTGGACTCTTTTAGCATTTGAGATTAGCTTTGTTAATTAGCTTAAACAATAGATTTCTTATAAGTAGTTGAAATTCTATTATCTTCGTGCCAATTGTTAGTTGCTGTTACTACCACGCTTCCCTGAGAAAAAGGTTCCAGCATGAGCATTTTGGAATTGGTCTGTCATTCAGGCTATGCAATACACTAAACCAGCAATAACTCAGATAAGGAACTAAGTGGAGCTAAATCAAATTTCCTCACAGGCAGAGGGGAATGGTCTGAGAGAAGACCTTCATTCTTTCTCGTGCTTCAGCCATCGGTATTGAAGGACTGGTAGTCATATGAAAGCCAAACCTGTAGCATTTGGGGAAGGGATATGCTAAAGGAGACTACCTAATCTCGTTACCTCATGACTAGGGAAAGACAGTGGAAGATGCAGACAGTAATACTAGATGGAAATCATGTCAAATTGTTTATAGGAAAAAGCTAACAGAAAAAGGAGGAATATTTAATTTTCCAACAACCACTGCTATATAGTATCAAAACCTTCTTGGTGTTTTATTCTTGCTCAAAAATGCTGTGGTATTGGAGAGATCTGCTTTGAAATATAACCAGTTTTTATGGGACAATCTGAAGGTGTGACAACAGGAAAAAGCCTGTTAACAAAACCTGTACATCATCACCAAAGTGTAGTTTAAAAGAAGTGAAGTGTATCATGGGAAGAAGGAAAAAAAATATCATTTGGGAGATCAGTATTATTTTTCTTTCATATCCGTTTCTATTTAAGCTATATAAATTAGGCTTTTTCTAAAAATATATTTTCACTAAACTATGGGCTTTGATTTTTTTTTTGTTTTGTTTGGTATTGTTTTTTTAAGGTAAGAGGACCCCCACCTGCAGGATCAGTAAAAGAAAGACCAGCAAAGCCCACAGCATTCCGCAAGTTTTATGAAAGAGGAGACTTTCCAATTGCTGTTGAGCACGATACGATAGGAAACAGAATCGCCTGGAAGGTAAGTCATGGCACAACTGTGACAGCCAGCTGAGCTTATTGAAGTGACATCTCTCATTGTCAAACAAAGTTAGCTTGCAAGTAAATACACTGAAATAATTTCTTAGCAAATGGAAGATGGTGGAAAAGTCATTAGAGAAAGGCTCCTGAGTCAGCTGCCTGCCTTGGCTAACAATTAAATTATATGCCGCAGAAAGGAAGATGACAGAGTTGCTTTGCCTTAGAGGATTGTCTCCTGCCCAATTCATCTCTATTTTTATGAGGACCTGGCAATGCAGCCCGTTTCAGGCAGTCCATCAAATGATGGAAGTGGCTGGATACTGTGAGCAGCAGCCATTTATCTCCCCCAAATTTCACCTTCCTGCAGGACACTTCCAAATAGAAGCTTTAATTACCTAAATGGATAGGTCAAGATTGCCCGCTCCCTGAAAATGCAGAGCAGAATACAAACGAAGGCAGATTCTCATTCCACGGCTGTACTCTCAGTCTACAGCATATGTCAGACAGCGTAATCGCTGTCATACGTGCCTCTGTTACAGGCTGACCTCCACTGCTGAAACCATTACAGCTCTGACATTTCTCTGACAAAAGGTTAATTGGCTTCAAAATAAATGTATCGCCTAATGACTCCATTCTAATGCAGCTGTGTTTCTCTCTAAAAGGCTTAGTGATGTTATTTGTAAAACTTGCCAATCTTCTAAGTAACAACTGCAGACTTTTAAATTTAATTTAAAAAATGAATGCTGATCTTTAACCTGCTCCTACTATTTAATTATTTTGGTTATCATGAATTACTTTCTTTTTTTGTCTTATTTATTGAGCTAGAATAAGATTTTGCTGGAAGCAGTGATAGTTACAGAAAATGAATGCGATATCCATGAACAAAACATGTCAGATTTGTAGAATGTTTTAAATGGTTCATGTCAAGAACATGATACCCATTTTAAATATAAAGCTGTGTTAAGTCAACACTAAAAGGAGAGATTTTGCAATCTTATAGCTGATTCTACTTGTAATGAAGCAAACAGGATTAGACCTATAGTGTAGTAAGAGATACTATATTTGATAGTAACTAGATTTTTAAAGTAGCTTTTTTACTTATTGAAGTACAGAGGAAAGGTTTGTACTACTATTTTGTTGCCTACGTGGCAGTGTTGAACCAGCACAAGGAACAAATAATAGTGCTTGTAGCAAAGGAAATCTCTATCCAAGAAGACTTTACCCATCATCAAAATGATATTCCAATGCAACTGGGCTTTAGGCAACACTGGAAATTCCTACACTGTACTAAAACTCGCAGGCTTGCAACACAAGTATGTACTCATCACCAAGACCCAAAGGTGGTCTGCAAGCAACTGCAAAAAATCTGGACAATTTAGTTTTTGTCTTCAAGCTATAAAATTTCGAATTTCTCGAAATCAGACTGAGGTACAGAAAAATTACCTAATTTTAACTGCTTTTTGATGTATTAATTTCCCTCATCAGGAATGATGATCACTAGATGATGTAGTGACTGCTTAGTTGACTTAGGACATGAGGAAACAGAATGAAACTGCCTAAGAAGTTCAGATGGGACATTAGGAAGTCTTTCACTGAGAGGGTATTTGGTCACTGGTGCAGATTCCCCAGGGAAGTGGTCGCAGTACTAAGCTTGTCAGCTTCTGGACAATGCTCTTAGTCATGTGATTTAGGTAGTCCTGTGCAGAGCAAGGAGTTGGATTTGCTGGTCCTTATGGATCACTTTCAGCTTGCTAACTTGTTATCTACAAGCCTTCCAACCACAGGTGAATGTCTAAAGTAAGTGTTTGATTCCTGTATCTGACAGTTTGAGTTGTTTGAAATCACACTACCTTTAACAGTCACAACAGCAGAGTCTCTAGTTGGAGACCCAGCACATTTTTTCTTAACAAAATGTGCAGTCTTGTAGACCTAATGGCCACCTACCACAGTGAAACACCGTCATTTATCTAGTGCAGTGTAGGACTGAGATGTCATGCAACATTTTTTTTGCTATTTCCTTTCTTTTGGAACAAGTTACTGGGACTTCAGCATCAATGCAAGAAGACAGAACAGTGGCAGAGTATTCCGTTCATACTAGCATGGCCAGGTCCAACCTTATTTCCCTTATTCCATGCCACTTGATTTAGTCAAAAGTGAATCCAGGATGAGTTCTCTGGCAGGTAGACTGAGGTAGTAGAGTTATTTGAAGCTGTTGTTTAGTTTGACATGAAGCCATCATTAATTGTTGTGCAATTTAAGTACATGAAGCGGGCAAATAGGAGTTTTCTAGTTCAAAGATTGCATTAGGTATTTTCTAAGGTCTTAGAGGCTGCCCAGCACTGCAAAAGGGTGAGAATGTTGTTTATCATTATCTAATATTTAAAGGTACAGATAAATTAAGGTCTGTATTTTTCACTTGTTCTAAGGACATGCAAGTAGTCAAACTATCCAAGAGATATTTGATGGATAATTTTGGTCAGTTCATCGTATTTAATTGTAAAGCTGATTACATAAGTAATTTTTTTACAAGTATATTTTACCCAATACTGTTTAAATTCATGCAATGAAAAGGTATTTTGCTAATGAAATGTATCTAGGCAAAATGTCCTGTAGAAGCTTGGCTGAACTATACTTATTTGCATGAATCATGATGTAGTGGAAGAAAAAAAGATTAAATAAATGGTAACAGTGATATTTTAATCTTGCTATAATTGCACAATATCAATATTTTATTTTGAGAGGAGTTTTTTTTCTCTGTTTAGTTGTAATGTATATCATGCTTCATTTCACTCTCGTTAGTTTGTCTACCAAGTGGTGCATGAGAGAAAATGTAGGCGTGTCTCAGAAATCTGATTTTTTTCTGACAAGATAAAACGCAGCAGGATTTTGGTTTTCCTGCAAAATACACGACTGTTTCTTAATTTGCTTCTTTGTTTTTCATAACAACTGAAACAAACCATAGCTGTCAGACATTAATTTTTCTGTTGTTGTTTTTGTTGCAAACACTTTGAATTCTTGTTCATTATATTGTAATTCTGTGGACATAATACAGCCATTTTCAGCTAGAGCAGGAGAATCTGAAATGGGTGTTAATATACACCAAAAAAATGCACAAATGACCCTTGATATTGTGGCAGTACTGCATATCCCTAATTTTAAGCCCATGATTACTTTTCTGTAGGGGCTTTTTACGTATAACTATGGTTGTAGATCTAGAAAAAAATATAAATTTAAACTTCAGGAACTACACAGAACTATTTCTGAATAATTTCTTGTGTTGAATATTTAATTATGAAGTAATGGTGCTATATTTTTGTTAGGCTTAATTATTCCCAAAATGCACTAAATTTAGAAAGAGACATTCTTACTCCAAATTAATCTAGGCATAGACAAGATTAAACTGTGCAGATAAACCATGGTGTATAGCTTGGTGCCTTTTCTAAAAAAAAACGGGGCCAAAGCAAATTAGATCTCACTGCAAGACCATTCTAGCAAGATGTATGTTCTACATGAATTCTCGGACTAAGTCTTTAAGTTTAGACAGGCACCACTTTGAATATTTCTGTAATGCTGGCATTCTGGTTGGTAAGTTTTACTGTTGTTGCAAGTTCAAATACAGCTGTTTCAGCCTAAGGAAAGAAAATATATAGAAAGATAATATACATTTACAACATATTATATACAGGAACGGTAAATTGAACCTGGTTTTAAGAAATACCATCCAGAGGGAAAAAAAAAGGAATTAAAAGAACTGATAATACCAAACAAAAAGTGCATGGTACTAGAGGCTATAATCACATTGATGTCTAAAAGAAGACATGATTGTCTTGGTGTTCCTATTGCTTGTTTTCAACTGGAAAAAAGTTGTCCTTTAGTCATTTTCAAAAAGTAGATATAGAGAATGACTTGTTAATTTTGTCTGTGAAAACAAGCCCACCTTCTTTCTAGCTCAGTACATAAATTTCTGGTTTTGATTGCAGCTAAAATGAAAAAATCATTACAAAATGAATTCAAGACTTTTCATCCACATTCAGGGGATGTACTAGCAGTCTGTTAATTCTTTGCTAAATGGCATACACTCAGTGTAATATTTTAATATTAAATTTGAAGCCTTTGTTTTTTTCTCTATGATCATAAATAGAGCTCTCTATATATCAGTGCCTTAAAATTGCTGCAAATAAATAATGCGCTTTTTTTTGATAAAGGAGTTTTTGAGATCTAGAAATAAACAATTTCTTTGACTGAGTTGTTAAGAAACATTCGAGAGTCTTTCCAAATATGAAGCATTTGCTTTTGTCCCCAAGCAGAGAATGAATAATAATGGTATTGTTTGAAAATGTGTATCAAACATAAAACTTTGGAATGTAAATTGTTGTTAATTTAGCGTTAGATAGTATTAGAAAGTGATCTTTTTAGGAAAAGATTGGGTTAAAATATTTATAAGCTCGTTGACTGCTTTCCCACAGTTCTTTTTCAGCTTATGTATATCACAATTTTCTTTCAAAATGTAGTAATACATTCTTTTGCACAGTCTTATACCAAGCTATGAATAATAAAAGCTCATAGTTCAGGTCTGAAAAGGACTTCCATTTTTAAATATATGATACTGAATTAAAAAAGGTCAGCATGCAATTAAACCTTTGACTAAGAAAGTTGATAAAACCAAGAAAGTATTTCTGAATTATTAAGAATGTGTTTGAAATGCAGTCTCTCTCTGTATCATGCAGAAAGTCATCAGAATGTTTGAAAAATTATTTTTTAGAGAGTGGAGTTAATTATGAAAATCATTATGCAGGGGTAAAAAAGCTTCTATTCTTCAAAAGAATTTTAGCAATTTCAGAGAAATGAAAACCAAATTCAGAAATGCAAACTTTGCAAGCAAAATGTCAGCATGAACATGATTTTTGTATTTTGGGGTTTATGTTTTTTTCTCCAGAATAGCTATATTCACCATGGATGTGACTTTTACCATTTTAATTTCTCTTTATCTCCTATTGCCTATACAGTTTAATTTTTTTTCACGAGCCAGTATAAGCTATGGTATCAAAATTACTTTTTCGTGATTGTAACTAAATGCTGTGGTGAAAGAAAGTTTTTTACCTTCAACATCATGAATTTGGAATGTGCACACATTTTTTTCCTTATGCAGACTGTTGAAGGTTGCTTTTAGTCATAGGCACTACAAATAATTTGAACATGCCACTGAACTACAATTTTTATTAACATCTGTCATTCTTCACTTGATTTTATCAGCATCTTGTATACTAATTTATATAAAATTCTGTATTGCTATGATTAAGCTGTTACCTATATCCAGCATCAAGAAAAGTATTTTTGGGTTTTGTTTCTTTGTTTATTTTGATGGTGTTTTTGTTTTGGCTGGTTACTTTAGGTATTTTTGGTTTGAAACTTTGTTCTGGGGTTTTCACCATAAAATAACTGGATTTAAATTTTGTTTTCTTTTCCTGGAAGTGCAGTCTTTCTTTCTTGCTTGAGGATTGAGTTTTAAGTAAGAGAAAACACACTTTTTTATATCAGCCTATGTAGCTGGAGGGGAGACAAGTTTTCGGTTGCACAGTTTTCAAGTAATGTCTTCATATTTTTCATTTTTGTGGCATTGTCTTGACATTAAGCCACATGATTAAACACTGTGAGTTATTTGCTGTGTAGTATCAAGTAAACTTAGGTAACACTTTCCAAAGTTCAAATCCCCAAACAAATTAAAAGTAATTGGAGGGAGCTCATTTACCCTGCACAATGACCCCATTATTACATTGTTTTTCAATTTATGTAATTCAAGGTGTAATTCAAGAAGCTGGGGGGTTTTAATAGCTTATTGCCATCAAAAGGGGAAGGTTCAGCTTTCCTTCACCTCTTCTGCTATTTCTAAAGCATACTTGACCCTGGCACTGATGCTTATCAGAGCCCTCTGTGAGTAAATTTATCTTACTAACTCAGGAGAAGAAGGTAGGCATGTTTTTGTCTTGATTAGCAAAGTGTTCACGGTCCTGGGAACTTTGATTACAAGACTGTCCATGAGTGCTAATGCTGTGTGTTAGTGAGGAAGAGAGAAATACAGTGAAGAATGTGAGAAAGTTCAAGGATTTCAAAACTTTTTTTCTTTCAGCAGCAATGAACTGCTAGATTAGTTATGCCGCCCATGGAATGGCAGCCTCAGATATCTGAAAGCAAAGATAAGAAACTATCTATGCAAAATAATACTTTTCTAAAACTTATTTTTGGATATACACATATTTTTTCTGCTTCCATTCTTCGTTAATTTATATTTAATATCTTCTTAATAAAAGACATTGAGAGGACACTCAAAGAAAATTTTTAAATCTCCCAGAAGTGTTGTCATGCAGAATTAAAGTTTTTTGAAATATTACATAAAAAGAGGAGTGGTCATGTCATGTATCATGCTTAGGCACAGTCAATGCAGCACAGAATGGTGTTGGTTTATATTTTAATGTCTTTGTTAGTATTTTAAAAGATAATTCAGTTTTCTTCTGCAATTGACCTCTGTTTGTCTTTCCCAGAGGGGTCATTTTTTAAAATCATTTCAGTGATTCTTTATAAGCCTGACTCCAATTCAAGTATGTTGGTATAACAGAAAATTGCAGTGTTGATTCAAGAAAAGGCAACTTGAAAACAAGAAATTAGGCCAGAAATTACACATAACTTTGAGAAACTAGAAGTATGAGCTGAGATAAAGAAATAAAGTCTTGGAGAGACAAATTCTAAATGCTGCCTGTGGAAAAAATGCCCCACAGTATATTCACAGATATGATATAAAGGAATCATTTGGAAAACAATAGTTTATTTTTTTTTAAATGACAGTAAAAACCTCCATCTTCTATGGAGACAGCAGCAAACTGTGTGACATGATAGCCAGAAAGAAGTATTCAGTTTTAAATTAAAAATGCAGCATTAGCTCAGGTTGCATCCTTTTAAATCAGAAGTTATTAGTAATCTGCTATGGCTTCCTGAAGCAAGCACAAACACTGTTCATAAGCAATTGTATATAAACAAATGTCATTCATCATTCTTTGTGGCTGTAATAGCAGTGTCCAACTAATCACTATCAAAATGTCTGCGCTGATATGCATATGACTTTATTTCTTAGAAATTTTTAAAAATTGCAAGTCGGTTCTAGTTTCAGTTTTTTAAATTAATTGCATAATACTCAAAAATAGGCACATCCTAATTGCGACAGCTGGTGGGAGACGCTCCCTCTTTCGCCCCCCCCCACTCACAGTCCCCGAAATGCCCCAGAGTGAGCCACACGGAGACCACAGGAAGGGAAGCAGAGAGGGCATTTATTAACATGGCTGGGGGTATATATAGGTTTTAGGGGAATCTAAATTACTACCAATAGAAATCAAGGGATAACAACCAATGGGAAAGGGTTAACTAAGGGCCAATAGGGAAACTTAAACAGAGGCCTTCAAGGATGAATTGCTTAGGGCTTAGGTACATAGATAAGGGGTGTCTCAAGGGGTCTTGGGAAGAAGGATGACTAAGTGAAAAAAGGCAAGGAATCCATTTTACAACACAGTAAAAGCTTCAGTTTTTAAAGCACTTTGGCTAGCTTCTTCATTTTCTTCACAGACCCATTTCTGGCATGACTTTTCCCATTTCTGATACTGCAGGTCCTCTTCCACACCTAGTGACTCTGGTCTGGTTTTCATTTACATGAGAACTTCTTTAAATCTTGTAAACAATGTGTAGTTACTCCACTTATATCTACCAATGGCCCTGGAATATGCAGGTTTTTGTTTTGCTTCCTACTTTTTAATACTAATATACTAATCAGTTATGACTTTACTCTTTTCTGTGAAGTTCTTTTTCACGTCTGAAGAGGGGATGTTTTTTGCAAGCCTTAGAAGAAATGTGAGATGTTAGAGATTAAAAAGGAACCTTATCAAAATGCTTCTGCAAAACACTGTAGCAAAGCAATATGTTTTTATGAAATCTCATAAAAATCAGTATAACTCTTTCAGTATTTATCAACATTTTTGTTGGTTATTTGTAGTTTGTACATTTAAACTAATATTTCTGATGAAACACTGAGGTATGTCACATTATGTGTCAGAGGTTACTCAGTGCAATCTCTTCTTTCTTACCACTTGTGGCTCACAAAAAGTGTATTTTTTTTCTAGAGCTAGATTTTTTACAGTCCTCTAGTCTTTTCCATTTCTTTCATATTTATAATTCAAGAATTTAATGAAATGTCTCTTTTCTCCATGCTCAGAAAATGTACCATATTTTTAAAAAATATGACACGTACGTTTGCTTAACAGCTGAATAATATGTTTCCCTTAAAAAATAAAGAAAGTTTTCCTGGAAATGTCTGAGATCTCCTTACTTTTGACAACATTAATGCTGAATCTGGGGACTAGTGTTGAGATGGAGTATAAAACAAAGAAAAGCGACAATTTACCTGATTCCTACAGTACCGAGCAGCCATATTTCATTTATTAATTCCTCTGTGGCTAATTAATAGTTGCAATTTATCCCAGGATTCTAGAAAACAGTAATGTTGTGGCAGTTAATTTGCTGTTCCTTTTTCCCTGAATACACAATTAAAGCCATTCCTTCATTTGATGTAAATTGCCATCTCTTGAAAGCGTATGGAATGAAAACCCAGCCATGTATCAGAAATAACTTTAATTTAAATTTGCTAAATGACCTCTGAAAGCTAGATGAAAGATTTTCTGCTGAATGGGCTGGTGCTCCCTGCCTGTATAATTTATGTGAGAAATTAGTGCAAATGGTTCACTTTTATGGAGCAGTGCTGCTTGTAGCAAGCCTGCAGAAACAATTTTCCCCCAAGCCTCCATCTGTTCTTCAAACCAGGGCATATGCCATCTCATCGAGCTTGAAAGTCAACTGATTTATAACTCCTGAAAAGTGCATAGATTGAAAAGAAAGGTCGACTGCAGCTATGTGACAGTGATTTGCTAGTGAGTTGGATAAAGACGATTCACAACACTATGGACCCTGGAGGACACAAGTGGTGTTGTAAGCTTTGGAAATTGGTAGATTGATATGAAGCACAAAAAACAAATTGCTCCTCCTTTTTCAGTTAAGCAGATAACCTCTCGTGTTTAAGATGGAAACTTTTTAGAAAGTAAATAGGTAATACAGCCAAGACATCTTGTTATACTGTGTTTCAGACAGAATAAGCTTTTCCTAGCTATGAAGGCTGCTGTCTAGAATACCAGGACTTGTTTCACTTTAATCTTTAAGCTACAAGCAGAAACATCTGTCTTTAAAAGTGCATCTTGTTGTTTTGTCAGAAAGTTTTGTTCAGTGCCACAAACATAGCACTGATGAATTTTCTCTATCTACCTTGAAAGTGATTTCTGAGCCCTATCTCAATTAATGGATGACTTGTTCTCTGTTCATTAGTTATTGGCCTTCTTTCTTTTACCCAAATACTGCAGAGTTCTCTGTCAAGTGACAAAACAAATGGAATTGACAACATAAAAATCAATGTGTGCTTGATGTTTTCATTTCTAGTAGTCATATACTGTGACCATTCTGCTTTGAGGCTCAAATACTGAATAATTTCTTCAACTACTTTTTCTTATCAATTCTGATTTTTAAAATATCATTTCAGGTAAAAAATGGCATAGAGTTAAATTTAGTTTTTATGTAAGAAAGAAATATAGAAAAGGTACAGAATCTTTTAGTATGAACATTTGGAGCAGATTTTACTTTGAAAAACACAAAAGTGTAGTATAAAAAGTACATTTGAATAGCAGAAAGAGTCATCCTCTAAAGGATGAATTTCTTGCTTGTTGAGATGCTTATAGCATCTGTTAGGAAAAAAAAAAAAGCCTATGTAGCTTTCCACATAACTACATGTTATGTAGCCATGGATATCCTGTCCTAGCTCACACAGATGAGTATATTTTCTGAACAAGATAAAACTCAGTGAAGAAAAGCTATCACGGCAGATTACCTAGATCAGAATTATCAATTATTTCTGTAGTGTAATTTTTAGTCAGTACCCAACATGTGGTAGGTATTCATATATTGTATATGCTATTGACTGACTAAAGATGAGGAAAATGTAGAGCTAATAAACTGTGACAATTAAACACAAATTGTAGATGTCTTATTTTGCAGGAAGATTGTGGAAGATATGTGTTAAACAGTTATAATACAGCTTATAAAATCATGAATTGTGTAGAGGAGAATGTGAGATTTTTAACAAAACCTCACACTGTATGTCTATGACATTAATAGTGAAAGGTTCACTATCACTGAAAACATATATTCTGAAAACATATTCAGTGAATGGCTCTGCTTTGGAAAGGTGTTATGGTGGATGTCTGTTCTCAGTTTTGTATATTTTGCTATGCTTTCATTTTTTTCATTTTGGTTGTCTACTATATGTAAGCCATGTTCTTTCTCAGTTCCGTTTCATTTCCTGTACTGCTTTCAAAGCATAAATTCATTAATCATCATTTCAGGGTCATTTTCTTATCACTAGCCTCAGTTAACATTTCACATCAAATTTGTGTTCACGTCTACTATGCTACCAAGTTCTAATCTTTTTTTTTTCCCCCAAATTCCCTCTTTGAAACTTGTTGACAACTTGGTTTGAGAAAAGTATAAATTTGGTATGAAAGAGATCTGTTCCTGCAAAGATTTAAGTATGCGCTTAATGCCTTGGGATCAAACACACTAAAGCAAAACTTTTGCTTATACTATGCAGCAGTGGTGTGAGATGTACCTACCTCTAAAATGAGAAAAAGATATTTGCATTTGTTGGTTTTCAGTCATAAAAATGAAGTGCTAGTTTCAAATTAATGTTATTGCATCTTTAAGACATTGAAGAACTGAAAAATTCAACTGGTTTTAAAATGTCTGACAAAATCTCTATTGAAGTGATTGAATTGTGCTTTTTTATAAAAAAGATAATTGAAAGCTGAGTCTATATTTACATTTCAAATAGCTCTGTGAATTTTTGACAGTAGTAGTAGCATGTGGTATGTTATCAGAGCAAAAATAAATTATCTTAAATATTTAAATGAGATAGTTCCCTTTGGCTTTCAGCTTTTGCACATTAATGCTCAGGAGAGTGACAATTGTAGTGAATTATAAATACTGCAGTTGTTATACTAAGTGACAGAATATGTGGGTTGCTAGTATGCTCTACTGTGGCTTCCTTCACTACCACACAAAAAAATGTGTCTTACTTTGGTTTTAAAGGAGTACCAGCTACATAGTCTCCCTATAATGAAACAATCTAAATTGCTGGTAGAATTCTATATTTAGAATATCAGACCAAACATAACACCCAAAAATCTATCTGGCACATTAGACTTAAAAATAATTAATTTAAATCACGTGCATTGGAACTGATTTGCTATGTCTTCAAATTAATATTATTTTCATATATGCAGGTGAATCCATGCCTTATTATTACAAAAAGGTAGACAAATAACACCTGGGAAATCACAAATTATGGTCTTTAAAGAGATGAATATTCAGATGAAAATTTCTTCAGGCTATAATGAGTTTAAAAAAGGGTGTTGTTTCCAGTTTAATCTTCAGTGTAAATGCAGGTTTCTTTAGGAATATGACTTAGATTGTAATGTATTGAACCTTGTCTTATAATGAAGGCTGAGTGCACTGAAGTGGAGTTGTGTTCTGAAAAAGTAGCACAATCAATATTGCTCTGTTCTGTTCATATTCAAAGAAATTCTGCTAGCATCAGTAACCAGTGGTTGTACGCATAAGAATCATAAATACCTATATGAGCCTGTACCGTAAGTGATGTTCCTGCTCTGTGTTTCTTATCTTGTCCTTTCAGAGAACAGTTCAGGTGGGAGACCTCTACTTTGCCTTGCCATTCAATAACAGCACTGGAACCTTGATGCTCTTATTATCCCTGGGGTGGGAGACAGGGGGCCCCAGATAAAGCTCATGTCTGAGGCAGAAACATTCCTTTAACAAAGCTCAGGCCAGTGCCAATCTTGGGCTTGAACTCAGGTGAATTTCATTTTCCTGTGATTTGTCTCTTACCTTGTGCTTCCACTGTGTGAAAGACAATATGCATTATTAACTGATCTTAATATGAGTTTTTTGCTTAATATGTTCACAGATCAGTTAATATGCTTGCTGAAAAAAACACCAAAAACTTATTAACCAGGTGAAAAGTGCAGTCCTTTATAAGTCTGTTCCAAAATCCGATCTTCTGTTCCTGTACAGCCATTTGGGTGGAAACATGAGCAACTCTAAGTTGATAAAAAAGTCATAGTATACATAAGTTCAGGAATTTGGATGCCATAGTTATTAAAACTACTTTACTCCTTTCAGAATTAAAGCAAGTTTTCCTGTTTAAACTTCTTGCTGTCATAGAGCTTTCAGGAGCTGATTCATTTTGAGTTCAAATAATAGTTGCCAATTTTCTGATTTAATTGGAAATTTCTAGTTGAAGCCAGAGATGGTGAAAGCTGTGGGGTTTTGTTCTTGTGGAATTAAATCTGTATTTTATGTCTTCTTTCTGCTTTATTAATATTCATTCCTTATATATTTTGATGCTTTTCTGAAGAGATGGGAAAAATAGCTGTCTAAAACTCTTCAATAACATTTCTGAATTTGCCCTATTCTTTCATGACAAACAGTAAGCAGCATATAACCAAAGCTGTGACACTAAAAACCCTCCCCAGAATGAGGAAATAACTTTTTTTTTTTCCTTAGGTAAAGTTTGTATGTTAGGAATAAACTTTTTTAAATTTATGCATAGATTTTTATTAATCTTTTAAGGTGAACTTGTTCAAAGCATTCCCTCACAAAGTTAATTCAGAAATGCATAGCATATTATTTGCAATATATTTATCATCACCTGTGATAAATTTGATATGTTATTTCTGTGAGATAATAACAAAAGGCCATAAAATCATAAAATTCAGTCCAGCTACAACAGAAGTCCTTAAGCTATGTATAACAAGTATGGAGAGATGAAGTGGAAACAACTTCTTGTTCACATAGCTCTTGCTATCAGTCTGTCAAAGATCTCTTTTTCCAGACATTCCTGATAAGAGAACACAAGGTTATATTTATGCTTTCTTGTGTACAGAGTTGCAGCTAATTAGTATGATAAATCTGTTTGCTCTCTAGGGCATAGAAAGACAAACTTTTATGGATTTACCACCTCAGAAGGTGATTTAAACTATCTGACTGACTTTGCATGAAGTTGATTTGGAATACTGACAGAAAGAGAACAGAACAGAATAGAATAGAATATATAAGTTGGAAGGGACATACAGTGGTAATCTAGTCCACTGCCTGACCACTTCCTGATGCATTAGTTAGATACAGCCAATGACCATTGGTAAGAGCAATCAGTGAGAGGAGGAACTTCAGCCCATATCTTTTCCCCAGGTAATTGTTTATTTATGCATTAAAGATTCTTGATCATTAATCTAGGTTTTTTTAAACATAACCTAATGTGATGATACCATCTAATATGGTGACTATAAGGTTAGAATAATCCATCAAAAA
Organism: Dendrocincla tyrannina; assembly: GCA_035047865.1. Lineage (NCBI taxonomy): Eukaryota > Metazoa > Chordata > Aves > Passeriformes > Dendrocolaptidae > Dendrocincla > Dendrocincla tyrannina. Next base: position 31,987,952 of record JAWWMP010000116.1, on the reverse strand, counting down.
GAGACTTAATTTTCAGATATGCATTAGCTGTAGTCCAAAATTCTGGGTACTGATTAGCATTGGGTTACTTGATGAAAACTTTAAGGTGGTACACGTTGGGACTGCTAGAATTGTGCTGTTCCTCTTAATCTTTTATTATATCAAAGCGGTTTGCTGATAAACCTTAGAATGTATAACTGAATTCTCTCTAAGAGCGAAGCATGTTGTCTCTGCTTTAATAATTAATTCTGTACCCATGTATATTTCATTATAAAGTGGCAGCCTTTTATACTGCTGTTACTTCTGTAAGGAAGTCAAAACTATTCCCCTGTCCTTACAAAACATAGGGGATAATGTGCACAAGCATATTAGAATGGTTTTTCTAAATTTTTGTTTAAAACAATATCTTCATATCAGCTAAGAAATGTCTTCACTTATATCCACATTCTCACATGCAGATAATGAAGTTGGTGGCACAACAGAATAAGCCTCTAAGATATTATCTAAATAAAAACTACTGCCTTTTCTTTCCATATGGGTTTTTAAAAATAGTTTCACCTGATTTTAATATGAAAGATTTTTATGTGAAAGTTACTTGCTTCAGATTTTCCATGTCCTACTGTACATACAAAATTTCATTAGACCAGTAGAAACCTCCATGGTCCACCTGGAAGCTACCAAGAAATGCTGTGCATCTGCTTGATACACGAATACTTTCTAGCCCATTAACCACTCTGCATTCATTTCAAACTCACACCATCTGATTTAGGTTGTGAGTTTATTCCAGAATCTTATCTTCATTTTTTTTCCATATCATTTACTGATGTTGGCACTTAATCTTTATTGCAACAAACCAGAAAGTTTTCGGGTTTGTTTCTTGCTTTTACCTTATATCCTCAAGATTATAACAAAAGATGGTTAATTTCTCATCAAAGGCCTTTGCTTTCTAAATTACTATCTGAGATACCAGATAATTTTGAGTTTCTACAAATATTTTGTCCTAGCATTTTATCATGTTTTACTGTTTGTCTTTAAATTTTTATGTATCAGCTTTTATTTTGGCTTTTTTGAGTTTTGGTGTTTGGGTTTTGGTGTTTGGGGTTGCTTTTGAGTTTGTTTTTTGGGTTTTTTTTTGTTTGCTTTGGTTTGCTTTGGTTTTGTTTGTTTTTTTTTGGCATGTGTCTTACTACAGTTTACGCTTATTGACTCCAGAAGAGTTTGATTTTTGGACTCCAAGGGAGTCCAAAGTCTGATGGATTTGTTTTCCTAAATTAAACAGAATGAAGTGTTGAAGAATGACTGACTGGCCAGTAGCACTTTCACAGAAAAGGACCTGTGCATCCTGGTGGACAGCAAGGTCATCATCACTCAGTTGGATACTCTTGCAAAATGAAGGCTAATCACGCATGAGGTGACATTAGTGATAGGAAGTCAGGATGCTCAGGGAAAGGATTATCCCCTGCTACTTTGTAGTCATAGGGCTATATCTGAAATTCTGCATCTGGGTTTGAGCCCACAGAAGTAGAAAACAGATATCAACATAATGAGGGGTCCAGTACGGAGGCCACCAAAATGACCAAGGAGCTGCAGCACATGACATATGAAGAGACACTGAAGGAACTGGGTTGGGTTACTGTGGGCAAGAGAAGGCTAACTGAGATCTAATTCCACTCCTCCAATGCCTTGAGGGGTGTTATGGAGGAGACAGAGCCAGGCACTTTTCTGTGGTGCACAGCAAAAGGAGAAGAGTCAACGGTCACCCTTTGCAAGATGGGAAGTTCCAGATGAACAGTAGAAAAATAGTCATCCATGTGTGGGGCAGGGAATTGAATGAGATGATCTTCAGAGGTCTTTTCTAAAGTAAGTAGTCCTTACTGATTCTATGAAGTTGGATTAGCCTATTATTTTGTGTTTCTGCATTATGTTTCTTTTGAAAATTCATAACTTACTACTGTTTAATGAGTAAAGCCTTCCCTGTGCGTCTGAAACATAGATGTTTTAAAGCTTAAGAAATTGAAACACAAAAATAATGGTACAATTTTAGAAGTTTTAATGGGCTTAATTTGTTCTATTGTATTCTTAACATTCCCTTAACTTAAAACCACATAGTTTCCATGTGCAGTATTTATACATACATGTATATTTTTTTCAGTAAGTAGTTATGACTTTCTAGTCCTATCAGGTAAATTTCTAATTGCATTCATAAGATGTCTGAGATTTAAATTCATGTTCAGTTTACCATAACTAAATGATAAATGTAAAAACACCTCCAGCTTTAGATCCTATAGTCAACACCCTAGCAGCTCTCTAAACTTTTGTCAGTCTGACTCTTCTTGAAGGGTTAGCTTACTGAGGAAAATCCCTTCTTCATGCAGGAGAGCCAGAAATGTATAAAATTATTGTTATTAGTCTATTGACATTGTATGGAGTACTTTGGGCTGCTAGAATTCATGTTATTTAAATGAAAGTAGAAGACTTTTAACTGTACCTGTCATGTAGAATCAGGTTCTGAAAGTGACTCAAGTAGAGAGGCTTATCTGTTTTCTTCTTAAGTTTTAAAAAAGTAATGAGGAGAAAAAATATCTAATACATCAAGAAATCTCCTGTAGAGCTATTGAATAGCAGAACCTAAATGCACTATATGGAATAGTAATTCATTTATCTGATAACCATCTTGGTAACCATCAACTGGATCATCTCTCCAGCTTCTCAATGTATTTCTTAAGGTGTGGTGAAGAAAAAGGACATAGCCTCACCATTTCTTATTAAAGGACTATATTTTTCCTCTACCTGCTGGCCACATTCTTTTTAATGCCACCCAGAATGTGGTTTGCTTTCTTTGTGACAGGAGCACTCCTGGCTGTTACACAACATGGTAATCACTGTAACTCTCAAGAGAGCAGGGCTGTTATTCAGCCAGTCAGTTCCCAACCTGTACAAGTGTAGGAGGTTGTTCTATCCCAGCTGCAGGGCTTTGCACTTCTCCTTGTTGAGTGTAACAGTGTTTCTTCACATTTCTAAAGGTTCGTCTAAATTTAAGCTCTATTATAGTTACTCATCATTCTTAATGTCAGGTTTTGCCTTTCATGCTTTGAGGGGATATAAAATGGAAATATAAAATCCACATATTATAAAAATTCAGTAGTGACTTCAGATGTAGCTATAAAAATATCCTCTCCAAGGTCTGTGAATGTGCACACAGATGTGTGTGTGTGTGTGTGTCCACATGTAATATCAAAAAGGCAATATGTTGTTTTGTAGTTAAAGAAACAAAAGGTTGATTCTGTGAACCTCCCATTTTTTCATTTTTTTATGTTCTGTCTCTGCCAATAAATGTTCTTCGTGCTGGTATGATGCCACATAAATCTTAAATTTCCATTTGCTTTTTTAACAAACTGGAAATTCCATGCATCACAATCAACAAAAAAATATACTTTTCATTATTATACACTTTAACTACAGAATCGTATATTTTTCCCTTAGGATCTGACTTGATCTACTATACAGGATTGATAGTTCACTTGGGATAGAGCTACATGAACACTTGCTGTTGCATCAGGACCAGATAAAAGAAGTTCCATCTGTTTGTTCATGTTCATGACACAGTTCAATGCTCCCTCATTGCACTTAGGTTTCATTCTATTAATCAGATCATTATAATGGTAGACCTTAAAACCAGTAAAAAATCGTTTGTGGTGACTTTGTTTTTGGTTTGTTTTTGTGGGGTTTTTCCCTCTTAGTTTTGTTTTTATTTAGGTCATAACAGTAATCTGACAGCAGCCACACAGATTCTTATACTCATTCAACTGAAAGCAGTGTGAGACGTGGCAGGAGATGAGGAAGCAGAGGGAGGGAAGGAGGGCAGACATCTTAAATCCATTTTGCACATATATACAATTTTAAAAGATAGAATATCTAATCTGTGGTCCCTAGGAACAATGCATAGAGAATGTTTTGGTTTATTTCTTTATAATCTGTGGGGTTTTGATGGTCTCAGTGTTATATCAGATCATGTCATAAATGTTCATCAGTTTATTTTACACAGTTTGTGCTGCTAAACATGTCTTCACAGAGGGAGACTTTGTATTAGATTTCTAACTGTAACCTAACTCTGATAATTATTTTAATAATTTAGTGATTAATTAGAAGCTGGTAATTTTGTTCTAAGACCTTACTGTTTAAATTACTTAATTTTATTTATCTGATCAGCTTCTACTGACTTATACAAATTTATGATGGCTTTAATTGAAGAAACTTTAGAAACTATTCTTCAAATCTTTAAATTAAATTATTTTAAATTGCTTAGAAACAAGCAATATACTATTTTCAGTAAAATGAAACAAATGTTTCAGTTAAAAGCCTAGAAAACATACTTTCCAGACAGAAATCAAATGAACCCAAACCCTGTTTATTTTTCTATTTGGCAATTTTACAAATCAGACCCAGGCCTCTGAAGTATGGTCCCTGGAAAACAAGGAGTAGACATAGAAAAATTTTCAAGTAAAATGGTCTTAGATGTTTGCTTTTTCTCAAGAGGCAGAAAGAGGGCAGCCAGAGCATCTTTCAATTATTCTTTCTTTTCCTGAAGTTCTTCTTTCACAGTAAGAACACACCTTTCAGCTTATTTAGCCAAAGAATCAAAGGGTTTGCAGCCACCAAGCTGCCAATAAACTTACACCATGTATCTTCTTTGAGTAGGATCTTTCTACAGAATATATAAGTGAACCCTGTTGAGAGAAGGAATGTTGATTCTATAGCTAAAAACTCTGACATCTTCGTAAAAAACCAAAAATCACATTTTAGATTGTATAGCAAGTATAACACGTACTTTTCTTAAGATTATAATTCTCAGTGATGCAATTTCAGAGCTGTCCTGTAATTTTTTACTGCAATATATATCTCCTTATCTGTGTTTATCCTATCTTTATCCTAAAGATAAATATATAATACTTTCTATTCTACTCTCTGCAGTGTAGACACAAACTGAAAGTACTCTAACATGAAAGTTAAAACCACTTTCTTTTGTAATGTCATATTTTAGCTATTTGTAACTTCTTTTTTGAATTTGCTAGATATAATTTGAAGAAAAAATATTTCTTCATAGATGGTTGTCTTATTTAAGAAAAAAAACCCCAAAACCTCCTATGTCTTAATATGAAAAAAATCAACCCCCCAAATTGAATGTTTCCATCTGTCTATTAAAAGTCCAGTTGTTATATCTTGAAATTTTCATAGAGCTATGAAATCATATGTATCAATATGTGTTGAATAAAATACCTTTCAGTATGCAGCTATTATCCATGCCTTTAATAGCTTGAAGCCTAATCTTACTCCAGTGATATCAGTAAGAATATTTTGCTTTTGTATTTCAATGGAATCAAGAAATAGTACATTTGTTTATAACTACTTAGTTGCATACATTACAGTAAGAGAAATATGTTATGTATGTTATTGCTGTCTTGAGTTGTGGAGGAGGTGGCCAACTTAAAATCAAATATTCTGCTCTAACTACATCTCTCTGTGGCACCAATCTAAGTTTAATCACTTGTATACACAGGTCGGTGAAGTCCATTGCCATATGGAAACCCCATGGAAAATGAGCTAAAGTCTGATTTTAGTATAAAATAAAAAATAAAATTGGTACAAAATCTCATTTTTATGGAACGCAGAGTACAAAGTAAATATTACATGATTGTGTACATGCAACCAGAGGGTTACTCGAAAGTTTAGATCATAAATACAATCCCATGGAATCTCTGGTTTGAGAGAACAGTTTGTCTGAAGTAGTTGCAACTGACCAGAGACTAAAATAATTAAGCATATATATAAATATTTACATAAGCATATCTACTTATATAGAAAACATATATAAAAATGCATATACTTATATAAATATACATCTTTTGCAGCTAGCTCAGAATATCATCTCTATTCTGTTTTTCAGACATGGGTGCATGCTTATTGGCTGAACTTATATTAGAAGTAACATGGAATAAAATTATCTAAATTTCACTTTAACTTAGTCTTTCTCAATAAATTTTACAGAAAAAAAATTAATAGCAACGAAACCATTAAATTTCACAATTTTACAGTAGCCACACAGTGGTGGGGAAAAAAGCAGTAGAGTAAAAGTGAATCTGTCATACACATAAAGAAAAAATATACTGAAACGGCAGAAACTGGTTCTTAGTGAGCTGATGTCCATTTAAGCAGAATCTCAAAATTTGGTGAGAAAGTGATTTGTAGTATAACTTAAAACAAGTATTTCATATTCCTGACCAAAGTTAAGGATGGGGAAAGACAGAATCCTTTAACTTCTTCACTGAAACAGGAATAAGTTCAAGACACTCTTTTCCAAAGACTTGGCAAACATGCCAACATTTTTTTTTTAATAGTTACTGTAATCTTGTTTGAAGGGAATATGCAGATCACACCATGCACACTTTTTATGTAGATTGCATGGGAGAGATACAATCATTCATTCTTCATATTTTGATGACTTTTGATGCAGAAAAGTGTTAAAATATTTTGTTGAAATATTGTAATGATAAATCTATATGGAACAGGTTATAAGAAAATGATCATTGATCAATACTTTACATCTTATTCCATATTGTGATAATTCAACAATTTATGTATTATGTAATGAGCTAAAAGATTTTCTTCCACTTATTACCTTTCAGATTGAATGGAATATGTTCTGACATGTACTGTTAGAAAGAATTTAAAGTGTTTCTTTCTCTAGTGATTAGACAAAATATCAGTCAAATATGGAGAATAGTGTCCTAAAATCTAAATTAAATAGTAGCAAGTGACATAAGTCTCATTGAAATGAGAAAAATCTCATTCACCATTTTCCTTTACAAATAAATTATTGAAGAGAGTAGATATAGAAGTATCAGAAACTCTTTATTTCCTTCAACTGACCAACAAAACTAAACCCAAGAAAAGTAGCAACACTTTCTCTGAAAGGCCTGTCTCAGTTGTTAGATGTTTTGTATATGAAGGTAAGGAGAGTATTCAGCATGGCTGTTTACTGAAGGGCAGGAGGTGATCTTGAAACTTGTTAGGTTTCCAATGGTGACTTCAGAATACAAATACCCTTACAGAGTGTTTGTAGCAACATGCAACATAGCAAGATGTATCCAAAGGGATGAAACAAGGGAGCAACTGCTGCAGCTACTGTCACAAAACTTTACATCTGTCCTATTTGCTTCCCTGATTTCTGTTTGTTCTAAGGTAATGGCGAAGGCTGAGAGAACATAAACTTCTGTGTTGCTAGGTGCCTTTATGTAGCAGCCCGCTGAACATTGTTACTTTAAAAGTATTTTCTAATTAAAACAGTACTGTTTTTCAACATCTGGGAAAGACTCCTCAGAGTGGACTGTAAGGCTTGACAGGGAAATGGTTGCTATGGAACTATTTTCTGAGCTAGCATGGCAGAAAAACATTAGGCAGCATTTAATTTGCATCTCTTCTGTGCTGGAGTTTCCTCAGGATGATCTGATCATAGATTTCACCAGTCTCCCAGAAAGCACAGCTCGGCACTGAAAGTAGTTGTTTTCCCAGAAATAGTACAGGTGTCAGCCCTACCACCCCTACATTTAGCAAGGCTTCTAAAAGCAGTGAAGATCAATCCAGAAAATTATTTATGATCTGGTACTTATCATGTTTATTAGTTGCAATAAGTCCTGAGCTTCTTATTTTTTTCATGAAGGTGTTAGACTTACGAGAGGGAAAAGGTGTTATGTTAATTACAACAATTAACTATCGCTGACTGAGAACTCTTAAGCGTGAAACACTTGAACTTGTAATTTCAGGTACATATGTAGAGACCTATTGCTTTATGTCTTTATCTTCCATTGAAATTGTTTAATATTGTGAACTTAGTTTTCTGCTCATTTGAAGGGACTTGCTACTTAAATTTTTAGTTAACCTATAGTTTATTATTATAATTGACATTTATTACTAATAGTGTTAGTTGAATAAAATATTTGTGTGAATAAAATACCATTGCATGGGCGCTCTATTAAGCTGGACGGTCTGGAAACAAGAAATTGTAGCAAGAAAACAAATTAGTGTAACATATTGCATAAGAATATTATAGTTTCAAAATTACATTTTAACAGAATTGTGGGCTGGTATGCTATGTTATCCCATGCTCTATTTACAACCAACCAACCAACCCCCAAACAAATCATAATCATAATCAAACTCATAATCATTATACAGGAAAGGCTGTTTTGGAGATTGTACAAGTCAGACTTTCAGCCCAGAGGTGTGTGGCAACTTAAGTAACAATTCTTGTTATTGGACAATTGATGCGCCTCTTTTCCTACGGGAATACTGCTAAACGTGTTAAGAACTGAACTAGCTGGCCGTGCCGGAGCTGCGGTGATGAGCGCTGCTGTTTGCCCCTCCTTCTGCGGGTGCGCTGCCGGCGCGCACAGCTCTCGGTGCCGTGTGCCGCTGTCCCGGCGATGCTGGGCTGTCCCGGCTGTCCCGAGTTGTGCCTCTGTCGCGGCTGTCCCGGGGCGTCCCAGGCTGTCCCGCTGTCGCGGCTGTCCCGGCTGTGCCGGCTGTCCTGGGCTGTTCCAGCTGTGCCGGGCTGTCCCAGGCTGTCCCGCTGTCGCGGCTGTCCCGGCTGTCCTGGGCTGTTCCAGCTGTGCCGGGCTGTCCCAGGCTGTCCCGCTGTCGCGGCTGTCCCGGCTGTCCTG
>JAWWMP010000116.1:31951051-31979156 GCA_035047865.1 Dendrocincla tyrannina | reverse complement strand
TCCCGGCTGTGCCGGGCTATCCCGGGCTGTTCCGGCTGTCCCGGCTGTGCCGGGCTATCCCGGGCTGTCCCGGCTGTGCCGGGCTATCCCGGGCTGTTCCGGCTGTCCCGGCTGTGCCGGGCTATCCCGGGCTGTTCCGGCTGTCCCGGCTGTGCCGGGCTATCCCGGGCTGTCCCGGCTGTCCCGGGCTATCCCGGGCTGTTCCGGCTGTCCCGGCTGTGCCGGGCGAGCAGGGGGCGCAGCGCGCTCACCATTAGATGGCTCACGGGCGGTGCCGCCCCCGCCCCGGGTCATTTACAGCAGCGGGCAGAAAAAGACCCTGTCTTTGAGTTCCAGAATAGGCGAGACCTGTGTCCTGCTCTGGGGAAAGTGCTCCCGAAGTGCAGTGTGAGGAGAGGTCTCTTTGCCTGGCGTTACTGCCTGCCCCTTTGTTCCGTGTGTCCTTGGCAGGGGCTGAAAGAGCTGGGCCTGTAATACTTGGGCCCTGCTGTGCCACTTAAAGATATAATAAGCCATTGTCTTCATTAAGCAAGCCTTGTTTTAGCAAACAGAATTCAAATACTAAAACGGGAACATTTTTAAGGGGGGAGAATCAGAGACAGGGATGCTTTACAAAATTCCCTAGAGAAACTGCTTTGTTTCCACTATTTTATTGCTACTGACTGAGAAGATTCATATTCAAATAGGTTGGGGTTGTGAATCGGTCGTTTGCACATTCTCATGCACCCAGGAAGGCTATGATTATGGCTAATTACAATGACGAATGGAATCCTAACAAGAGTGCTCAATCAGATTGCTGTTCATGCATGAAGCAACTGAGACCAGCCAATGGAAGTGTGATTTTGGTAATTACAAACAATGGGTCTAAGTTGAAGAAAACTCGGTAAAGCTGCTCGAGACAAAATAAGGTCTAATTAATCACTTTAAGTTTTGAATTCTCCGGATGATCTGCATGCTCAGTTCTCTTTAGCATTCTTTTAATAGACTTAGCCTCAGGAGTTAGAATGCTTCCTTTTTGCTCTTACTTTCACTGGATAAAACACAACTGTTTCAAAATACTCTGACTTTCCCTTTGTGGTGGTCATGTTGCAACCTGTTTTTCAGGCAAGTGGATGGGCCGTTAGAAAAATAAACACGCTGTTGTTTGCCTTGCTAGCAGTGCCATTATCTGTGTTGAGAAAAGCGATAAACCTTCTATAAGTTGTCATAGTATTATTGACCTTATTTCCAAACTTAATGTTGTTGAAGTAAGTGGGAATTTTTGACATCATCTCCAAAGACTGTAGATCCAAAATCTGCCTTTAAAAAGTTGTACTTGGGCTAATGTAAATAAATTACTAAGAAGTCATACATTTTTTATTACCTTATTTTTTAATAAAGAAGTATTAGGAGCATATACATAAAGTCAAATGAAGGTTAATCTTTTAGCAATGAAACTTTGAAGGCAGGGCAGTTTTTCTTTGTGTATTAATATTGATTCTAAATTTCATTTTGAACATTTTATAACATGATCCAATATTTTCATACCAAAAAAATCCTTAGATTAATTTGTCCATAAATAAATACTATACTGAAGGTAATAACCTGGCTCCACTACTTTAGACAACATTTGAGGAACTATTTTTTTCTTGTGGGTTCAGTTGGTGTGAAGGGATCACCTGTATATTTGACTTCAATGAAACCTTGCTTTGACACAGACTTGTTTTAAGTATGAAGGTACTTAGGAAACCTATAGAATAAATTTATTTTATTGAACTGCCACGTGAAAGAACACAAAACATAAAGTAAATAGCAATTGGTTTGGACTGTTGATGGTTGTATGTATGTCTTCTCTAGTTTTATTGACTAGCCATTTAGACAAGTCAGCACTTTGTCCAAAGGCCCTTTTTGTATTAGAAAGTTCTTTTAGTATACAAATTATCTCTTCCTTGCCAAAAATGTTGATGAAGTTGATGCACAGGATCAGATTTTTACTGGGTATATCATGTTTTGGCTACACAGTTTTAAGCACTGGTATTTTGTGACATCTCAGTGTTAGAAATCATAAAACATATATTTGAAGTCCTAAATGACCTTAACAAATTGGACTAAGGTTATTTTGGTGCTTGTTTCATGTGCTCGTATAGATAGATTTGTTAATAACTTTGTCACTAATACAAAATTGTCTCTGATTGTTCTGTCACCTTTATACCATGAAATGATGCTTTGCCTGTGTGGCTATAAATCTTTCATTATCAGTTGTCTTAAAACACATGATTTTCATTGTGTGGTTTGGCTGTGGCAAGGCCTTGGTGACAACAAATAGGAACTTTTTGGTGTGCCCTTTTACCAACCTGGTAGGGATCCTGTTGTATTATGAATTATGTATGATCTAGCTGTGCACAAACCTGCTGTTAAGGTTCATGGAATGACTTCTTTCAACCAGGCCCGGACTTGCAGACTTCTCTGGATAAGGCATGATCCATAGTGCTTCATTAAATGATTGAGTCAATAAAATAGCTTGCTGCTGCCAAAATAGTAATTTGTCCCTGCTGTCTCCTGCAGTTTCCCATGGATAAGTCCAACTGCTCAGCTAAACCTGAGACAGTATTGCTCACTACACCAGCATTGGATTTAGTATTCTGCTGGTTTGGTGAGCTGAATTGGTCAGCAAGGGATCAGGACAAGACCAGAGCATGCAGAAGGAGAGAAAGATAATGCAAATCCAGACATGGAGATGGAGAGAGAGAGGAAGTGAGACCTCACTCTGTGTGCCAGGCAGCTAGATTGTTTTAGTCATCTCCTGAAATTATGTCTGTATAGGCCTTGATTGTACTTAGTACATTTACTTCTGTTCCCTCCATTAACAAAATTGGTCAGGGATTGTCCTTCAAAAGCTTTTTACCTCCTTTGATTGCATCCAATATGTCTTAAATACTTATGCTTTTGTATAGGAAACCTTTGTATAATATTTTGCTTTGATTTTCCAGTAGTCCATCAAATTAAAGCCATTTAAGTCATATGCCAAACACTTAGATATCTTAAAATTAATTAGATAACCCAATTCATAACTCAGTCATGTGCACTTTATTTATCTAAGAGAAAGCAGAACTAATCATTTTGCCTAGCTGCAGTTTCTCATTTGATTTAACATAAATGAGAAACTTAATTGAATATGGCCATGATTTTAACATGAAAATCTTATGAAAAATTCTGCATGGGATGCACCTGCAATAACCTCACCCGTGAATTTACCCACTGGGAAGACCAGTTACTTTTGTCCCTCCTTCTGTGCATCTTCAAATCACTACTCCTTCTTTTGATAAAAATACAGGAGTAGGAGTAAGAGAAGTATTTAAACCTTTTCTCGCTATGAAAGGAATCTCTGTCATTCCCTGATAAGATATCTTCACCAAGATAGGAAACAACAATTCCTACATCAAAAAGTCCAGCAGTGCATAGCTCTTTGAAGCAGGTAGTAGAATAAGGTGTTTCTGCTGTTAGATAGCCATAGGTATCTATCTGCTCTATTCTAATGGATTAAATAAATTTTAGCCTTGCTAGATTGTGAAATTTGTAATAAAAACATACATAAAACTATTTGAAATGTATTTGGCTTAGTTTTTAGAAGATCATTATGTTTTTTTTTAAGATGTTATTAGTCCTAAAGGATGTTATAATTGGAGAGATAATAAAATTAAGACTAGAGTATTTGCATTACTAGCCTATAATTAGAAATTATTTAAAGTATGAAACATTTATAGAATACATAGTGGTGTGGTGCAATATTAAGGTTTAACTGGCATTCATTTTTGATGACCTAAGTATTGCCTATAAAACCTTTATTTTCTTAGTGTAATGTTTTTTTCACTGAGCCCTGCATTTCATTACATCCTCTATGAAATCTAAGAGTCGTTTAGAGAGCTTCCCTAGTAAATAAATTTGCAGTGACTTTTTGTGTTCCTCATTGAGTTACTGTAACACAAAAGTGAAGCATATTCTGCTTATCGAGTTACTTCCGGTAAAAACTAGATCCCAGAAAAAAAAAATCACAGATGCTTTAGCTAGAATCTCTTAGTTAATGTATTCTGCTTGTCAGAAGCTTTTGGGATATACAAAATTCAGCTGCTTTCATGACATCTCTGATGACTTATTTCCACAAGAATCAGCTGGGACATTTAATTTTTGGAAAAGGAGGCACTTCATTGACAAAGTATCCTGAAAAACATACTGAGGTTAGAACAGTACCCTATGCACTTCAGTGACAGAATCACTTATGAATCAGGGAACCCTGTCAGTTTGCTATCTGCCTGTCTCAATGACACTTAGGGTAGGAGGAAAAATGGACCCTAATATCTCTGTAGTGTGTATTATTCTTATATTGCGTAATGCTGAATATGAAAGATATTCTACAGGTAATGAGTACAACTACTCATTACATCTTTGATGGTGCCATCCGTTTCCTTTATAATTATCTTCTCATTGTTGGAGGAAAATTATTTTTTACAGTTCAGTCTAATCATGATACCAATACCTTCCTCTTTGTTTTTGCTGGGACCTATTATGCTTTTGTTTCCTTTTTCTTGAGGTATTTGCAAGTCTTAGTGAGAGTAGTAGTGTTACAAAGTCAGAAAGTGTTGCTAATGCAAAAGAACATAGATAGAAAAGTTAGATAAGTTTTTCAGCTGGAATATAAGAACTAGATTGAAATTTAATACCACAAAGTTATAGAGAGTGATAGTAGAAGTTACTCAGAGCGATATTAGCCTGATTCTTGAGGATTTTTTTTTTCTTGGTGATGTCAGTGGGAGTTTGTGCTTAACTTACATAAAATTTAAAAAAAAGATTAAAATGTTCTGACAATGTCAGTTGACTGAAAGTTGGCCATGGGATACTGGTATCATGGAAATCTAATGGAATTTTGCAATGCATTAGAGTATTTAGGAGAGACGGGAAATGTAGTTTTGAGCAAGGCGTTGAAAAGACCTGATTTTGATATTCTGAAGTTCTAGTCACTTGTGTTCAAGACAGATTAATTTAAAGAGGTATGGAGGAGTCCAAGGATGACTAGGAGAACAAAATATTGGTTGTACAGGCTGATATTTAAGGAGAGGGGTGTATTTAGCTGAGCCAAACAAAACTTGAGAAGGAAATACGGCTACTCAGAATAAATGCATGGTTATAAATTGTGATTAGAAATTTAGTCAGGAGTGAAAATCTAGAGTAATCTTCCAAATTGCATGGCAGCAGTCACTTGAAAGGCTTATGGAAGAATTATATGTCAAAATAGTATTTCCTGAAGATAACAAATTCCTGTAGATAATAAATTATTTTGTCCATGTCTCCATAAGTATGTTATCTCAAAGGGGTAGGATAATAAAATGTTTACTTCTTGTTTGCCCCTTTTTATTCAGTTCTTCAGAGTTTCTTTTTGTTGGAAGTAGGAGCAAAAAATAAAAAGCTTTTTGACTAGAAATAATTTTTCTCTTGTTTTATTTCTTTAATTGTTTATTTGTTTTGAAGCATTCAGATTTTCTATAGTTAACAGCAAATTACCAGAATAATCCTTCCCCAGAAGTTTGACCTGTGCTTGTAACATGGGAGGATAGCCACTGGTGGTCTTTGCCTTCATTAAGCAAGCTAAAACAAGGCAAATACTTGGAATTAACATCAGTAGTCTTATTCTGTAGATTTATTGAGAATGAGAATTTTTTTTATAATTTCCAGCTTTACCCAGTGGTCTAGAAGGTGTGACAAAACCAACTACATTTGCAGATTTACAGGCTCCTCAGCAATATTCTTGTAAAAAATTGAAGAAATAACAGAATGTTAATACGATGGTTGTAGAGTAAGAGTATATCACAATTCCTGATTTTTCTGATGTAATTTTCTCAAAATTGCACAACAATCAGGATGTATTCAGTACTTACTGGATCTAAACTTCCATTAATTTTGTTGGTGACAATATACCTACATTATAGATTATTATTTCCAGAAGATTCCAGGACTGACATATATCAGTAACTATTTCTTGATATTAAAATGTTACATTTGATAGCAAGCTCGGACTCATTAACTATACCCTAAATTTAAAATAAAGTAAAAATTTAATCTTCCTCACAATTTTGTTTTAGGAAATATTTATCACTTGACTAGAGAAAATGAAAATGGGAGAGGTTACATTTTACTGCATCTGTGAGAACTGCAAAATGAAATGTCACTTATGAACATTCTTTTAAATTTAGCAGCCTATCACTTATAAATATATATATAAAAATTTGAGTTAGGACAGAAATAAAGTAGGAAACCTAAGTTCTCCAAATACTTTGACATTTTATAATCTTTATAGTATTTAAACTTGATGTGTGTTCCATTAATTTATAATAATTTATAATGAAATGTTGAATAATTAATTTAGTGTATAAAATAGAACAGCTAACTCTGTATCCTTTTGCTAAAAAGGACTTTGTTTATCCTTTACATAGTAATGTTGTTAGAAACTATTTGAAGGTTTTTAATACGCTGTGGTGTCTTTTTTTGCGGCAAATGTTGTTGTAATCTTCAGTCAGAAACAACTGAAGTATAAAGTTTGTTGGTAATTAGGCACAAACTTGTCAATTGCTCTTTTTAAAACTTCATGTCTAGTGTCTGCATTATGACTGTGGAACAACTGTATTCCTTTCAAAAGAGTTTAAAAGAAGGGAAGTAAGAGAGGAAGGCATTTAACTGATTTCTTGCTCTTGACAGAGGACCCAGCTGGAATTGATATGAACTGGTTGCTGGGTAACCTACAGCTGTTCCAGTAAGGATATCTTACAGCAAGCATTCCTCTGGGCATTGATGTTTAGGACCATCTCAGGAATTAGTAGAAATGCAATCTAAACATAAGTACTGAAAAAAACCCTTATGTTTGTTTTACAGTTTTACAGGGCATATTTATATTTATGGTTCTTTGGATTTTATTATCAATTTTGTACTGATATATTTTAATGGAACAATTGAGATATATGTCAACAAGTTGTGCCAAAGTGGTTGTCAGAAACAACACCACCATGTAAAAGCACACAGGCATGGTTCAATTACCCTCTTTAAGATAGTTTTAAAATATTCTTAGTGATTAGCTAGGACTGTCATGTGACAGTAAATACTATGTTAGTAATTACTACTGTAGAGTTTAGAAGCTAAAGTAATAGATTGGAATCAAACCCAGGACTGTATATTACTTTGCTAAGAACATTTTAATGAATTAATTTTAAACCACAAAACTGCTTTTATAGTTAATATCCTGTTGTGGTTGAAGTTTTTTTTTTTCCCTCCATCCTGTTCAATATCTCTTCTTGAAACTTCTGAGAAAATCTTGGCATAAGAATTAGCTTTTTAAATGGAAATTGGTCTTCTTGACTTGTAGATGAGAAGAAGAAAGCAGACCTCTACTAGAAAAATACTTTCACATTTCACTTTTAAAATAATACTTTTCTACAAGTAGCTACAAAACACTTTCCATGTGACTTGGAAAAAGTTAAAATATAAGCCTGATAGTATATTCAGACATTAAACCAATAGATTAAGATGATTGGCATTATAATAATGGTCATAACATAGACAATGATGCTTTTTTTAAAGGACACTCTGAAATCATGTGTACATAATTAATTTTATAATGTCTATATAATTTATTTTAAAATTTCTGTTCTTTAGTGGAAACCCAGGAGGCCAAAATGCTTTGACTGAGATTTAACATAGTCAAGAATTATATATATGACAGGAGAACAGATTGTAAAAAGTACTGGGCTGCATAAATGAGTAGGTGGAAGAAGCCAGCACTGCCTACTGTTCATACTGTACAAGCCTATTTACTGCCTTTAGAAAGTTAGCAATGCAAAAAAAAACCCCAAACTAGACCAAAACAAAACAAAACCCTCTTGAAATGAGACTGAGCATTGTATGGATGCTTCTTATGCCTTTTTGTGGTAAATATAGCTGCGTAAAACAAGACTTGTTTCATATTGCAGTGAGCAAACATGTAATACTTCAATATGGAATGAGACAGATTTTAGTGCCATGCCTGCATTTTTCCCTTAAGCAATGTTGCATTGTTTTTTGAAAAGTCTTAACTTTCTTACAAAATAGACTTTATTTATCTTAAAGTAGGAGTATTCTTAATGGTTAAAACAGTTTTCAATCATACTTCTACCTGTGAGATAATTCTGACAAGCTTTCTTCTGGAAATTAAAAAACCAAACAACCATGTATTAAATATTACTGGTAAGGAATTTTGCAGTCAATTCGGTATTCTAACATCATTAATTTCTCCATTATTTTTTCCATCATTTCGTCTCTGGTAATTTTCCTTCATTTTTGTTATTAGTTTCAGAGTGCATGGCAATGCAGTAATGCTTGTGTTTTGGGTTAGGGAGAGAGGTAATAAAGTTTTCTTGGCAGTTTGTTTCTACATTTACTTTTTGCTATATTGTATCTTTAAAGTTACTTTGACATGTAAATAGATGTCATTTGCCTAGTTGCAGGGATAATACCTCTTTTATTTCTACTGCTAAATTATATGGAGAAAGAACTGACCTTCTCTTTTTAATTTTCATGTTCAGTTCATATATTTGACTGAGAATTATACATGCCACTTCAAACTGAATTTCAGGCCTTTTACTGAAGTTGATGTAAAGCCTTCCATTCATTTTAATAACCACAATCCCAGCCCTGAATGAGAACAAAAATATTACACTTGAATTCTGTGAAAATTAAAAATACAGATTCATAGTTGTTACTGAAACTAGACTTCAAATTCCAATGATCATATTCTCCTTTGAATTCAGAGCCCAAGAAAATTTTAAACCCCTTATTATTCATAAGAACAAGACACAATTTTGCTCGTTCAAAGGTCTGTTTGTCCCATTTCAAGGTGATTGTGATGCAACAGTTCAGGAAAGTATAATCCACAGGGTAAATATTTCTTCTGTATTCTCCAGTATATCCTCCCAGTTTCCAGCTATCAATGGCTTAACAGCTTCATAATTGGGATGTTGAATAATTTTTTTTTTTAGCATTTAGGAAGACTGGGTGGACCTTTCCTAATCCTTTTAAATGTATTGATCTCCACAATATAAACTCCGCTATTTCCTTATGCATTGTATGAAAAAAAATTTCTTCCTTTGGTATTAAATTTGTGCCTGATTGTTTATTTTTCTCATGTATTATGTAAAAAAAAAAGGTTGAAGTATTGTTCTTGGTTCACATCTCTACTGTTCATGGCTTCTGATGCGTGCTGCTCAATCACCACTTTACCTGAACAGAACAGTCCTAGCCTACTTAGGTCTTTGCACTATGAAAAAATGTTCAATACCTCAGATAATCCATGCTGCCCTTTTATTTATCTTCTCAACTTCTTTTACACACTCTTTAAAGTCATATTTTGCAGTAACCAAGCATCATGGATTTGTCACCTGATATAATGAAGCTTTATGATCGTTAATTACTGTTTTCTAATAATTGCAACCATTGTATTTGCCTTTCTGACTGTTGCTAAACACTGTTCTTACATTTTCAGGTAACTGTCTGCAGGGGCTTCAAGATCTCTTTCCTGAGAAATATACTCAGGATTGTATAATTAAGATTGTTTATTGTTTTCTCTCATAGGTATTACTCTGAACTTCCCAATAGTGAATTTAAATTGTCATTTTATCGCCCTTTTCTATTTACTTTTTAAATATAATGAACAGCATGGGCCAGCACAAATGCCTTTGGAATCATACGAGTAACTTCTTCACATTATGGAAACTGAATGCCTGGTTCTATGTGTCATTGCTGTGCTTCAACAAGTGACTAATATAGCAAAGGACTTTCCCTGTTATCTTGTTGCTCTTTATTCTCAATAAGAATCTTTCGATGGATTTGATGCTCTATGGACATCTGCAATTTCAGACACCCAACTTAGCCTAATATCCTTTTGAAGCATCTTCTGTAGACAATGGAGAAAGAGGAAATTTTCCCTAGGACAAACTCAAGCTATCACCACCTTAGCAACCAGTAAGATACAATAGAAACAGGTCCATAAAAAAGCTAGTCATGATAGCTACACATCCATAGCATATGGGTTATGGGAGATACATTTCTGAGTATCTGTGCCTTGGTTTTGTGTATTGAAGACTCGTCATCAGCTTGAATAAACTAAATTAGCTCTTGGAGCACATCTTTGGATTTAGCTTTATCTAAAAGGAATCCAATTCAAACACTCCAAGATCACTTTATGACATTAGTGAGGACGATCTACTTCAAAAGCATGCTTCTAACTAATGCAGGTGAAATAAGCTAGGCTCCCATTCAGAATCAACCCCGGAATCACACCCCTGTCTCTTCTGTATCTCTTCACTCCAGAGATATTACACTAGGTCTCACAGGTATGGATACACTGTTTTATTGAAGTTTTCTAGAAACACCAATGCAAAGACAGACTCATCCTCATTCTTGTAGTGGGTGGCTGATATATGACTTTTGAGATTTTTCTGAATCCTTCCAAGTAAATCACATTTATGTCTGTATCCATTAATTTTACGATCCATTTTAAAGTTCAAGTGCTGTCCCTGTTCTATTGTGTTGCTTGAGTGATAGGACACACCCTACAGTGGGTGATACAGAAATTTAAGTTATATTTTCTTTAAGATGAATTGCTATGAGTACCTTTCATAGAAATAAATTATTAAATGCAGCATTTAAATCTTTAGAACTTCTGGTATATCACCTTACAGTTAAGATTTACTTCACTGTGTTTTTTCTTTAATGCCTAACAGAAGCCCTCTAACAGCAGGAGTCAGCTGTAATGTGCACTTTATAATACCTCTCACTGATTTTCTTCCTTCTGCCACATTTCCATGGTATCTATTTTTCAGTCTCCCACTCATCCCACCCATTACTTTTGAAGGATGTAAGTATCAAGCAAAGACAAGAATTTCCAAGTTCAGTACTTATAATCTCTAGTGCTTCTGAAAAGCTTCCCCTAGCAAAATCAACAAATAAAGAAAACATTGCTCTATGTTTCTATTCTCCTTTATTCCTTTGAATAAGCATGGTTGTGTAATGTATAGGAGCTTCATGAGTTTGTGAATAACTTTTCTTCCTTCTACTGCATCCTTCATGTAGTCCAAAGTTCTGCCATAATTTTCTCTATTTTTGTTTATTATTTTAAACATGCCTTCCACGTGAGAGGAAAGTATGATCTCATAAAAAAAAGAAAGTGGTATTTTCAGCTTAAATATTAGTGCTTGTACAATACTGATGAAAAATAGCATGGTTTGAATGATTATGAAAAGATTTTACTAAATAAGAATATCTTTGTCTGGAATTTTAAAGTGGAACATGTTTATCTGGCATTTTAGGATGGAACATAGCTTCTATCCTAAAGTAACAGTAGTGTAGATGACTACTAATCACCACTACAGGGATATTTAGAAATTAGAAACTATTGGAACAGGATGTTTTTGAAAAAATGTGTGATAACTAAAATTTTGGAAAGAAAATTATTTGTCATTAGTGTCCTAAATTCTTTGCAATATTTCATGGAAGAAATGGTTGAAAATTTGAATTAGAACTTTCTAAGGAAAAAGTGATATAAACTATGATTTCATGTTTACATAAGCAGTTTTTATAACAATTTCTCACTGGCACATTGGCGGCAAGGTAGGAGGCACTTCTATATTCCATTTGGAGGTAGTCACTAGAAAGAGCACTTCTTCCCTTACAGCACTGAAGTACAGGCTGAGATAAGATAAAGTGAACTTCCATTTCTCTTACTGGGTTATTTTAAAAATAAATTATGCTTTATGTTTAAAAGTGACCTCTAAAGATCACTTGGTCCAAATCCCATACAGGAACAACTTTGGTCAGGCTACTCAGAGCTGTGCCCAAGTGAGTTCTTTTAAAATCTCCCTGTATGAAGATTCTATAATTTCCATGGACAACTTATTCCAATATTTCATTGTTATCACAGTAACTTTTTTTTCCTTTTCTCCAGTTCAAATTTTCCATGTCATAACTCATGTCCATTGTCCCTTGTTTAGAACCATTAGCCATTGACTGGCTTTTTCTTCTCTTGTATTCTGTGGGTGAAGACAGCAGTAAGATTTCTTTTCCTTAGGCCGAACACATGCTGTCTAAGCCTGTCTTCTTATGTCATGTGACTCCCCTGACCATCTGATGGCCTTCTGCAGGATATCAATGTTTTTTGTAGTGGGTATCCTAAAAATGGACATTGTATTCTAGACATGGTCTCTAAAGTACAGAATAGAGGGGAGGAATTAGTTCTTTGACCTGCTGACTACACTACATCCTTTGTCATTCATTTCACTGTCCTATTGGATGTTTGCGGTATACTTTCCTGAGTTTTCCTTTGGCCACTAACACACTTGTTCAAGCCCTTCTTATTAGCCCTCAAGTTTCTCACTAGTTTCAACTCCAGGTGCAACCAGATTTGATTTTCCTAACTCCAACTCTTCATGCTCTATATTCATAATAGATAGTCCATCTTTGCTTCCATCTACTATGTATTTCCTTTTGATGTTTGAGATCAGACAGGAATTTTGCATTTGTCTTTGCTGTCCTTCTGCCATGCTTGCCTGACTTTGAGGAGGTTGATGTGCTTTGAAGGAGTTGTCCAGCTCTTTTGACCCCCTTTGTCCTGCATGGCAGTTTTTCATTCTCCTGTACTGTTATTAAAATTTTTGAACCATTTGTGGTGGCACACAGATTCTTGAAAGGTAGATTGGCATGTCTCATCACAAAGAACATTTATACATACATACATACATATATGTATCTCTATATATAATCAGCATAAACTCTCAGCTTGTACAGGAGAACTGTATTGTAGGCAAAACGGGAGTTTGCTAATCTCTAAGGTATAAGAGATTAACCAAATTTTAAGGAGAAAATGGAAAATTGAAAAGAGATATTAACTTTAAAGCTAAAAATACATGTTTTCCTTCCTAGTAGTAATTGTTGTTGTTATAAGTGATCATACTGCATTTTTAAATGAGAAGTTAAGAGGTTCTAGGTGACAACCGTCTACAGTTTGTATAAGTTTTCAGAAGGTCAGCTTTTTTTTTTCCTTAATGCCTTGAATACACGACAAGCAAACCTCCATATTAGCTTCCCTGAAGCATTGTTTCTTTGTCAGATTCTTCATCCACACTGTAGCACGAGATCTGCACCACAGCTACTAAATACTGAAACTGTTATACTAGATCAAAGGAAGGCCAGCCTGGACCTGGTATATTCTGAGTTCTGGCTGAGCCAGAACCAGTGGGAAGAAAGGGAAACCCCACTTGCAGAAATGCAGAATTATCTGAAAACTGACTGAAACTCTGAAGCACAGGGTATCCCATCCTCCTAACTTTCTGACGTACTTTTTAAAGAATTGGCTTTTTTCTTTTGTTGTATTATTGTGTTGTATTATTATAATGATTCAATATGTTTTCAATAAGATAGTTGAATGATTATTCTGTCATTTGAATCTCCCTTTCTTTTCTGGAATGTTATTTGATGAATTCCATGCACTAATTGTGCATTTATAAATATTTACTATTTGTACTTTTTTTCCTTAGTTTCATTGACTGCCCTGCTCTTCTTTGCAACACAAAGATCAGAAGCTTCCGATCGATTGCAAATACACTTCAGTATTTCATGTACTTCATATATATATTAAATTTTATTTATCAACATTTTGAAATAGTCAGTTTTTCAGATTTTCAGATTATTTTTTCTAAATCCTTAACGAATCTCACTGTTTCGCTATCTCTGAACGCATTAAACTTGACATTTCCTTTGAAGGGAAGTGATCATTACTTCTTACAATATTCCAGATAATTTTCATTGCATTTTTTCTAGTTTTCGTTCTATTTCATGTTTTCTAAATTCTAACCTTTTGTTTACTGCTTAGATACAGTTCCCTAGTGAGCCTGCTTTGCATTCAGTAACATTCATTGGATCTCAGGTCACGTGTTCATTCAGTTATTTGGGTAATGAGCAGGACACAGGTTACTGTTAAGATTTTGTCCTGTCCATTTTGTAGAATTTTTGAGGAAATTGAGTAGGAGAAGGATGTCTCTTTTTCTGAAAATTATATGAAAATCTGTTATGAGTTGGGCAGATTAGACTATGGGACCTCCTGCATCTAAAAGTGCATTTATATGCGAATTGGAATAGTCTTTTGCCATACAGGCAAAATGAGTTTGTATTGGAAACTGGGTCTTTACAGAATTTATTCCATATTTTTCAGTTTGATATAACTTTTTGTTATCTTTCTCAAGTAATGATTTTCTTTAGCACCTGTTTTTATTGTGTCTTTGTTATTGTCCATAGAATCATGGATCAAAGCATGCCTAGAGTCTGTTTTCTTTTGGGGAAAAAGAATGGCATGTATATTAGGGTATGTGGATTTTGTATTTGTATCTCTGAGAGAGACCTGAAACATGCCAATAGTAAAACTACAGGTCTGTAACCTCATATTACTCTCAGCTGCTGTATTAAGCAATAAGAAAGTGATTATTAATTTTTAACTTAGATCTCGTAGATATCTTTCGTGCAGTAGTGAATGCAAACCATTGTTTACTATCTAAATCAGCCTTGTCTGTGCAAAACTCTCCAATAATATTTTTAAGTCAAAATAAACAGATTAAGTCTTTTGTGGTCTATGATCAAACAATCATGGATGGCTGGGTCTTTTTCTTATATCGCATATTGCATTTGAATAAGACACAAAGCAATCTGGGCTGAAGTACCTCTTTTCTTTAAAAAGTGTATTTGACTTGCAGTCACTGCTTTAATCAGTATCTACCTAATAAACTGATATGACTTGTATAGTCTGATTACTTTCTATTTAAGTTTCTTTTAAGATGTTTGAAATTTATGTTTATTATATCAAATATTTATTGTAACCTTATCTTTAAAGGATTGGAAAACACCAGCAATATCAATAAATTTTCGTATATTTTCTTTGAGAGATCAAACTATAGCAATAAGCAATTTCTTCTGCATTCCATAATTGATGTGATATAAATTGAACAGCCTATTTAACATTCTACTGATATTCTATGGGTTTTCTGGGGATAATATTATAAAAATTTATTTTGGTAGGAAAATTCACTTATCATACTTTAATTGTGAGAGCTGGGCATCTCAGAAAAAAGCTGCCATCCTGACACAGGTAGAAAAAAGTTTGTAGACTAATTTCTGAAAAGAGGAAAACTATCAAATGCATTGAAATGCAAGTGATGCAAATATTTTAGTAGCAGAGTAATAGGCAAAAAAGGATTGGTTAATGTACTTGTTTCTTTAGAATGTTTTGAATGAGGTACATTATATTAATTTGAAGATATGAAGCTGCAACAGGTTTATAGGCCTAGGATTAATGTTTAATACAGAGAAGAAGAAATCAGATAAACTCTTCCTGAGTCGTTCTGCTCAAGAATTTACTGGTTTTCTCTCAGCTGACATAAATGCATGTATGTTAGTTATATTCTGAGCATTAAATCATTATTCGTATCATTACAATATTCAGTGAAACAACTGTTTACCTGAAATCTCATGGAATTTCTCAGATAAGTTATAAAAAAACATTTGTTTGAAGCTGCAGGATGTTTTTATTTATCAAAATCTAATGACAATGGTTTTATTTTTCAAGTAATCTTTGAAATAGTCGATAAATACTAACAAAACATATATTTACATGAGGCTAGTGACTAGTGAGAAAATTGCATGCTCGTCTGAGACATTGCCTCTGCTGAAGGGAGAGGACTTACTCTTAGATACATATAAATATCTATGTATGATAAATGTGTGTATGTAGAAATATAAATATATTTTGTTTAATAATTTTCCAATTAATTATCTAAGGTATGTATTTTTTTCTGTCTCAAAACAGCTTTCATACAAAGTAGAAATACCTCTTAATAGTATCAAAATAAAATTACTCTTGAGAAATTGTTATACAAAAGTGTCACCTCCTTATTTGGTGGATCTATTTCTATTGTGGCATTTGAGTGATATCTGACACTAGTGACAAAATTATTTTTAATTGGGTTACCTCGCTTTGGTTACAGCGACAGGGAACAGACAAAGGAAAAGAAAATGGATAATTTCAGTCTACACATATGCTTTGAAAAGTCAGTCTTATTGAGGGGTGGTGATTGATGAGATATGAAAGCTAATGAAATTCAGCCTCAAATCACATTTTTTATTCTGGTAAACTTTAGGAAACAGGAAGGACCATAAACCTTGAGCATCCTCTGAAAGCAGCCTCATTTGAACACAGTGAGCATGAAGAGTCCAGTCATGAAAATAACAGGAAGTTATTTATTTTTATGTATTTTTTCTTATCAGGCTATTCTTTCAGAGAAAATGGGTGCTCTCTCAGGTCAGGGAGAGGCAGAGCTTAAGCTTGATGAATGTAGGGCAGCAGCAGAAGGAGCTGTTTCAAATGTTTTGCTGAGGTGTTGAGGACTGTGCTGTTTGACACCTGCTGTAGTCTGGCTCTTTCATTCTCTTTGTGCACAGCTGTGCTTTACATGGCTTTCACAACAGATGTAAAATCTTCCATGTTAGAGGTCCTTTGCATGTGCAATTGATTTGCATATGGACTGAAGCTGCCTCTTGTAATATTCCTAAAGGACAGATCTGATTCTGTTGACGCTTCATTCCATTGTGCAGGACCTCTGACTCTGCCAGGATTGTCTGATGGCTCTTGGAGGGCATTTCATAACTCAGATTTTATGATCTCATATTATAAAAGGGTCTTTCAGTGGAAAGGAAATAATTTCATATGGATATTTCTTGGTTTGCCTTTATCTGTGCTCTCTATATTTTAAAGTTTTACTTAAAAGAATTTTGTGGAGGCATAGTCAAAAAGTTACTCTTAAATCACAACAAATTCCCACTATAAATCCAAGACCAGTATTCCAGCTTCCACATCTCTTAACACACGTATGTCACACTGACTGTGTAACAAGATCTTCAGAGATAATTGAAACAATGCAACTCTATTCATTGCTCTGAGAGTAGATATTTGAAGCTTCCGAAGTCTACAGTTGCTTGTTGGGAATATTAGTTTTGTTGGGAATGGTAGTTTTAGTTGGCAAATAGGAACAATTGTTGTTAAAGTAAAACATCTTTCTGATGGGTGAAGAAGGCATTTTTGCCTCACTGAAAAAGTCAGCATTTCCCACAAACTGGGAACACACTCAATCCTGAGAAAATGTGTTAACTTCATCCAAGATCGTGTTTCAGTCTCACCAGATTCCTCATAGCAGGATTCTTCTCCAACCTATGCAAATTCCCTCAAATCCCCTCCCATCAGTTTTGTCAAACATTCTTTTATTTTGAAGCCTCATATAAGATATGTTAGGAAACAGTATCCATTCCTGATGAGACTTGAAATTACTTCTATCTTTCTTCTGGTAATTGAAAAATTTGTAGCAGAGTTGAATAGGTAGCAGCAACTGCCCAGTGCTTACAGAAAAGTTCAGTGAAGTTTGTATGGTTCATTTCATTCCCTAACAGGCAATGAATTCCACACTTTGGCTCTTCATGAGAGAAGAGATTATAGCATTTAAACTTTAATTTTTCTGTCATTTCACCTCAAGTGAAGAAATTTATTTAATAATTACCACTGCTCTGCTTTTCCTGGACTGTTTGAATTTTAAGGCATAGTGTATTTGCCTGTTCATACACTGTTCAAGATTTTTCAGCATGCAGTTGGAGTTCCTCTATCGTGACACGAAACATTAATACATGTAAATAGAGACTACAGAACACTTAGGGCAGTGGTCCTTCATGATCTTTGCTTATAACTATATTTTGTCCTTTTTAGTAAAATGTCGATTCTTCATATGTAGATAATAAAAGAACTTTATGAGTCACTACAATATAGAATAATGGAGAATAAAAATTTTGGTAAAATAAAAATGTGTTCTCATGCGTTTACGCCTGAAACTATGCTAGAAGAGCATTATTTGAGAGGTAGCTTTAAGAACTTGAAAGTCAGGAATTACCAGACTTACAGCTGCCTGAATAACTCAAATTCTGATCATTTGCACTTTCTTTCTTTGCATTGAATGTAAGGTTTAAAGTCTAAAAAACAGTGTTGAATGTAGTGGTGCAGATATACAAAGGGGGAATTTAACACTGTGCAGACAAGTGAATGCAGTTTTCTGAGATGTTGTCTTTTCAATCTAATGATTTTCTGAAATGTTTAATATTTTTTAAAATAAATTCATAGGGTTGTGAGTTCCTTTTTTTTTTTTTTTTTTTTAGGGAAAGAGGTAAAATATTTTTTTTCTAAGCATAACTTTACATGTCCTTAGCATTTATTGCACCTTTAAGACCTCAACATGTTACAAACAGTGGCAGGACAGTCTCATACAGGTTTGTTGTGTCTGCTCCTCAACATGTTCTTTGGTATTTCTTAAGTATGTCTTTTTTTGGCAGCTTTTTCCCAAACTTAGAAAATGCATATTTAACTAGGGCAATCCACTAAAATTTGTTTGTACATTGCAAATAAGAGAAAGGGGTTTATCATATTCAGTGATTTTAAAAGCACTTTTCCAACCTGAGTTCCCTTGCTAAATAATAAAATCATAGAATCATAGGACAGTTCGGGCTGAAAGAGACCTTTTAAGGCCACCTAATCCAACCTACTCTGCAGTGAGCAGGGACATTCTTTGGCTAGATCATGTGCAGAACCCCATCCAGCCTGACCTTAAATGTTTTCGGGGATTAGGCACCCACCACCTCTCTGGGCAACCCGTTCTAGTGTCTCACCACCCTCATCGTAAAAGATTTCTTCCTTACATCGAGTCTGACTCTATTTTACTTTAGTTTCAAACCATTACCCTTTCTCCTATTGCTACAGGCCCTGCAAAAGTTCATCCTCATCTTTCTTTTAAGTCCCTCGTAAGGGGGGACTTCCCTTGGAAGGCCACAATGAGGTCTCCCTGGAGCCGCCTTCTCTCTGGAATGAACAACCCCAACTCTATCAGCTCTTCTTTGTAGGAGACATGCTCCACCCCTCTGATCATTTTTGTGTCCCTTCTCTGGACATATTCCAATGTGTCAGTGTCCTTCCTGTGCTGAGCACTCCAGAGCTGGACATAGCACTCCAAGTGGTGTCTCACAGAAAAACAGAGTAGAGGGGCAGAATCACCTCCCTCAGCTGCTGGCCACAAAAGTCACATATGACACAGTCAATGCTTTTTCTTGCCTGTATGATCTTTAATGCAGCATTCTGTGTTAAGTGGTATGAGGCAAGAAAATGTTAGTCAATTACTATTCATCAGTGATTATGTTCATGAGAGGTCAGAGTGTATTTCCCACACAAACCACCCTTTCAATATTATATTTATGGAAAAAAAATCAATAGATCTTCAAGAATCATACTTGCAGAAGTGTGTAAACATGTCAGTTGTTATCATCTTCCTATGAGTCAGCTTCAAGAAGGCCATTGCTCATTAGAGAGATTTTAGGACCTGTTATCATTCAAAATAGATAAATACTGCAGATTATATCCCCTTTCTGTATAGTTATGTGTAAGTGTCTAAATTACCACTAATATTTGTTTGCTGATTAAATAAATATAAGTTACTGATTAAATAATTATGTAATTTTGAAATGCTAAAGCTGTGTACATTTTCAAACACCATTATATTTTTCATCTTATAAACAGAAGATTTGCAGTTCAGACCATGGAAAGTAAGAGGAAGTCTGGAGAGGCAAAGAGAAGTCTTTTTAAGGGTGAAAATTCCAACAGGCTCACCATTTCCTAATATTAGAGAATATGCACTTCTGTTATTTGTATTTGTTCTTTGATCTGTCCCTTTCAAAGCTGATGCAGGCCTGAACTAAGAACACAATGATTAGCCACATTATAAGGCTAAAATCACACTAGGAAGCCCAAGTAAAATCTTGAAAACTGACTGATTCAGTACACCAGGAGATTTTTATAGAACTTAGACATTAACCTTAAAGTAAATCAGTTTCACAATATCATGGAAGAAAACAGAAGGCAAAAAAGCACGATTTTCTAAAAATAGACCTCATGACCTGCATGCCCAAACTCAGTCGAGTGCCTGTCTATGCTGGCAATTTTTGGTGATATCTGTCTATACCTAGGCAACAGACCTCAGAAATGTGAATTAAAAAAAGAAAGAAAAAAAAGTGGAAGGCTTCAGTGTGGTGACTAGGACAGGAGAAACATTTTCTCTACAGAGAAAAGCTGACTTAAGATGGAGATGGTGTGTAATATAAAGGAACATTTTGTATCTTCTTATTCAAAGATTTATTGTATCTATTCAGCTTAAATTTATATGAATTCTTTGATAAGTATATTCTATGACAGTATGGTGTTATATGACTGTGAAAATAACCGCTGGGTTACTTAATTTGCTTATGTGTATCCTTATTGTGTTCCTCTTTGCGTATATTTGCATGTCATGTAAAAATAACTGTTACAGATAGACACATTACTTGTTTGTTATGTGTTCTGACTGAAGTGATGAACTAGATTTAAAGGTTTTGAACATCTTTCCAGCTTGGAGGAAAAAGTGTTAATGGAGCCCATGTTTTTAATGTTTATTAAATTTTGTTTATTTACAAGAAAGTGTAAAGTCCTCCTTTCCTAAACACTAGGGGAATTCAACAATAAGAAACAGCTTCAAATCATGACCCCTGCTTTTTTAGTTCTCACTCTGCACTAAAAGCCTAATTTCAAGCTTTCTCTGTAGAAGAAGCTTTATGGCATAGAATGTATGCCCCAGAGCTTTTGTCCTTTTTCTAGTTGATTATATCCTTCAAAAACTGACCTGCCTCATTCACATACAAATGTGAAACATACTGTGCCCAAAATAATGCTCAAAAAGGCTGTTACTTCCACAGAGATGGAAGAGAGTTTTTCACAATAGGAAATAACTTACAAATCGGAGCTTTTCTAAGGCTAGATCCAACATATGACCTTATCTTTAACTTCATTGTAGTTAAATAAAATTACTAAAACTATTGAATGTGATAGCAACTGAAGAAAACAGCATGTGTTTGTAGTTTTTTATTGATTCTTTTAGGCAGGTATAGAATATCATGAATGCTAAAGTTATTCTTACCTTTGTATGTTTTGGGGTTTTTTTTCTCAGATCTGTATAATAGAAGATCAAATTATACAAATTCATTTTTATATTAGTCAAAAAGTCTCATTAAATTATAGATATATTATGGATTCTTCAGTGATTAAGGAATTGTCTTTCAAACATTGTTAATACAAATTAAAAGATGACACGATTATTTTCTAGACAGGAAACTACTTCAACCCTTAAAGTCTTACTGTTGAATTCATATTGAAGGTACAGAATTTTTTTATACATCATTAGTAATGTTGTTTGTCTGGTATGGAAGTCACATTTTGCAATAAAGCTAATTCAGCTGTTCAGATTTTCAGCGTATTTTCTGACATTCAAGAGTTTGATATTTGAAAGTATTAATCTCATAATCTGATTTTTGTCTTGTCACAATCTCTGTCTGCATGCTAATAGTTTTAGAAGAATTTTATTCAGATGGATTAAAATCACAAACAGAAGTGAATGAAAGGAAAAATTAGATGAGATTCAGAAAGTATGAAATGAGTTGTGTGGAGTTCTACTGATTGAAGCATTGAAGCTGGCAGCTTTCTCTAAAACCTCTTGAATTTCAAAGGCATAAAAAAAAATGCTGACAATATCAATTCTCAGAAGACATGAACAATTAGATGGTGGTCAATATTTGCAATCAGAATGTGTGGAATAAAATTGGTTGGATTAATTTATTCCTGAAAAATCAGGAATATTTTTAATGGTTTGGTCAACTAGATGTGTAGTGGTGAGGTCTGGATTTTTCTAGACTCCATGGTCCTAAGGCTATTTTCCAACCTAAATGATTCTCTGATTCCATGCAGGAGCAGATTAATAAAGATGAATACTTTTGACTTGGTGAGAAGTGGAGCAGGCTGAATGAATAATTAGGCCCATTTCTAGAACTTTGTCATGCATAATGGAGATTTTCTGGAGGTTGTAGGGCTGAGGGTATAAAACTCTCCTAACAACTTAGAATCTTCTTTTCCACATTGCTCATGGGAGTGGTTTCCTACTCTCTCTGTCATTTCGAGACTATTTTATACCATGATAGGAAATCTTGGTGAAACTCCTTTCATAGCCTTCTGCTTTTGTTCACTGTTGAAGCAAAAAAGGAAGACATAAACATATACATAGGCTTTTGTGGGTTCCACAGTGTGATAGTCTTCCTTTGTATCATCTGGAATGTACCATAATTATTACTCAAAAGTTAAATTGCTCTTGGACTTACAGAGGGATTTTATCCAATGTCCAATGACTCTCTATATATGTAGAAAAGAAAAAACAAACAAAACAAGAAACCTATTTTCCATGGTCTGTTAAATTTAAAAGCTACAAAAAAAGATAGAATGAAACTTTCATATGCTACAACCTACTTTTCTACAAGCCAGAATTTTAAAAACAAATATATAACTTTATATCGTGAATTCTGAAGGGTTCTGAAACCTTCATAGCCTGAGCTTTTGTTGAGTCAATGTGTTCAGGAAGCTGTCAATGTAAATATGTTTACAAAGCATACGTGAATGCAGATAATAGTAATATGTCACATGAAAAAAGTGGAAAATGGAAGCTTATTGAAAGTTAATTTTTTAATACTGCTTTCAAAATGTAATGTTGAAATGTGGAAATGTGAAATCAGAATTCAGTTAGAAAGGTTGATATTTTGAATTACATATATAAATTCTCATATTTCTATGGTTTTATAGTATAAAAGCCCAAATGAATAAAACAAACAAACCCCCACCCCCAGGTACAGGTGATGGAAGTAGATTTCTGTCTGTTTTTCTTTATAAAAACTTAACCTTTTGTGATGATTGAAAGGGAGGAGTTAACTGATGAGATACATGTGATTCCTTTGATTCACACTGTAAGAAAGAAGTTTTCATGACATGCTGGTTTGATTCAGCTCTCAAAACAGCTTGTAAGATAAGGAGGTTGTCAGAAAGATATTAGTGGAACTCAGGAATTGCTTTTGAAGTTACTCTGAGCTGACAACTAATGAGAAGCTTTTTTTTTGATAACTTACCCTTCAGTGTATTTAGATGTTACAGTTATTTTTAGTTTTGTTTGCAAACTTATGGATTAAGTATGGCTTTGTTCACTGTCTGTAACACGTAATCTACCCTACCACCAAACAGATAGTTTGTTAATTCCCCTTTACTGTTTTGTGGAGTTGGATTTTGTTTGTTTTTCTAGTGTATATCTTCCTTACTGTGTGTTATGGCTAAACAGCAATGTTTTTGCATAGTGAAGGTGACAGGAAGTCTGAATTCAAAACTGAGGTGTTGGCATGATTACAGTGAATATGCCTGGCATGACAGCCAGAAATACTTTTTTTCCAAAAATGATAAACACATTTCGTAAGATAAGCATACACTTGTATCTGAGTAGCTCATAAGGTTACGAAGACGTCAGTTAAAAGTGTTTCTTTTGATAGAAGTTATTTGGGATGTCTTTGGCTGAATTTACATGAAGAAGTGGCAAATGATTTAGCGTCAAGATGTACTTTTTAGTAATCCTTGATTTATTTTTTTTTTTACCTCCTAAACAAGGTAAAGTTACTTCTGATAACCATGATAAAATGATAAAATAATGCTGTTTGATGCTCAAGGCGCTGTGACATGGAAAGAGCTATTTTTAAAGACTTAGAACTGTCATTCCAAGAATCTATAGGAATCAAGGTAGTCAAGGAAAATATAAGTGAAGAAAACATGAAATAATACAAATAACTTAAGTTTCAGTGTTCTCACCTGTTATCTTCTGAAGGTAAGCTGCTGCAGAATTTTCTCTTCTCGTTCAAATGAGTAAAGGTATTTGTTAATGTGGTATCAACCATGCAGCACTTAGTTAAAAAAAATAGGTGTTAAACTTTGTATGTGAAAACTTAGGCCTGGCTGAATGATTACAAAAGACTAGTTCTTACTAGTATAGCCAGTCCTACTCAGACAGTTTTGCCCCAGACAAAGATGGAATATGGGTTCCTGTTATTCTGGTCTCACAAGAGTGAGCTCTCAAAATGAAAATTATTGGACACCATATCTGTTTTCAGTAAAAGATCCTGGACTGAACCATGATGGAGCTAGTACTAGAGCAGAATTATCTCCTTGAAGTTGGTATATCAACGTATTTCATCAGTTTGGTAATACATGACAATAGTCCATTATTTAAAAATTAGTGCAACTAACGAGCCTTTGGAATCCAGGACTTGGGTTCTGACCAGTCAACTGGGATTTCCATAGACTTCACTGGTCACAGAACAAAACTATCATGATTAGGATGGTGCAATCTTAATTTATTTCTGAACTGTGAAATAGGTGCTTGCCACAGTATATCCTGGGACACTGAGGAGCCTGGCTTTCCAATCTCCCTGGATATGGGTGCCTTTTCCTCTGAAAGAGGACAGAAATTGAGAGATGAAATGGTACATGTTCTCATACTTTCTCCCTTGCATGGAGTCTGGAAGCAGCTAAGGATCATCCGGTGTTGAAGAGTTGGAAGCTGTTCTTGTTTCACATTCGGTTTAAACCACTCCTTGGTCACAACCACTGTGGTCACTGACAGGCCTTAGAACTTATGTTTGACTGGTGATAAGAAGCTGAAAGATTGAGTATTCCTGCCACAGGCCTGAAGTTTCTCTTGTAGGTTTGTTTATGGGCAGACTCCATTGGCAGACAAAATACTTGTAAATAGTGGTGAGAAAAACTACAATGCTTACAAGTGTCAAATTAGGAAAAGATCAAATGTTGATTATACCGTGCATAAGAAATCCTCATGCAATGAAAAATATTCTTACAGGAAACCACTGAGGCTAAGAAATTATTTATCTCAAGAACCAGAACTTTAGTTGTTTGTCAAATAAAACTTTGAAAATTTGAATGATACATACATCTTGTTTATAATCTTCATTCATCCGTGTGGGAGAAAAACAGGCATTTTTTGCTCATTCTACTGAAGTATCAGTATTAGCCATTATGAGATTTGGGATAGTTTGGTGCTCTGACTTAGAATGGCAGATTTACATTTCTCTATTTTTTAAACCTGCTATCCACTATCACTTTATTTTTTTCTATTTTTTCCACTGTCTCCATGCTCTTTGCAGAACTTGTACACAAATAACAGACTTTGGGGTTACAGTGTGTGCCCACACTGTACTAACGCACTAACCATTCTATCTCTATCAGAAATGGAGACATGGTCTTTGGTTTTAGAAAGTAAACTCATTCTCTGAAAACATAGGTCAATACTTACCATCCTTTGACTGGCAAGACAAGCTCAATTTACTTGTGATGATGAACTAGGAACGTCAACTGAATTTGCATAGCAGTAAACCACAACTTCTGTCTTCAGTTCTCATACAGAATTGCCCTAATATCATGTCCTCAATATGAGATAATTTGCAGTTATTGAAATGGAATAGAATATTTTTACACTGAAAACTGTTGGTATCTAAAGATCTTATTTTGGTCTCTTTGAGTGTTCTCAAGAAGACTTCTTTTGTTATAATGGTAATACCATGGTGGATAAAAGCAGAAACATCAATCTTAACAGAATAGTAAGGTTGAACATTGATTATGATCACTTAAATCTCAGTATGTTAAATTATTTTTAGTGTTCATTATTTTATGAGAATATTTATCTTGAATGCTTGTCTGGTGTGATTAGATGAAGTTCTTATAGGGTTTAATTGATCTAATTGAATTTCATACTATAGGAGCAAAGCTCTAAGTACTGTAGCAGCCACTGAAAGGTCTATCAAATATAATTTGGATTATTCAAAAAATGAAAACATTTGTTGCTCTTCTAAATAATTGATTAAGAGGATTTAGAGTTATATCCACTTAAAACATTCTTGGAAATTTGATTAATTGTGTGCCTCTTGAGGTATTGTTAGGTATAACTGATTCTTAGTGATGGTATTGGAAATAATAAAAAACACTATTGTCATAGGTTTTGCATAGTGTTCCAGCAGTGTGTGTGCACCCTGTTTTCAAAGTTACATTCCTCAGCCCATTTGACAAATATTAATATAAATCCTTATCAGATTCCATTTTCATTCTTTCCTATTATTCCACTTTTTGGATTTATATTACATTGCATGAAAATATATGTTTATATGAGCCTTTACAGTACGTTTCAATCCTAACTGATCTTAAAAGCGGCCTGGAAGCTTATTGCAGTAGGGTGACAAGTAAGCCCTCATTGACACATAAAACATACTTCCAAAAAAGAAAATCTGTAAAGAAATTGTAGTGACAAGCTTTTGTTTTCAGCTTATTACACAGCAAAATTAATTTCCTGCCCTGAGGCTTGAGACAATACAAACAGTGCTAATGTACTGATTTGGAAAATGCCTCAGCTTAGTCCAAAGAGAGTTTCATGTAGAAAAGTCACTGACACAGCCACTTATTTCACTGCATCTTCATGACAGCAAATTAAGTCACTGAGTTATCATTATAACAATGTAAAAATGGATACACCTATGCAAAAAATTTAGTTACTTTGTAATAAAATACAGCCATATTATAAATATTTGCCTAGTGGTATAAAAAATAGATCAAAATTTGCACTTTTTTTGCATTATATAGCACTATTGTACTATACGTATACTATATGTAATATGCTATTACATAGCACTATCTGAGGAGACAATGGAATAACTTGAATGATTAAAGCCCAAGTGCTACTGATTTGGGACTCCATGGTAGCCTGTCTGCTTTTTTATTCTTCTTTTTCTTTAAAGTAAGTGCACAATTCCTAGTAAGATTGCTAGGGCTACATTATACTGAAAAGCAAACACACCATGTTACAGTGATTGCGAAGGAATAGGTCTGTGGAAGAAAAAGCACAAGGAATTTCTTCATTGGTTGACTATTGTATACTGAGATTTCTAAAAACTGAGATCCCCATTGCATTAGTGAATATATACTTGTCATATATTTATAGTATGTAATGCCTTTAAACTATTTCTCCAAAGAATGTTTTAGCAGATTTCTTCCCAGTCTGACTATACTATGTTTTAATCAGACTGTAGTTTGATTAAGGGATATTCATAACGCTAGTATCTGTGAAGCTTCTACTCTTGATGATGCTAACAGTGCCCACATTTAGAACATCTCTGTCAACGAGTTCTCTTGCATTTTCATCTGTTTTTGAGAAGTTCAACTTTCACATGGAATTTCTGTATCAAAACCTATCTAGGATATCCCAGTATTCAAATAAAAATTCTAATTTCTTAGCTGAATTTAGTTGTTTACTTCCATCCTGAGACCTTTTTTGTCTGTTCATTAGAATCTGTCTCACTTTAGCAGTGAGATTTTCTATTGCCTTCAATGATCCTGCTTTACTAGTCATAGGTCTTTACAGTCATTGTTCACTTTATTTTACTCTAAAAAGAAAGATACCTTCCATTTACTTTGCATGGATAAATCCTGCATTGTTAAGATTTAATGACTTCTAAGTATTTCTATTTGATAAAAATTACTTAAATATGTAATGACCAGATCTTAATTTTTGGTCTCTGCTTTTCGAAATTACTTTCTTTTCCTTCTCAGGACTGCACAGGAGTGGTTGCATTAATAGTGTTACTCCAAACTCTACAGCCCTATCAAACCAACAGAAAATACATAGGGGCTTAGAATTGAGAACATGATTATTAATTGGGCATAAAATCATATCAGTCATAACTGAACTATGACAACTGACATGGCAAACTAGTCCAATGTAGGACTTAGGCACAAAACAACAAAGACAGTGGCTTATTTTAGCTGCATTGACTTCCCTTCTCCCCCTATTAGGCAGTTGCATTTCATATGACCTGGAAACAAAGTAGGTTTTTTTTAAGCTTGTAATCCTACCTTTATATTTGACATTGGTTTTAATCCATTTAACATTTATGTCTAGCTTACTGGTATTACTTGTTTTTCTATGTTATTTAACTGTGAATGAATATAGATATGGCCAACAAAGGGTTGGAAAAG
>JAWWMP010000116.1:31821557-31950951 GCA_035047865.1 Dendrocincla tyrannina | reverse complement strand
GTCAATGTTGAAACAGAACAGCATTCCTTGTGAATGTGGAAACTTTCTTAAACACAAAGCTCCTAGAAGCATCAATCAAAAATCTTATTAAGTAAACTTATAAAGATACATACCTAGAATGCATATCAATATTAGAGAAACATACAACATGATGTGTTGACCTCCTCAGTGTGCTTTTTTTAAGGACAATTTGCAAATCCATCATTTCATCTAGTAAAAAACTATTATAATAAAAATCTCTTTGTTTCAAATTCAGATTGCAACACTCTGAAAGGCACAGTTTATCTTTCACCCACAAAATGAATAGGAAAAACAAAGAACAGGGCAATGGTCCTGTGAAATATACTCTGACTTACTGTACTGTGTGATAGTGTATTTTGTATAATGTCACTCTTGAGGCTTGTAAAGATATTAAAGCTAGCATTTTGCTACTAATTATTTCACTTTATTTAACAGATAGTTATTTTATTTAAGTTCATATTACTTTCCATGACTTTGTCTTTGGTTTATACTTTTTATCACCTTCAAAATAAATAAAAAATCAATGAGAACTATCATGGTTATAATTGACTGTAGTTATTTATCTGAGCCTCTGTAGTAGTTTGTCCTCTCCCATAATTTTCTTCTAGCCTGAGAAAGGTCCTTGAGTTAGTATGCTGGATGGTTAATATTTAAAGCATTGCTGTGGTGGAATGGTAGCATACTAGATAATCTTGATAAAGATGATCCCCCGTTTTTTTTTATGTGCAGAAGTCTAATTTTGAGCTGAGAATGCAAGATTTAGCTGATTTCTTAATGACTTCTGGTTTTGAAAGGAGTTGAAAGTTGATTAGAAAAAAATTTTAAGTTTGCTATACTAATTCAAAATATGTTATTTGTATATATTCAAAATATTATTGTCTTGTTGTCAATTCATTGTCTATTTATGTCTGTATGGTAGGATTTCATATTGGCAACCAGTCACAATATCTGCAGTATGTTCAGACCTTAAGTGCGTATGCTTTTAGAAGAGTATTTTACTGATTTCCATAAAGACCATAGATATACATGCAAAGTAGATCCACAAAGTGTAAGAGAGATTCTGGGATATTTGGAAAATAATCTCGTATTGTTTCTTTGTTGTTTCAAGAATTGAAAAGCACCATTAATTTTGAATTGCCTGGTTGGTATGAATGTACTCAGTTATCATAACATAGCGTTGTATCCAATATATGAAAAAACCTGGGGCTAGCACTGCATTTTACACAGAAATCCAAGTGACTATAGCTAAAGAAGTTGTCACAGGTAAATGAATATGCCACAAAGAAGTGAATTAGTAATTTCAATATTTAAGCTTTGGTTGAATTTGTTGACAACATATTATCTCCAAAAATAAAAAAAAAAAAAAAAATCAGCAAAGGTCATTTGGATGTATTGACTGAAAGTCATCCGAAGACTTATTTCCAACTCTTCAATGCCATTTTCAGTGACACTATCAATGTAACAGTTATGAGTTCAGTGACTCATTTCACAGACACCCATGTCAGATGCCACAAGAAACTCTAATCTCCTCTTAAAGCTGGGTTTATTTTTAACTTTTTGAGAGTAATACTGTCTAATCAAATCAGCTTGCTTAATAGTCTTGACTGATGCATCTGCACCAAACATTTTCTCATATTTGCTTTCATATAGTTAATATAGTATTAAAAAGTTATGCAGAGCGACTTCTATTGATTTATATTTCTGCTCTTTGCTTCACCTCAGTTTGTGTAAGTCAAGCCAACCTCCACATTTATCCTAGAAAACTAACAAAGTTGTATGATAGAATGACCTTGAGCATTGACACTGCACTGTTTAAGTACACAGATAGCACAGTCCCTGCTAGGATTTTGTCTCAGGCTTATTTGCCTAGATAATACTCATCCATGACTCAGGATAAGCACCTACCAAGACTATTCACAGTGTAAAATTTAAAGGCAACCATGCTGTTTTGTACATCAAAGAATTTAGCTGTACAGAAATTACCTCTTCCACAATTTTGTGCACTGGACTCGGAGAATGACTCATGCCCTGTTTTGGTTTTAAGCGCAGATATAGTTTGTGCAAACATCTGTTACTCATGCTGTCAGTTCTGAAAATTAGTCTTGAATTTTGCCTTCTTTGAAATAACATGGATTTTCATAATGGTAGAATTTTAATTTTTGTGTGTTAACCCAGTCAGCTTGTTTCAAAATCTGACCTTGAAATTCGCAGTAATACACTGCCTATCTTGTTTCATAGTTTGCTCTTGAAATAGAATGCCTTCACAGTGTTTGGTGTCAGCCAGCAGATGGTGCAGTATTCCCTTCCATTTCTGGGCTTTGTCAATGTCTGGAATTGGTTCATTTAGTATTTGATTCACCTTTCTGCAGTTTACCTTTAGGGACCTTTCAGCATTACTAGCACACTGTCTTGGGTATTTCATTCCACCAGATCATGACTGAAAAATATGAAGTAACTTCAGAGCCATCTTTCAGGAGCCTTGGAGACCATGGGACAAAGGATTTCTGGTGGTTGACCTGATCTTTTTAGACATTCCTCTGCTCCAAAACAGTCCTCTGCTCTTGGTCCATGCTCCTTCTCAGACACACTTGGAGGTGGTGAGAACGTTTTGGTTTTCCTCTGTACTAGTTCTGAAGTTAGGGAAGATTGACATGTTGTGGCCCTGCTTTCTCCAACTTGTTTCAGGAAGATTTGATTGCATAACTTGTTTGTTGGTAAGATGCAAGACTTCCTGACTCAGATAAACAGTGTTCATGGCAACTGTCCAACTGTTTTATAGTATCTTTCTGGATTCTGGATGGTTATATGGAAATGTTCAAACATTGCTCTTTCATGGAAAGGAATGTCATTTTCATATATGGAAAATTGAACCAAACAAGCCTATTGTGCTGGTGAACAGATTCGCAAGTGGATATACCACTTTAAAAGCTGGAGAAAGACTTTCAAGAATTGTCATTCAAAAGACCATCAGTTATGCAATTATTGTGTCAACATATGCAGCTTCTTGGCACTTTCATCTTAAACATCAGTTAGGGTTTAACTAGCTCCCCCCTTGAAGAAATCCTGTTAATCAATACAGAGCTTAATCTGGTTTCTGTGGCTCTGAAGAAACCACAAGATAGGTCAGACAATTTTTATGAATGCTTGACTTCACCTTACTGAAATGTGGCTTTTTCTGGTGTCTATATCCTGGGAGAGTGAAGAATTCATATGTTAAAAAACATACAGATCTTAAAATATTCTGGTTACTGGAGTAACCTTATCCACCATCCTGGGGAAAAAAAAAAAAAGGTGATTTTATACATTTCACTGTATGTAATATCTTAAACAGTATTAAATATTGATATGATGCTTTTCAACATGAAATACAATTAAAATGCTTATACTGAGCAAAATGTGCTGGGTGCAAACTAAACAGTTTCATAACTCAATTGATCTTTAGGTTGTTAGTTATATTGCCTCTAGAGATATACAATTAGAAGTCATGAGTAATTGGGTCTCCTTTACATGTATTTGTTCCTTAATTAGGCTCAGTCACTATAAAGATCAGTTAGGAACCATATGGTAGATCTAGGATCTAGGATCTGGATCTAGGAAATGAAGGAATGACCAGTAGTTTGTGCATCTTACTTTAGTCACTTGATTTTTAAAATGGATTAGTTTAGGTCTGGGAAGAAAATGACTAGACGTCAGTGTTTTGAATTTTAAACTGATAGTGTTGTGTTGATTTCCTTTTAGTAGTAAGTTCCGTAAATGTGCTGAAATCACGAACAACAAAAGTAACCACTTGCTTTGCCATATTTTATGTAACACAATTTGCTGTTACAAATTAATCCCTCAATAAACCAATAAAATAATTTAGGTTTTACTATATGCATGTAAAATATTGTGGATCTCAGCTTCTGTGTGTCCATTGTATCAATAGTGAAAGGCATATAACCAAAAATAGCAAACTCAGATTCATCCAAAATTGGGCGAAGTTGCCCATCAGCCTTCTGTGAGGAGTAGTTTTCATTGTGACAGCTCAGATAATTCTGTTCAGTGAGCAGAAACCTTTCTTTAGCTCCAGTCAAGAATTCCTACGTAGACCAACCTTTCCGATATATTTGCATAGTCATCAATGTGATTTGCCCTTAATAGTAGCCAATGCAATTATCAGAAACTGCAGTTGCAAAATAATTCATACTTTTCTATCTTGCATTCTTTTTTCACCATATTGGTAAATCATTTCATTTTGTCAGCCAATTTCAAGGTTTTACAGCATTCCATAATATCTATCATTCTGAGTAACAATTTTAATTTAAAATTATTGTGGCTTGTGGTAATATACTAAGCAGCACCGTTTCTGCTAATCCCCAAGGCATTCCAGCATTAGCCTTTTTGCTACTTCTACTGTAACCAGCTTTTAATTCATGAAAGAACTTCATTTTGCCTACTAACTTCTCCTGAAAAGGACTCTATTTAAAACTTTTTGAAATCCTAATTCAATATCTACAGAGCCAGATATCCTTTATCTGTTATTCTGTTAACTTAAAACTATGCCTTAGATTGCTT
This sequence comes from Dendrocincla tyrannina, assembly GCA_035047865.1. Taxonomy (NCBI): domain Eukaryota; kingdom Metazoa; phylum Chordata; class Aves; order Passeriformes; family Dendrocolaptidae; genus Dendrocincla; species Dendrocincla tyrannina. The sequence continues at coordinate 31,946,376 of JAWWMP010000116.1, read as the reverse complement.
TCAGTAAGCTGAATCTGCAAAGTGCAGTCTACAAATTTCTGCTCTGAGTCTAGCAATCTTATTTCATAGAAGCAAGAGATATATAAAAACTTAAATTTAGTGTGGTCAACTAGGTTTCTCAGTTCTTGCCAAATTTATGATTCAACCAGTTAAGTCTCTGAGACCTTGTGCATTTAGAATTTGTATGATGCTTCTGAGAAGTAGAGATTCTTTTTAGAAAATCAGCATGGACAGTGGGATGTTCTCACTAAGAGAATTACTCAAATGCTGTGTGAATCAGTAAGGTTACCTATGTAATAAGAAATTAACTAATAGACTGTGTCCTCCTTCCTGTTTTGTACAGTTTTCCTTGGTTAATAGCAACGTAATCCACAAATACAGTTACAGGCTAAAAATTTTCAGAGTGGAACAAGTGTAAGATAGCTAGCATATTTTTCCCTCTGGCAATGCTCAGAAATCCCCCATGGCAGCACATTTTTGGAATTTGTGAGCAACATGTCTGTTTGTGTAGGGAACTATCAGTAACCCCTTACCTTTGCTCAGAATAAGGAAAAATGGGAAAGGTTTAAAAAAGGAAGTAGTTTAATCCCATTTAAATGCAGCAATACACTTGCTGCTTTTGTTGCAAAATGCCAATATTCCCTGTTTGGATCAACTTGGAAATCGTGTAATATTTCCAACAGAAGATATTAATGTAGACTCATCTTAAGTCATTTGAAGGAATATCTCTTCTTTTTTTCTGTTGGGGAGAGTGAACACAGTACCACTATTTTATTTTATTTATTATGACCATTCTGCCCACTTCCCTGCCTAGAGATAGACATCAAGAGTCAGAAGTTGATAGGAACTGTATCATAGAATGCTCTTAGTGTAGAAAAATCACTATTTTAATTTGGTTTTGTCATTTCTATTATATTTTGTAAAAATTGTTATGTGTGAAAATAGAAATGATAATGTTTAAGGGCATGTTTTGAAGTCTACACAATTTCTAACACCGTAAAACTGCTAAGTTTTATGACACTACATGTGTGTGTCAAGCATGAGAAAATTGGATGAATGGACAATTCTAGCTGTGCATTACATTGGAGAAGGTTTTCTGGAGTTTTACGCTATGGTTTAATTATTAAAACAAATGAAATCTTCAGAGGGTTGTTTTCCCATGGACACTTTTTCATATGTACCTTTGTCCCAATGCTCTTGATCTCTAATTTTTGTGCTTTGTGTTATTTTTTATTAAAACCAAATAATTTCAAGTTAATGCAACAGACAACTTTGCATGAATAATTGCGAAAAAGAAAGGAAATGAATGCCAAAAAATAAGAAAACAATTACTTGGCCACTGACTTCCCTAATGGAATACAATCAGTTGACACTCTTTTCTGATTTACCTTCAGAATTCTTTAAAAATAACATGAGAATTAGGCTTCATCTTATTAAAGTGGTAGCAAAACTTCTTTGAGCAAAAGAATATATCCAAAAAGGTAATTTTAAGTCAGTTCTTTACTAACATACTGCATTGTATATGTTTTGTGGGGGTGAACAAACTGGTTCACTCTTCTTCTGATGATGATGTTTAAAATGACCTCCATACTGCGCAAAACAAATAAATGAAGATCAGTAAATAAATGAAGATCTTCCTCAGAAGATAGTGGGAGAGTCTTGCAACCAGCTCCATATTTTCCTTGTACCTTCAGACTCTGCCTTGGAGAGGGGCTACTAATCTTTACCTTGCCTCCTCCCCTTGCCTGGGTCAGTATTAATTGTCTTTGCTTTCCTTTTCAGAAAAGAATTGTCAACTGGTTTCTGATAAAATGTCTGAAAACTGAATGTTTCTTCTTCACCATGATAATTCTCTCCCTGTTCTGTAGTGAGGGACCAGAGCTTGTCCTCTGTGTCTTGCTGGTGCCTACGTGCACCTCTGGGGGGCTCTTAGATGCTGCAGCTGGGGTTGGAACTTTATCCACCATGAGCTATGGACCCCAGAGGAGGTATTAATACCCATTCATCTCTCAGAGTAGGTGTATATAATACATATAATAGCACATGGCTATTAGAAGTGCTATTTACCTTTACACATCATGTAATGCTCATATTAGGCAATCACAAATAAGAGAGATTAATAAAATGTAGAGAAATAATGCCCCTCTATCATAATCTAAACTTTTGCATTTATTGTGCTTGCGGAACTCATAAAACATACTAATAAATCATGTAAAGAAAAAAAGCAACTGGGTGTGTCTGAAAATGTGTCAGCAAGCCTTTGAACAGTAAGAAGAATGTAGCTAGATAAGCATACATTCTGATGTAGCAGAAATACTTTTGTCTGCCACTGAAGTAATCCTGTGGTCCGTTGTTTGCTTCACACAAACAATTCTCCAGTACTTTTCACATTTGTCAGAGTCATGTTTACAGAGCCCTTTTCTCAGGGTGCTTCATTTTCTATTTTTAATGCTTGCCATCAATTGAAAGAAAGCAGTCCTTGAAGTGTAGTCCACAGCTCTTTGCTATGCTGAAAGAATAATATATTTAACGTGCTTTTTTAGAAATCGGTTGACTCCGATTATTTAATGTGATCAGAATCCAAATAAAGAAGAACAAAAATTTCCTTTACTTTATTCATTTTGATATATTCCTATATATCTGTTTATCCCTGTTATTTCCAGTAAGGAATAAATGGGAATAAAATCTGTATATTTTATTTTAGAGCAAATTGATGATAATAACAGATGAGCTCTCACAACTGCCTTGTGTAGTAGCATGAATGCTTTCCTATGCATACTAGAAATATCTCATATATTTTAAATAGTATTTGCCCTTTTCACATCTGCATCGTATTGGTGGCTCAAAATGATTAATTAGTCAGCTCAACTCTCCTGTCTTACTATGTCACACTGAAGAACTCCTATACTGTAACAGAAGTCCTTGCTGTTAATCTGTCACTTCGACATTGCGTATCATACGATAAGGCCTATATCCTGTAACCCAGGGGGGTTTTGTCATCCTGTTTTTCTTGTTTTGTGAGCAAGCAGCTGTGTGGGGCTTGGCTGCTGGCTCAGATGGAACCATGACACATATGCAGGACCATCACCATTGCTAGTAGCAGTTGTTCTCCACATAATATCTACAGAGTACTTCTGTTGTAATGACTTAAATTTGATTATATCCAGTTCTAGCCATTGCTGCTTAGGAGCAGGTTAGAAATCGACTGGGTTTGCCATATTACCAGATGATATTGACCAAACCATTTCTGTTTCAGCCATGCATCCAATTCATATGTAAAAGTGATGCATGTTATTATGAGTGTTTCCTTATAAGTTGAAAAGAATTCACATGGATTAGGCAGCAACATCAGCTGAGAGAAAGAAGTGGAAAAATGAGGGAGAGAGGCAATTAGTCTGCAGGGATACAAAGTTGTATTGCATCGGTTTGGACCTAGGAGTAGAAAGACCTCATGGTGCAAGTAAGAATAGTATCTAAAAAATCATTATCAATTATATGACCCTGAAATTAGAAAGAGAGTTTGGAGCTACATTACTTAAGATGTGCATCACAGTTGAAAACCTTTTCATATCATACTCCTCTTCAGTGTTTTCAGAACTCGTGTAACCATGTCCCAACTTCAATTAAAAGCACAACCATTTGTATGGATGGTGACTTGACTCTTGTAAATAACATGGATAAAGTAGGAAATGCAGTAAATTCAAAATTATTATCTATGTAACATTTCTGTATTTTTAGTTTTTTATGTTTACATGAGGAATTATTTCAAAGCTGAGTTCAGATAGCCAGTACAGTAACACTCCAAAGACTTTTGTAAGTAATAATTTAAACTAGAACTCTTTTAATAGAGAATCTTTGTAGTATGACTCTACTGAAAGGTGAAATACAGCAGACTAAAAAGAGAATATTTTCATGATAGAAAACTTGTAGGGTCTAAATCCAATAGCAGAATTGTGTTTTGACCTATATGCAAATTTACCACACTGGGAACTCTGTCTAGTCAAGTCTAGAAAATACCAGTGAGCATGACTTGCTCCGTAGTGAAGATTAAAACATGCCATTATGAATCAAATATACTAAAAGCAGGAAACCAAAAACTGGGAAATGCACAGGCTTCATCTTGACTGTGGGTAGAGGATGTTGGAAACAAAAAAAAAAAAAAGGTAAGCGTAAGAGAAGGTTGAAAGAAATCTTGAAAGAAAAATTGGAAAGTTTAAATTGAGACTGCATGAGAATGTTTCTGCTTTTCTTTTTACATTAATGTACACAATAGAGATGAAAATAATCTTAAAAGGAACTATTATTTTGCCAAATATTCCTTACAAAATCTCTGCAATCCTTACAAAAACTCCTGTTTGTCCTTATCAAACCAACAATTCCAGAGGTTTTTTACTATACCTAATTTTAATGCCTTAGAGAAGACATTAAATGAGTACATGCACAGTTAGATATAATGTTACTAGAAGATCAAATCCAATTTTTGGATAATCGTATCAAAGACATAGTATTATGTAATCATTTGTGTGAAATGAGATGGAAAATTAAATTGGTTATGTAGCTTAAACACTACCTTCTAAAACTCAGGTTTGCCTTATCGTTTACTAGGTTATTTTAAATAAGGCTCTTTAAGGAAGACCAATGGTCTCATTATTTATTGTCAAACTTCTTCTATACTGCAAGTTCTCTCAGATAGTTTGCTTTCTTCATCTAGCAGGCGGGTTAGCCACAAAGCTTATTTTACTATTGTCCACCGAGAATCTTTCTCTGATTTTTCATTGGCTCAGCAGACTTACCTCTTACTATGAGCTGCTTCACAGGAACAGATTTTCTCCTGGACAAATTGACTGTGACACTGCCATTAGTTTCCTCCCACCTTGTACATCAGTTATGTGTATTGATAAAACAACAATTATTAACTGTATGTTGTTTTTCACCTAGTGAGCTTTTAGTATACATAAGGAGCCTGGAAGTTTCACAAAACAGATTTTACTCAGTATACTAGGCTTGTTTTTGTTGTGTAATCATATATTATGTATCAATTTTTATTAGCTGACATATTTACTGTAAGTTCAGAGGTTGTATCTGCATAACTTACAAACCACTAGTAAAGAAGTTCATAATAATTATTGTGAGATTTCTTCTTAAAATCTGTAGTTGCAGCATTTTTGTCAGATGTGGACAAGTTTTGCCAAGCATTTGAGCTTTAATCAGCATTTTTTGTGGGTGGATATAAAAAACAAAAGAATTTTGTGGGCGTAAACAGAAAAATCACATTTTTCTCTGAACAGCTGTATAATAGCCACTTTTAAAAGCTAAATAGTAAACACAGAAGGAAAGGGTTTCACACCATAGAATGTAAGGCAAAATATTTCTGGCTTCCATATTGTAGGAGTTATTATAGAGCAAAAAATTCTAAGTAAAAACTGTCTGTATGCTTGGACAGCTGACACTTCAAGAAATAAGTTAGAAATCAGAATCCTTTTCAGAGCCATACCATTTGCCAACCACTTATGGCTTTGGAACTAATTGAGAAGGGAATAGTATACACAAGTGCTTTATGATCTACAGCTTGTCATACCTATATTTTGTAAGGGTTTTTTCATAATAAAGCTTTCATGCCATGTATAAAAATCAGAGTTGTTTTTAAACCCTGAAATCATAATCACCTTGAAGTTGATATATTATTCCTATGTGTATACAGTGTGTAACCATAATGCAGAGTATTATTTTGACCAGTTATTATCACTGAAAACCATTGACAAGCTCCCAAACACAGAAGCTTTCTTTATATCTGAAACAGAAAAGGCATATTTCGAGGGCAAAGAACAGCTGAAAAAAATTACTCAGAATATCAGAAATATCACATACTTGAGAAGAAAGATAGCTAGTAGATACAGTTAGAGGAGATATTAATGAAGACTGGAAGAAAATGAATGAGACATTCTACTTTATGTGTTTGAGACAAAATAGTTGCAAATCCTGATTCAGTAATCTAATGTGGATGTGTATCAAGGGTATTTTTCCATGGAAATAGTTTGTAATTTTGAAAGAGTTGCCAAAACCCCATATATGGAATGCATTCTAAACCCGCTTGCCCACACATTACTAGTTGTATCTCTTTTTCACATCTAAAGCTTTCCCTAGAAACAAGTAGCTGTTTTAAGTTTTGGTTTTGATTTTCTGAAACTAGAATGTTCAATAAAAACTCTAACAAGATTATAAACTACAAATTAAATGTTAAAAAGAAACATACTAAAGGAATTTTTATTGTTCTACTGACAGAAAATAGGAAAAAGTTGCTTCTTCTTGGTCCTGCTTTCATTGACCACCTGATCACTTCTTACCTGATACAGATTTCTTGGTGTAATGACAATTTGGCTGCTGATTTAGGCTTGTCACCAGAAGGCTGCTCTATTGTTGTGTTCTGTTCTCAGTGCCTCTTGGGGCAGAATTCTTTTACCATCTCACAAGTATTGCCAGTAGCATGCTGAATGTCCTCAAAAAATACAAAACTCATAAGTTTAGAAATTTTAATGTCATCATGTTTTGTAAAGCTCTTCATACATCGTTGTGTGGTACAGTTATTTTTGAACTTGCTCACAAATCGACCCTGGGATATTCAAAGGACCCTAGAATCATTATGGTTGGAAAAGACCAGGAAGTCCAACCATCCACCCAGCACCACCACCACGTTCACCATTAAATTGTGTCAAGTGCCATAGTCACATATTTTTTGAGCATGTCCAGGGGTGGCGACTCCACCACTTCTTTGGACAGTCTGTTTCAGTGCTTTACCACCCTTTCTGTGAAGAATTTTTTCCTAATATCTAATCTAAACCTCCCTGGGAGCAACTTGAGGCCATCTCCCTGCGTTCATATTGACCCTAAAGGCATCTGAGAAAGGCATTTTTTCTTGTGAAGCAAAAAGCCAATGAGAAAAAATTACAGAGAATCAAATCACATATGATGTTTTGAAAATAGGAAATATGGTTTTTCTTTGTTCCTTCCTCTGCACAGTTCATTACTTGGACTTGGTTTTATTCACATCAGTGAATAGGTATTATGCAATTGCTCTTTTTAGTTTCCTGTAAGAGATTAACAGTGCACGTGAGACTATGTAAGTGTGTAATTGCCACTATGCCTGCCAATAGTGAGATGCTCACAGAAAATGTGAAATACTTTCAAGTATCTGTTCCAATTTAATTTTGGTTTATCATGGATGAAGGCATTTCAACATGAAAGGTTGAAGCAGTCAAGTCAATAGCTAAGATGCACAAGACCAGGATTCAGATGTACTCAGAGTCAAGAAGAGAGGAAGATGAATCATGGTTGCAGAGAGCATCTGCTGCTTTCTCACTGTGGGATTTACCCAAGAAGTGTAAAACCTAAGTTCAGGTCTCAGCTGCTTTAGGTCAGACTTCCACAGTTCAAGAGAGAAGGCAATTTTTGCCCTGAAGTCAATGAATGGGTATTTGTTTGCTTAATCTGACAAATTTTATTTAGGATATTTAGAGCTTCAGCTTGGTGTATATGACAAAGCTTGTTAGGTGTGAAGCATCTACCTAGATACTACGTGATCTCACTGGGAAAAATAAGGTAGCAGCTAAGCAGTGTTTTAAAGACGGAAGTGGATTCTTAAAGAGATAGATTGGTCTCCTAATGTTTTTGAGGATGATATTCTGTTCAGGGAATGTCCATTGCTGTTGAGTCACTTCTTAGCTGTATTCCGAGCTTTTTCAAGCCATAAACAACTTTTGACCCTCTCTGGCCAACCTGAGCATATGTGGTAGAATGTTTATGACCAAAAGAAGGAAAAAAGGAAGGAAACTAGAGTGCAAAATCCCTCACAAAGTCCATAACTTGTTAAGATTAACACAGTTTGTATTTTAGGATTGGAGGGAGATTAAAAATAAGTACCTTTTTTTCACAGTAGATGATAATGCGATTTCTTTGTAATAATTTTGCTTGTGATAGTCATAGGAAATAAATTAGACCAATATTCTAGAAAGTTGTGATTTCTGTACAAATATTGGTATTTGTGCTGTGCTGAATACTTGTTGCTTACAGGATTCATTCTCTTGCCAGTTGTGAGTGTTCAAATGAAGATATAATATCAGATTTTTCTGAAATAGGATATTATTCTTAAAATGACTGGTTTGATTCCTATGGGTAACTTGCAAAGAAAGGTACAGAATCTGGTACTGACTTATCAAAAAGTGAAAATATATGGGAGTATATTAATTTTTATTCTTTCCCTGAAGTCTAATATTTCCACATTTTAATATCTGGTCATAAACCGTATTTGAAACTCAATGGTATTCTGCAGTGATAAAAAATGAATTATTATTTACTAAACATGCCTGTGTGGATGGCATGATTTATCTGTTGGCCTGATCACGTTGTATTAGTACTGAAAAATTGCATTATTTGTTTGTTTATTTTATATTTTCAGGTAGAGATTGAAAATCTGGACTATCATTACTTTCTGCCTTTGTTCTTTGATGGGCTTTGTGAAAGGAAGTTTCCATATGAGTTTTTCGCTCGTCAAGGAATCCATGACATGTTGGAACATGGTGGAAACAAGATTCTTCCTGTCGTCCCTCAGCTCATTCTCCCAATAAAAAGTAGGTGAACATACAGGAAAAAAAATATCTCTAAAATTGTGTTTATAAGGTATAGATTTTTGAAAAGTTGCTAATTAGGCTATAAGACATGACAGCCTGTATATTTCATGAAGATTATTGCAAATGTAACTAAATTTTAAGATATAAGGCCAGAAGGCTTATGCCTTCAATCACATGATATATGCAGTAATCCAGAAGAATAGATTGTCTGGCTGGTGGATTTTTTATTTTTTTTTATTACGGGTGGTCTTTGGTCTTTGGAAATGTGAAGTGACATTTTCTTAGCTGATTTTGTATAATTATTATGTAAATCCATTACTGTATATACCAGTTCATCCAAAGTGACAGGAGAAATGAACAGATGGCATTTAAAAATATTAATTTTGAAGGTTTTATATATTCAAACATTTTTAATTATGTGAAAGATAATAAATAATTTTAATGCCACTAAAATTCTAAATGTAGTATGACTAAAACTTTATTTTCTTGAAGCACCTGGTTTTTCAGATATATTGTTTTGTCCTTTCCTGTTCCTTTATATCAGTACCTTGAAGAGATATTATTCTGAACCATCATCCTTCTTTAGTTTGGTATTGTGATTCTTAAGACTGCACGCTACACCTATACAAATAGATACTCATATTTGTTAACCTTTAATGTTAATCATGAATGGTATCATTGCTGTGCTTTTTCCTGTTTTCCTGAGAGGGCTCTGCTAGTACAGAGCAAAACAGAATAATTGTATTTGTGACACAGAATGAATAGAGTCAAATACAGGTTTGGAAAAGGGGAAGTTGATGTGGTTTGGAGCCTGATAATACTGCAATAAAAGCATTGGTAGGGTCAGATTTGTGGGGGTTTTTCATTGAATTTTTTCTTAATTTAAAAAAGATTAATTATAGATGCCATTATCCCTATCTTATGGTAGATTTTGAAAATGTCAAAAAGAATGTATAATATTCAGAATGGTTGCTCTCTGACACTTGAGAAAGGTTATGAAAACAATGTCACTGTTTTTTCTCTCTAAAAGGAAAACATGTAAGGAGAGAATCATAATTTCTTCAGAACTGTACTTTCAACACCACACAAATATATTTATAATAATATTTTTTGAAAGCTAAAATAATTCCTTCAGAAAAGACTGCAAGTTTAAGACAGCAACTACTTCATTAGGATTCAAAAGTCTTGGTAAGACCAGAGTCTAGCTTAGAAATGATTACATGGAAGCCTTAGCTGTTACACAGCATTTAGCATTAGAAAGCGATAGCTAGATAAGGGTATTTATATGGGTTTGATACATACATAGTCCTTAAAATCAAATCATAATTTATGGTGCTGGAGCACATTCAAGAATGTACCAGTTAAAATTGGTTGTTGGTTCTCCTTTATTTTATTCTCAAGTGCTTATTTTTTAATTTAAAAAGTCTTCTGTATCAGCTTTAATGTCTGTAGAGTCTAAGTATTATCAATTATAAAGGTTTCTTCCTAATTAAAATCATATTAATATTAAAAAAAGACACTGCCAATTCCAGGAATCTGAAAGTGCATACTTTTAAGAGTTTAAATTTGCAATGACTGTGTAATATAATAGTGTAGTAATAACTATACATTTCTGTGACTCAGCTGCATCCACAATAAACTCAGCTATGTTTTACACAGTTTACTGTCTGAAGTGTCCCTGTGGGTGAGTTATGTCTGATTAACCAGTCTTCTCCCAGACCACTTCCATATTTCTACTGTGAAAGAGTGAATCAATTTATTGTTAGGCAAGGTAATATGTATGATGAAGGGGAAAAGGTTAAAAGAAAGACAAACAACTTTAAAGATAGAATGCTTTTAAAAGCAGTTTTCTCTCCTGTGTGTTCATCAAAGGAAATTATTAGTAAAGAGTTGTTCTTTAAAAACATTTTAAATTAAATGTTAGAATTATGTATTATATTTTAATGATTTAAGGAGAAATCTATCCCCACCCATCCTTGCTTAAAGTTCACACTTTTTGAACACTATATCATTAGAGATGAAAATTATATCATTTAATCAATCTGTGGGGTATTGTAAGCCCAGATCCTTTTGACAAATTTTCTTCTGGTTATGGAGACAGGCAATGACTTAAAAACCCACAGGCACATGAAATTAACAGGCCTGGTTTCTCTTCTAAAATACCTCAAATATGATTAATATAGTAAATAAGAATGGTATTTAGTTGAAAAACACTTGCTTCTTTTTATTTTCTTTTGGACATACGCTCTTCTTTATTGGACATTCAGGGGATGAAAAGAACCCTCAGGCTGGAGGCATTAGATTCCTAATTATTTGTTGTACCTTGCACTGAGTAAAGATGATAAAATAGTTTCTAAATATAGTCATTGCATGACAAAATGCAGGAAAAACAAATTACCTGTATTGTCAAAAATTGTAAGGAATCCAACAATAAACAGAATGCAAAATCAGAAAATGGAATTAATTAAGGTGTAAGCCTTTATTCCCTTTCACAGAAGACATAGGCAAACCCATTGTCTGGGTAATTTAAACCTAAGCAAAGATTCATAAATTGAGATATATGGCCAATAGCAAAGTCCTTTGCAGCAATATCATGGAAGTTCAGATACACAACACACAACCAAATATCTTCTTTGCCATAAACATCTGTGTTGTAACTTTTATATTGCAGACAGGTCAAAAGGCAGAAGGAGGCTAATTTTGCCCCACATGACAAAGTGTATTGGTGGCAGAGAGCTGAACAGAACCCAAACACAGCCCCCTGGGGGGGCAAGCAAAGATGCCTGTAGGTTATGTGAGAGTTCCCTTAGCTTTAGGGGACAGGGGGTTCTGTCTAGCCGTGTCTTTCAATAATGTACTGATGTATCTTAAAATTCATGTGTGGCCTAATATGAACTAACCAAGAATAGCCAGGGAGATGCCTATTGTACCATGTGCTTGTCAATGGAAAACTCCTGTTCTAAATTCTGTGTGGTCATTATGGGAATGTAAAATTCACCTTGATACTCCTTTTTGAGACAAATTATTGCTTTTAATATTATATTTGCCATAACAAATGCCAGATCAGAAAAGCTGTAAGTCCTTTCCCTTGGTTTCATTAGACTTCTGCTACTCTCATATTCCTACCGCAGAGTTCCCCAGTATTCTCTGCATGACACACATGTGCAGACATGAACACTGAGGGAGCCAAAAGTTTCTACACCTTTGTCTAATATTTCTATGAGATACATCAGGGACACACAACACAGTGTGTGGAAGCACCTCCTCTCCTTTCAGAGGCAGCGAACATGCCACCATTTGCATTTGCTTTGCTGGCAGCGTAGTTGTAGGAGTTTTCAGCCTCTTCGTGCACAAAGTCACCAATTGTTCCAGCTCCCACACTCTGACTTTTGCTAATGCATTTTTTGTGGAGCAAGTCACAAAATCTCACATCTAGATGTATCAGAAAAAAAATAGAACCCCCCCCCAAATCGGAAATAAATCCAAAGTATTTTCAGTGGCATTACTTTGAAACTCAGATAATTTGAATGGTGTAGTTTACAAATGCACTGTCACAAATGAGGGAATAGTACCCAATAGGACAGAAGTGAGTGAATGGATAGAAATAATCAATAGGAACATCTTGATGTAGCTTCGCTAATGAAGTAAATAATGTGAAATTTAACACTTAAGCATCTTGGTTCGCCCATTTGACAGAATCTTTTCTGTTCTGCACTGTGAATCCTTTTTGGGGCTTTTTCATGCTGTTAAAAAACCCGTCCTGTGACACAGTAGATCAAGGATACATTAAACTTTGTTTAACATGTTTCATTAAGGGAAACAGACCTTTTGTGAGTCAGATCTAGAGAAATGAACAGAGCATTCCGTCCTCAGTGTCACCTGCAGAGTCCTTTCTAATGTTTAATAGATTTCTAAATTAAGCTGATTTCTGTTTTCTATTTGCATGTAAAATGTGGATTCATGTTGTCTTAGACAACAGTGTAGTTAATTCCCCTTTAATGTCAAATCAGTGTCACTTCTGCATTTAAATAAGTAATGTTGAACATGTTGCTAGCAGTTGTTCTAAGCCTATATATTTCTGCTCATATATCTTTACTGTATTTAAGAGTATTTAATAGTCATTAAGTACTTCCTTTCATACTGCAACATTTTTATGGAATAAATATGGTTTTCTGCTCTGTAGCATTTTTCTTTCTGCAAATCATGTGAGTTGATTTCTGTCATCTAAAGTAAAAAAACCTTTAATGGAATTGTTATCTTCCTCGTGACTGACTTGCTCTTGAGAACAAGTTCTGGTTGTTAAGATCACAGTCTGAAAAAGAATTGTAAACAAGCTTGCTTTTATAGACTTGAAATGCTTTTAAAGAAAGCAAAGGTCTGACTTTTTTTTTAATTATTCATTTTCTTGATACTCAAAGACTAAAGTATTTCTCCCCTGTAGGTCTCATTAACTAGTACAAGTGATTGTAATTATGTTTATGTTAGATGCCTCTGCTCAAAAATGGTCATTTCAGGTATTTTCAAATGGTATAGAAATTAGAGTCTTTATTACTCCCCTTTACTCCTGTCTGAGAAGAAACTTGTTTCTCGTTCAATAGAGATAAATCTCATCCATGTTTGCAAAGTGAAATCTGCAATTAACATCTCTGACTTTTGAAGCTAGAGTTAGAGCTATTATCTCCTGAATTTATTAATTTATTGACATTTAGAATTTATTACTAATTCATTTCATCTGCCATTTTGTCAACCAGTTGTTCTGTACTGTAGATTCCTTCTATAGTTCCTCAGATTGATCTCTTGTCTTTGGCGTCTGGAATAACGATATCTTCAGAAATCTTTGTTATCATTAGTGAAAAACTCTTACAAATCACCTATGAATCTACTGAAAAACATGAACTTATGCAGGGACTCCTGAAAGGCCCTACTAATGGTACTTCTCCTCTGTGATCATGTACTGTTGCCCACAGTTCCTGTCTCTAAGCCACTATTTATTTACATGGAACCCACAGCAGTGAGGTTTTTCAAAAGCCACTGAGGGACCTTATCAAATACCATTTGAAAGTCTAAGAAAACTGTATTCTCAGGCTTTTCTTGTCCACATTCTTCTTCTCTAATGACCAGAAGCACATTTAGAATGCTATATTAATTTTTGCAGTACAGATGCCAATACAGGATACTGGTCTTCAATTCCCCAAACCTCTTTTGAAAAAAGCATCACATGTCGTAGATAACAGATGTGTTTTCATCAGGAGAGTGGGTACCCAACGCAGTTTTATTAGCTTAGCATAAGAGGAAGGAATGGACATCTAGGAATGGATGGAAACTCTGTTGACTGGCATAGTCACTGGGACTCTCTTTTCAGTGTGCTCTTTATACTAGATAATTAAACTGGGTCTGCAAATGTTAATAGAATTCAAGATTTATAGGAGCTGATCTAGGAAAATACCACAATTACAAGCACATGTAAAGTTGGGGAAAAAAAGGCACTGACTTTCTCTTCAGTATTCTGCTAGATCATGTTTCTTGCAAATATCAACGTTTCACTTACGGATCTTAGCCTTTTCTGTGCCTTAGGTTTTGGCTTTACAAAGAATAGTCTTTGATGGCAAAATTGTCCTGAGGTTTTCATGCCTTGCTCCCTACTGCTCCTTGCCATCACTGCACTGCAACACATCACTCTTTCAGTTATACAGGAAGAAATGTCCGTGCATCTATACTGTTATTTGGATCAGGATTTTACTGGAGTTTTAAAAACTACAGAATGCACTATTGTTATTCGGAACACTGCATTTCATTACCATTCATTACCTTAATTACTGTTCTGTGAAATTAGCGTAATACTATTATATCAGTTCAAGTAGTTAAGTATTAAGCATTTTGAAAGTTTTGGACAGAATTCTCTGTAAGAGAAGTATATATCACTTTAATCAATTGCATTTTGAGAACACTTCATGTTAGTTCTTTAAACCCGACTGTGTGAATTTAAAAGAAGCCCTTGATCAACAAGATTAAGTAGATCACAACAACTGAGGCATTTTTATCCAGAGTGCTTGTTGCCCTTCAGGAGACCTACTCTATGTATCTTGTTCTGCTTCAGGCAAAGAATTTGCTAAAACAGTTGCCTCATTTACCAATTGAGTGGGTTGTGAGATCTAAATAGGAAAAAGAAACTGTCGGTGCATTTCTAAACAGAGATTCACAGGTGTATTTGAAACAGAAGTTGAATATAATTACAGGCCACTGAACATTAAAGAGAATTAAATTATCAACATAACTTCTAATATAACTACCAAAATCTAAATTGGGTATTTAGAGAGAAGATGGAGGTTTGGGGAAACTTGATTTGATTCTGTAAAGTTCAGGCTATCAGTGTGCTGTCTGGGGAGGAATGTTCTGTTTCAATCTCTTCTGTGAAGGTACATTGTGTCATGAAACAGATCCACTGTGTACTGGGAGAAATGCTGTCATGTTTCCTGGCTTATAAAGTCTATCAGTCCCAAAGATGAGAACTATTTCTATTATAGATAACATCTGAGACTGAGATAGGATTTTCCAAACTGGCATATAACAATAAAATATAAATATAAGAAATATCAACTTACATAACTTCTGTGTCTTTTCTTTGAGATGTCAAGGAAAAGACTTGAATGTTTTAAATTAATTATTTCTATTGTAAAGAAGAGCCATATATCTTAAGAAAAGTTTCTGCTCTTAAAGAAAACTAATAAACAAAAATTCTAAGTTTATATCAATTGCCAATAAAATTTAACTGAAATTAAAAATACAGTGAATTGACCTTCACTGAAGTCAATGAATTTGTCTTTTTTATGGGATCACTGCTAACAAGCTTTAATAAACAGCACTGTGGAAAAATTCCATCCCAAAAATGCTCAGTGTTTCAAATATGCTTTCAAATTTCATAACTAGCTGTTACTGTGGCTTTGAATGGTAGAAACACAGAGCCTACTCAGATGCTTAGCATCACATATTTAGCCTGCCAGCATTGTAAAATTCTCTTTTATTTAAGAAAATTATGATGAACTTCAGAAAGTATTTCTTTGGAAAACCTGTAGCAGTACAAAATAAAATATATTTGAATGAAAAATATTTCATTATAAACTTCAATTGAGCAATTGTTTGAGCCGGAGGGTTTCTTGTTTCTTTGAAAACTGGGTGTCATAATCATAAGTAAAATCTTCAAGTTTATCTACTATTAAAGGGGAAAATATCAGAACTACCAAAAAACAGAACCAATTTATTGGGATGGAGGTTTTTTTCAAAGTTGGTGTTTAAGATAATGTTATAGTGCATAACTTGCAGTCTAGATGACCAATGTGAAACATGTACCGTTGAGGGAGGGAAGTCCTCTAATGACCTTTAGGGAGCAGAAAGGTATCTTCAACTGAGAAGCAAACCAGCCACTCACTTTGCTGCTATTGTGAAGATCCATCTCTTACAGCAGACTTCTAGGCCAAGCGGCAACAGCCAAGTATGCTTTCTAAATTGTAGTACTTTTGCATTGCTGTTATGCATATTTCCTTCATTTGGGCTATGTAGCTGTACTCTACTAAAAGTGTTGAATGGTCTGCTTCATTCCTGTGTAAGGATATTAGTACTTTCTTCAATTTCTCTTTAACTATGGATATCTCTGCCATTTTCCAATGTGTTGAAATGTACTGTTTTCATATACAAATTATATTATTATTTCTTATTATTTCATATACATATTAAAATTTTCTTCATTTGATTCACATGGGAGAATGGTGTGTAGTGATGATAGTACACAGAAAATAATTACCAGATTTTTAAAAAAATAAACAGATATTTGAAACTGACATATCTTTGGGGCAAGAACTGCCTCTAATTGAAAGTTTATAAAGTGCTTAATACAATCCAGCCAGAAGCTGGTTGACTGCTACGCAAGCCACAGTCCAAATATTTAATAAGCATAACAGTTCTGCTGTCAATTTGATCTCACTTTTGATATTTACAACTGTTTTCCTAACGCACACTGCATATTTCTGCAATTTGAAGGAATTCAGGCTCAAATTCTCAGCCTGTTTGATTCTACTGTATCCATCTGCCTCTATATCCGTCCAGGCTGCAGTGTGTGCCCTACTCTTACACCAGTACTGGGCAGCAGCAGTGAGCACAGTTGTGGGAGGTCTGCCCAGTCAGAGGAGCTTCTCTTCATGACAGAGTTCCTGAAGGAGGTGGGTAGGTTGAGGAGTATCGAGGAGAGTGAGAGAGACTACTGGAATTGCACCCTACCTTCTACGAGACAGGCACCACAGGCAGACAGGACACGTGATATGGAGGATTCTCTGTCCTTTATCCATCTGGGAGAACACAGTGACTCAAGGGATAGGGGACAATGTGACATGTTCATCTGGGACTGCCCCACTTCCCAGGTGCTCCGATACAGTAGATAAAAGGCTCTGCAGGTGGCACGAAACAGTAACATCAAGCGTGAAGGTGTTATGAACTGACCTTCACCCTGCATCAAAACTGCTTCCATAAAGAGTAAAAGAACTTGCCATTGGAATAGGAAAGTCCCCTTGTCAGGGAACAGAAGGCTCACATTTTGGGAAAGTCTGATCGCTCCCTGGGGCCCAGGTTAAAGATGTGAAGAGAAAGCTTCCTACCCTGGTACAGCCCTCAGATTGTTATCAATTATTTATTTTTTAGGTAGGCAGTGATAAAGTCTAAACAAGAAGTCTGAGGACAATCTAGACACTTCAGGGCCTTGGGACAGCTGGTTAACGGATCAGGAGTGGGAGTAGTTCTCAGCTCTACCCTTCCAGTTGCATGGAATGGTGAGGGAAGAAGCAGGAAGAGCCAGCAGATCAATATCTGGCTCTGAGCCTGGTTTCACAGGAAGGATTTGGAGTTTTTTGATCATGGGTCAGTTTAAATGACCTGAGGCTGGCTGGTACCTTTGTGAAAGGAGGAAAAGGACCTTTGCTTAGGAGTTAGCAGGGCTCATTGAAAGAGCTTTAAATGAAATTTGAATGGGGAAAGGAATCAAACCAGGCTCACTAGAGATAGGCCTGGGAAAACAGCACATCCCTCTTTGAGGTATGAGGTCCTTCAGTCTTCCATCTTGGTAGAGGTAGGGCATAGAATATGTGATGTGATGGCTGGAGGCCCAAAGCCCAGGTAAAACTTAATCTGGCTATTGCCATAAAAGACAATAAAAATGTTACTATAAATCGATCAGCAGCAAAAAGAGGGCTAAGGAAAATAGATGGAGAATCTGCATCCTTTATTGAATGTAAGGGGAAGCATAGTGACAAAGGATGAGGAAAAGACTGAGATACTCAATGACTTCTTTGCCTCAGTCCTTAACAGTAAAACCAGGAATACCCAGTCCCCTGAGCTGGAGACATGGATGTGGAGCAGAATGAAGCCACCATAAATCAAGGGAAAATGGTCAGGGACCTGCCACACCACTTGGACAGAGACAAGTCTGTGTCATAGATGGGATCCACCCAAAAGTTCTTCCTAGGGCTAGTTGGACAGCCATTTCCCCTTACATGACACACTCTGCAAGTCTCAAAAGAAGGTTTCTCATCCTCTAGGACACCTTCTACAGTCAGGAAGAACTATTCCTGAAAGTGGGTACGATTTGTTGGTTAAGGATTAAGAAGCTGTGATTTCTGTCAATGATTAATTTTTATGTCTTTTAATTAATTATTAGTGTGTGCATGAATATTCAATTTTATTAATTTGTGTTAATTCATTCATACAAGTGAATATAAATATTCATTCATGTTTGTGTGACTGACATAATTATTGTACTTAAAATACAAGTGTTAATGATAATTTCCTTATTAGTTCAGTTAGCTAGTATTTATGTCTATGACAACTTAGTCATGAATAAATCTATATGTTGGAACGCCAGAGGTTGCTCTTCTAGTCACTCCTTTATGAAAATGAATAATGCCTTCTTCTCTGTAAGAGAATATTTTCCTACCTGAGTCTTGGACGTAATCTTTAAAATTGTATCTGGAGTGGAGGGTCTCTCTTTGCTGAAACAGTCTTAGAACATCTACCCACAAAAGCATAATTTGGAATAGCCAGCCTCTTTGCTGGAACTTAGTGTGAGCATGCTGCATTGGTGGGCTTCCTGTCCACACATTAATATGCTCAGGGAGGATATGAGATTAACTGTAGCCTGGTGACTACACTAGGGACTAGCAAATAAGAAGTATGGCATTCTGTCTGTATTATCATGGATGTGCAAGAGTACTCTTGTACCTTGGGGTCCCTAACTGTTGTCTAACAGTAGTTTCAGTATGCTGTTCACAGCCTTGCTAAGAGGCATAAAGGGAGATTATTTACTAGTTGATTTTCAAGAGTAGTATCTACACATTCACACAACCTATCTTCCCTTCCCTTGCTTGGGAGCTCTATCTCCGATTTTTAACACACTGCAGACATGCAATAAGAGGCAGAAGTGGGTGGGGTACAGCGCATTTGCTTAGAGTTGGAAAAAACTGACACTGCTCCTATGTGAGAATACCACTTCATTCCCTTTGAAAAGACATTCCCGTGCACTGACAAAACTCAGTACCGAAAATACTGAATCATAGAATCATAGAATGGTTTGGGCTGGAAGGGACATTTAAATCCAACCCCCAGCGACATCTTCAGTCCTATTACTTCACTCTGAAGAGGCAGTTCTTGAAGCAGTTGTTAGTAACTCCTCTTCAGATTTTGCTGTGTTTTTTACTGCATTTTTTCCAAATGCCTAAACTTCATGTCATGTTATGGTATGTTGAATCACATATTTATATACTTCTGTGATGATAAAACGTAGCAATGAATATGGGCTTATCTTTTTCAGTTCTTTCTCTGTGTAGTGATGTAACATCTGTGTAAGTGGGCAGACCACTGAAGAATTAGACCAATATATAATAGCATACCAAATTTGACAACTGCTTCCAGCTGCATGATTTCAGGCAAGCTTTTATAAATAGATGGATTTTGCAAGGAAAAAAAATACATTTCAAGCATGACTCGTTTTTAATTACGAGAGAGAATGCAAAGTACTTGCTTTTAGTAAAATTAAAAGAGAAGAGAAACAAAAGGTATTTATGAAATGTCATAGTGTCATAAGATTAGAAGCATGACACTGAAAGCTAAGAGAAAAATCTAAGTAGGCTAGACAAAATCTTTTGAAAAAAAGGCCTACAAGGTTTTCTTTTGTGTTTTTTTTCTATAAACATTTGCTTCATTGTACTGACTCTCAGAATAGTAGGAATTGTTAGCTGAATGAATAAAATGATCGTGTAATAAATGAGTACAAACATACAAACACTAATTGTTGCACTAGAATGTATCTGTTGTCAACCTTTGCAGGTTGTCTTGCAGTTGTACAGTTCCATTGGCCCCAAATGGTACTTACTGAACGTTTATTTTTCATTTGTTTGGACCACAGCAGTATTACACAGGCAGCATGAGGGAATAATGAGCTGCATTCTTTGGGTTACTGAAAAGTCAGCACAAATTGTGGGAACAAATAACAATCAGACAAGGCAGTGTTTTATAACATCAGGACTGCAATCCATCTTTCAAAGCTGGGCTAATAAAGGCCCACTTACAATCCCCGGCAGAGTACAGTTTAATTAAATTTGTCCATTAGAGGACTCCTCCCCCTCCCTCTATATTTTAGAAATTAATTCTGCTTTCTGCCTGTTGTTCTTTTTGCATCACAGATGCACTGAACCTTCGTAATCGACGGGTCCTCATTACCACACTGAAAATCCTCCAGCACCTGGTGGTGTCAGCTGACATGGTGGGGGAGGCCTTGGTGCCCTATTATCGGCAAATTCTCCCAGTCCTAAACATCTTTAAGCATATGAATGGTGAGTTATCCTAACAGACACTGTCTTTCAACTCCTAAGGTAAAAAGGGGCTTGAGGCAGGGTTAATTAACAATGGAGTTAAGATTTATTACTGTATATAAACTCAAATCCATTTGGAGCTCTAAATAATGTAAACTCCCCCTCTTACTATTCCCTAAGGATGCACTGAAATTAACAATTTCATTTATTACTCCTTGCACGTACAGTTTATTTAACACAGTACAGAAGCAGTGAAGCAGTTCTATAATCTTCCAATAATTAAATTGTAAAATTTGTAACAGTCCTTTTAATACATTAATAAATTGCAAAAGTTTCTTCCTTCCTCCACACATTAGTCCAGTCCAGCTGTTTTATTCCATTCTGTGCTCTCCACAAACAATTCATGGCTACCAGAAGGTTTAGGAAAGATTAAAAGTAAAAGTAGAGAGATCAAACTAATTAATTTGAGGGTCAAGAGAACTTGTTAGAAAATTTCAAGTTACATAATACATAGCAAAACAGTGAAGTTTGAAGTTGTTACTGCACACTTAGCAGGTTTTATTTTAGAGAAATTTAGATCTAATTAGTACCTACAGTTAAGTATGTTGTTTTCTTTGTAGTGCAGAACTCTATTGCCAGTTTCAGTCTTTAATAACTGGTACTATGAGTATTGTATACTGTGCATGCATTTACATCACAGTCACCAGCTGAAATCAACATGATGTATCTTGCTTTTGCCAAACTAATATCTAAAGTCTTTTTCGGTAGTAATGCTATCTGTACTAATCTGTTCAATTATCTACCAAGTTACTGTATTTACAATTTCTGTTACTGACTTGCAGCTATATGGATGAAAAGAAATTAATTCCTCACAATTTTTCAAAAGAGGTTTTTCATTAAATTCATGGCATTTTAATAGTTCTTTGCAAGACTCCTTCCTATTATCCTTTCTGTTTGCATTACTACAGAATATAATACCTTAAATTCACTCTTCAACGAGTATAAAATTCACCTCAGATTGAAAAATGCCTGTTCAAAGACTGATTTTAAGGTGCAAATGAAATTTAGATTTTTAAATCCCTTTAAATACATGTACCTCTGCAAATTTGTTTTTCTTAGTGAGAAATGTGCAATAACATGGAATTCCACAAATGCAATGTAGTTCAGACGACAGCTGTGGCTTTCTTTTTTCAGTTGTGAGATGAAAGGTTGTGAGTGAAATCTGTAGGTTGAATGTAAGTAATTTCAGTAGAGCTCCTTATGAGTTGGAAGATTCCCCCTTAACTGATATAACTTCAGTAATAATACACATGAGTCATTGCTATTGGTAATTTTTGTAAATTATAAAAAGGAGAGTACTGATGAAAAATAAAAGTTTTAATTATTGAAAATATCTAAAACTTGCTCACCTATCTGAGTCATAAGATAAAGGTTAAAATAAATCAATGCAACCTATGTCGTAAATGCCAGGGGGAAGATTCAAGCCTCCTGAGACAGTCTGCGGGAAAGCCACAGGTCAATGAACTTCTGAAGAGTCTCAGGAGTGAGCAAGGGGCTTTTTGGTGCACAAATCATGGTTGGTGTGTCTGAATTTGTGCCCTCACTGGAACTTAAACCCTGACCTGCAGTAGACATTTCTTTTCACTTGGGCTCCCGAGTGCCCTGTTGTAAAGCATGAGGACATCAAAGAGCAAAGGTCTGCTGGTGATGCTGCTTCTAGTGTCTTTAGTGGTGGAGACAGTGAGAGCATCCTCACCAGGTGACCAGGGTGTGCTCTGAAAAAGGGTTAAAGTTTTCTGTTGGATCTGTTAGCCAGAGCCATAAGGCTGGCAGGAGAGAAGAGAAGGGAACATGAGTCTATTCCAGCGATTGAGGAGGAAGAATAGTGCTGAAATGTAGGAGCTGTCTGCCTAATCTCTGCAGACTGGGAGGGAACTAGCAGTCTCTAAGCAAGCTTCTCAGCATATGGACTATTAGGCACATTTGCTACTATATAATGGAAGAAAAAAAAAAAGTCACAATAATGCTTACTAAGTCTTATTATAAACGCCATAATGCTACTGTAGTTTAAATGTGTAAGGTAAATGTACTCTTATGAAACTCATTTAAATCTTATGAAAGAGAAAGAAAATTTTACTTAGATTCAAAATGGAAATATCATTCTTTTGCATCACAAAACCCCCTTTTTGTGTGTGCCTTACATTTTAAGCTGTCTTTTATAAAACTGTGGATTATTTGGTGTAAATACAATTTAAAAACAAATAAAATAACTTTTTTCTTTTATGAAAGCAGATAGAAGAGAAAAATAATTAAAAAAAAAGGCTTCAGAGGCTGGAATATGCTATTAAAGTGCATTTATATGAAAGTGCATTTATATGAAACAGAAAGCTGGTCATTAAAAACATTAGACCATTAGGAAGGGGAAAATTCTCCTGTTTAGTTTACCTGACTGGTAAATGAAGATTTCATTGATTTAGTTTAATAACTATTTTGGGCTGTCAAATCCAAGGAGTTTTAATGGTTGCACTACATCAATTCATGTACAGAAAAATATTTTCATGTCATCAATTTATGTTATTCAGTAGTGATCAAGAGCAGTTTTGCAGATAAAATAATGTAGAACAGATGAAAACAAAATATTATTAGGATTTACATGCCTCAGAGAGAGAAGTGTGGGGTGGCACTGTGCTGTGGAAGATACCTCTCCAGCACGATAATTTGGTCTGTGATTTGTTTCAGTCACTGTAAGGCAAAAGGTGGTAATAGGGCAGACTGAAGCCCAAGTTTCTTTCGGCTGCAGTAAAGACACTATCAATAACTTAAGGCTAGCATTAACTTCTGATGGCTTCTATGTATGTAGTCAGTCCTTGAAAGCCATATTTTAGACCTATGACTGAGAATACGTCATGTGGCTGTGTTGTAGCATTCAACCAAGTGTGAAGCCACACAGCAGAATTATGCTGCATGCTTTACAGCACCTGGACTTCACTCGGGGAAAAATGCTCTCTTGTCTGAAAGGTTCACGTACTTTGGGGAGCTAAAGGAAGAAGCAGGAGTTATGTTTCATGGCAAAAGTAAAATGGCTGTGCCCACAGCTACAAGAGCTTCCGATGCTGGATTTTGAGTATTTTCAGAACCACTTGTGTATTCCAGAGGTAGTGATGCTCCTTCACGGGGGTCATGGTTTTTAGTAAGATGCAGCAATTATCCTTTTATGGGATTGAATATGCTCTGAAGAAAAGCGCTTGCCGAGAACTGTTTGCTTCTTTCACTGGGAGATATAAAAGTCCTTTCACAAAGAATTTCATCAACTTTTGCAAAGTAGTGTATTTGAGATTCTGTTAAGTTTTCTATGAACTTTGAGATTTCAGATTATTCTCATACAACTTTGCTCACAGTTCTCTGCTACTAAGAAGACTAGATGCTGTAGCACTTTTTTTTTTTTTAACTGAAAATGGATATTCCCGCAGAATTAGATGATGCATGGCTGAGATTTGGATAAAAGCAACCTACTGCCATAAGATTATTGGTAAATTAATCTATGTTACTGTACTACTCCTATCAGAGCAGTAACATAAACTGTACTAAATCAAGTTTTCAAGTTGTTCTCATACTTCATTGTGACACTTATTCTTCCTGTTCCTATGTGTATTTTACAAGCTTTTTCATTATTTCCAAGCTTTCTTTGAATTCCATAAGTTATAAATTCCGAAATGTAAACACAAAGATTCTGATGTGGCTTTAAGGATACACACTTCAAATAAGACCACCATGACAATGTAGATCTGAGTGAATAAGTTAATTCAGATACATTTTCTTTTTTTTTTTTTTTTAATATATACCTTTAGCACAGGAGGATTCAAAATGTTCTAATTTATCAACATCTAATGAAAAATATTGTGGTTTTCCCAAAGTGAATTCTGCCAGTAATTCACCTTTTTAAGCAGATAAGGATAAATTGATCTCACTCCAAAAAAGTTATTATCATACTGGTGGGAAGCAAAATATACTTTTGTCATTCTCAAATGCAATTAATGATATTATTTCAACAGGCTTCCTATGAATTATAGTTCTAAGAATATTTATTTAACAAATACACTTCAATATCTTTAAGAACATCAAAACATTTTTCTTCTGTGAGATCAGCTGATGGTCTTTTGATGGTGTTTTTCAAAAATGTCTTGGTTTTTTTTTTTTTTTTTTGTCAAGGATCTCATCTTGAAAGCAAAAGTATCTCAAAATAATGTTTCATATTCGAATTAAATATACAGGAAAGTGATCCTCGACCATTATAAGCTGTTATCTCACATGTTTTTTTGCACACTGGTCAATCTCATTTTGTTTCAATGACCACTCTTCCATAGGGAGTTACAAAAAGCCCACTGGAACTCTGAAGCACAGAAACTAGAAGTTACCAAGACCCACCTGTACTGGAGCATTAATTGTTTTAGTATCTTTAATAGGAAGCATGTGATTTTAAGCTGATAATATAGAAAACTTCTAATGTATAATCAAAACTCTGTGAGGTACTTTATAAGACATTGAGAGAATCATCACACTTAGATCTTAATTGCTGAATAATTTCTAATTGCCATCTAATTTCTTAGCTGAAAATATAGCACGAGTTGTGCAAAATTAAACTGACTCAGCTGTGATTAAATTGATGCTATTCACACTTAGCACTTACTTTTAATGTGTTAATAGTCTAATTAATTCAGCATCTTGAATTTTTGATAAAAGAAAAATAAAAAGCTTCCCATATCAGAGGATGATACGTTACATCCAATATTTTATTTTTCCTTTTTCAGTTTTGAATTTTTTGAGTATGATGACTCAAGGAAATGAGAGTTGTCTATTGAATGCCAAACAGGCTGTGTGTGAGTTAAGACTTCTGAATTCGCAGAAAATTCATAGACATGTAAAATAGTGAAAATATCAAATTCTTCCCATGCTTTGGTGCTGACATCTGTAAAATGAGTATAACCTGAAAGGGCTCGTAGGCCTCAATCAGCATTTTGTTTGACAATGAATCAGAGCTTTCACAAAGTATTGGGACTGTGGGTATATATGTCAGTGAAACATAATTATCATTGAGTTCATATCATGCTTTACTTTAATACTTTTGTTGTATTTGTGTTTCTGTGGGAAATAATTACCATTGGAAATCTCATGTTTGAGGATGATTTGAACATTCAGGACTAGACTTACCTAGAATTATAGTAGTATCTGTAAGTCTGCTTATTCTGGATACTTATACCTATCTTACTATCAGCAGGTATGTATCTGGCCTCCCAATGAAACAAGAAAGTGTTTAAGTTACTGAGAAGTCCATAGTGTAGGCATGCTTTGAGTAAATTCAATGCATAGCTGCAATACTAACAACAAAACACAGCAGACATGGTAATTTTAATTTATTTTGCCTGCAGCTTTATTTCTGGCTCATTTGGCATTGGTTGGCCAAGAAGGCCAGTGGCATCCTGGCCTGTATCAACAATAGTGTGGCCAGCAGGACCAGCTCCCTGGGGACTTCTTTGTCACTCTTCTCTGAGTCAGTTTGCAAAGACAAGACACCTACAAGTACCTGTAGGTGACCAGTTTACCTCTCTAGATATTAAGGCTTTCTTTGGAACTTCCCCTTACAATCTAGATTGTTAAAAAATTGATTGCCTTTTGGTGAGGATTTATTACTTCCTTCTGGGTAATTGGTTTCTATGTTTGTCACAGAGTTGCTTTGCAGTTGGTTCTGGGACTGAGAAATGATTTCTTCAGTTGGACTTGCACTACCTGCTTCATTTAGAACTGCTTTCAGATCCCACATTAAGTAATTCTGAGATAATATTTGTTTTCTCCATAATTCTTCTCTTTTTATGTTTGCCTAAGTTTGAGGAGACAAATTTGCCTAAGTTTGAGGAGACATATGGTTTCAACTTGTCACATTTATTAAGGTAGCATATTTTTTATTTTAAATATATGTATGAAATCTGTGTTTGTTTAATAATTTTAAGTTGATTTTGCTGGTTTATTGCACATATTTTTAATTTGTCTACTCAATTAGGATTTTTATTCTGTGAAAATCAGTGGGAGGTTGCCAAAATTGCAGAAATTGGCTCTGCACCTGGCTTTCTCTTTTTATATTAAATTAAGAAAAGCAAAAAAAGCCAAAACAAAAACAAAGAAAAAAAAAACAAAAACCCACACAAAAACCCAAAAGCCAAACAAACAAAAAACAAAAACAAAAAACCCAAAAGCAAAACCCGCAAACAAACAAACAAAAAAACCCCAAAACCAGAAACCAAAAAAAAAAAAAATCCCCCCAAAATAAGCAGGTAATGGGGAAAGAGATGCTCAGGGAAAGAGGGAACTCCTTGTCTGGATGACAATTTTTCTTGTGGCGTCTCTCTCTTGTCCTCAAGAAAAACAGATTAAAGCCCTATATAATGGAAAGATACCAGTGGGAGCATAAATATTGCAGTGTGATTAAACCACCAAAATACTCAGGTGATTAAAGTGCTTCAGGTCTTTCAGTTATTATTCTGTTATATCATTTCATCTCATTTCATGAGGTTGCTTTTTTCATACTTTTTGAAGAACACTCTAGGCAACAAAATTGATTTTGTGAGGCCCATAGCTTTGGACTATTGATTCATTTTTTTGTATTGCACATCCATCATCCTCCTTTTCAGACACACCAGCAAAAATATGTATTCTTGTTACAATATCATCTGATCATCCCGATGCTGATGCAATTAGCACTTGGAAATCTTTGCTTCTTTGACAGGACTATAGTCGCTGAGAGGTACCCTTTTGACTTTTCTTATTTGAGAAATAGGCAAAGTAGATTAGACATTTATGATCAGACCATTTGCTTACTAACCTCTGCATCCAATTCAGAAACTAGGTGCTTCATGTAGGAGTTATATTTTTTTGGGGGAAAAAAAAAAGCCAGACCCAACCAACCAGTGAAACCGAACCAAACCAAACAAATAACAAAACAAAAAAACCCAACCCTCAAACCACCTATTTTTATGTTAAGACTTTCCACTTGTATACCATGTTAGGTTCCCTGTTATTTTTGCCTTTAGAGCTTAATTAAACATTCAGTAAAAGGAAGTAATGCCAAAACTATCATTCAATCCTATCACTTCTCACTTTGTTCTATGTATTATGATACAGTTTCTAATAAAAAGAATCTGACACAGTACATGAGAAGAAATTAAATCAATATATAATTAAGGATGCTAATAATTTTTCAGATTTAGCACTTGTCAAGCTACCCTTGAGATCAGTTGACGCATGACAGTGATGGGGTTACCTGTTGCTGCTGTCTGCCTTTTTTTTTTTTTTCTCCAGTCCAGTGAATAGAAACCCATTTATGGCTGAATTACATGGGGAAGAACTTTGGCCAATATACAGAGCAGAGATTTTCAAACGGTCCTGTACCTCATGCTCACTGCAAAGTGCGCTTTCTACTTTCATAATACTTGATTTTGGTTAAGACATTGATATTCTGAAGCCGTTTCCTATAGTGTCAACAGCAATTTTATACAATTTTTATTCACTCCCAATAGTCTCTGGTTATTAATATGTTGTTTCTTGTTTTTTACTTAATGTTCAATTCTCCAAGACAGAAATAGATGCATTTCTGATGTATTTGTATGGTTCTATCAATGATGAACTCATGATCCACAGTCTCTGACTAGGATTCTTAAGTCCTAAAATAGTATAACTAAATAGCAATGATGTGGCATTGAACTGAGCTGGGGATTGTGATTTGGAATTAAATATAAGTTTAGTTTTGTATTCTATAATACTCCATACATTTCTGTTATGAGTATGTTAAGGTATAGCATAGTACAAATAATGATGATCTCTTTATTCATTGATACACTTTAAGTGAGCAGAAATTCTAACTGCACATAAAAATACTGTAACTAGCAGAGTATAAGAAACAGAACACAAGTTCTAACAGATAACGGAGGAATGAAACTGGATCCATAAAATAGAAATTTTTGTTCAAAGAATGTTCTCCTTCTGCAAACCTCACCTTTGGGTCTCTTTGTCAGTCTTCTTTTTTCCCTTGTAGCATTTCCCCCCATGTTTCATTCATTTCCTAATCTCATTGTGCTTTATGTCAGCAGTACAGATAACTTCATTTCTGTTTTTATATTTTCATCCAAGTTGGAAAATAAAAAATTCTTCAAGTTATGCTATTTTACTCTCGTCAGTGTCTTTGTGTAAGAAAGAAGAGTGGTTCGGCAAATGCCACCAAAAGAAGTTAAATATATTTTAAGAATTAACTTTTCCTCCTCAACGAAAGCAAATAGGGGGGAGCATTACAGAGAAGAGAAAGTTTTTGAAGATGGCTATCCACTATAACATAGCTTTAAGCTACAAGTTTAGTATTCTAACTTTCTCAGTATGGGAAGTATTATGCAAGGAAATGGTATAAATGTCTTTAGGTGGCTGTCTTTTGGTATAATGAGAACTGTGCACTAACAAAAAGGTGCACTGACAAATAAGAGTGTGATGTTAAATGCTCATCTATACTTTAAACTGTAGATGATGTGTTGCATTCCTGACTAGCAATGGGAAGAGACAGAATGTATTCACAAATGCTGGAAATGTGAAATTAAGTTTCCTCTTTAGAGGAAACTTATCTTCACTGGTTGCAGAAGGAACCTGGAGAGGTTAGCCGTACTAGGAAGCAAAATTAACTTTGTTGAATAAATTGTCTATGTGCTAGATTTCAGAGAGAAATAGACTGTCGTAGTAGATTCATTTATTGTCACAAAAATGTCAGTTGCAAATCAAGGCTAAGCAGTGTAGTGGTCATAACAATCATCATAGATGTTCATGATTACAACTAAGTAAAATAAATGTGAGACATGAGTAATTTGAGTTGCAGTCTCTATAGCAAAAAAACTGTTATTTGAGCAGCAGCACAAATAGTTACCATAGGCACTGTGAAAAGACAGTTTCCCTGTGGCACAGGAGACATGATTGTTTGCCCCCAGAATCTGTTCTTCAAAGGTCTTAAATTGCTTGTGTTCTTTTTCTGTAAAATGAACTCACACATACCTTAAATAACTACCTACTAGTAACGCAAACACTGTGATGAAACCAGGTATACAAATGAATGATTTTGTTGCTTTGAAATACTTTTTCTAATGTTTCTTGCTTTGGTGTAAACAAATACTTGTTACAGGGAGACTACTGTGTCACAGACCCCCACAAGGAAGAGATACATATCCAGCAAACATAAATGATCAGGAGTGCTTGGCATAAACATATTTGTATGTGAAAAGGGAAATTGAGAACCTGCCATCTGGAATACTGCATGGATACCGATGGAACCAGAAAATATGATGTGTGTGCGTGTGTGTAAATTTATTTTTTTTTTTAAATGAAGGCAGATCTATACTGAAGAACCACTTAAATTATTCTTATGGGTTTAGCAATTCACGGTTCTGTTGAGGAGGTGCAGAGATTGTATCCTTTCTTCTTGAAAACTACTTTCTTCATATATCAACCTTGTTATGGAGTCAGGACAATAGGTCAGATACAACTAAATTTAGGGTGAGAAACAAAGAAGTAGCAGAGAATAAATTTAGACCTTTAAGGTGCTCCTTCGCAGAGGACCTCTTCTTCCGCATGTTCTTAACAAACTAATAGAAAGTGTTCTTGCTACCCTGTCTGAAACTGGTAGGTATTGAAGTATCGTTATTTCTTGTATGGAATCCCAAAGAAACCCATGAAACTCAAGGTAGGAGCAGAGATTTGTTTGTGGGGCAAGCTGGAGGATAAGAATTTTATGTGTAATTTAGAAAAAAACACAAGTCCTTGATAACTCGGTTTCAAAATATTGCATATTGGAATGTTATATATAGTATAGGTGTAATGCAGATTTAAATATGAATAGTAGAGTATATGTTCATGAAAAAAAAAAGAGTATTCTAAGCCTTTCGCTTTTTTCTTCAAAGGCTTTTCTTTTTGGAAAATAGTAAGATGAAAAAAAACTTTACATTTGCATTATAATACTCTTAATCCAAGACACATAGAAAATACGGATTGCTATTTGTTTCATATTCTGGCCTCTGATGCAACCTGATAGTTTCAGAATTTACTGTCCCCTTTTCTGGGGCTGTGACGTACAATTTCAGTCATGTCCTAGATCTGGATCTTACACTGCATTGAATAATGTTGACCAAGGACTTTCAGTTTGCCATCGTTATGCAGATACTAACCTATGGAGAGCTTTCGTGGAACTGAGAATTGTGAAATTGCCCTAGTGTCAAATTCTCAATATAAGAGGTTGAAATCACTGAATGCAAGGAGATTTTTTTCCATTTTTCAGAGTCATATTCCTTTTGAGTTAAACAGCATATTTGTCAGCTATGGTATGTCTCCACATCATTCTTTGTATTCCTTCTTACAGGGAGCAAAGATATTTGTGAACTATAATTCACAAAGCTATTTAAAGAAATAAAGCAGAAAGACAGTCCCAATTGCTATGAAATATGTGCTCAAATCTCTGTTTTGATGAAAGTAACTCTGCAGAGTAGTACATGGGTGCAAAATTACCTTTTTAATGTATCATATGTCAAAATGTAATATAGTTCTGTTCAGATTTTATTCATCAATGATCATGCCACTTTAGACAGTAATTTTTTGGGGGGACTTTTTGTTTGTTTGTTTAGTTCCTAACCCTCTAGTACTTGAACTCACCAAAGAGTTTTGAATTGGAAGTGAACCAAACAAGTTCTAATTTTTGTGGATTTTTCTTTCTTAGGCCTGAATATATAATGCTACATTACATTATTTATGATTTATGGTTAAAGGTTATTTCTATTTTGCTCTTATTCATTATAGCTGTTCTTGTTTCTTGTTTTAAATATTATCTTTTTATTTAATTTTTTATTGCTGAATATGTCTTAGCTCCATCAGTTTACACAAGCATTTCATATATTGCACAAATATTGAACATGAGTTATGTGAACAATCAATAACTTATTAAACACTTTAAAATGGTGTGTCTCTTTAGGAATATATTCAAGTCACACTTTTAACACTAACAAGATAAAGGAGAGCTAAGAATGTGTATACCTGCATTGCTGAAATCATGATGGCTGTATAATGTTGCATATCTAAATGTCCGTGTTAGTATGTGCTGACGTGCAGTGCTAGTGGGATAGAAATACCCTGGTATAAATATAGGCTGTATAAAACAGCAAGTCTTTTGTTGCATGAACCTAGATTTGGTAAATGTATATTGCAATAGAGACAGCGAAACCTGTCAAAACTGCATATTCTTGCATATTATTTTATGTGAATTATTCAAAATGGAAAGTTTGAGTAGAAGAGAGTTGCTCTGAAATCTATACCTTATGCTATATCTATCCTGTCATCTCTCAAGTGATTTTTGCTTTTTTGCAAGGATGACTTGGTTTCCCTAGAAAATATTTTTTGTAAAGTTATTTGTGATTACTTAAATCCTAGGTCTTAAAAAAAAAATGAAAATCTGTCATTCTAAAATCCTGGTATTGCAGCCATGTTTTAACAGCCTGGAAATGAGTAAATACTTAAAAGTTCAAAGAATTAAAATTAATGAATTAAAAGAAAGGTTGTTTTATTCTGTTTTCATTTAATAGAGAGCTGATGCAGCTCTACAAAGAAGGATTTAGGGGGTTATCACTATGTTTATTTCAGGTACTTTTGAAAACAGTATTAGAGGCATTGCTGTTCCTAAAGATGGATAGATTAAAAACCTGTATTTAGGACAGGATTTTTTAATATAGCAAGATATTGATATGTATAAGTTAATAAATAGAAGTGAATTTAAATAATCATTTAGAAGTGAATTTAAATAATCATTTAGAGAGTTTGGAACTGTATTTTGCGGGATTCTGATTTTAAGATTTGAAATGCTGGCAGTTGAGAGAAACTTTCTAGACTGCTTTTTCCTGTTCTAGTTAGGCACTAATGTTTTCCACATTGCCTTCATAAAGCCACGTTCTTCAGTCTCTTTTTCTCACAAAAAAAAAAAAATTATATTTAATTTTTGACTTTCAAAAGTGCAGAAGTCTTCTTACTATACATAAATTAGCATGCATTATTCATACACTGTGTGATACTATGCAGTATTCCCTGCTTGGATTTTTGGTGTTTAGCTTCTACACTAAAAACTGATTTGTGACTGATTTTTCCCCCCCTGCAGTGTTTTAGATCCAGGCTGTAGGGGAGACAATAAGGCTATATCATTACTGCTAAAATAAAATTTAAAATAAAAAGAAAAAATAAAATCCTGAGTTCAAGCACTGGTCCCTGATCATCCTTGTTGCTTGACTGTTAGCGCTGTGCCTGGCATGGATTCAGCCTGTGCAAAGTGGCATGACTGAGACACATTTTCTTGTATCTTGACACAGTTTTTTTGGATGTAAAGCATGGCCAGGATCATTCATCCAGCAGATAGCATGGAAAAAAAAAGCTTTGGTGACTTAGGTACCTTTTTCCCATGGAGTTTTTCATTACCATGGCAGAGTGCCTGGTACCACCCTCAACCCCGTCTTTGTCCCACCCCTGGTTCGAATGCTATGCAAATGCTACTCTGCTGAGCTGCACTACAACCAAGTCATTATTTCAGACACTTTGAACAGAAGAGAGAACTGAAACCATATGAATCTTTTTCTGAGTGTCAGATAGATGTCACCTGTGCCCCAAAAGAGTGCCTAGTGCTATGCAGCATGCTTTTGCCAGTTGGCCCCAGGAAGATAAACACACTCCAAAAATTTATTCCTTACGTAACTAAAAAGTTACTTCTGTTATTTCCAGGACAGTTTTAATTTACTTTGATGATTAGGATGTGAATCTGAGACGGATTCATGCTTTACAAGTATTACTGTACTACTGTGTGAATAATTAAGTACTTTTTATGTGAATTTAGTGTCTGACATATCTAACCCTTTCTTTGTCCCTTCCCTACAAATGAAGCAGTTCTACAGCCACCTTCTTCCAACACCAGATATGCTAGATATGGTTGGATAGAGTGGAAATGTAGGCAAAAATTATCATAGAAGGTGACTCTGTTATTTCTGCCGCTTTTATACTGGTGGAGGTTCCTGGCACTCATAGGGCTTCTTCGAGTTGTTTTGCTGTTAATTTGCAAATCCCATAATGCAACAGATTGGTAAAAGAAATCAAGACACCTTGTCAATCTGAGTTGTTAAACAAACAATGGTCCTCAAATATCCTTCCTTTAAACTGTCTGCATACTCTATGGCAATTTAAAAATGTTTGTAAAATGGCTGGAATATATGCAGATTCTTCATTGATTTGTTCTCTTTATGGGTTTGCATTAATTAGATACAGAAATTACGACAGCAAATATGATAGAAAAGTTGCCTGTTAAAACATTTGATGGGGTTTTTTTTACGAGTAAGGACAATTGTATTTTGGTTGAGAATCTGGACAATGCAATAAGAAATATATATCAAGCCTTTTTTGTAATAGTTAATTTTGAAAAACAGTGGTCAGTTAACGTGCTGTGTTTTATGTCTGTTTTTATAATTTTTGTTCTTATACTTTTGATATAACAAAAGTACTTCTCAGTACTGTAGAAGAAAGATATTTGTTCTGCTTGCATGAATATTCAAGAGCAGGATTCTGCACGTTTACTCTTCTATAATTAATATTTAGCATTTTCCCTGGTGCAATTGTTCACCAACGTTACAAGAAAAACATCCCTTTAGCTGCATTTTTTAGAATGGCAAGTTATAGGCTGTTTATGTAAAGGAGCCATATAGAGGCAACAGGTCCAGTTTCTATACCCTCATTCACACTGAAACAATACTTTTTATCATTATTGATCCCAAAGAAACAAATTGACCAGGGGACCCAGGGGCTTCCATAAAGGGAAGGCCTGTCCAAAGTCTTAACGAGTGCAGTATCTGCTACTAACCAACTCAGAAGCCCACATTGTCAGATGCAGTGATAGTCACCAAGCCACAAATTCATTTATCTGGACACTAATGATATTAGCTATGCATATATTAGTTATGTATTATGTTTCCTTTTACGTAACATTATCTTCACATTGTAAGTAGCTGTGAGCAGACAATATTGTTTTAATTCTTATTACTTAACTCTCTGTGTAACATCTGTCCCTGGCCCGGCTAGGAACAGACTGTACCTTTTGTCCTGTATTTTGCTAGTCAGAAATCCCATTTAGCTGCTGTTCTATCATCCTTATATCACTAAACTATGATTGTGTCTTCCGTAGTAGAACTGGATGGGTTTTGAATATAAGCAAAAGTGGAATTTTGTGAATTCTTGAAAAATGTCAGGCAAGGCCTGCAGTGGTTTCAGC
Source organism: Dendrocincla tyrannina (assembly GCA_035047865.1). Taxonomy (NCBI): domain Eukaryota; kingdom Metazoa; phylum Chordata; class Aves; order Passeriformes; family Dendrocolaptidae; genus Dendrocincla; species Dendrocincla tyrannina. The sequence continues at coordinate 31,911,541 of JAWWMP010000116.1, read as the reverse complement.
TCTGTCTCTAGGTAACTCTCCAGTCTCAGAAATTTTTATATAATTTCCCACTGGATTACTTCATTTCTCTTCTTTCAAGATGAGACTACTTTTGAAATTAACTTCTTCCACAAACTTTTGATTTCCCATTGTGGGTTGGAGGAGTCTCAAATACAGGCAGAAACTGAGAATGCTCTTCAAAATCTGTCAAACTTTTGGGATTGAGATACAAAGTTTAGTGATTGGGTGAGGACACATGTGATGAAATGACATTGTGAAATCAAGAGTCTCTTGTACAACATGTATGAAGTGTGCAAATTCCAAGTATTAAAGCCTGTAAATGACAAGAAAATCTATAATGATCCATACTGATCCACACAATAGTTATTGTTAAATGTCTTCAGAGAGGTGTTAATTTTATTTCAAGACCTTACTGAGTATGGACTTTAATTTTAAAAATTACATAAATGGCAGTATTATTGGAGGAAAAATATTTTTGAAGGAACTGTTCAGTTAGACAAATAATTAGTTAGATGTTAATAATTAGTTAGACACTGCAACCTTTAAGTTGTAGTGCAGGAAATAAAAAGCTACTTTCAATAGTAGAAGCTTCTATTTCAAAAGTAACAGACTGATTTTTAAACTTCTTTTCTAATAAATTACTGTGCTCTCAAGAAAAAACCAGATGAACTGCAATGAAGAATGACAATTCCTTTTTCTTTTTTAGTTCTAATGTAGATCTAACCTACTGGAAGCGTGACTAGAAACATATTGAACTGGAAAGGTTTAAATTTAGTTTCACTTAGATGTTTTCTACAGTTCCAGTTTGTTTTCATCAGTATTTATGCTCTTTCACTCCTGGCACCTTGCAGATATATCATGACGCTGTAGTTAAGTGCAGACTTTTTCTCCTTCCTTCTCTGAGGAAAACATTGTAAAATCTAATTTTCCTGCTTTAGATATGAGAACATATAAAAAATCTGGGACATTTTATAATACTTCATTAAACCTCAAAGAATTATTACTCTTTATGCTGTTTCTATAAACATTGATTTGTAAACTTTATGGGATTTTACTTACTGGAAAAAATTATTTGAAGGGCTTCTTTGATTCAGTTTAAATAGCAGCTTTGTTAAAGAGTAGAATAATACATTAAATCTGGGGTATTTTTTTCCTTTTTAATTCATGACTATTTAAGTCATTGTTCAAAATCTAGTGCTGCTTGCAATGTCATTCGGGAAAGAATGTGACAGGCAATTCCCTACTATTGTGTAATAAACTTAGTTTTTTGTTTATGTCTTTAGTACGTGTTGATTTCACTTTATATATTTTCAATTTTATTTGCAAAGGTTTCTGTAGAAAATCAAAGTAAATATTTATTTGGGAAAAATATATATTTAAGAATCTGTGTAACTTATATGCTGTTATGCATTTATTTATTTATTAACTTATTTACAGGAAAATCTAAACACATGTAAGTAAATCCTAAAAAGATTGGTTATGTTTCCTTTTTCCTGCACTTTTAATTGTGGTGTGGAATTTCAAAATCTGCTGCAAGCACTGGAAGATGTATTATAATGGTATCTTAGCCTTCCATAAAGATTTTTTTTTTTTTTTTTGCGCACAGTTTTTTTAACTTTTACTTGAGATTTTAAGTGTTTACTGAAATGGCAAACTCTTTCTACCATATCACGTATCTGTACTTTATTCTGTAGAAGATGAACAGCAGGGATTAAAATTAAAGTGGTGACATGATTTTACATGATTAATTGCAGATGAAGATTAGAGCCCTGATAAACTAATTCCCAGGGAAACTCCTCAGTGTGCGATTTTGTCCTGCAGACTCCGATAAATAAAAAGTGATTGGAGAGGAATGGGAGATTTCACCGTAACTGAGATTACATTTTCCTTTTGTTTTTCAATACATTCTTTAATAGCTCTTGTTGCTCTCTGCCTTACATTTCTATCAGTTACTCGTGTGCAGTGTTCAAGCACTGTCCTACTAGTCGTTATTGGCTGACAGTAGGAAAAGGTCTAAAACTGTTCTTGTGGACATTGGTTGCATGTATGCATATGTCTGTGTGTATGTGCTTACACACACAAAGAAGCTGCATGTGGAGCAGCTGAAGGCACTTGATGTGTTCAGCCTGGAAAAAAGGAGACTGAGGGGAGATTTCGTTGCAGTTAAAACTTCCTCGTGAGGGGAAGAGGAGGGGCAGGCACTGATCTCTTCTCTGTGATAACCAGTGACAGGACCAAGGGAATGGCCTGAAGTTATGTCAGGGAAGGTTTAGGTTGGATATTAAAAGAAGGTTCTTCCCCCAGGGGGTGGTTGGGCACTGGAACAGGCTCCCCAGGGTCGTGGTCACAGCACCAAGCCTGGCAGAGTTCAGGAAGCATTTGGACAATACTGTCAGGCACATGGTGTGACTCTTGGGGATGGTCCTGTACAGGACTAGGAGCTGGACTTGATGATCCTCGTGGGCCTCTTCCAGCACAGCATATTCTGTGATTCTGTAATTTGTGATAAATTAATGGATATGCACAAATGATACCCTGCTCTTCTGGAAGAAATTTCTTGCTTTCAGCTTGTAAAAATATTGTAAAACTTGCTTATTTGGAATCTGTGCCGTATCTGAAGACAGCAGGTTGATGCCAGTTGTGAAGTAGAAAAGGTGGTACTACAGAGCTATTTCTGGGCTGTGGAGAGTTTTCCACATGTTTTGGGGTCTAGTGGTGTCAAAAACACTGGGACAAGACCAAATATCTGTAATTCTTTGTATTAATATAGTCATCTCCTGAAGGAAACAGATTGCAAAAATGAGAATAAATTTCTCTATGATAACATAGCTATTACATGAGAATCTCTTTATCTTATAGATCATTGACAGCAATATAGCATGCTGTGCATCTCAAACACCAGATTCTTAAGTCTTCAAGGTGCCTGTTTTTTCAAAGTGCAGGAGTTTTATGATATGCTATTTACTGGAAGGGAAGAATGATACCTTTCAAGTACAATGTCCTCTATAGCCACCTAGACTGAAATCTAGCTGGCTGTTACACCATATTTATATCTGTGGTTTTGCCTTCCTTAAGTGCTGTCATGTTTTCTTACTTGGATAAGTTGTATCTTTATATCTACTTCTAGGTTCAGATTTTAGCAGAAAATATTAAAACTTTTATACACAGATAAATTGGTATAGAATCCAGTTGCACAGTCATACAATGTCTTTCAGGCATCCAAAGCCATTATTAATTGACCTCAGGAGCTTCATTAAAAAGAGATAGAACAACTTTCATGTGTGTGTCAGTACAGATGGTGATAGCCCTCTGCTTCAAGCCAGAGATCACAAGCTGTCTAAAGCAGAGCATATCCCTCAATATACTTCCTACTGATCATGGTCCATTAACAGCACTAAGTTCCGGTGGGAGAGGGGACTAGTCAAGAACTCTGCTTGGCTGCTTTAGGGCAGAGCCTGTGTTATGCAGTTTGCTGCACTAATTACATACACTTGATGAGCTCATTAGAGGACAATAAAATAAAATGAAAACAGTTTGCAATATGTGTGGTCAAATTAGCCACATAGAGAAATTATGGTTTGTACTTAAATGCTGCTTAGAAAGTGTTCATTAAAAAAAATGTAGACTCTTATGTATGTACACTGTAATGATGCTTAAACTAATTTTCTTTAATGTGTTTATTTTTCAAATTGGGAATTGGACACTGTTTCTATCTGATTAGAATGCAAAGGAAAGATTTAAATGAGATAGGCAACAGGATATCTGTAGCCACATTCTTCATGGAAGTTATTTATGCAGATCTGAGTTGGTGGTCCATTTGCAACGTTTTAAGGTTGAAATCTTATCTCCATTTAAGAGACTATTTTTAAGTTGATAGACCACTTAAGACTATCAATTTAAGACTATCCTCTTAAAGGTATTCATTTAAGTCTCCAATCCACTTAAGACTCTCCATTTAAGTCTCCATTTAAGACTGTCCTGTATGCGGTTAAGTGAAAATAAACTGCACTTAAGTGCAGTTAGGAATCTCCTATAACTAATTCATGGTCACGTAAAGAAAAAAATGTTTCAAAAATTTCTTTAATAAACACTTTTTGTACATACATATACACTATTTCATATATGAAATATCAGTATGGATAAAAGCTGATGGTGGTATTTAACTACAAAGGGTTTTTCTTCTCTGTGAGTGTACAGAAGTTTATATATACAATTTATAAATAGGGAAAGTGCAGTAGAGGTAGACTTGTTTTATGGCTGCAGCCAAATCAGATGAAAATGGTGCTACAGAAGACAAATGAAGGACCTTTCTTCAAGCTGCTTAAAAGTTGATATAATTGCATGTCTTTGTTTCTTGCCCCAGGTCTGTCAAGTAACTCAGAATTTTAAAGTCTTTCAGTTAACCTGGTTCATTCTAGTAGAAGATAGTTAGGACTGCACATGCGGCCATACTGGTAGACTTGACAGGAGGAATTACTTTCATGAGGGCTGGGTATATAATGGGCATCTGAAGGCTGCCAGACTCAGCTTACCCAAAATGGAGTGCTGTTAATGCAGGAATTGCTCAGAAATACCCAGTCAGGAGCAACCCAGATTCCTGGAGCTTTGACCAATTGAAGTTATTTTATACAGCAGTTTTCAGCAAAATTCGTTTGAAATTGCAGCCCAATTAGAAGTCTGAATTCCTAAATTAACCCTTTGCTTTGAGAAAAGTTTTTATAAATCCTTGTTATCTTGAAACTTCTATTTGCTTTGTTATAGCTTTTTCACTAGTTTTTTCTCTGGTTTTGGTGTGGGTTTTTTTTGTTTTTGTTTTTTTTTTTTGTTTAGTTTGGTTTGGTTTGGTTTTGCTTTTTGGGGTTTTTTTGTTTGTTTGGGTTTTTTTTTTGTTTTTGTTGGTTTTGGTTGGTTGGATTTTTTTTGGCTGCTCTGATGAAGTTCTTTCGTCATAAGCTAGGAATATCACACACCTATGGAATCAATACCAGGTTTAAACTTGGTATCTTTATTAATATAGGCCTGTTTTGTTGAGGAAACAACCTGATAGACCCCCAGAACACTTTTTTTATGCTATTTTTATAATGCTATAACTGAACTTCCATTCTAAGCTGGAAACAATCACTAGACAAAGCATCAAATTGTGAAATCACCACAGTTTTATTGCAAAAGTGATTTTTTTTAAACAGCTAGTTTATGAATTATCAAGGAAATTTGATTCAGTTTTTCTTTAGGATAACTGGACCATTTCTTCTTCACTATGTTCTTTTAACCTTAACTGAGCCCTACTGGATTTCTCAAACAAGAAAAGTTACTGCACAAAAACCTTGAGAGCCTATATCCACATGAAGAATGCAATGTACTTTTTAAAACACACCGGTCTGTTGCCAGTAGACTAATTTATTGCCCCTTTTCTTTTCCTGCATTTGGTGCCTACTCTGGGTGGCACTGCAGTCCAGAGAATTCTTCTTTTCCATGGTGGCTGGTTGTAACTGCAACATTAGTGGATTTTTTGGCCTCCCTTGAGAGGTGCAAGTGGGGGTCAATAGAGTGAGAAGGAATAGGGCTACTTCAAAGAGGAACTACCAGAGAAAATGGCTAACTTAGACTACATGACTCTTTAGTCCTTGATGTTACCAGATTTCTTCTGTCAATGTTGTCATAGCTTTGCCACCCATCTCTTAAGAGCATTAATAGTTTTTGAAACTTAGATCATAATATCCTTCCAAACTCAGCAATTGGAGAACAGTCTGGCCCAGGAAGGATTCCCATTGGTTTTAACTTTAATGAGAATTGGATCAGCCCATAAATGAACAATTTGTATTATTGCCTTTTAATTAACTAAAGTGGCCAAGTTAGCCATCACAACAGAATCGTAGGACTGTGTACAATTGGTGTTTCAGCTCTTCCTAACTGAAGGTCTACATGGGCTATTAGAGGATATAATTCATTTTATCAAAGTGTAATCTGGACTACTCTCCAAATCAATAATCATTTGAAAAGAAAGAAGATCCTTTTTGCCAGACTGCAGAGAACCACAGGTTCAATAATGAAATGATTGACTCTGCACTTCCAATAAAAAGTAGTTAAACTGCATGCAGTTTGCTCTGTACTTGGACAAAACATTAAAGACTGGAGCTGTATTTACTCCAAATGAAAATTGAAAATGAATTGAATAAGAAATACATCTTGATTTGGTACTGTACCCAAAGCCTTTTCACTTGTGCTGGAGTGTAGGTGCATGAAGCCATTGTCTATCCGGCTTCTACCTTTTACTGTCCAGCTTTCGTGTTCTAAGGTTTTAAAATTCCTTGGGAATTCTTTGAGTCTGAGTCCACCCATTCAAAGCATGCTAGAGTTATAAATTGCATTAGTTATGAAAAGATCTAGATTCTAAATTCTGCTTAAAGTGGTATAATGTAAGCAGATGATTATGTACTTATTGCTGTAATTTTTAATACAAACAGAAATCAATAATTTATATCTGCTGAAATCAGTGACTTTAACTGACTCCAGGGAGAATGGAATTGAGCCTGGAGCATAAAAGGTGGTATGAACAAATACATTTATCTTACTAAATGTTGTCATCTTGTGGAGCAAAGTGGTTCTTGTACTGGGAACATGAAAAATCAGTGCTTTTGTTGCACATAAACAATTTGCAAACTTTAGTTTCCTAACTAATTTTATAACAAAAATAGAAAATAATTAATTAATTATAAAATGAGCAGGGTCCTGGTCCTTAAGTGCCCACCAAACCTGGCAGGTGTGGATTTGAATTTCTCTTTGAACATAGGAAGTAGATCTGAACTTTAATATGCTATGTGTCTTCTGACAATGTTTTTTTCAGGGTTTTTTCTGATGTTATGCTACTAACTACTACATACATAAATATTTCTTAGTGCAACAACCTGGTTTTCAGTTTTTTATGTTCTTTATTTAAATAGAGTTGAACATTCTACATCTTATCTATGTCAGCAAGCATTTAAACAACTGAGGCAAACCAGAGCAGGTTTAACAGGAGTGAGAAAACACAAACTAATGCATAAAACACAGGCTAACGCATAATATGATGATGAGGGCAGTTTCAGTGAGAAGTAGGAAATGCAGATATAAGTCCTGTCAATCTGAGAAGAAAACCTGAATGTTTCAGTGTGCTGGGTGACTCTCTATCCTTTTTATAGGCACAGGAGAGGCTGCTGCCATCTCTTTCTGATTTCTGAAGCTGAGTATCTAGGACTTAGTTCCATTAATTTCCTATTGTTTAAAATGTTTAAGATGGAGATAATAACTTTCCCAATTTTTATTGCAATGACATCTTTTTAAGAACATCCATGTGTGTTTTTTAAAAGATACAGAAGGTGAAAGGGAAGGTCATCTTTATTTTTTATTTTGGCCAGGAGTTTGCGGCTTTAAGATGATTTCAAGACTTACATAACTTTTTTCTTTTTTTTACTTTTCTAACATTACTCACATATATATTATGTTATGCAGGACTGTGAATGTAAAAAAATCTACTTTCTTTTTTTGCTGTTAAATTCAAAAGCTACAGGTTAAAAGCTATGCCAGTCATACGAGTCATCCCAGGTTGAGATTTCGAGCTGTGTATCATGAGGCTTGAAGTCAAATTTACACTCAACTTCTTATGGGCTATTTCAGGAGGCAGATAAACATCCTTGTATATGGTCACAGCAACTTGTCTGAGCTTCTGTATGAAATTCAGTATTAGATACTAAAATGCTGTTTCTCCCATATATATATATGGTTTGCCTCCACCCCTGTGTTGCCTGAAGAGGACCTCAGGTAATAAACCATGAGCCTCATTTCTCCAGGAGCTGCTTCCATTCTTTGACAATCAAGTTCCATTTTCAGTTACTGAAACATAGGATTAGACACCTGATTTTAGATCCCCAAAGTCTAACAACTTTGGCCAGAAAATCAAAGTACTTTTGTGAATCCAAATTTAACCTTATGACACCTACAAGTTCTCTTTTGCTCAAAAGACAAAAAAAGGAATAAATATTAGAACTGAGAAGATGGATTTTTTTTCTTGGTCTAAGGCTATCTGTCATTTAAAACAGCTGAATTAGGGATTAATGGATTCAAAAATACTCATAATTCTGGCAGATTTATCAGGAAGCTCTCTCAAAGGTACCTCTACTCTTACTATTCTATAGTTTACAGTAAAGAATATACAGTAAGAGGAGGTAAAAATCCATTGAAGGCTGACTCGTGTTCTAGAAAGACTCCATTCTACGCCCTGAAGTCTTGAGCCATTTTGTCAAGTGTATTATAAAGATAATAATGTTGCGAGAACATAAGCTAGTACGTATAGCATGCTTGGATGGCTTCTCATGGAAGAGTACACATGCTGCAGATGTTTGCCTATGAATCTTTATTTTACTTTCTCATATGTGGTATAGATTTTAAAAGCAAACTCTTTATTGGTTTAATTTGCTTATTCAATGGAATTGCCACTTTTCTTACCCATGCAAAACCTAAATAGTAAACTCTTTTCTTTCACATCAAACTGACTATGGTATGTAGTTGTAATTAGTTTTTCATTTGTCATCTAACATTAGATGGACTTAGTAATCATGCTGGTAGATGTTATTATTGTGATAGCTTGCATTCCAAACACAAGGATCTAAAGGGAATCATAAAACTCAGAGGAAGTATATTAGATCTCCTAACCTATCCCCAGCCAGTGAAGGTCTTTGTACAGTATGTTAGAGGCATAGTTGAGAGTAGTAATAAAATATTAATAGCTTTGTTTTTCATTTTAGAAATATAGCATCCATTTATAAATAGGTTATGCATTGCTATTAGATTTTAAATTTTCCCATGTGTTTTGTTTCTTTAAGTAAATAATGAATTTAAAGGTAGATAGTGCTTCTAAGGTAGAAACACAACTGCAGAGGTCTAGCTTAAAATGTGAGGACTTTCATTGTTATAAAGCAATTATAATTGCAGGGAATAAAAATGCTACTGCTATTTTTATTGGACCATAATAAATTTGAGAAATTCTGTAGCTATTACTTGGGGTCAGACAAGCAGATTTATTATTTTTCATACTACTTCAGTGTATTAGCTAATAAGTTTAAAAGCTTTGAAAAAGGTAATATAAGAAGTTAAATACTTTTAAAAGCAATCGTACTTAACATCATTTAATTGAAAATATTTAAGCAGAAAAGACATTACAGAATTTGAGTCATATGCTATGCAAAAAATGCATGCTTGGGAACCTCAAGAGATTAAAATGCTTACAGAATTTCCACATTAATTAGAAATCCTAAATTATATGGGCATATATATTATTTATAACAAGACTACTACTGTAGTAACTACAGTTACTAAAACACAGCTGAGCATTTTGTTATTTGTGTAAACATGAACAAAGAAAAGATTGTTTATTCCCAGAATGGGCGAGAAAAGTATTCTAATTACAGTTTGCATTGTTTTGCCTGTGGGTTCCCCAAGAGCCAGTCCCTGATGGGAAGCTGCTGCCTCACATTCAGTGATGCATGAACTCAGTCTCTTTGTTCTGCAATGGGGAAAAAAAAGTATCTGTGTAGTGCTATTTCTTGACTACTGCATGTAAAAGGGTATTGTACTTGATTCCTCTGCATCTGCACAGAGCTGACACAGAATCTGTCCTTTCTCTTTTCCACTTCTGCATGTAACTATTGTTAGTTTCTTCCTTCTGTCATCAAAAGACATAGTGAAAATAGGGTAGAATCAATCTATTCTTTCTCTGGAAATGAAAGAAAAATTCTGTGAATTTATACATTGATATCAGAATAATTGTTTATTATGTAAACTGTTCAGAATATGTCCATGAAGGGAAAAGTAAGCTCATAATCACTTGTCCCTTTGGGCAAAATACATAAGCTAAACCAAATGCCACTAAATCTGATATTATTTACATGTCATACAAATTTATTTTCATTTTTGACAAAGTATTGAATTCACTTGTAAGTATATAATAGACTCCACTCATACTGAAGTTCTCTTTTATACTATTCTCTGAATAATTAAATCATATGGGAAAATGTCAAAAGACAAAATAAAATGTATTTATTCCAGCCATCTTTTCACAGCATAACATGTCATTTGAAAACAACATTCAGCATTTTATGCCATCTGTGCTGGTTGGGGATACATTTACAATAGAATATTCCTTTTCAAGTTGCACACAGTCAACTTACAGCAATAAGACCTAAACAGAGTGATCTACTAAAGCAGACAGTCATTGATATTTGGTTCACTTAAATCTTTTAGAGATGGAGCTTATTCATCATACTGTCATTCACAGCTTTGTGCAAAGAAAATGTTAGTAAAAAGCATCGTTTCAATAATGAATATATTTTGAGCTGAATTCTGAATACTAAATATTAACAGCATGTAAGTAAAATACCAGTGTTCCTTAAAATATATATTTTATAATATTTTAAATATTATGCTATAATTTGTAATTTATTTTTATATACTACTATAGATATTGTATATAACATATAATTTTTTTTATGTTTAAAATATTAATAGGGTGCAGGAAAATGTTCTGAAAAATGCTGTCATTTCCCAGGCACTGTACGTAAAACATTTGGTAAATGTAAGAAGTCTTAGATTCTAGCTGGACATTACTGATAAGTCATTGTATAACAGATCTCCATATGTGATCTGGAGAATCAAGGAATATATTGTTTCAGTCTGCAGATGTGTATATTGCATCTTTCAAGTCACTTTCTCAAACATGGCTAGTGTATATTTGAGAATTGTTATGTGCAATTATTACCAATTAAATTACAATAATTTGATGTCTGCATTTTTTTCTGAATTTTCTAACAATTAAGAAATTATTTTTTAAAAAATAAATAAAATTGCAGATCAAAATGTCTTGATTCTCTATTTTGTCCAAGCAGAGCTTTCACACCTGCAACAAACAACCTGCTAAAAAGTGGTTTGAAGCTCCCTCCCTCAGAAGGTCCATCTTCAGCCTAAGGTAGAGCTGCAGAGGACAGAGGATAAGTCTGCTTAAGAGAAATTTTTTTCTCACTCTACATGTAGAATCCCAGCATGAACTGGGGGGACTATTCCCTTTCATGCTGGAGGTCTTTTTCTCACCTACGCTCTTCATTGTGCAAGAAATCTCCTTTATTAATTAGATACAATCACTTAGATATTATTTTTCGCTTAATCTTCATTAAGCATTTGGCTTTTAATCTCAATACTTTGCTTGTGTAAAGTATGCTGCATAATTTCACATCAAAGATGCAAGAGTTTTCATAGAACAGTAGAAGAGGGTCCAAAAGATGCTGTGTATCACAGGAAAAATGTATTCATGTTGATTATTAAGAAATGCTCTTTTCTTGTTGTGGCATTAACCACTTATCTCCTGTTCCAAAATGCCTATTATCAGTGCTAATTATCAATGCCAATGCCTCCTTAAAGAACATTTAACTTTGAAACATTTAAGAAGCAAAATCTTGGACACTAAGAAGTATTCAGTCTCCTGAGGAGAACAAACCCAATACAGTTAACCAAACAGAATACATTGATTATTGCCAGTTTCTACTCTTCTTAAATTTATCACTAAAATTTGGTTCTTCATCATTTTGTTTAGGTAAATCTGTCTAGAAAAAGTTCAGGGTGCTTAGTAGGTCTGTTACTTTGTCTCAGTGATGGATTCTCAGCATATACGTACTGTGCATACTGTGTATAATATATGTTCTAATTTCTGAATAAGAGCACTTACACATGTATTATGAACAGTTCCATCTGGCGGAATGAGCTGTCAAAATGGCTTTTTTTTTTAATTAGACTTGAGTGAAATTGCAAGAAATTATGGTAGACCTTGTTTGTAGAGAAAGATCTCTTTTTTTAAAGTGCCATATAAAATTGAAGGAAATAATATTTTTCTGATATTCAAACTCCAGATTCATTTCAGAAATTTTTGAAAATGTATATTTTGTTCTACATTGATTTGCTAAATTGCATCTGGCTTGAGGTTTCAGAGATTTGCCATTCACTGTATTTCATAAAGACCAGTCATTAGAATGACCATTAAATATTTCTTCTCCCCAAGAAACACTTTTGTATATGCAGTTTTGCATACAGTTTGTGTAAAAGGTCTTTGCATGTAGCCAATCTGCCCCTCAGCAATAACCCTAGACCTTTTAGATCTTTTTTATTTAGCCCATTTTAAGAAAATCTCATGTGTTTCTTCTGCATCTCTCTGTGCCTTCTATGAGCAAAATTATCAGCCTACTACATTCCAAGTGGTGACAGTGCTATGCTACTGTTCTCTGTTGCTTGCAGATTGTTCAATAGAATAGAGCATATTCCAGACAGATTTAATCTTAAAATATGCAGCACTAATTGTGAAAAAAGGCAGAGAAAGATAAAATCAGTGGCAACAAGATAAACTCCTGGTAGATCTCAGTCAGCAGTTTTCTTTGAACATGGACACAAATAGACAGTAAGCTTTGTAAATGCAGTAAAAATTGAAAATGTGCATCATATATCAAAGGAAGAGAAATACTGGCCAAAGTGTATTTTGATCTGAATTAACATTACACAATTACCTTTTGCTCTTTTATTTAGCAGTTCTAATAATGACCCCTAAAGATCAAACATGCTTTGTTCATGTTGGAGAAAATAAATCTAACTGATGAAAACTGATGAAAAGCATTAGATTAGACAATTTAAAGGCTAAGTACAAAAAATATACATGTTTAGTTAAACCAGCTTCTAGCTGTGAAAGACCTTCGTTACTTAAGTCTCTCGGTAAATACTGTCCATATCCAGACAGCTAGTGGATAACCGGTTGGTTCTGCTCTTAGTTCTGGAACATGGAGAGGATTCTTTACGGCAGTACAAATCATATACAATAGGAGTAACAAACATGGAAAGATACTTAATCAGAAGCATTTGTGCTTTGTTTTGTTTTTCTGTACTTCTGATTATGCTCAGGAAAAGAAATGAATTTTTATCCTTATAGAGTAAGTCCTGTATTCTTTAGTAACATCTGTCTTTCTCCCACATTAATGTTTTTTAGATTGAAGGAAGCATTTGCACTTCTGAGTCACCAGTCAGTTGTGACAGTGTGCTCATGCCTCAGGATATTGAGTCCAATGGCTTCATGCATATTAGTCATCTCATTTGCAAGATTCTGAACATGTCCTCCTCAGGCTTACCTTAATGCCCAGACTTTTTACAAATACTGGTTTCATAGGCTTTCATAAACCATATAAAGAAAGAATAACTGGGGTGCTATGAGAACCTGTACTTGACAGCATATGAAAACTAATTTAAAAACCTCTTTTTCAGTTTTTGAGAGCAGTTCCTTTCGTCTCGTTAAAAAATCAACCTGTCTAGCTTTGTCTTAAATTATACAAACTTATTTACTTTTCTTTTAAACACTCAGTTCAAACTCCTGAGTATTGAAATTAGCAGTCTTTGCTATTGACTTCAGTGACACGCAGTTTTCTCTTTACATTTCTCTGTGCCAAATCTTGTTCGTGATGCAGACAGTTGACATTCACTATTGTTAGGATCTAGTCTTCTGCAATTATTGCATTGACTTTATTTATTTATTTTGATCTAGTCTTCTGCAATTATTGTGTTGACTTTATTTATTTTCTTCTTTGTTATTGAAAAAACAGGAATATCTGGGTGGTATAAGGCAGAAATATTTCATGTTTTCATGTGAAGGAAACATACGGGTATACACTGTCTTCTGTAAGGAGCTTTCTATCATGCGTTCACATGACATGCAACTAAAGAGTACATATATGTGAAACTGATATTTTGCTGCTTGTTTAAATAGCTTGCTTTCTGCAGAGTTTGGTTCAGTGGGAAAAGAATTTACAAACAGAAGAATTAGTGAAGAAAATTCTACTACTATTAAGAAAAAAACAGTAGAGAAACTGAGATGCTTTGATTCGGCTCCCCAAGATGATAAACCAGTTCTACCTGCTGAATTACAGGCTTGAAAATTTAGTTTTAGCTGATTTACTTTCAGGCCTCCCTGGCCTCTCGACAAAATTCACCAAAATCTTGTACTAAAAAGAATACTGCAGTATCAAATAAAAAACCCATTCCATCAAAGAATGTGGTATGTGACAACACATTCTCTTAATTTTAGTTCTACTCAGTTTACAACAGAATCCCTCAGAATAGAAATACAGGGAATCACGTGCCCTTCATTATTGATTTAGGTATAAAATCTCTTGAGTGTGTATTATTCAATCACCACCAGACAGATGATGTAATCTTCATTTAAATTAAAATATAACAAATCCAATGTATTCTGATTCTTCCATATTTTGGGAGCTTAGTTCTCTGTAACATTGCTTTGTACATTAATGAAAGAAATGAGATTTCATCAGAAACTTCATTGTGAAAAGTTCACTATAACAATGTTTTATTATATTCTTATTGACCTTTGGCCTATAGAAAATAAAACCTTCACTCCATTTGAAATTAACCACAAATAGGAAATAAAAGACATAATCAATGACCAAATTTGCATTCTAGTTTTGCTATGATTGCTACAAAAAATAGGGTAATACGTGTTACAGTTGCTGACACCAAATTCTAAATGCAAACATGAAAAAACCCAGAGCATTGTGAGCTACGATTCCTTCACCAGCGTAGGAATCACTAACTTGTGACATATTTACACACATAACTTCAACTAAACAATCCAAATTTATAAAATAGCCTTTTATTGTGAATTTCTGTATCTACGCATCTCCAATCATATGGCACTTTAAAGCATCGGGGACCAGACTGAGAGCGATTGAAATATCTGACAAGTAGCAAAGGGGGCTGGAATATGTGACACTAGTGGGAGTAAGGGTATAACATGGATTTGGCTGCAAATGCAAGATATTCCTGTAAATCTTTATTCTGTCACGTTTGAAGATAAGTAGAAAAAGTATGTGTAAAAGGTACAGAAATTACTTTATATTGTTGATTAATCATACAGCCTGTCTTCAGATTTTAATCAATATTTACATACATTGTAAATAATGTATTTATGAAGTTTTAATTACTTAGAGCTAGAGAAACCCAACATAACATATTATACCAATATTTTGTTCTGTGTTGTTTTAACCAGTCCTTTAAAAAATCATCTAACTTCACATCTTTCATTGAATCACAGAAAACATTCACAAATATTCTATCTAATAATAATCAATTTTACTTAGAGAAGAATATATATTTTTATCTATATGTAACCTATTAAAAATTAACAATTAATTTTTAACCACATTTTCGATGCACCTGTAACTGGATTTGCAACTAACATATGCAGAATAATACATATTATTCTAATACCCTGGAAAGACTATTGTGACAAATAAAAAATGAAATAAACAGAAAAGGTAAACTCTCCTAATTAATATAAGACTGTTCAATTGATGTTAAACATACAGAGCACTTCTTTTGCAAACAGGCCACTTAGTGACGTATTTTGACATGGTATACACGGATCTTTCAATTGATTTGTTTTGGCGATGTGACACTTTGTTTAGAATTGTAATACAGGGAATTAATCAGTATACTAGGTGTATTAGGGACAGCCTTAGAAGCAGATGTCAAAATACAGTCATTTGGGGAAGATACTGATTGCCGCAAGTGAAGGGATCTCTCAGAGGGAATTATTTCCTGGCTTCATGTTCATCAACAGTGTGATTGATCATACAAGTAACGTTACAGAACCTTTGCAGATAAAAATGTCTCATATGAAAAAAAGCTAAGCAAATCAAAAATTCTCTTAATCCCCATATAGTAGAGAAGTAGATTTGTTTTAATATAGCTAGGTGCAACATAGTAAACTTGGAAACAAAGTATACACCTTTTAATTACATGATAGAGCTTGTCCTTGAAAATGACAACTCGGTAAAGAATAGAAGGGCATTGAAGATCACTACATCAACAGGAATTCTTGGTGCCATGGTATGGTTAAATGGGATAATGCAATGTTTATAGGAGAAGGACCATCAAATAGAAGTAGAATGTGTCTGCACGCATTTCATTAAACATAAAACTATTGTGACAGTGCAGTGTTTAAAGCTGATATTCACACTTCAAGTAGAACATAAAATATTGGAGAGATTTCAAAGGCTCTTAGAATTAGAAAAAAAAGTGTCCTGAAACATTAAATTTACAGGTTTCAGCTTAATCCTTTATATACTATAGAAACCACTTAGAGAGGACTTAGTCATTTTACATAGATAGCTACTCCCAACAAAAAAAATGATATAAGCTCTTGGTAGCACTTAATTTTGCCAACAGAGGGTAATATAATTTTCAAAGACTAAAAGTTGTTAACTTCAAACTCAACACTACATTCTAGCTGCAAGTATTGTTATTATGCCCTTGAACAATTTATGTATCATATTTGGGATTCTACAATGGCCTTTAAGGTAGGACTAGATAGATTTATTAAATAGATATTTTAATCCAGTTCTTAGGGGAGGAAATTGTCATGTATTATAGCCTTAGATTCTATGGTTATATCTGTATTAGCAAATAAAATATCCTGAGCCTGTTTCCTAGTGGCTCAGCATTTGTACTTGGATGCCTGCTAATAATTAAACGGTATGGGCAGTATTGGAGCAGTGCTTGACCGTGCTCTGACCCTGTTTGTTTCATTAATATGGTTGCAGTCTATAATGTTTTGGGGTTTTTTTGCTGTAGGAGAAATGCACCAAATGTCCTAAAAACACCTAGACTAATATCTCTCCATTTTCTTGAATTGCACAAATTTTGTAGGTATTATATTGATTGAGATGAAAGGAGCCTATTTTTGCCAATGATCCTGGTCCCCACAAGCTTAACAAGCAACAAACTTCATACAGTATCAATGCTTAGTAAGTTCTATAGTTTCTAAACAATATGAGGGAGGTAATGTTTCTACTTTGCTGCAGGTTTGGAATGCAGTTTTGAGACTTCTGAAGAGTTAATTATATTTTAACTCAGTACTTCAAAAGAATCTTCTAGAATAAACAGCCAGCCATTGCACAATAACTTTGGATTCAGGGGAAGAATGCACAGGCAAGATTGGTAGAACTGAGGCCATAGAGTTGCTGAATGTCAGGAGGTACATAGATTTCAAAGCCAAAGAGATAAGCAGACCATCAACGCTGATGGTGACACCTGATAAGGCGTGTTTGAAAGTGCCTCTTACTGAAAAAGGGAGAGCTCAAAGTTTGACTGAATTTTAACTTCCACAAAGGCAACCACGCCTTATTTGAAGCCCCTGTTTGGTTTGTATTTCTTGAGTAACCAGATGTTCTTATTGTTGAAATCCCACGCCTAATCTCAACTGAATTTTTAATTTGTATTTGAATTTGACTTTGGTTCTCAACATTTTGTTTTAGTGATATCCCTCTTCATAAGGTCAAAGAGCTTTGTAGTAGATAGCATTTTCTTCACATGAAGATATTTATGTACTGTAATGAGGTTACTTTTCAGTCTTCTTTCTAAATAGCAGAAACACATTGCACTTCTGAAGTCTCACGCTGTGTGGTGTTTTCTCAGGTCTTGTGGTTCTTTGCTGTACATCTGCCAGTTTTTCACCTTTTTTTTTAGCAAGACAGAGGATCAATACATATATTCAAGAATTAGCCTCACCAAGACTATAAAAATTCTTTCTGCTTCTCTCACTGCACACTTTTAGCACCCCATAAATAAGTACTGGCTTCTTTGCAGTGGAGATCTACAAGGCCCATAAAGCCAAAGGTGAAAGGCTTTATACAGGACTTAAATATTTTCAGGTAATATTTCATAAAAAAAAAAGAAAAAAAAGAAAAATTCATATAGGATATGAGCAAAAGAAGAAGATAGAACAGGGATGAAAACAGAAAAAAGCTATGGCTGAAACTGAAATAAATATAGTACAAGATAAAACAGGGAAAGGCTGGAATGAACAGTAGATCAGAAGGGACAGAGCTGCGTTGATTAAGAGTAGCAAATAATCTGATGTCATCTGGGACTAGAAATCTTTCTTCACACTGATTTGTCATGGTTGACTCCTTCCTGAAGAATGTTTCAGGCATAGGGGAAAGAAGAAAGTGACATAACTATGCTTTATGAAGGTCAAGTGGTCTCCATTATAGAATTCTAGATCCCTGGACTCCTTTGTCCTCGCTGTGCAAACATGCTACAGAGGGACACCCCTCACCCAAAAGACCCCATAATCTAGAGGGCAACTCTGCGATTAACAGGTGGAAGAAAACACATGGACAGGGAAAGGCCAAGAAAATAACAAACCAGCTCTGATCAGTATGAAAACAGCAGTCAGGAAAACAGCCATCTAGCAGCTGTGATATGAGGGTTTTGTGGGGTTTTATCTTCATGGCAAAGAAGGAATTTAAATAGGAAAGTGGACAGTGAGCATGGCTATTTGGACATTTTGAGTGTTCCTACTTTTTACAAGGGTAAAGTGTAGCACATATTTGTATATGTTCTTAACAATTTATTTTTTGTGACAAAAATGATTACTTTAAATTTGGACCTATGTATTTTTTCTTAAGTTCATTGGAATCATTGAAACAAGACATGAAATGTTGCTTTGCATTTGTATTTTTCTATTAAAATCTAGAGTTTATTAAAGAATCAGTTTTAAACAATGCATAGTTCTTGGAATCACTTTCAATTTTGTATTTATCAGGATATACAAGATCTTAGCATTGGAAGGCTTGGCTTTTTTGTATAGGTTGGTATTCCACAGTAGCCCAAGCTAATCTGAGTCCCATTTCCTCTTTCTCTGCCACCAGCAGCTGCACATCCCTGCCCTTTCTCTTGGGCCAGGTTCAATATTTGCTTCACCCTGCTGTTTTTCCAACTAGTAAATATGATCTAACAAAAAGATTATAATTTGCTATCAGGCTAGTATGCTGAAATGGCCTGGTACAGTATGAGATGATCAAGTCCAAGTTGAAGAATGAAGATGGTGGAAATGTAGAGTTCAGAAGAACAGATAAAATCAGAGAAAACAAGATGTCAAGAGACATTTTTAAAATGGCACAGTCTCTGCCATGGGCTAGTAACCACAGCCTGAATGACCAACAAGAAGCCAAAAAACTGAAGAAGTGTCATTGGCTAAGGGATAAAATTCCTTCACTGAATAAGAAGCAAAGGTACTCCCCTACAGTACTGAAGGCGCCCTGTTCTTCTCTATGTGCTCGGTTTCCTGTGAGGCTCAAGAGCAGCTGTACTTACCTCAAGGACTTCAGAGCAGAAATTGTCCAGCTCCAAAGCTTAGCCAAATTTTCATTTTGAAGATGCCAGTGTTAATACTTGTTATTCACAGCCTTTATTGTATTTTTCAATAGTAGATATCAGAGCTGTTGTATCACACTTTGCTGTGATGTTGTATTGATTGTAGTATAATCCTCTGACATTATTGTGGTATTTTGCTGGATGATCTGTTACTGTTTTAAAAAATTAATATTTACCTACTTAAATATGAAAAATTGAGTCTGTAATATAAATATACCTACCTATTGACTGTGTCAAGAACACATCTCTTGTTGTGTACTCCAACCACTAAAGTAGTTTCTTGCTGTTATACCTGCCACCCTTAATTTCTTGTGAAGTGCAACAGGTACAATATAGAGTAATTTTATTTCCTAATATCTAAAATGATATATCCTTTGCTTGTGGGTGGTTTCTACAGTTTCTATAGCGCCAGAAGTCTGAAAATCCTGCAATTATTTGGAATAACATTGTTTAGTAAGATAAATAGTAAACAGGATGACAATGTTTATGATAGGTCAGTATATTACTGTTTATTTTTATTGATTTTTTAAAAGTGAATTGGCTAAATATTTTTATGTAAAAGCTGAATTACACTTAATTTTGAGTTTCCTTATTTACAGGATCTATACTCTAGCGTCTCATAAATGAAAGCCACATAGTTTAGAAAGGTGGAATTAATTTTTTTTAATCAAAATCTATGGATTTAATTACAACATGTTTACCTCAGATTAGTCAAAATACATATTAGCAATTCTATTGATTTCCTATTTTTCTGCAGTGTTGTATATCTAAAACAACTAAATGTACTGTCAGACTAATTTTGATGAGGCATATAACACAGTAGATAATGACTTCACTTTG
The DNA here is from genome assembly GCA_035047865.1 of Dendrocincla tyrannina. Lineage (NCBI taxonomy): Eukaryota > Metazoa > Chordata > Aves > Passeriformes > Dendrocolaptidae > Dendrocincla > Dendrocincla tyrannina. Next base: position 31,891,411 of record JAWWMP010000116.1, on the reverse strand, counting down.
CCTAATGTATTATAAATCCATAAATAGACATTTGTTTTATGTAAAAAGTGGGCATCCTAGTAGAGAACAGGAACAAATAACAAAGAGGAATACTCAGTGACAAATGCAGACAAAAAATAAAAGCTGATTTTTTGAGAAATTTTGTGAACTGATTATTCATTATGCTGTAGTTGCATGTACTGCACCAGAATTTCTTTTAATTTCTTGTATTTAGTTCCAAATCAGAGTTTCATAACATTGTTTTCTTCTGTTTTTGTTTTTCATATACATTGTATGTAAAATATTTTTGCAAGAAAATATAATTTGTCCTGTGTTTTATTTCTGTGACATAAAGCTCTTAGCAAAACTGGGTTTGGAGACTGAATCACATTTTAGTGATTATAACATCAGCATCAGGCACAATAAAAAAGATGTTTCTGGAATAAATTGTAGAAACCACACAAAATATATATTCCTTCCAGTGCTAAGTGCAACTAGTAGTATTTACAGAAGCTGGCACACATTGCCACTCTAAGATGTTAAGCACAGCTAGGCTGGCAGGTCAGTAATTGTATCTTGCAATGTCATGTGCTTATTTCCAGAGCCAAAATTTGCCAGTGGTAGAACATCTGAAAATCATAAGCAATGCTATTTTTGTCCTGCTAAGTTGTTACCTGTACATCAGTAAATTCTGTGAATCTCCTGAAGACAGATACCATGAAATCTGATTTTCTGTAGGGCTGCCTAACTCCCAGAGGCCCCACTGACATTAGTGTGTATCTGACTTACTGCAACTGCAGAGGTAAAGACAAAAGAAGGAAGAAGCACAGCATAGCCAGTGGTTCAGCACACTAAATATTTGGAAAAAAGGCTACTATTTTTTTTTTACTAAGAAATCAATATCCCAAGTGGCTTGATGACAGAAGAATATAGTAGTTACCTTGCAAAAAATGCGCATCCCTGCAGAATGATCAGATAGATGTTCACTTCAGTGTTAAAAGTTAGAGAGCCACTGAAAAATCTTGATCAGAATATTTGGCAATGTCATTCTGGTGTCTTCCAGTACTAGCAGACTGAAACAACAATCTAGAAGAGTCCTTCCTTTGTTTTCTCCAGCCTTTATGTATTAGAACAGCATGCTGTCAGTGCTACCTCATGCTTCAGTAAGAGAAGAACACTAGACCAGAAGATGCTTACAGTTACAGAGGAGCATGGTAGAATGCAGGAAACAGACAGAGGGAATCCTTGTAGGAGGGTATTCGTAAGCCACTATCAACCAAGTTGGCTGCCATCAAACAAATGTCCCATCTTTTGTCCCTCCATTACTCCCCTCAGTACATAAGTCCCCTTGTACAACTGAAACACATAGGATATCTATAGTAACATAACTTGATACATTGCTTAAACTGCTTATATATTTCATGGTATATGAATAGTTTAATTAAGCATAATAACTGTCTATGCAGGCAGAGAAGGGCCAAATGCACCTCTGTAGACTTGATCCTGCCAGAACACCAGTGTGTTCACAAACTTGAAGTTCTGAAGTTTCCGTACTTGTTTTAAGGATACTTCGGTTCAAAATTGGAGCTTTTTCTCACCAAAGAAAAGGAAGCTGTAAGACTTTCAAGATCAAGCTAAAAGTTTAGACACTTTTGTAGAGTATTAGAATTATCTTACTGTAGAAAAGTTTACTTGACTAATCAAGCACAGTGTTTACTCCAAGAAAACAGCCGGAACTTTTTGACTTTTTTTTTTTTTAACTATAGTTCCTAAAAGTTAATCCCTGAAAAACTTACCCCTAAATTCAAGACCCTACATCAGTCTTCTCCACATGACAGATTTCCTCCCTTTACATGATCTATCAGGTGTCGGTTAACATCGTTGTCTGATGAAGCTCCTCGCATTCTCCATTCATTAATTACCATTTCCCATGAGGATCTTTGTCTGCAGAATGTTCCCTTTATGCTGATCTGAAGTAGTTTGATTCTCAATATTTTACAAAATCCTGCACAGATGCCTTTTGGGATAAATCTGTATGCAAATGGGATTAATTTATACTGCAAATATGTGATGACTGTAAAGACTTAATAACACTTGTCTTCTGAAAGTAACTGGGGTAATTGTGGGAGTTAAAGGTGCAAAAAACCTGCTGGTGTCATTATATAGTTTGATTTCTGGAGGATACTAAGGAACTTACAGTTTAAACATACATTGGATCCAACTTGGTATTTTGGGAAGATATAAGCTTTGTTTAAAAGTTTTGTTACCTGGAACAAATATATTTAAAAAAATAAAAGAACAATAACAATATTAAAGTATATTCTTTCAAAAATTGCATCCAAGAAAACCCATAAATCAGTTGCAACCTTCTTAAGATTGTCTAGCACTTGAAAGCTATAATTTCTATCTGGAAATGGAAGAAAGGTCACTTTCTGTAAGGACATGATCACCTGTTTTTAAAGGCACTTTTCTACATGTTTGCTGAAGAGAAGGAAATAGTATAATGTATGTTTTGTGACTTACTGTTCTTAAGATTCTATCAGTTTCATTTCAAAATTCACATTTAATTTATAAACAAGTTTTTTCCTTTCCTTCACATTGTAATTAAATAGTCTTATACTTGCATTTGCACAATTACAGTTAAAGTGTCAAACAAAAAATAGTTCTATTGCAAGTTCCCTATTAAAATTTTACCTTGCTTTTCATATTTAACAAATCTGAATCTTCGAGACTAGCAGAGTAGCTGTGAGAAAACAGGTTCTTTGAAAAGACTTCAGTGAGGAAGTGAAATCTCTTAAATCAGGATTTTTCCATGGTATATTAACAATCCCAAGAAATGTCAAGAGCAAGAAAGTATACTCAGTTTAAGTCAAGGTTTGGACAACATTCACTTTGGATAATATTCGGAAATTTTACTTGTTCCTACCTTTTCCATTCTGAGCAATTTTTTTCTTCTCTGAAACTGTCCATAAGATGAATAGAAATTGTCAGAGTACATAGAGACATTCAGGCCCAAAACACAAAAATGCTTATCCCATGTTTTTCTTCTTTGAAAGTTTTGTAGAACAGGAAAACTATTTGTGATGATGAAACTTATTGTAAGAAAATCTTTGTTGTTGCCAAACTGAATTTGATCATCTTCAAAAGCCATCTAGTATTTAACACACTTCAGCTGAAATTCATCTCCTCCTTATACTAGCAGTTTCAGGTTTTCTGAAAGAAAGAAAACGTGTAAATTAATTTAGTAGCCACCCCATACTTATGATGATATCAGTGAGTGGTTAGGGGAATTTCAGGACAGCATTGCCGGACTAGGATTGCTGTACAGTTTTTCATCACGGACAGTAGAAGAAATTGTTACTTGGAGTGTTATATGCTGTCTGATCACCTATATGCATTTTTTGGCAGAGGTCAGAAGCTTGCCTTCTTGGTCAGAGGGCACAGCAATTGCAGCTGTCTGAAAAAAAAAGTGCTGTGGATTAGAACATGTTAAAATAGTGGGGGTACTGTTTGTGAGACCGGGTGCAAAGACACAAAAAAATCCATGCTTCACCAGAAAAAGGAGGAGGATACACAGAAGAGAAAAGGCACAAGAAAAGAACAAAAACATTCTTCTGCTAAATACTATACTATAGTCATTGGAAAGAATACAAGAGATTATTCCATCTCTCTTGTTGACTCAATTGTATGTTCTTCCTACAGACAGTTCCTAAAAAAGAACTGTTCTTTGTTTTCCTATGTACAGACACACTATCTGTTGTTTATGACTATAACCATGGCATGCATAGTTTAAAATGTGGGACTATGAGATAGGCCGTGTTTCTCTTTTTGGTTTGTCAGTCACTGAAAACTGTATTCCTTATTTATTACAGCTTCCTTGTGATTTGCTGACGAAATTTCTGTCTTTAAACTAGTTCATTATACATTGCTTCTAGTAGCCTGATCTGTTTCGCAAACATGGGACTGTATTCTTTTATGCGTTATATTTAGGCCAGATGTGTTTTGTCCACCACCATTTATTTTTTTACAGTTGTTGAAAAAAATTCTCCCCAAACTCATGGAAACAGTTTCCAAGTCCTCAGGGTCTGTTTTGTTGAAACACTTTGTCAAGCTTTGGACAGGTGCAGACATCTGTGGCTTTATAAAGCTCATGGCTGTCACAGGATTAACTGTTGTGGAGAGGATCTCAAACTCTTTTAGCTCCTGGGGACTCAATTTACTGATTCTGTGAGACTGTCCACTACCCTTTAGCTCAAGCATGTGTACAGAATTCCAAGCCATCAATGCATCATTAGAAATTGAAGGCAGTTGAAGGCTTACCTATGAAGGAATCAATCTGACTTCTTTGGCAAAGATCAGAAAGGTGATATGTTATGCAGCATTCATGTTTTTCTTCCTCGTATTTTGTTTAGTGGTTGCTATACATCAGTGACCCTCTACATCAATATTTACCAGTGTCTCAATGCAGAAGCACACTGAAATAACACATGCAGTGTCTGTTATCAGAGGAAGCTCTACTTACTTTTAAGTCTATTCATAACCTTTAAAGCATTGTATTGCAGGTTTGAAAGCTACATTCTGACTTTATTAATGCCTAGGAAAAAAAAGTCTTTCCATTGTTCTCTGTCAGCAATCCTCATGTTTGCTGACTCCATTAGTAGGATTATGGTCAGGTTACTATTCAGTACAGCACTGGAATTTGTTGCTTTCTTTTGCACTGAAGTACAAAAGCTCTGTCAAAATTTTTGAAAATTGTGAGCTAAGCAATTTTGCTTCTGGGCTGTCAGAAAAGCCAATGTGTGGCAGAGCTCTTCTTGACAAGTGATTATCTAGGTATTTGCCAATAGCCTCAGCACTAGGCCTCTATGCTTTTATGTTCAGTTGAGTGAAAGGGAAAAGAATCATTGACGTGATTATTTTGGGGGCTTTTTGGTTCGTTTGTTGACTTTTTTTACATTCACCTTCTTTCATCATTGCTGCTTAGAATGCCAGATGACTTTCACAATTAAGAGCTTTGACAAAATTATATCCAAAGAACAGATAATTAATACTGTGCTGCTAAAGCTAGGAGTAGGTTTACATAGGAATTTCCTTTACATAAACCAGGACAGAGATTTCAGTCAAAATAGTTCAAAACAGGCGGGAGCTCAGTTCATCCTTCTAAGTAAGTCTTGTTAGGTACACTGGAGAAGAAAATCTTTAAAGATTATATCTGATCTCTCAACTTAAATCAATTGGCCTGGTCCACAGGCATAGTTTTGTTGTCTACTCTATATTAAGAAAGTGTGTTGTGTGGCAAGCAGAGAATTTCTCATATTAAGAACTAGGTCTATCTGTTCTTTAGCACCCTAAAACTTATTTTGTTATTTTAATAAACCATTACCTTTTTTAAACTGAAAAGACTAAAAACATTATCACCAAGAAAATGTCCTGAGCTTCAAGTGAAGTTTTGTTACTCATTTACAAGGGAGCAAGGACAAGTCTGAATCAGCTGTGTAGCAGACAAGGATGCATAGAAACAGGATAGTACAGTAGATGAAGGGGGCAAAAGGAGCAGAGCTCAAAAGGAGGCAGCGTGAGAAAAGAGCATAGAAGGCTTGTTATAACTTTCTGTGAGGTCTGGTTTCACAACTTTAGACTGGAGAGATGTGAAGACAAGTCTGTATGTGAGGAAAGCAACACAGCTTTCAATTATTTCTAATATTAAGCTCATACTTGTTACATCATATCGACATATTGATGCTCAGTTCCATTATGAATAATGAGCTTCAAAATGAAAAGGTATTAACTTTGAACTACAGATGGTGAGATCACAAACTAAATTGTGTTCAGGCATCAAACACTTGTGAACTTGTGCATGTTTGCAATAATGGCACTCCATGTGTGGTACCAAAGAAATGCAATCCATGTATACAGTCCAAGATCCACTGATAAGACCAGGGCTCAGCAGCAAGTGCCAATCACCAATGTAGATTTCTCAGAGAAAAAAAAAAAGAAAACAAGATGTAATTTTGATATGAATTTTTATACATAACGGACTATGTCTATTCAATATGAACGCATTAAATATAAACGTATGTCCATATTTTTCTTTAAAATTCATCCTTTTAATTTTTTGTCTTTTCTTTGTTCTCTTGACATTTGTCTTTGCCCCTTCTGTTTTTTTCTTGCCTCAGTGATTATCTTAATATCTTAAATAGTAACTCTAAGTCCATAGCTCATACTGAGCAAGAAGTCTTCACCGTAAGCCAAACCTTTTTACAATGCACAGGATAAACAGATGAAAAAAGACTTGTGAAATTACATACTATTAAACATGCAGACATGAACAAAGTTTTTAAAGGCATAAGCACCCAATTACACTAAAACACGTTTTAACCACATGAAACTAAATGGTTTAAAGAAACACAAATCCAAATACAGAATTGACAATAGGATTTAGGGAAGAGGATTAGACCATGGCTAGCTCAAACCATTGGGGTTTTCTCCAGGTATGATCTCATCTTTTAATTTCCTGCCATCTTTAGTACTTAGTTTGGGGCAATTACTACATCTTCTTTATGCTTACATTTGAGAAATATACTCTCAGCTCTATCTCAGCATGAGCAAAATGTTATTTTCAGCTGTTATGAGAGAATATTTATTAACTTTTGCATTTCCATAGATGTCTTCTTATGCTAGTCCCCTTATGCAACAGAAGCAATAGCATTTTTCACATTTTTTGTGACTGCAATGTGATGTTTGAATATTGAAACTGGGACTTCACTGAGCAAGTGAAGAGGCAAATTTGTGTAGGTAAGCAACTACAGTTGTAGCCAGGCACCTATCTCAGTCTGATTCTCAGAAGTGATGCATTCAGGGAAATAAATCAGGATTTAAGTGCCATTTAAAAACCCAGTAGTCAGTTTTATAGGTGCTTTATACCATGATTTAACACTCAATGTGTATTGTTTTCTTTACTATATAAAACATAGTTGAAAGGCTTCTAAAATACAGTCATCAGGGAATCCATTCCGTACCCTGAGTGTAATCTCTTCAGTGGAATAATTTGAACTGAAAAAAAGAAAATAAAATGCTGTAAACATTAGAAGCTTCCAGTTGTGTTTATCATGTGAAAAATAGAAATTCTTAAGAAATTACAATTACAGGTACTTTGAACATTTTCATTTGGAAATTATTTGATTTTTAAGTCTACATTTAAACACTTGGTACACATCTTGCTTTCTAGTGGCTGATGGACCATAAGGATATTTATTACACAAAGCAGTATGACAAGCTATCTCTGAGCAACCTAATTCAGGTACTGGGACTACTAAAACCAAATAAACTGGCTCCAGGAAGCTAATCCTGCAAGAGGGTGGGACAAAGTCTTAGGCAAAATGCCATGATAACTGAATTTCAGAGTCCAGATGCCTTCACACAGGACTTGTGTGCCGTGTAGTTACTGCCATATACACTAGGACTAAAAAGAGGCAGGTGTTATTGACAAAGCAGTAAGATAGAGCATCGGTGCAGAAAATTTCTATTTACATGTGTATGCTTTAACAGTAGCAGTTTTGCGATTCAGTCAGTAGGTACTCTGAAATGAAAGACAAAATTAATTTTGTCTGCCATTCTTCAATTCTGCAATGAAAAAGCTGCCATTGCTTTAATTTTCAAGCTTCTCCAGTAACATTTAAATGATCATACAAATCCTGAAGCAGCCTCAAAAGCCTGTCTACTCTCCGAATTCTTGCCATATTTATAGTCTTTGTAACACTCGCTGCTCTCACAGGGTGCTGCTCCAGCAATGCCAGCGATGAAGGGAATGCTTGCATAGACTGGCTCTCAGCATTCCTACCTGCCATGGCGTCTCCCCAAAGCCAGACGAGGTGCATGACAAAACATCTTGTGACCTCTCTGCACTAAACTTCCCACTGCTATGTGACACTGAAAGAGCAACAGTGGCAGATCTTATGAAAGAGCTATGTACTCAGGGTTTGAATGCTGTTATCGGGGAATTCAGTCCTCCATAGGTGTTTAAAGTCGAGCTGGGTGGAGCTGTGGAATGACAAACACTCCACCATCCAGGTGTTTCGTAAATGGATACTTTTGTCGTTGGTTTGTTAGGGGTTTTTTTACCACCAAGTACTGCTTTTACTGATGAAAAGCCTCATTGCATCGTTTCAAGTTTCATTTAAAAAAAGTAGTTCTTAGAAGATGTTGTGAGCAAAAATCTTTTAGTTGAGCAGTTTATGAACCCAAATGATTTGTTTTTAAAAATCATATTAATACTGCTGACAACAGAGCTGCTTAGGATGAGAGACGGAAAAGTCACTCTGCCTCATTAACTAGCTGTCTGGCTTCTCCACCCTGCCCTCCTGTGACCTGGAAGGACACCAGTCCTCCTGGCAGTACTTGCTCATTTTGGACCTGCACTTTTGGCAGGGAGAAGCAAGAGCAGCACAGCTCCGTGGACAGGGGCAAGCCAGGAGCCAAAGGTGACCCCAGCACAGGCTAGTGACCCTTACCAGTGAGCACAGTCCCACGCAGGATGCAAACACGTTAGACAGAGCTGGCAACAGGGTGCACCAACAGCCACAGCCAGCCATGGCCTGAGGTCTGCCCAGCAGCCCCCGCCAGCGCTGAGACTTTGCACAGGTAACCCTGACTATTAGTGCACCCAGAGCCCTGACAAGCTCATTTATTTTTCAGGTGAACTATATATATTGTAAAATAGAAACCATAATCTACTTTGTAAAATCCTATTGCCTTTGCTGTTTGTACATTCATATGTAGAACTACTGACAGGCTCTTCCACTTACCTTCATTAGCTTAATTTAAATTAAAGTGGAAATTCTGGTAATCTCATTTTTGTAGCATCAGGTGGGACAATTAAGGAAAAATAATAGGCCACATAATAGGTACAACCTGTTGCAGTTTATTTTTATTCTTTAGTATCTATTTGTTCCCTATACCATTTTATGATATCAAATAAACCCTTCACCTTAAATATAAAAGGTGTTTATTCACCTTGTTTTCATATAAACGGCAGTGAGAAGTAGCTAATAAAGATAGGCACAAATACAACATTTTCAATTAATTATTGTTATGTGCAACTGCTTGTCTCTATGTGACTCTGTTTTGATACACATTATGTCCGATATTTAAACCCTGTGTTAAAATGATCTGTGGCTTTTCCTTAGTCTTCCCTGGTTTTCCCTCTTGACTTTTTTTAGTGTTTCAAAATGCAGTAGGCATTCATGTGGAGGAAGCAACATCTCTGACTTCTTTTCCATTTATTGTTTATACTGACTGTGTCCTAGAATGATCTATAGCTTAACTAAGTCAGAAACAATGTTTATGGCTGTCTAGTATGGCTTGCATATAATTTTATTTATACACCTTGATTATAAGAGTCGACTACATCATAACATCCAGGTTGTCTTCATGGCCAGTCAGCAAGGGCATGTCCTCACTCATGTTGTGGGGAAAGGATATGCTGCTGCTGTCTCTCAGTGGCAATGGCTGGGCTACTGAGTCCCGAAAATCTGTGTAGTTTAGATGCAGTGAAATTCTCTCTGCAATGGGTACCTTCACAGTTTCAGATTTCTTGTCTTGTGATGCAAAAGGGCCATTTGGAGAATCACAAAGTGGAGTTCTTTAAAGGATTAAGAGATTTTGAGATCTATGAGAAGTGTACAAAATGCAGAACTCCTTTCTCAATATACTTCTAAAGTTGTCATGACTTTTCACTCAAAAAACAAAGCCCCCAAAGAGGGTACAATAGCAATAAAACTTAGAACATGTCTGATAGTTAATTAGTAGAAAATTCAAATCAGTTTGTGGAAATTTGAGACAGTTAATTTCTGCTGTGGACTTCTATACAAAGCCATCCTTGGGACAAGCAAGCACTAGAGAAGATTTTCCCCAGGGTCTCTGAAGTCTCCATTCTTGGAGTTTTTTGAGACCTGATCTGATCTCGTAACTTATCCCACTTTGAGCAGGAGGATGGATGAGAAACCTGCTCATGTCCTTTCCAACTTGAATCACTTTATGATTTTTGTGACTCAGACGATTTTCTTTACATCAGGAACAAAGCCCACCACAACATATTTTGCACCAAATGTAACTCTGAATTTCTTGTGTATATATATGCCCTGTAACATTTTTATTTTGGAATAAAATATCAAATAGAATTGACAACTGCCTAATACATGCAAAAATCAGACCATAGCTTTTACTGAAGAGTAATGTCAAAGCTCTGCATTCCATATGGATGTCACCAAAAGGAATTGTGATTTCATCAACACAGCTGCTAGCTTTGTAATGACATATGGAAGTAACTGTTTTTTGATGACTGTTCTTACAGCAATGTTTCCTCTGCCTTCTGCATCTTTCCTGACATCATGACTTTAAATATGAGCACTATTTAAAAGACAGTAGTAATTTCTGACAAACTCTTTGTACTTGTGTTAGCAATCTAACTTATCTTTAGAATTAGAATTGTGTCAAATTTATAATTTCCTGAGGAACCAGATATAACTTTCATTTATTTTGTAATTGTGAGACAGATATTTTAGCCTAGGATTCATTTTGTCTTGTACAGCTCAGTGTGAACTTTGACTTCACTCACAGATGAGTGAAAGTCTTTCTAGATTTTACTTCCACGGGGCAGATTAGGGAAGAAAAATAATTATAAAATAATATCGAAAACCTAACAAGGATAACAAGTATCTTTTGCATTGATCTTAGTTCAAATAAAATATTATTATACCAAATCAATAAATATGACAAATTCATAATAACAGCATAATAACTTTCCATATGCTATGCTATATTTAATGTCATCTTGGGCTATGTAGGAGTTCCTGAACTAAGATAAATCTGTACTGAGACCATTTTTTTACAAACACAAAAGGCCTCTCTGTGGAAGTACTCTTTATGATGCAGTGATTCTCTGATTCATCAGGAGCAAATCAAGTATTTCAAGTTTGCGTGTTTTTAAATGGGAAAATATAGTTTGATTTTTTATTCCATTGATAAACTTAATGTCAAATCACTTGAATTATCATCTTTCAATGGGTATTTTGTGCTGCTAGAAGATGAAAAAGAGAGATGTCACCTTTCCAATTTAAAGATGTATGCTTTTTTCATGAAGTGTATACAAACAACCTCTATTAGCTGACATGAGACTTTTTTTAATCAGAAGAAGCAGATGTGAAAGTCAGGCTTGTTTTACAGCTAATAAGAGCAAGAGTCTTAATTCACACACAAACACTTTGCAAGTTCAGTTACTAGGTAAGACAGTGGGATAAATATTGTATACTTTTTCTGATATCCTTCCCTTCTGAAAATAGTCTTGGTGAATTTCATGAAGGTGGTAAATAATGAAATATGAAGCATTTAATGGAGTAATTAATTGTATTTATAAAAATTGGCATTGTTTTAGGTAAGAGTTTTCTATTATATTCTAGTAAATGAAGTTCAGTGACTTTAACTAATACTATGTTTAAATTAGTAGCAGAAAAATAGCTTTCAATGGGAAACTTTATGGAAAAGTGCTACACACTTTTAGGATACAAACAGTTTGTTAAACAGTTGCACTTAAAATTACAGCCTTATGGTATGCCTTTTATTTGTATAGAGTTTTTGCTTTGATAAAAGAATGGTGTGCATGGACATGCTCAAGTTACACTGAGATCTGCTATGTCTCAGTAAATTATGAAAGTTGTATCCATTCAATTATCTTCCATAACTGAAGGTGAACCAGCAAATACCTGATCACTGCTCTAATAGGACATCATGTCCCTAGCATTATTTTTTTTTAATTTTGTTTTCTGATTCATATGGTCTTTAAATATACCCATCTCAGATGCCCTGTTGACTATTTCATGACCAAAGGGCAAAACCACCTAATATAAGTCAGAGTGAAAACAGCAAGGGAATGCTTTTCAAAAACCACAAATGCGAAGGTCTTCTGAACAGAGGAATGCTGAGACACTCAGTCAACATCACAGATAGGAGGATGTCAACTGACTTAATAAATGAATAAAATATATGCCATATCTATAAACCTAAGTTTAAAAATTCCAATCTAGCTGTGAAATTGAAATGTTCAGTTCTAACTTTTGAGAGGGTATGGGCATGGAGGAAAGTATTGCTATATTAAATATAAACCTTTTACTTGAAAAATGACTATATATATTGTAAACTCATGCAAAACCTTAAGGTTATTATGAAATATAAGAATGTATGTCAAACAAGTTTCAATGCTACACAAAAATACACTTTAAAAGATCAGAAATCTTTCTACAGAAAAGGAATCAAATGTTACTAAAAATTCAGCTCCTATCAGGGAAGTGGTTAATTTCATTCCTTCCCTGGGACATTCCTTAGTAACTCCTGGCAACCTTAACTTGTATGGCTTGTATCAGTCACTAAGACAGTAAAAAAGCTGACTTTTTTTCCTTTGCCCCCAGCCTCCTTTATGATACAGAGAGGAACAGTAATTTATGCATGTAAACAGGCTCTTTTCCAATTATTTTTTTTTCAGTGGGTCATAACAGGCCTTCAGAAGGGTCCAGTAACACAAAACACTAACAAATGCATTTCCAACAGTCCAGCAAGTGTTGCATAACACCGAAAATTAATTAATTTTGAGCACTATTTTAGCTGAGCAGTGGCCTTCACTGACTGGTGTAACAGCTATGTTGTTCACATTTGCTATCTGTAGTCACTGTTGAGCTCCTACAGCACATTTCTTTAAATATGATGTTCTGAATGACACTGCCCTAACTTCCCTTCTCCAATGTCAAGAGAGACTTGTAAGCTCACCTTTCTCTGCAGCAGTTTCTTCGTCAGTTTCTTTGTGGAAGAATCTTTATCCCCAGTTGATGCCTGTGAGAGTATTACATGAGAAGGAGTCAAAGATGGCCTCTGGGGAGCTGGAATTGAGGTTGAAGGTCTCACATTAAAAAAGTCATTTACTTGTGGTTTAGTTTTGCTCTTAGGCATTATTCACAGCTTTGCCCTGTCTTCAAACAACAGGAGCAGTGGCCCCACTAAAAGAAAAGAAATCTGAAGCTACTGAATGTGCTTAGAGTTAGTAAATATTAACTTGGGCTTTCAGGAGTCAATCCACAGCATGTCTTTAAAGCAAGAGAGCCTCCTCTTTTCATTGCCATCACCTCATTGTTGCTGCAGGTTTTTTTTACTTTTTTCTTACCAGACAAGGCATTTCTAATAATACTTTTTCACAGCATATTCTTTAGCATGTCACTGGAGTAAAGTTCTTTTTCCTTAGCTGATTATTGTTGTGATGAGTTGTTTTTTTATTGGTACTAACTAAAATACAATGAATATTTACAATGAAATAAAGAAAAAATTTTTTTCAATACTTTGGAGTTCTGGGCTAGACATGTAAAGCTTCAGTATGTATTTTAACATTTCTGGTGCTGACTGCAAAGAAGTTGCAGAATAGGTTTGCAAAAATCACATACTCAAGCTTTGATTGATCTCACAGAAATGTCTTATCATACACTTTTGATTATGGAAATGTCTGTGTATTGGCTTTATCATCTTCACATTAGAGGATTTTTTTCACCATATATTTCCATGTATTATTTTCAGCTTTTTAACTTCTCAAGTAGCATGAAACTGAATTTATGTAAGTAAGGCTTACCTGGCAAATAAGTAGGACAGGATATAGTCATCATTGACAAAAGAGTTTTGTTAAGAAGGGAAAATGCATGTCTAAAGAAGAAGCACATAATAGTTACTGATTTCAAAGGGTTTTTTTTTTCTCTCATTCTGAAGTAAATTTGACCCAAATAATTTAAGCTGTTGAGAAAACGAAGAGTTAAAGTGAACATAACTTACACACTGTGACATTTTTGTTATTGTTTTTAATTTTCAATTAAACAGAATCACAGATTATGCTGAGTTGGAAGGGCCCCGCAAGGATCATCGAGTGCAACCCTCAGCCTTGCACAGAACCATCCTCAAGAGTCACACATTGTGCCTGAGAGTATCACCCAAACAAAAGGCTATTAAATATTTTAAAAGGGCGAATTAACAATTCAGTAACACTGGCTTAGAATAAAATAGTCTTCTCAAATTAATTTCAGTAGGAATTTCTATCCTAATATAATTTCATCATACTGCTTTCAGTTTCTTTTTTTATAAAGTGTGCATAAACATGTGCAGATATGAATGATGGAATAGCTCAGACACCTATGGACTGGAGTTTGCTAATGATGGTCTCTACAGTCGTTACCAGCATCCCAGCTACTGGCCTGGTAGTTCCATGTTGTCTGCTTGTGAATGCTTGGGAAGTGCCTGCACTGCAGCAGCACACTCAGTTGTCTTAGCTAAGTCCAAGCCAGCTGGAAGCACAACACAGGTCAGAGACAAGCAGAGGTAACAGATGGGATCAGGATGAATCACTGGGTGCTGACCTGGGGGTCTCTCAGTGGGGTTCCACTGCCCTGTGTGGAGGTAACCAAGTGATTTTATTTGCCACTGCAGATATTGCTAATGAATTCCCCTAGAATACCCTCCTTATTACATATGTGGCTAACCTTATAGTCAAGTGTATTTCACTGAGGACAGTTACAATATATGCTATGTAAACGGAAGTGTTCACGTTCCTGCAGAATCAGTGTTTAAAAGTATGTGGAATTTAGAGGAAAAAAAGGCCCATTTTATCAAATTAGTTCTACCATATTGAAGGCTTCAGCTTTATAATATCTTGGTTTGTGCCTCTGCATTGTTTCTGGGATAAGGAAAAAAAAAAAAAGAAAACCGAACAAGTCATATTCTCCTTTTAAATATTTTCTCAAGGAATTTTTTTTCATATTTTGAAAAGTGGTCAGTCTCCACTTTGCTTATCTAGAGGGTACCCAAAGCATTGCACGAGCCTTTCTGTTGTGCTTCTCAGGAAAGGATATTTTCAAGAAAGAAGACTAAAATAAATAGTAAAGAGAAATCTTCACAAATATCTTCCCTTTTACTCCTTTAGTAAAGCGAAGAACTCTGCAATTACAGCTTCTGCTATTATTTTCAGAAGTTTCAATAATATGGGATAACCTGGTATTACAGTGTCTTTTGTCAGAGCACAGTTGAAAAACATCAGCGGCAGTTTAAATTCCTTGTCATTGTCACTTGCAGTTTTAATATCACTGTAAAGTACTACAGCTTTTTTCCTTCTAACTGGCTCATAGCATCAAACTTTTATTCTGTTTCTTCCTCCAGCAATCCTGTAAGGTCAAATGTGTTTTTAGTGAGCACAGCCAATGAATCTGTGTTGTACACAGGAGTGATCAGGTCAGCTCCAGAAGGATTTAGTGGGTTAATTGTGTCCATTTTATAAATAAGCTTGTGGTTACCCAATCGTTAATGTCTAGCATAAATATGGGCTGCTTCCAAAAGGGGAAGTCCTTTAGTACCTCCTGCCCTCTGTCCCAGACACCAGCTATTCATTCCAGCCACATTCTCAGTGCTAGTTCATGGGGTCATGCACGGAGTCAGATCAGAGCAGTGGTGGGGATTATAACTAACAGTTCTCTTGGTTTAGGTTTTGTGTACTGATGGGAAATATCAGGATTTGTTCCTTGTGTGTATGTTCTTTTTTTCATGTACTATTAGGTTATATTTCTTTACAGGTTATCTTTTATAAAGTCTCCAATTCTTTAGCTCAGTACAGGAAGAAATTGAAGCTCTTTGACTTAGATAGCTGTATTCACAAGAGGTATTTTTGCAGGCACTTTCTGTACTAGATTAGGAACTTCCTCTACGGATGAAATAGTCCTTTACTTCCATAGATAAAAAATCAAGTTCTGTAATTTGGAATGAACTTGTTTGAAAAGATAAGCAATCCTAGAAATATTCTCCTATATAAGCAGTAATAAACATAATGGCTAATGAAAATGAGGTTTTAAAGAGTGTTTTCCAAACATTTATATATAAGCTTAACTTGAAGACTTAGGGCTTGTTCACTTGAATACAACCATGCTCTCAGGGTTGTGATTATCCTTTCCCTTTTCCCCGTTTCCCCTTTTCCCTTTTCCCTTTTCCCTTTCCCTTTTCCCTTTCCCTTTCCCTTTCCTTTTCCTTTGCCTTCACTTTCTGTAGTGTGAATAATTGCTTAACAACAAACCCTATCTTCTGACTTGTAAAGAGGAAATGTTATTGTTTTGCAGAACAATCAGTACATTTAAAATGCTGCTTTCCAAGATATGCTAAAATCTTGATGAGATTAGTCACTTTTATTAGCAATTTTTGTACTAATTAGCAAATAAATGATGTTATAATAGATCTGACTCATCTACAGTAGTCATTACTAAAGAAGTATAAAAAAAAAAATTTTGGCTCAATAGATAAATGGAAAAAATGGAAGAAAAAGTATTTTAGAATGGCTTAATCAGGTCAACATGTTCCATTTCAGTGTATGATACTATGAAGAAGAAAACCAAAGTAATGGAAGCTATAGACTTTTCCTATGCATCCTTGCCAAACAGGAGGCACAAGGAATTAATATTATGACCAATCTGTTTTCTAAGTTTCTGCTGGTTATAGCACAGAAACTTGGGCTCAGTTCTCTTCGTTATTCTGAGCCAGCACATTACATGGAAAAGTAAAACAATCTGAGCGTAACAGTTACACTGAAAAGTGTGTTGCTCTCATTCCATTCTGCAGTCTCTTCTTTGATGTGTTAGTATCAAATCCAGGCAAGTTAAATTAAATTAAATTAAATTAAATACTAGATTTGGAACTTCTCCTACTCAGAAGTAACTCTTGTGAAAGGTGTTCAGTGGCACTTCGCAGATTGTTCAGTGACAGTTTATGGAGAACTGAAAGTGGTCTTCAGTGTCCTGGGAAAGGGTCCCTAGCTACTGAGCATGTTTGAAGAAAGAGGATATTCCTTTCACTGTGCAGTTATGCTCTACCAAAATGTTTCACCAGAATCTACTCAGTGAATTCAGTAAAATACATAGCTTGTTTCTCAATGGCCAAAATTGAGGTTTAAAGTCCAATATGTTGTCAAAATCTGAAACTCAGCTGCCTTTGTCACTGTTCTGTTAATGAAGTCATTACAATGTTGTTAGATGAAAGTTATGGTTAGCCATAATTGCTGGTTTTAAAATTGTTTTATTCTATTATTCAGAATTAAAGTGTTCATTCCTATAATATAGTTTTCCTAAGTTCAATATCTATGAGCTATTTTGAAAATACTTTTATAGTTTCCTTTATCTGCTGTAATTTCTCTTCCTAACTTTGATTTTTACTTCTCTTAGTTTCTTGGCACTGTCTCATGTTGATGAAGCTACACCTTTTCAGTGCGTACCAGTGATTATTTTATGTTGCTCTTTTTGAGGATGCTTCACACTAAAATTAACATTTTTTTGTTATACTGAAAACAGGGCCATGCCTCCGTGTGACGCTTTAGGGCGAAAAGCATAAGTAGATTGTTCAATTTGACTTCTGTTCATAGCTAAATACTGTATTCTACATAGCCCTGTAAAACACTTGGATGATCAGATGCAAAGCTAGTTTTCTGGATAAATGATTCTGTATCTCCATTTCTGCCTGCATGGTTTGTTGATGACTAATTCTGACATAAGTACAATACATCTGAGCCAATAATCTTTTTTTACATTGGTGATCCTTAGTCATAAAAATAGTGTCTTGCAAGCAGCCACATAAGATTGAAGAGAAACATCACTTATTCAATGCTGGGTGGTAGATAATGTGAAATTCAGGATGTAAGATACTCTTTTTCAATTACAGTTTGCAGTGCGTATTAGGCCAAGTTACCCCAACCGGCACAGAGCTCAAATTCTGTTTTGCTGTGTTGCCAGCAGTCACTGTACCATGGCAGTAGTAAAAAGGTGACATTTTGGAGAAAGAACAGTTGGCACATCTGTTGTTATGTGCCTGCGCACATCTTGGGAAACGCAGCAGTCATTTAGCTGGGGCTTGTTCAGACACTAGCAATAGAAACAGCTATGGAAATACACTGAAGTCATGCATTTTCTGGTACTCTGTTCACACAGAGTCCCAGAGTGGTATTACCAATTTTTTCAGCTCTAGTAGCACCCTTCAGATTTGATAACAGAAGGAAAGTTGTTCCAGTTTTACATGTTTTCATTCCTATCCAGCTGCCTTTCTGCAATTAGTGGCAGTGGGGAATAGTCTAAAACCCAGCAATGGAAAAACGAACCAGGGTGGTGGTGGACAATAAATAAATTTTCAATTTACTGTAGAGGACAAAAATTGCTGATTCAATTTGTGTATATGAAGCCCTTAAACAGCTAAGAAAGCCGTGAGCCCTCATGCATGTATCTGGAGTCACATTTTTTTTTTTAATATTTCTTGACTTCAGATTACCAGAATACCGCACAAACTTTTTGAATGAATGCTACCTAAAGAAAGCAGTAAAATTCTTAGAAGCTGTAGAAACTTACAAGTGAAGAAAGATTATATGAATGGTTTTGAAATACTTTTGACATCAGCTTACAAATATTTGAATTTCATACACACCAAGGAAAGATTGATACCATGGGGCTATAATGATGAGTGAAATGATGAAATTCATAAAAGGATATGTGAGACTGAAATTGGGGAAATACTCCCTACTGTTCTGGTATTTCAGTTTGCAGAAAAGTCTGCTGAAGAAACAGTCACTTAGGACTTCCAAAACTGGAGGAGATAAACTTTGGAAAACTTAGCAGAGGACAAGTTACACCACTGAGATCTGAACAAGTGAACAGCCCTTTCTATATTCTTGCTTCTATTATAATATTTCTGTATATTTTTTTCTATTTCGGTGCTAAAAGGGGAAGCTTTCAACTTTAATCGCCAATATGATCCTTATAGAACCTATTATTATAAAATAAACTGGTTTAGCAGGTTTAACTGGTTTAACTAAATATGCTTTAAAGGAAAGTTTACGTGTTTGTTTGGGGACTTTTATGTAACCAGAAAATCATCAAGAATGAGGCACATTAGAAGCCTAGGCCTGTGAAAGGAGCAGAACATATTTTTAGCAGTGCTTCATAATATGATGTCTAATCAAAACTCAAGAAACTCAAGCATCATTATACGGCATCCTAGAACATGATGCCATATTCCAAACATCTGGTCACAACCATCTCCACCAAAAATTGCCTCCAGAAAGTAATACCTAAAATGTCCTGGTTGAGGTGGTAGTTTTATTAATCATTATAACTTTTTTTTCCTCTAAGAACAAGAAAATGAAAAAAATATAATAAACGATAAAGTCACAGCTTCATGCAAGAGCAAAACCAAGACATTTCAGTGTCGTGCCAAGCAAGAGAAAATACTTTATGTTGCTGTCAGAGTTACTGCATTTATTCCTCAAAATTATGCTATTATTTTAATAAAAAAATAAACATGAGATTTATTTATTTCTTCTTTAAAAGAATATGAGGTTTATGTTTAAAGAAATTTCATTTTCGTTCCAAGAGATCCACAAGATGAAAAAAAATATCCTAAATGTTTTAGGGAACAACTGTAGAAGGTAGTGTTTACACATCTTTTATGTCAGATTTTGAGAAAAATTCTCTGATGGTTGATGGTATAAAGATAATTTCTATTAACATTGTAGGCTGGCATTAGCAGTTTGTTTTTATATTACCAAGAAATTTATTTGAGCTCCATGCAGCTTATAACAAAACCATAATTTTAATTTTGATCTTCTTCAGAGAAGTGAGTTCTGTTAAGTACTAAAGACTGTCATTGCTATAATATTTGAAACTGCAGAGATTTGCAAAGGTTCCTCCTCCCACAGGCTTTGGCTATATTTGTCAACCCAATGAAGACTGTAGGGTGAAATCCGAGGAGTGCTGATCCCATGTATCTCCTGCTGACATCAGGAGGAGCTTAGCACCTATCAGCATCAAAGAGTTTTGTTACTGCAGCTGACTCTCACTAATGCAAAACAATTAAAAATAATAGCAAATGGAACAAAACCCAAATGATGCAATAGATTCTGGGAAAGGTTTTGAGGATACTCTAAAAATTCAGAATCATCTTATTTTTACATGTCAGATTTTCAGTTGTGACCAGACTGTATCAGTAAAATGTGAAACAGAATTAAATTCAGAATCAAAGCTGAAGTAAAATGTGTAATGATGACTTTGAAAAGACTGGCTGTGATCTATATAAAAATTAATGCAAAGTCAATCTGAAGTAGCACTGTGAAAGGAATCAGCGTTGTCTCTTGTGTCAGTACTTTTACATTTAAATGACATGTGCATCCCTGGTGAACGTTTGAGCGTTTACTTTCTGTCCACCACCTAACTATTTGCTCTTTGACACAGGAATCATGTTTTTACCTGTGTTTCTGTGACTTTACACAATGGAGGTGCTGAACCATAAGTGAAACTCCAGTAAAACACATAAAGAATAGCATTATTTACACTATTGAGTCCCACATACGCTTTTCTAAGGATTCCAATTTTAAGTGTCAAATCTAATTAATGTTTGATTGTCAAATCTCGGTTCTTTCTGCTATACTACTTCTTGTCCTTAGCAAGAGGTTCATTACTGTGGTCTGGTGTGTTTATTAGTTTTATCTGAGTGGTCTGGATTCACTTTGGGGGAAGCTGATTGAATATCACCTGCCTATTTTAGAGTTGGCATATTTGCACTTGGTTGTGCCTGGAGTCAGTGTAGCTTGGACTTTGTGTTAGTCCTATACTATGCTTTGATATCTTTTTAGATGAATCTATGCAGAAGTCCTAAATTTATTTGTCCTCAGGAGAGTCAAGAGTCCAGAAGCCCTGTAGATAAGAAATTACACCAGAGATATTTTCTAGTCATAATAAAGACATAGCTAACCCTGCTGGTAACTGGAATCAGAGTTGCAATACCACATTAAAACTAAAGTATGAAAATGAATCACAGGAAGTCCAAGATCAAAGATCAGACCTCTAAACTATGATGGAATAAGTCAGACTTTGCCACAGGGCATAAACATCAACCTTCACTTTCCTTTGAGAGCTCCTGCAGACGCCAGGGCTAACAATAACTCAGCTTTTCAACTGTACAGCCGCCAATGTATAAAATCAGCCAAGTTCTCTCTGAAGTGGACTGTGTCTCATCTTTACTGCCAGCTGTCCTTTCAGCCTTTAAAGTGTTCAAAATACATTGTTATGGAGAAAATCACTGAAGCATGAGCTGGTATACGAGCTTTTAAAGTTCTGTTCATTACTTTCCAGTCCTGACCGCTGCTTTTCTTTGCAGAAAGGCAACCTATCTTCTCTACCACTAGCTTGTAATACTCAGCCTTCCATGCCCTCTTCTTCCTGATTTCCCTCGTTCCTCCCACTTTCTTTTCTGTCTGATGAGACATCTTCAAAGACAGGACTATGTGTTCATATAAAAATTGTGCCAAAAGTTGCAACTTGCACATGGCAGCTTGCAATGTGCAATCTGCACTTGCAGACATGCAGCTTCATGGGGAAGTATCAGGTGTTACTGCAATGTCCACCTAACTGGACATCCATAGTTGCCAACTGTGTAGAACAGAAACATATACAAACATAAAAAGTGTTGGTTTTTTTGTTTTGGTTTGGGTTTTTTATCTAATCATATGGTGGAATTGCAATGGCACCCAGCTAATTTTCATAAAGTTTCCTCCTTAGACTGCACAATCCCTCCCAGAGGGACACAATGGGACTTGAGCTATAGCCCACTTTATAGTAAACATATAATTCTGAGGAAATTCCTCTATCCCTGCAAGAAATAACTTGTCATGGATTAAAATGCACTCTTCATTTACATGCAGCTACCATCAGCTGCCTAGCACTACACAGCTGAGCAAAGCCTACCCATGTAGGTAAGTCATTGATAGCATCGTTTTCCTGGAAAGAGTCAGGCTTGCTTGTGAAGGTATCTGCAATATTATTGGCCTGTGTGAAAATTATTCCTTTTTGTACCATTACGTGAGGCCCAGAATTTAGGTAATTGGAATTATTAGTATTTTAGGTCTTGTTCTTAATTTGTAGTGTATAAGCCATTTCTTCATAGTTTCAATATGCTGAAACTGAGTTATTGTGCCACCTCTATCTGTTTTCATGTCTATAGCCAAGAGATATACCAAAGATCTATAGCTCCTTACTCAATAGATCAGTGCAAACATGAATTTAGCTCTACTAACTTAGTAGAAATGACTAATCATTTATCTTCTGATCCATTGATCAAATACATTTTCTTTGTCAAAAGCCTCTTCGCACAGTCATTACCTGTTTTAATAAGATATGTAGTGACAAACCTGAAATTTCCCCAGTCTAAAAGAACTTTGCACATTTTAGGAAAACTTTTCAGGTCAGTGGGATTCCAACAACAGCCAGAGTCTTTCCATAAGGGTAAGTAGAATTAATCCCAAAGTAATGCTGGTGTCAATATTTAAAAGTGTCGGTGACACCCTCACTTTTGAGATGGACATTATATGAGATAATTTGTCAAAGGCCTTTACCATCAAATCTGGAGACTGGAGAGGTGATTTGAAATTAGTATGTGCAATATACAGTACAATTTGTTGCCTTGTTTCTTGCACTGTTTGTGAAATAACATTTTTTAGAGTGTTTTCAAATCAGGGAAGAGTCTTTATATTCTGTCTAAATTTCATTATCTCTGAGATGGATACATAGCAATGGATGATGCTGAAGCAGGAGCAACAGGATCTTTTAAACTTAAATCAGCAATCAACTGAATTGTGTAAATGTGTTGTATTGTTCTAATAATAATTTTTGTCAGCTCTCAATTGGGAGAAAACTTGATGGCAACTTGAAGGAATTGCGGGAATGTAGTTCAGTTAGTCATATCAAAAAGATCCCAGGTGCATCACAGTCTAATCTGGCTCTAATGGTATTTAGCATGGTTTCACAGCAGTTGCACAGATCAGACCTAGATAATTTTTGAATGTTTAGTTCACCCAAAAGAGAAATTTCCAAGTCCTTTACCAAAACTTGTGAGATCATTGTTCATATAAAGCAGCTGGACACACACAACAGAAATAAATACTCCAGGCTGTTCTGTTTTGTAGATGACATAAGCCAAGGTCTCCTTTCGCTGATCTTGATGGGCTGCTCAGGTAAATGATAAAGATCTGATGAATTAAAGACTAATAGCTAACAGATGTACAGACGCTCTCCACTCTATTAATTAATGCTGCTGTACATTATGTGGAACTAATGCAAATTACTGTGTGCAGAATGTTTACAGATTAGAATTGTGCTCAGCAACTCAGTGAGAACCTCAGTAGAAGTTTTTCCAATATATTAAGAAAAGTACTTTGAAGGAACTAGTAGGGTACAGTCACTGTGGCATTTATTCATGACCTTTAGGTTCTAATTAGTTCTCCTTGCTTAAGGAAATTTTTATTCAGTTTGAGTCAGTTAAGGCTGCATTTTATCTTTACTTTTAAACAGGTAAGATAACATTTAATTTTTCTACTGTTAAAATATTACAAACCCAGAAAATTGGTATTGCTGATGAAAGAGTCTTCTGTCTCAAAAGGCTTATTTAATTAAGTATATCTAAATATAGACATATAAACTGTGGCACTATAAAAACTCATACTCTGGTACCAGTATGTCATTCATTATATTGCAAGTTTTTCAGACCGCTAAATTTTTTTTTTCATTCACTTCTCAAAAATGATGATTTGTCCAAATATGACAACAAATTGTTTCTTTTGCTATTCAAAAGAGTTCAGGCCCAAATGAGCATTTAAAGGGAACTCAATGATAAGTTGCAAATTGCCATGGAAATTAGTCTTGTGTCATCAACCAATTGTCACTTTCACGTAAATATTATGCATACTAGAATAGAAATATTCTCAATTTTTTTTTTCATAATGCAAAAATATGTTAGAACAAATTAATTATTGAATTTGGAAAGTGTCTAACAATTGCCTGTATCCAGCTTAAACACTTGAGCTGATTCTTAAGGTGAAAAAAAGAAAAATATTGGTAGTTAAAAGAGGAACAGTGAGCAAAAGAAGTGCACTTCACCTGATGCTCAGAAGTTACGTGTGATATGTACAAGACAGTGAGATGTGGTAGAATCAGTAGCAGAAATTAATTCAAATTTGGTGTAAACTTGTGTTTGTACCACACATATGGGATCACGGGAACCGGGATTATGATATTTAGACTCCATGTTTAAGCAGTGCCATTTATAATGACTTTGGTAAATAAGATTCTCATATCCAATAACCAAAGCCAGCAAGTTAAGCAGGGTTATTATTCTTCTTTCTGACTAAAAATATATACCTATTGAAAGACTCTTTGCTTACTTGCTGTTTAAGGGAGTCAAAGTCTGTTTTTACATGCTCTAAGTGTGAAAATAATTTATTTCATCCTCATCATAAACACAGATATATCTGCTCAGTATTATTAATGAGCAACTTGTAAGCAGAAAAAAAAAATAAAAGCTTTTTTTTATTTTGTAATAAGGCCTGTACTCCATTTTGTATATCAGTTATGAAATTAAGTTTGATCATTAAAACTACCTCCCAGTCATTTGTATTAAATACAGTATTTTAATAATTACTATTTTGGATCTTGAAACAGCTAGTTTATTGGAGGCTTCCACTCTGATTTCAGGGCTTCACAGTAGTATTGGGCTACTATGAAATGAAATAAAAGCAAACAAAACCTGCAGTAATAATCTGCTACAAAATCAAACTGCAGTGTTTATAACTCCACTTGATCCCTGGTGAGGAGTGTGTTAAATTTTTATTTGACATAGCCAAAAACTCCGAAGCCTTTGCCAGGATTGTAGAAGGGAACAACCACTTGAGGTTTGGGCTGCCTGCAATCAAATAATTAGCTTAACTGAGTAGCAGAAGTTCTGGGATGAGGTTATTTATGACCTAATTGACAGCCTGCACTGGTTTACCATAGGAAAGGGATAAAGAGTATCTAATGGGAGAAAAAGCTACCCTTAAAATGGAACTATTAGAGCTATAAAATTACTTGGTTTGCATATTTTCAATCTTCTTGAATTTATGGTTCCTTTGCTGGGAGAAATTTAACCACTGTCTGCTGAGGAAAGGTTATTTTTTTAAAAAAAAATTCTTTTGTGTCAGCATCCACAATTCCCTTGTAGTACATTGTTTAACATCTCTACATTCTGCTTTTAAACATGATAAACAGCCTTTCACACCGGATCTAAGAATTGTCCTGATCCAAATTCTTTTCTCTCCTCAAATGTCTGTCAGTATGTTTAATATGAGATATCAAAATATTTGTAATTAAGATCAGTTCAGGATCCTAAACAAGTTTTAAATTTTCTCTTCCAAAGCTGCTTGTCTTCTGGTTTCTTGTATGTAAAATAAAAGTAGTGACACATTATTTCCTGTAAGTGCAGTTCTGAAAATAAGCAAAACAAGCTCTATGAGCATTCAAAATAAAGGGACCTTTGGATTAGCTATGTAAGTCTTCTATTCATCTATGATATTTATTAGCATTTATAATAATTTATAATAAATATTCTTCAAGTTCTTGAGAGTCTTGAATTAAAACATTATTATTAATAAGTCTCATCTGCAGTTTTCAAACAAAGAAACAACAAAGCTCATTTATATAACTCTTTTCAGTAACTCATGTATGGTATACATTATTACATATTTAACACCTGTTGTCTTCTGTTTTCCTTGATTGTAAAGTCATCAGCAACATAAACATAAGTATTAGGATTTAAAGCTGAGTAAGTAGAATTTGTTGACAGTTAAAGACCTTAAAATAGCCTGTTACAGCTTCTGGTAGCTGTGTAACAAACATACACAGGATTTCCTCTGCTCTACTCCTCAGCTGAACCCAAGCTGAACCTTTTTTTTTGACAGAATCAGCTGATCAAAAATGAGCAGCTAAAATGAAAGTAATTTTTCAAAAGAGGACATGATAGCCATGTCAGAAATCAGCACTTGAGCTTTGGTTAACTATTCTGAAATAACAGTGAAACTACTTCCCAAAAGCGCTAGATTTATCAAACCATAAAAATAACTTTTCCAGATATTTCTCCCCATTTGCTAAGGAGATTAATGTTTACCTCTATTAGGAAAGAAATCGCTTTCCTGTCAGTTCCACATTCCCTTTCTTGGTCTTTCTCTCTGTCCCAAAGAAAGTATGGAGCTGCAGTGTTGGATTTTTTATTTCAAACCTATAACTTTCATGTATTTGAGCAATTGTTTGTGCATTGTAGGACTCTCCCAGAACCTGTATTTAGTTACAGTGCCATTTACACACTTTTTGAGTAGTGACTAAACATAGGGGAATAAGAACATCCCTCTTTTAATAGAAGGATTCATGTTCAATTCTCTGTGGGCTTGAAGTCTTCTGTGCTGCTCCATACTCAATTTCTCCAGCATTTCTCCTGTCTGTTCATTAATGGTAGTGAAATATATATGGCTATAGAAGGATATATGTGTTGGCAGGACAGAAGGGAACAAAATAAATTACAGTAGTTTAATTTTCAGTGACCACAGATCTTTCTGAAGAAACTGGTGATCTGCAGCTGTAGGTTCTCATGAGTGCTACCCCAGCTTTAATGGAAGTGACGGAATTCCCTTTTCTCTCAGGTGGATATAATGGCAACATCACTTAGGAGCCTTTTGGCTCATCTGAGCTCATACAAACAAAACTAAGAGGGATGAAGATGGATTTACACTCATATGTCTTCCATTTTAAAAAAAAATTAGCAGCTGTTCCCTGCCAAAACACCTTACTGCACTGAAATTAAATTATCTATTTAGGCAAAAATATTTGGCCAAGATATTGACAGATTTTTGAATAGAGTGGCACACATCAGGACTTTCTACAGTTAGTTGGTTTAGCTGCTGCTCTAGGGAAACTGAACAGCTAGAACTGGTACTGGGGTTGATATGGTGTTTTTTCCAGTTCATGCTGCAGAGGATTTTGAGTGCTCCGTCTCTGTCACCTCTCAGTGTGGTCTGCCTATTAAAGAAATTTTCTTGTGTTCCCTTTGATACAAAGCTGATTGTAAGGAGCAATCAATAGAATATGTTCAGAGCTGATAAATGGGGTGAGTAGTATGGAAAATAGAGTAGGTTGATAAACTGTGAAAGGAGTGTGTAGAAGAGGGAGTGGTAGTTGCAGAATCAGAACTCTGAGTCTTATATGGTGGAAAATGGTAAGCCAGAAAGGTGTCCAGAAAGGGTTTGATTATTTACATCAGAGCTCCAGGCTAGGAAGATGAAAACCAGCTGTGTTTTGAGTTGGAGATGGAACCATTTCTGTCAAATAGACTAGAACTGAAAGGATTGTTGTCAAGATGGCAGATTATAATGGGGCTTATATCTTGCAATTTTGTTAGTAAGACAAAAATCATACTATGTTAGGAAGCTTTGGGACAATGAGTTTGGTTTTGCTTTCTCCCTTTTAAAATTTTATTTTCTATGATGTATCCACTCTCTAGTGACCCTTAGAGGTTCTCACTCTTAATTATTTCATTTCTTGTGGTTGCTTTTAATATGTAGTAGAATATTCAGTCAATGTAGTACATCTATTTTCTTATGTGTTATTTATTTTCCAAAGTACATAATAGCTTATGAGAACGAGGACCTACTACTGTGATTGCTGTTTCTCCCGCTCCATTAACCCACAAAAAGCTCAATTTCTAATAAAATCTAAATCCATTTCAAAACCAATTAATATCTAATATTAATTCATATTTGTAACACTCTTAAATAAGATATGATATATAATATTTGGTTCAGTACATGCATTATTTCTATAGAAATATAGACTGCAAAATCTTTCTGGGAAATTATTGGGAGGGATTGTTTGTGGAGTTTTTTGATTAAGTATCCCTAATCAGTTCCATTAATCTTCATTCTCTAGATGAACATGTACTTTCATAAAGTGACATGATTGGGTTATTTTTTACTGGTCAAATCATTCATATTTTAAATTGCTCTTCTGTCAAATATTGTTTGGGTTATTTTTTTATTTTCATTCAACATTCACACATTTAACTTAGGAACAAACAATATTTTTGAAGAAGATTCATTCTCCTCTTGACTGCACTGCAGAGAAATATGAGTTCCTAGACTAATGATAACATGTATGCTGAAATTGTTATCTGTTATATACTGTACCGACTAATTGCTGCGGATGTTTTGAGTAAATCCTGGCTTGACCAATTTTCTCTTCTTCCATGTTTGTAATTCCAGTGTGAAGGTCATGAGACAATGTAGATTTCTTGTGGGTGGAAATTGCAAACAAGAACTTTTGCACTAATATTTTTATTATCATTATTATCTGTGGATAATACAACATGCACATATTATTAATAACTGTCCTTTGCTTTCTTGGAAATATGATAAATTTTGAGTGGCATCAGCTTCAAAGGTTGCATGTGAAGTGGCATATGTCAATAAACTCCAAACATAGAGTGGTTTGGGGCCTTTTATTTTTTGTTGTTGTCACATGCAAATTAAAATGGAAAGGAATGTTAGAATAATTTCTTTCCAATCTTTTATCCACATTCTCATATAAGGTAAATTTACTCCCTGTGAATTTGCATACGGGATATAGGATTGAGAATGCTTCTTCCTTAAAATCAAGAAGATTCACTTTGGCGAAATCAACACTGATTTTTTTCTCTCTCAAAAGGGAAACAAAGCCTGTTGGTTAGTGTAAGACAAGTCAGACTTACAAATGCCAGTCATGTGATGCTTTCTTTGCTTTCCCATATGCAATTTCTACCACAGGGAATAAATGACTGACACATCACCCCCTACCATCATAACAACTGTCATGCAACACCATTATTTTTCAAACATTAGTGGCATCCCTCCAGCTGGCCATAAGGTTGCAGACACATTTTTTAATCATTACTTTGCCCATTGCAGGAAGCTAACGTCATGTCATTTAATGTGTGCTCATGATGAATTTCACTTTCTTTTATAATGAAATGGAAGCTAATGAAGCACAGCACAGTTGTGGTGAATTAGGCAGCAGTAGAACAAGGCAGGAGAATACCCACTTATTGACATTATCAAATCTATCTTAAATGCATTGACTTTTAAACCAGTGCTTATTCAATTATTAAAAAGGGACCAGAGGAGCATACTGTTGGCTTCATAAGGAAGAAGATTGTAACAGCTCATTAGTTATTAATTAATTGACAATCTCACTGCTTAATATCTTTACATTTAATAAATACTTCTGCACCCAGTATCTTACTTCTATCCATTTTATTTTTCATCAACATGGAAAATATGACATTTTATTTCTTCTGTCCACACATATGACAGGGACTAAATGGTCATGTTTTAGTAATTTGTATTAAGATACTTACAGTATCAACTAAGATACTTATAAATTATTTTTGAAATTAGTAAATAATTTTTCTACATGCAGTCAGCCATCACAGTGAAATATATCTCTGTTTTTTTTACTATAGATTAAATTTAGGTGTTAATCCTGTCTTAAGCATACCACAGGTTTCCTGAATAGAAACTTGTGGGGAAGGACTGGGGGAAATGGACCCCACAAGGAAAACAAGAGGCTGTGACGAAAATGCCCAGAATAGAATGACTTTGACAAGAATGATTCACAGGCAAACCTGTTTATTCTTCCACAGACTATTGCTTTACTGTAGTTTTTACTCAGAGCATATTTTTTTGCTGCTGTTTTATACCCGATCCTTCCAATTCACAGGAAACATGCTATTGCTCTTATAGTATCTTGAAAAAAGGAAGCATGAAAAGCATGTGTATTCAGGAATGTAATGCCTTGCTTTCATGCATTCATTTCACTGCTAAAACACCTATTGATTTTTTTTTGAAGGCAGATTTTTGGGGAGGTGCAAGAAAGACTCTAATCACTCCTATGCATGTGACCAGATAAACATCCTCAGGGCAATGTGACACAGCAGCAAATATGACTGTAGACATACTTCTTATTTTTTGGTACTAGTGGACTTTTTTAAGATCCTCTAATCCTATGGACTGCTGTGAACAGAAGTAGAACTGTGCTGCACCATGGCCTATATTTGCTAATTTTTGTAGTCGTAGGTCTGTCCTGGTGAGAGTATCTAGATGATTGGAAGGGCAGGAGAGAAGGAACAGTTTGAACTGTACATACTATAAGATAGTATTTTTGCTTTAAAGACAGACAAACAAACAGACAAAAAATTCATTCTGACTGCTGTAGGTGAGTCTCACAGATTTTGTAATGTGTTATCTGAACCATTACTGCCTTCCAGCACATAGCTATAATTTGCCCTAAGGATACAAGAAACCCATTTCATATGAGTAGCTTCTCTCAAAAGAGGTTTTCCTTTTCCTCATTACATTTTATTCTTGCTTATCTTACCAAGTTTATATATGGGTGATCAAAGGAAATATAGAGAATCTAAGAGGGTAGATGCAGCAATGACGAGTCTCTAGGGCTGGAAACTTTATGCGATAACTTCTTAAATAAAGTCATGCGGTCTATTCCAGCAGCTGGAATAGATTGTCTGACCATAGTCACAGAGTGACTATTGTATTTTCCCACTGCTGAAAAAGTCAGTCACTCTCTCACCTTTCCTCCTGGCCAAAGGGTCCTCCTTCTTCATTCAGCTCACCCCTAAGAGAGCTGATTCAATTCAGTATTTTGCCTGAAAATTAATCTAGCAACAAAAAAATTGTTGGTGTTTCTGCTGGGTTTGGAAGCTGAATTATCCTACAAACCTCTGAGATTCTAGAGAAAATGACAGGAAGAAACATTTCCAGGACACGGGATAAAAAAAACAGCGCACATAAAAACCCAGTTCCTCCAAATCTAGGGCCCCAAAATGTAAAATAAATCAATAAATACAAAAATCCTGGGTTTTTTAGCATTATACATATGCCCCCCCGCCAAAAAAAAGAAAAGGAGAGAGAAAAAATAAAGGAAAAAAAAAAGGAATAAATCCTGCCTAATAGGAAATTACAATGCATACATAATAGGAGATAATTTGAGAGGGGAAGGAGGAGAAAGAATAATCAGAGCACCAAACGTTAGCAATTAGTCTAAGCATGGTTATTTCCATATAATGTCTCTCTACTCATTTGTGAGTAGAAAGCTTCTCTAGAAGTCAGTTCCAAACAAGAACCTAATTTTAGGCATTTTGATTCACCTCAGGAGGAATCTGACCTCTTTCTGTACTATAAATGTTGAAGAGACTAGGAGACTAACCTTAGGCTAATGTTAACCTTGTGTTTGCCTTCCAGTGACTTCAACAATGTGCAAATCAAATTCTAATGAGAAATGCTAAGAATTAATCTAATCAGTTCAAAATTCAGCTTTGGTAATTTTTAGAGGATTCTAGATTTCAGAAAGTGATTCAGGAACCTATACTTGGATGCGGTTGAAGAAACTTGTATTTGTTGGCATTGATTTCCTTTCCCCTCAATATACACGCATTTCCCTGGAGGACAATTCAAGAATGTTTATAATGAGGCAAAAAGTTATCAGCAACTGGAAAACAGAAGGCATAATTTGAGCCAGTAAACACAAAAATGCCTGAAATTACATCTGTTTGTTCTAGGGCTGGATTTGACCTTAGATGTCCTAAATTCTAGGAGAACGTTTTTTTTTCCCCATGTTTCAATTTCTTAAAATTTTGCTGTTATTCTCACATGAGGTTATATGGATCACTAATATAACTCCTGTACACTGGTACAATCCCTGTGTCTCTTTTTCCTTTACTGACATTTTTCCTACATTTCTATACAGAAGGTCTTCGTGCTGTAAAACATCTTCTTGGAGTCCATTGAATTTGTTTCTATAACAATACAGCGTGATGCAGTTTTGTCAAAAATGAAGTAGCTTGTGTTCAATATATTGCCCCAAATCACAAATTAATTCAGAATTGAGATATCAGCTCTCTTTGCACATTTGGAAAATTTGAGAAATTTCATCATAGAATTCATATCTGGATGAGTTTTGAATGTTCTTCTTCAAAGAGTGAGTATGCAGATCTACCTAGCTCAAGAGTAAATATCATGCTCTATGAGCTGTAACCTGTGAACATCTCAGAGTTCCTAACATTAGTATTGGGTAGATCACTAACTCTGATTTTAGGCTTTTTTATTTAGAAATCTCTGCTGTACCATTGTATTCTTTAACTATGATGAAACAAGAAACTTCAGCACATGTATAAAGTAAAATAATACCTAATTCTAAAGATAGAACTCTAGAATAAAATGTTCAAAAAATATTTTCAAAAAAAGTTCCAGGATTAGTTTATATGCTGACTTGAAAGCAAGGCTATAGTTTTTTTTCCTCTTCCGTTATGGTTTTTAAAGAGATAAAAATGGCAAGTCTGTAGCTTATACTGTCTCAACTCAGATTTAGCTTTCCCTATTTTTATTTATTTTTTGTAACAGCCTACTCACCAGAAAGATATATAGTTATAGATATATAGAAATATATAGGTAAAATAAGAGGAAAACTTTCAGTCAGCTGGGATTTATCTGTTTTACATGTTTTATAGCACATCTACTCTTGTTCATGGCGTGCTCAACATTAAAATTTTAATAATGATTTTATAACACCTGCATGGCTTTATCAGCACTGTATTATCACCAAATTCTAAAGTAACTCCTTGTGTTTGCAAACACACATTTAGACATAAGTTTACACTTGTGAGTAGTTCCCTGACTTTCGATGAACTCCCTGCATGAGTAGTTTTGTGTATATACACAAAGATTTGCAAATCAGAGCTGAGAAATGTACCCAGAGTTAGGTTTGAACAAAAAAAAAAATCAACTTTTTTGCCTAAATAATATTTTCTTTATATATAGGACATGGGAGAATGGCTCTAAACTGAAAGAAAATGTGTTTTGATTGGATATTAGAAAGAAATTCTTTACTGTGAGGGTGGTGAGGCACTGGAACTGGTTGCCCAGGGGAGCTGTGGCTGCCCCATGCCTGGGAGTGTTCAAGGTCAGGCTGGATGAGGCTTTGAGCAACTTGGTCTAGTGAAAGGTGTCCCTATTCATGGCAGGGGAGTTGGAACTAGAGGATCTTTAAGGTCCCTTCCAACCCAAATTATTCTATGATTCTCAAAAAAGCTATTTTTGTAGTCATTACTTTGCATCATTGCAGCTTTTTAAAGTTTTTCTAGTTTGGCATTTTTGACTGGAAAAAACGTAATCAAGGCTTGATTCTCTAACAGCAAACTTCTGTGCTTGTGTTTACATTAAAAATTATGGCCTGAACAATAAATATTTTTTTAAATTTTAGCATTCCTTTTTTATTTTAAAATTCAAAATGCATAATTTATTTTTTAAAAAATATCTCTAATTTTTTTTTTAATGTTGACTTCTTCAAACATAAGTAACTTTTCAGACAATATTTTTCATAATATCTGAATATTTGATTCTTGCTTACTGAGGATGAAATCTTCTCTTGTTCTGTTGGTGCTAAATTGGCATTATTCCACTGTATCAGGTAAAAATCAAAAAATCTCATATGGTCCTGGCACAAATGTCATTTTGCATATAGTATGACTTAAAAATTACTTCAATAGCCTTTTAAGTTTTTAGAAATCTAAGATTTTTAAAGAAGTCTTAAAATAAGAAGAGAATGGGATAGTGGAGACTTTTTGAACTATTATAGAACAAGCATCCACTTGCAATTCTTATAGAGAACATCAAACTGGAACATGTAGACCAAAATTGCAAGTGCTGTGTTCATTTAGTACTTTCAGTTTTCCTTGCATTTCCTTTCTTTACAATGAGGCTTCTTTCTCTAAATAGAAACCAACCTGTTTCCTTGGCTCAGCATCAGAAAAGTAATGCATCATTTCATATAGTGATGTGCTGAAGATGGCATGAATATTTAAAATATACAATCTAACTCTAAATCTACTTCCAATCTATGCTTGGAATTCCAAAAGCTCTAGAGATTTTTGAGCTTTTACAAAAGTATGAGTAAAAATACATGAATTACAAGAGAACAGAGCTAAAATCTTCGTGCCTATTCCTGGGCACTGGTCCCTCTTGTTTTAACACAAGTTTCTTTTGTCGAAACTTTGTTGTAAATTTTAAATCATAACTTATTTTTATTTGTCAGAAGAATATCAAAGTATAATTGTCTATGAAAATTAGTTCACACATCACTGTGTGTGTGTAAACTCCATTATTAAAAATATGCCACTTTCCAAATTTATGTTCACTTTTGTTAAAATTAATTTCTGTGATTTGATTTTGTTTGCCTTAAGTTAGAGCATTACCTTGTACAAAATTAGCATGTCTAATTGCATAAATATTTATTCCTAGATGATGTTCCATTTAACTCAATGGAATGGAATCACTTATTTTGTAAAGTGTGGAGTCAGTCTTGGGTCTCTCCATAATAGTAAAAATATATATCTGTTTAAATTAGTATCTTACAAGAAGCAAAATAGTTTCTAGCCAGACGGAAGCACCAAAGTGTTTTCTTATTTAACATTGGTTTTATATCCTTAATATTGTTTCTCCATTCAAGAAACAATTTCAAGTGAAATTCTGCCCATGCAGAAATCCCTTTCTAATTTCCCTCTGTGTCTCTGAGCATGAGCAATAGATGAAATCTGACTAAATTTGTCCCACCTCTGTTTTCAGCCATGAAAGGGAGAGACTGTTTGGATTTACATTTTCCATGTTAAATCAGGGATTAATCCGTAATTTGGGATTACAGTGTATTCAAAAGTTTTTATTAAATGAACATGGGTCTTCCAGAAAATACAAAAAGGTTTGAAAGACCTCACAGGGAAAAGGGAAAAACATGGGCCATGTAGAATTTAGCACTTCCTTTTCTATTTAGCAGGTCATAGTTCATCCCAAAAAATTCTTGAATAATCAATTAGCATAAACAATATCTCCCGCAAGATGCTTTAATAGAAAGGGTC
Source organism: Dendrocincla tyrannina (assembly GCA_035047865.1). Classification (NCBI taxonomy): domain Eukaryota; kingdom Metazoa; phylum Chordata; class Aves; order Passeriformes; family Dendrocolaptidae; genus Dendrocincla; species Dendrocincla tyrannina. The sequence goes on along the minus strand of JAWWMP010000116.1, from coordinate 31,856,530 downwards.
ATGTAACTTTGCTGTTGCACTATCTCTTAAGCCATTTTTACTGTGAGCCCGTGAGATTCCAGCCTAGTGCAGTAAGGAATTCACAGTGTGGCATGAGAAGAATGTGGCACATTATCCATGTGTGATAACCCAGCCCAGTGTAGTCACTGCCTGATGAACAGGCTGGCCTGTTTACAAAATGATCTTAAATAAGATCCAGCATCTTTGTTTACTTTGCTGTTACTCAGTTTCACTGCATTTCATACCATTCCCCATATCAGACCACTGTGAATGAACATACTTATTTGTATATAGCAGAAAATAAGTGTGCAAAAATTAGCGATTGTATGAGAAGGAGTATTAAAATCCTGTACACTTACTTTTCTATCTAGCAATGTATTTCTGAGATTTGGATGGAGGATCTTCCAGCAGTGACCTGGGGAACTGTTTCTTGTGATAATGGATTTAGGTTAACATTGCATAATGAACATAAGCATTGGCTTATAGGTAAGAGCTTAATCAACTATATTTCCTAAATTAGGATAGATTTAAGCATGTTAACTGATTTCCTGAAGTTGGGGGCTACAGTCTAAAAATGAAGTATTTTTTGAATGATAAATGTAATTTCGCAAAGTAGAAAGGTGTTCAAATTGAGCTTCAGACAAATTAGCAACTTGGAAAGGGATGGAAAAGTGAGAGGAGCCTTTGTGATGCTAGGCTGGTAGTTCTGCACTGACTTAAGTCTGTGTATTTCCTACCGTTTTTTTCTGAATGAAGTGGCAGAGAGGAAGACATGGGGAATGGAAAGATAAACTACTTGCAAGTATGCTTCAGTGGGAAAACACGGAATTTTTGTTGTCCCTGGTAATTATTGGCTTATCTTGCTTACCTTGTTCTACATTTCTTCAGCCTTTTTATGGGAAGGTTCAGAGAGTAATTTTTTTTTCCTAAACTGCAAACGGATATATGCCTTGTACAATTCTTCCTGTGGATGGATTTCATTCTGGAAACTCAGACAGTGTTGTCAGAAGCTAATGTATTAGAAGTCTGCAATATCAGCTATCAGAAAGGTAGTTCCTATCTGTCACATTAAGGTTATTTGCATAAATGGGCTCCTTGGTTCCTTGAAAGAAATAAACTGAGAGTTAGTAGTGGCTGAAGGGCACTGCAAGCAGCAAAAGAAGAGATTTATCTACTGACATCAAAATAATCATCTTAATTAACTGAAATTTGTATCCTTTGTGTTTAAATGGAATCTGATTTTTTTTATCCTCTTAAATGTATATAATCTTCATGCTTCCTGAAAACTTCCAGAAGATCTGTCACACAGCATTTCCTTCCAATCCTCTTTCTACTCTTTCATTTTCCTGTTGTTTGTGAGGAAGGAAGGACTGTTTGTCCTTGTTCCTTACATTTCAGTTCTTGGAAAGATAAAAAATAAACATTTCCATGTTTACCATGGAAAGGAGATAAATGTATCGTGCATCTTTACCTTTCTACATGAGTGTTGGAGCTTTCTCATTTTACACAGCCATTAATACAGTTCCAGACTATTCGAATACAGCTACCAATCACAATTAATTGGAGAAAATTACATGGTGATGTTGTAGGGTAAATAAATGGACAAAACACCAAAACCACAATTCATCTGTACCCTTTGACTTCCATCTGCTGGGCTGAAAATCCAGTTTGGCTGTCCAAACCATGCTACCTATGTTTCTTATCTTTGTTTTCGTACCAATTCAAATCTACAAGTTATCCAATAATATTGTTGAAAGATACTCTTCCTTCATCCAGGAGCTGATTTAACTTTTTGTACAGGCCAATGATTTCATCATGTGGGTGACTGTAGCTGCGAAATAAGCTTAGATGATTTTCATCTTATGTCTTTCGGAAAACTTAAGGGTTGGTTGAGCAGTCATGCTACTGACTCAATTTTATGTGTTTTATTAACCTCCAGAGCTTGCATGGAAAGAGAAGAACACTTCAAGATTATTTTTTCTTGTGCTGACTGATTTTAGGGAAGATCCTGTGCCTTATTTGGCTTCTTCTTTGAAGGCTTCTTTTTCACACCTTGTTTACTTTTATGCTATTGCCAGCAATCCTAGAGGCATTATATATGTAGGTAAAAGCCTGGTATTAATAGTACTAAGAACTGTAAAAGTTAATATGTGTATCAAGATCTATAGCTCAACTGACCAGTTTCTAAATCACTGACACCATGTACTGTAGACATACCCACTAATTTTATATGTTAATTAGTAGTTTGTCATTTGAAAACATATCTCAAACTATATTTCTGTGGTAGTGTAGCTCACTGAAAAACTTATGTACATGCTAGTTAAGACATAAATGGGAACTTGCAACCAGAGCTAGTGAGGTGTAAAGTAAATGACCACTGACGTAAATATCCAAGTATAGTGACTATACACCAGAAAGACAGGAGAAAAGAAAGGTTATTGAGGGGTCTTATTCATGAGTGACGCATGTGAATGTTGGTCAGTATATTCATCAGAAAGAGTCCATGGTGGATTTGGGGATTTACTGAAGTGCATGAGAGCCCATGTTAGACGTGAGGTAGGCAGCCAATGTTCACTGATGCCCAGGGCCTTTCATACCTGGGTTTATGTTTTAATTTTCATCTTTCCTCATTATTTGATCAGTTTCTTGTGGCCAGCAAAATATATATGTTTTTATTTGATCAAATACATATTCTAATCGATCATGTGACTCAGAAATACAGAAGTTATGAAATAATATGTTAAAAGGACAGCATTCATCAGAATAAAACATTTTCAGCATGTTAGAGGATATGCTATAATGATGAAATTAGAAGTAGAAGAAGTCATTGAGATGTAATGGTACAAAAGCCATTGTATGGCTGTTAGACTCCACTTAATGCGACCCCGATCTACAAATTCAGAAGAAGAAATGAGATTTCATTCCTAGCATATGTGCTAAATTCAATTACATCTAACTAACATGCTGACAGTGTGCTTTTCATTTCCTCATTCACAGGGAGACAATGTATTTAACCAGTTTAATTGTTCAACATGAAGTAAGGATGGGCATCAAACTAAAAAACCCCATCCATCCAATTCTTCATGAGCATTTAAAATACATGCTGCAGCTGATAACATTTTGTGTAAAGTAGAATAATTTTGAAAGTTTTTTTCTCATTTGTTACTTGTAAGAAAATATTTCTCTGAAAAATAAAACCTAATATTGGTTTCTTTAAATAAATAAAATATAACTAAAAAATCATGTCAAAATTATGCAAAAAGATGGTTTCAGTGCATAGCTGGAGTACAAATGGTGATTCAAATAGCTGTATTTTGTATTTAGATCCAAATTTTTGAACTCCACTAAGGTCAATTTGCTATATATTTAGTGTTACATACATTATACTAATGTTATTTTTGCTTAAAATGTTAGATGCCTTATCTACGATTCTGTTTGTAGCCCTATTTGCACATCCATTAATTACAACAGAAGATATATATATATTCATGAAATGAATTTGAACTTACATAGTAGGACTAGGAAATGCCTCTTCCTTAGTCATTTCCTTTATCTTTGTGAACCAAAGGGGATTCAGTTTTCTATTATTTACAGTCAGCCCTAAAGACCATGGTCTTGCCATTTCCTTGTTCACATGGGCTGTGGTGAATTGGGTCTAATGGCAATATTATAAATTAAACAACTCCGAGGAATGATCTCCAGCACTGAAAGCTCATAATATCAAGTGGTGGGCTCTGTCACACACTACTCTTTGACATCATGTTCTAGAGATCTAACTCATTTTTCCCTCACTCTATTATTCTTCCTGAAATCAAACTGAATTTTATGTGCTAGCAATTTTAAGATTTAAATAACCCTTCTTTCCTGCTAGATCAATAAACCTGAAATTAATATTGGACTTTTAATGCCACTTTATGAATTATTCCTTAGGGTCTATATTATAATGCCAACATTCCAAGTGTATTTTGCTAGATGTTTTTAAGATGGTAAGATGATTTTTTTTTGTTGTTTTATCAGAAAATCATAATTAGTCTTTGGGAAAAACTCTTCATCTTTTGTAAATAAATAGAATTGGCTGGATGTGCAGCTCATAAAAGTGCTGGTTGTAGTTATAAACTTCATGAAAAATAATCTAAAATTTTGTCCTAATATTTTCAAAGATTCTGTTTGGTTCAAAAGATGGAAACAAAATTTGTGTGGCTCAAGATAACACCTCTTGTGGACAGATAAGTTGATTACAGACCTTGCTCTTCAACATACAGTTCTGTACCCTCGATGATACCGTTCAAGACCAATCTGTTGATTTCCCAACAGAAGTGCACTAAAATGCAACAGTTCAATACACAGCCATCTTTACTTAATTTAGAGCTTTGTAATTGAATGTCAATTACGCAGTTATAATCTATATCTTATTACAAAGTACTATACACATGCATTTTAAGTAGCACATTTTCTTAACTTAAACTATTTTCCTTTTCAGAAACCATCGCAAGTAAGCAATCAATTATGATTATGGTAACAGCCACAAAGCATTTATTACTTAATGTGATTACTTAATTATAAATCAAAAAATAAACAAACCCACAACAAAAAAACCCCTAACTCCAACCCACTCTCCTATCTTATTTTCTGTTTAACCAACATTTCCCAGCATTAAATACTTTTCCAGGGTAAAGTATGTCACATTTTTTAAAGTTACCTATCATAGAACTTAAGTATTTTCCAAAAACTAATTAGACTCACAATAGCTCAGCAATCTCATTTACTCTTACCCTCACCCCTTCCGCCTTGATCCATGTCCTATTTTCCTCTTCTTAGCTGCTTTTTATAGTGACTATGAGGATACTAATTTGAAGTGAGTTTTCAGCTTTGTTCTGAAAGCTGGGAGAATTGTGGTCAATCTAATATCCTCTGACGGGGAATCTGAAATCTTTTGTTCTGTTTATTGAATTAGCCTATATTCTGCTCCCATGAGCTTTGTTTTTCAGATTGATAGATTCATGATTAATACAAAAGAGAACAACTGAGGATTACAGTCTCCTCATGTAGAAATATACCCTGCAGCACGTGGGAAAAACATTTCTCACAGGACTTTCACATTGAGGAAAGTCAATCTTTGGCCTGGCAATTTTAAAGGGTAACAATAATCAGTATTTGTTGTACTTCTATTGAAGAAATATAAATTTCAGTAATTCATTCAGGCCATTTTCAATGAAAAAGCCAGGGTCTAATCATAATAGAGCAGCCTAGGGTACAGCTTTATAGTCAGCCTCAGGTGGGAAAAGGCTTTTTTCAAAATTTTTAACTATTCAGTAATTCTATGACTGAATGTCAAGTGATCCAAATGAACTGTTTTGATGGTCCAGCTAACTTGAGAATCCATCAGTATAAAGTGATAGGTTGGAGGATGATAGCTTTAGCAAAATTTAAAATAATACTCTCTTCTTCTCAAGTAATTTTCTGACTTGATGGAGTCTGAATTTGTATAGCTGCTGTATTTTAAGAGCTGATTCATGTGAGATGCTGGGAATGGTGAAAGCTGAGAACATTACACACAGTAGACTTAAATAAACAACACTGTGGAAGTATTGACATCAGAGAATATGGACTATCACAGTTATTCCCCTATGAAAATATTCCTGCCAATGTAGGTGTTTATATTAAGGATGTTTATCGAAAGAATTTTTGAGAAAATCCTCAGAACAGCACAATTAAAAGGGAAGAAAGCATAGCCACATTATATGCATTCCTTCAATTTTCCTTGTATTCATGGACTAATTAAGGAATGGGGGGATTATGGTTCTCTAGGAAAATCAAGTATGAAATTTATGTCTGTTACTATTGAATAGACATTGTGAAGCATTAGGGAATTGATGTTCACATCACATTTTTAGTCTGCTTCATAGAATATTTGAGATGTGTGTACAACATCCTACTATTTGTTTGTAGTAGACAATTTGAACTATTTCAGGGAACAAATGCATTATATATGAAATACTAAAGATCCAGCTGAATAAACACTCGCATTTCCCATCAACTTCAAAGGTCTACAAGTAGACTTGGTGCACAATTTAAAATGAAAAATGTGTAGTACATGCATCTGACCTTTTACATTTAAAAAGCTGTTCTGCCTTATCTAAATTATTTATGTTTTGGATCTTTCTGTATTAAATGTAGGTGGAAGGATGAAACTTCATATGTAATATTTCTTCACAATATCTATTTATTGGCATTCAGACAGGTTTTATTATCAACACTTACTGTACCAAGTGAACCCACAAGCATTTCAGAATATGTGGCTAGTAAAGCTCTTGTAAGTGCCCATTAACACCTTTCAAGGAGGAGTGAAATATTATGATACCTAGATGTTCTAGGGAAGAAATACAAAGTTTAATATCAGGGTGTGGGTTTGGGTCAGTTTTTTGTTGTTTGTTTTTTTTTTTTTTTTCAGGGGGGGTTGCCTTTTTATTTTTTTAGGGGTTTCTGACTGTTAGTTTTGGGGTTTGGTTTGTTTTTTTGAGATAAAATCCAATTACATTCTTAAAACACTTTTTAATTAGTGTGTTTCTATCAACTACAGCTCAAATGTGAGCTTTAGTTGTTAAATGAAAAAGTTAAGCTGCTAAAGGAAAGCACATTCACTTGCTGAGTACTCATTTAGAAACAAACCAGCATGAATTAAAACCATATAAATAAGAAGTGGCTGTCTGACATAGGAAGCTGTTGAAATGAATTTCTGGTAGATGTTGCTGATGATGCTGAAGTCAATAGAATGAATTTTTTTCTTTTTTAAAGGAATGTGATTTCCTTCAAAATAAGCTGCATGGCACTAATCCTTCTGAAAGCAAAATGTCAGATGTTAGAAATATACTTGCAGAGAGAAGAATGATTGCATTCTGATTTACATTAATATTAAAAAAATTCACTACATGAGGAAGAAGTTAATCCCCACTCCTATTAACACTTCACCCATGAAAATGAAATCATAGCATTTGATCTTGCTCTCCGTGAATTCAGTATACGGAATTTAATAGAAAGACAACCTCATCACAGCTCAGTCCAGCGCTGGCCCTGCTATTCTAATTAGACTTTAACAATATTAGTTTCTTTTTTCCCCTCATCTTTTTACTTCATTTCCCTTGACTGGAGTGCAATTTCACCAAAATGTAGTAGACTAATCATTAACTGGCAGAAGCATATAGACTGAAACTTTAAATTGACAATCACAGCAGTAGAATACCAGAAATTTAGAGAAGCATAGCCGTTTCTTCTGCTGGGTGTGTGATAATTGTTTTTCTGCTCATTTACATCCAAAAGTAATTAAGCTCTACAACAAAACCATGTACTGTAGTGTTGGTGCAAAGTCTGCTGTTTGAGGTTATGTAGAGATTCCATGAAAACATCACAGTGGGAACTGTTGTTCATTTGCATTGTCACTTCCTAAAAATTTGCAGAAACATACCCTTGAAAGAATTAGGTCACACAAAATGTGGCCTAAGGGCTTCTCCTTTCTGTTTTCCCCAGTGGAGTTCTGCAGCTGATGCGATAAAAACTGTTCTACATCAATAATTTTTTCAGTTTATGTTTCCTGAAAAATTACTTGGCTTATGGAAACAAACCATCTTTATCATTCAGTGGGAAAATTTCCTCATCTGTCCTTCCAGATCTGATTTCTTGATATGAATGCAGTGGTGTTACAGTGTGAATCTTCTTCAGACGATTGTAGTTAAAGTCATGCATTAAAAATGCATGTCACAGTAATGTCAGAAAATTATTATAGCAAATTTTGCTTTCCCCAGATATTACAACTTGCATATAAACAAATACAACTTAACTGAGGAGTTTTCTTTCTCATGACATTTCTTACCAGAGTCTCACAGTGGTTCATGTTCACGTGTGCCTTTTCCTTTTAGAGGGGAATGGATAGCAGTTGTTTCCTTGTACTATTTCCTTGTACTTTCCTTGCACTGTGGAAAAAAGCTATGAGATAACAACATAGCTAGCACTTTTCTTATTGAAAATAAGCTAATTAATCACTGTGGTGGGCAGTGAAAAGCTAAGGCCCTCTCTCATTTACTCTTCTGAAGCTCATTGATTTACATGGTGAGGAATGAATTTAGCTGACAGCAGTATTATGCCTTTCATTTCTTAGTACTTTGTATATGCTTGCTTCTTTAGTTAGGAAATGCTTTGATATAAATAAATACACTTTAGTCCTGATTTTGCAATCACTTACACATTTGTATGACAGTTTCCTGAGTCAGACCTACATCTGCTTATGATACCAAAACCTGCATTTTATGTAGCATGAAAATTATCTTATTGAGAAATTATGCATGAATTTTGTTGAAATCCATTTTCCGAAGCTTCTGGTACACATGCTTAAATGTTTTCCTTATCTTCCTGTATTTTTAAATCTTTGTTTTTCTTTCAGATTTTTTGGGGTATGTTTATTTTATGCTTAATGTTACAATGGTACACATGATTCTAACATCTCATTTATGCCTTTTTGTTCACTTTGCCTTGGGGGCATGGAAGGTTTTCCTTTAGGGATCTCTTGTAATTATGACACAGAAAGATCATCTTTATATAATTTCTATTGATTGTGCAGTACAATAGTATCTTGAACTGTTATTAAAATATAAATAAATAGACAAGGAATAAGCTTTGGTTCATTTATTATATGTGTAGAAACATAAACAGCCATAAATAAATGAAGATAGATTCAGAATAACCATCTGTTAGGAAGTTAGTTCAAGTCAAAACACTTAAAAATTGGCACTGTAGACTGTGTTCATGTAAATATGTATTTAGACATTTAAATATCTAGCCTCGTGTACAGATGTTCTGACTCACTGCTGCCTTCATTTGGGAACTGCTGAGGGCTCAGGATCGACCCACTCAGGTAGCTGCTGAAAATTGGATTCAGGTGCTAAACTTTGTGTCTCTCTGCAAATATTGGCACAAGTTCATAGTCTAATAAAGGTCTGTCTCTACAGCTGCTTCCTTGCCAAATCATAAGCATAAAGGTCACAGGAGCATTTCTCCATGAGTAACTAATTTGATAATTAGGTGAAATCTCCCTGATCATGAAAGACGCAGATTTGAAACCACATAAGCTGGGCTTGTTTCCTGCTTCCTGGGAGGGCAGTTCACCGCTAGGTTTTCAAACTACAAAAACTAAGGCAGTGATTGCTGCCCTTGCTTCTGTATTTTGTGCCTGCCTTTCTAAAAGCACAAGGTTTAATGGGTCACAAGGTTGTTCTGTTCTTAAGTCTTCCTCCCACCCCCTCAACTCACATAACTTTTACACTCATTGTCCAAATTCAGTCAAACTGGAAAAGGGCAGATTTTCTGGAAAAATAAGCATCTGGGTAGAGGGGAGAGATTCAAATTCATGCCCATGGTGAGAGAACTGTTGGTAGGGTATACAGCAGATACACGGTGTCAAAATGTGCCTTAGTTTATACTGTCTTTTAGCTGGTAGAACATGTGGGGAACAAATTGTTATTGTAAAGAGGTGTAGTGCGAAAGCAGCACACATCCATGGGAAACAGATATCCTTACTGTCTTGTGGCACAACTTGTTTTTAAAGAAATCATTCAGTCTCACCCAGAAGGAATAGTAATAGCTATCCAGCACCAGGAAAACTTGTGAGCTCTAGCTCCACCCTGGACGCAAATATTGAAGTCTCAGAGAAACACTAGATTTTAAACCCTGTTCTGCTCCCTGTTCCCCACTGGTTTCCTCTGTGAGACTCGTATCAGCCTTTTACTCTCTTGGACACTGTTCTTGGGAATCTAACTCCTACTATATGCCACGAGGTAAATCTAATGCGGCCCTACCCAATTTCCTGTAGAACCCATGTGACAAATATTAAGTGTTGCAATTCCTAACTTGGTCTGAAATTTCCATTCTGACTGTAAAAGATTTACACCACAATGTTGTCTCCTGCCCTGTGTCTCTAATTCTGCCTGTCTGTTTTCACAGTTGTCTTCCATGGACGTGTGAAGTTAAGTCAGTCTGTTAGCTGAAAATTGTGAGAACTGTGCTCCTGTTGTTCCTCTCCTATGAAGTCAAGTTCTTATCTTATTGTACCATTTCCCCTATGGAGTGCGAACCATAACCCCTGTTTAAGCCATTCTGAGCTGCTAGATATGGATATTACAAAAGAGAGGATACGTAAATAAATTGATATTAGCCTGACTTCTTCAGTGTCTTCTGAGGATTCAGTGACAGTGGCTCTAATCTCTGCCAGACAACTATCAGCAGTTTCAGGAGCTGTTGAGGCAGATGGCTGAGGCACTAGATCTGATAACAACCATGCCTAAAATGACTTATTGACTCTTCCGCATTTTTTGATGTTAAGTAGAGAGGAAAGTTCTGCGTCTCTAAAATTAGGGTATTACCAAACCAGCAAGAGATTTCTGGACTACTCTTTTTTTCTTTTATCCATATGATAAAAGAGAAAAATGTAGTAGAAGAGGAGAGGTCTCAAGTACTGGGAGGCTGTTGGTACCTCTCCTCTCATGGACTAGTAACAGCTTCATTTCACATCCTCCATCTTATAAAGTCAATATGTAAGCTGATAGCACACATTCCTGAAAGAGCCCTATGCTTACAATAATACGGTTGACATTCCGTTCTAATCATTTCCCAAAGCAGACTTGTAACTAGGCAAGATTCTTGCTCATAACTGTAAAGCAAAGATATTGGGTAGCCACAGATGTGCAGATAAGCACCTTTTCACCATGTTTTGCTACAGAATGACAGTGGAAAGTCAACAGGCTCAGACATAACATTTCAATTAGCATCCAGTGGGATATTTTAAATTACACTGTGGAATAATTATGCTAACCCATAATGCATATATTCATATAAGTTAAAACCTTTATGAAGCATACTTAGGAAAATTAACTAGCAAAAGGAATGTCCTTGGCTTCTCTTCCTCCACTTTCAATCTTTGTTTGTCTTCTACTCCTCCTGTGTCCACATTCTTTTCCTGGGACAAGAAATCAGTCAAGCACTCAATAAACTTTTGTTGTGTTGGGATAAGCAATTCAGGAGAACCTTCCAAATATCACCATTCACCGATAACATTTCTTGGTGACTCATGAAGAATTTTCCTCAAATAAGTTTATAGAGACTAGTATATGTTATTCTTTTCCCTTAAAATAACATCCCATAGTTTTCTTCAAAAGTTGTCCTGCTCTAGCTGCTGTTGTCCAAAAATGCTCAGTGATATGTTTCTGAAGCAGTTTTCTGTTAATCTTGAGGTAGTGCTTCCAATGGGTACCAATTCAGCACTGCAGCTGCAGAGTTGGATCAGAGACCTGAAAACTCACTGCAGCCATTAGTGTTAAACAACGTAGGAGATGAAACCACCATCTGCGGTCTGCTGGAGAGAAGCGATAAAGGAATTTTGTGAGGTGTTCCTTCTTCCTTTCCTCTGGCGGCTGACCCTACCCACTCAGCTATAAACATTCCAGAAAAACTGCAAGAGAGTATTACTCTTGTAATATGTCCCACTTAGATATTGGGCAGGCTGACTTCCGGGTTAACATTTCAAGGTGTCCCAAATTTATCTAAAAAGCCTCCTCGTGACTTTCCTTCATAGGAATGGTCATTTCATTGTTATTAATGTAAAGCTGATTATAATGTGTGCATGTACTCTCAGATCACCCAAGTGTGAGAAAGTATATTTAAGTTGCCAGGGAAAAATTTTCTTGACAGCTTTTTATTTTTGCTCTTCATTATAATACATGAAAATGCAAAGTTCAAATACTCAAACACATTGTGCACAGCTGTGCTATATAATGTTTTCTTGGCTGTTATAAAGCTCTAGGGTGGCCTGAGTTGACCAAGAGCAGCCAGCCATATCGCTTACTTCTTCTCATGTCTCTTCCTTGCTGTCCTGATGTGGACGTTTGTGTGTGTGTGTGTGCATGACCTGTCTCCTTCTGAAGCTGAACAGTTGTAGGCTTGTCAGGCACCAGGGCTGGAAGGGCTGGAAGATATGTGAATGATGAATAGAAAATTAAGATTGCAGTTACAACATGGAGCATACTTTAGCTATGCTAGACAACCAAAATGGTCATATTTGCCAGGATTGTCTGGAGAATGGCGAATTACAAAGTTTCTAATCCTGTGCTTTAGATCAGTGGCACAGCAGCATGTCAGGGTAGAAAACACACAAGTGACCGCTGCAAAGGGGATGAAATTACTGTAACTAGTTGACTGCCATCAGCCTACAGAAACATGATATGTGCAGCAGTTTTGGACAAGTAACCACAAATTCACCTGGGAAGCAAAGATTTTTTTTCAAGCATGACTGTTCAGGTTCACTGCTTTTGTAATGAAGTGAAAGAATATTAACAAAAGTATTACAAGCTGAACTAGAAGTGCTGCATCGTTAGCAGTTTGATGTTCTCTCTGTTAAGGCACTTGCGTGATCAGTGTTAACCAGGTTTCAGCTCACTGTGCTGAGCATGTAATGTATCCTGTTTGCACACAGAAAAGCTTTACTTCCGCACCTAGTTCCAGAATAGATGTTTGAAGGTCTTTTTTTCAGCAAATGTGTAAAAACAAGTACAGCCTTAAGAGATTATATGCTTATGGATGATTGCAATTCTTCATGTGTAAGCAATGCAAGTAAGAGCAGCATTTTTTTCCTATATTCATACATGGAAACAGTAAAATTGTATAATGAACGCTGGAAATCAGAAAAATATATTCTTAGTTCTTTCTCCTATAGCCAAGAGCTATGATTGCTTTTTATTTTCATCAAAAACCCCACTATACGGAATGGGAAAAAAGACCGTGCATTAATAATTTTTACTGGAACAACACCATTTTCTTAAAACAGTGAAGAAAAATAATAAAGCATAATAAAATAAATGTACAGGTTTATATATTAAAAATCTCTTAGAATATTGTAGCATATGTGAATACAAGTTTTATCTTTAAAAAACTGCTAATCATTTCCCATACTGTTACTTTTATACACACTTATTGTGCGCAATTACTTCTTTGTTACAAACAATTTTATTTAGGCATCACTAAAAGACTTGTATTTTAATAACACTGTGATCCCTTTGTGAAAAAGTTAGGAGTACATTTTAATAAACACAGTCTAGAGTCTATGATATCTATAGTGGCATAGTAGATAATGATTTTATATTGAATGGTAAAGGAAGTAATTTTATAAAAGTTGCATAAGTAGCGAAGCAGGTGGCTTTGTTGTGTATTGCAGGAGTGTCTTAGCCTGCTAACTCTCAGTAGGTGATCTAAGTCAGGTTAATGAATATCTTCTGTCACCTGGTACAGGTATAATTTAGGCAAGAAGAAGATTGAGTGTTTTCCAGCTAAGAGTCACTAAGGAAATAGTTCTTAACCACCTATCTTTCTTCAGACTTAAAAAAAAATACACCACCATACATGTGGTATATGTGCATCTTCTACTTTGCTTTTGAGAGGCTGCAACTTACACGATTCAAAAGCTGTGAATCTGCAGAAACATCACACCTAGGGGACACAATTTCCTTTCTCTTTTTATTTGTTTTACATTTCTGTAAGTAAAGATTGCACATCATAATACATTTTAGTTGTATAAAAATTGGTTTTTTTCTGTTTGCTTGAGAAGCTGTTATAAATTCAAATGTATGCTTTTCTTAATATAAAGTGAATAGCTGTTAAGTGACTTCTTTAACATCCTTTGTGTTCCTCATAAAATGTAAGCAAATTCAAATCTTAGGAAGGTTAATTTTTTAAATTTTTTTTTTTTTTTAATCTACGGGACTTGTTGATCCAACTGGAAAAACTCAGAAAGGAACAATAATAAGATTACTCAATCTATTAAAATACATATACATATTACAAAAATGTAAAAAGACAGCAGAAGGAGGTATCCTGACACTTATAGTACTTTATCTGGGAGGGGGGTGTTCCTTTCTCTCTGGCTTGAGGATAAAATAGCACATTCCAGTTTCAGTGCTAGCTGTCCTTTAAACTGCATAAATTATGTCCTTGTCCTATAGTAATGAAAGAAGTCTTGGCAAAGGTACACAGTCATTCATAGCTTTCATCTCCTTGTCCCTTCTCAAATCACTGCTAAAACACCCTCTGTTGACTTCAGGTTCTTACTTATTTAGCCTAATCAGGGAACAACGAAACTAGAGAACTGGCAACTTCAGGCATATCCAGCAAACTATAGGCATATATAACAATTTGCTCACATAATTCTGATGGGAAGTTTTTAACATGTTGACCTACTTTACATATTGACCTATTTTATATGATTGTGTTCCACAGAATCACAGAATTGTCAGGGTTGGAAGGGACCTCTGGAGATCATCTGGTCCAACCCCCCTGCTAAAGCAGGGTCACCTAGAGCAGGTGACACAGGGATGTGTCCTGGTGGGTTTGGAATGTCTCCAGAGAGGGAGACTCCACAACCTCCCTGTACAACCTGTTCCAGTGCTCTGCCGCCCTCAATGTAAAGTTTTTCCTCATGCTGAAGTGAAAATTCCAATGACAATAAAGAGCTCACCCTTCCATCACAAATTTATAAAAGCAGTCATTGAAGTCATTTAATTGCCAATGAAATTTTTGATGGCCAAGCTGGAACAAATAGGGTCCTTAAATGGTAATGATTTTGAATGGTGAAATTAGAACCAGATCCATTAGTACATGGCAGGTGTACAATCATATCAACAGTTATTAACACAAAGTAATGAATTAAAGAGCTTTTTGCTTGTGAAGAAAAACCTAGGGCTTTCCCTTAAAAGCATTTTCGTTACATTAATAAAAAACTTCCACTGGGGAAAAGAGAATGGATTGTTAAGCATCTTGAGTTTAAGTAGGTATGTAACTCAATGTTAAAAATTGGCTGGGTTAGGATTACATTTCATACTGAAATCAGCGATCTTTAAAGCATTTGGGGACTTTCAAGTTTGTCACTTTGAATTGCTTTAAAAAATAAATTATGTTTCTTCCACACACATGCAAAGATTTATTTTTTCATGGTTTTAATTCCTTTTGCATTAATGATGCTGTATTTGGATGAGAAATTAATGGTATGAACAAATGCATTTCACATCAGTCCAGCAAAACTATGCAAATTTTCCACACACAAATATGATTTCCAACTAAAAAATATTTTTTTATGTTGTACTAGCTTATATACATGCAAAGCAACTGGAAGAAGATCAGATTCACATAACTGGTGCAACTCTCGTTGCACTTTAAACATGATTTGTAACTAATATATTGTTTTGCAATACTAAACAGGCCACAGAGATCTCAGCCTCCAGATTCCATTCCCCTGTTGAGCATGCTGTTTATCTAAGATTATTTAACTCTGCTTTGTTTGATATTGATCTGCAGCACAAACATAGGCAAACTTCAAAGTCTAAATTAATTGCAGAAGTTTAAGTACTTTTAGAGGGAAAACTCCACAATAATATTCTCTTATTTTTTACCTCATTGGTCAGATATGTTCGCTAATAAATCTTGTTACAAAAACTGCTATTTCTTTTTCATTTTTTTTACTTCTATTAAAAAAAAAAAAAAAAGCCTGGGCTTAGAAAGGATTACATCTGATATTGCTAACATTTCCTGGAAATGGGGAACTGTGATAACAGCTGCTGTCTTGGCTCATTGTCAGTTGGGTTTTTTGGTTTGTTGGGTTTGAGTTTGTTTTGTTTGGTTGTTTTGTTTTTTTTTTACTGCAGCAATTTACAAGTAGTTGCAGCTATCTCTAGTAGGCTTACATTGTTAGTAAAACATCATAAGTCGGCCAAATGTTTCCTTTCCAATCAGAGCACTTCCTCTACTTACTGACTTGTTGGCTTTCTGAATAGTATATATAGTAACAACAGTTATATTTTACAATAAATGCTAATTTATGAAATAAACAAAAGCTAGCTGCATATGGAAGATAACTATGGGAAGAATCTATATTTTATGTTAAAGCAAAATGCCTTCCATGAGAATTAAAAAAATCTCTTCTAAGACATGATGGGCTGAAATTTCTCTATATTAGTATTATTTTTAAATTCCAAGCATACATGCTCTCTTCCTGGATTGAAACATTCTTCTGCAATCTCTGCAGTAGAGTAGCATTGTAAAGTGACAAACGCTCAGCACTAGTGATGAAAAATAGAAGGAAGAGCCAAGTAAAGCAAGAGACAAGGAACTCTAAGTGTTGATAGTGTCGAAAAACAGGTCTGTGCCTATTCAAGGATTTGGCCTCTTTAAGTTATATTAATATGTTAAGCTCTACGGTTTAAAAGAGCTTTGAAAGATACAAGTTGGTTTTTTTAATTGTTTCATGGTTTCAAGTCACAGTGTTAAAGAAATTTTATTATTTTTTTCAGCCAAATCTGTGTCTCTTTCTTTGGTATATGATTAAGCTTCCAAAAGCAGTGCTATATATGTGGTTATTTGTTACCGTGCCAAAAGTTTAGATTTATTTTGTATCAAAACAGATCATAATTCTCCCTTTGACATTTGTAACTTCAGCAAACCCTCCTTCGTGAAATACATTTTCATATTTAAGAAGTAGCACTTCCCTTCATCACATTTGAAATGGTGAAAAGCTCTGCCAGCCCAAGGGGATCTCTGCACCATTTCTCATTCTGGGATTACTCTGTGCTGAGCAACTGCAGATATTCCACCCCAAGCAACCTGATCTAGCTTTGGAAACAGAGTTGACTGAGAGCAGCGTATTTGAACCAGATGGTTCCTTCCAACATAAATTACTCTATGAGCTCTCCTTTCCAACACTCTAGCTTTGAGACCAGCCTGCATGAGGCCAGTTTGAAATTCTCTGTGTAAAAAATCTAGACGTATCCTAAGGAACATGTAAAACTGATGTTCACCTTGCTCTGAGCCTTGAGGAAGGGAACGTGGAGTTTTCTGTCTGCGTTAGTAACAATCAGAAGCTGTAACCTCCTGGTGTTCTTCCATGCCCTGAGTGAAAGGAACTGGCAAAGTCCCACTGTTTCTTAGCAGACAGGAGGGGTTTAGAGTCTTACCCTGTGACTTTTCACAGACTTTCAAGTAAGTGAACGGGGCAACCGAACTACCTCATCCTTCCTGGAGCTGACAGTTTCAAAGCACAGTTCTGAGTCACAGCGATAGGAATGGTGCAAAGGAGCCGTCCTCCCTCTCCCCGCACTGACTCATCAGGGGCTTTCATTTTTCTCTCCACTCCAGAAGCCAACACCTTCTATGGCAATTAAACTTATCGTAACAAGAAGACACTGAAAAATTAATTAAGCTCTGAACTGCACATGAGCTGTGAACTTACATAATGTGAACCCTGACATAAATGCATGTCAATCTATAGCAGAAATCAGCTTCCATTTATTTCTTGGTATTGGTGATTACTCCCAGAAGGAAAAAAAGTCCTGAAATTTTCCTCAAAATGCTAGTCTGCATTCTGTTCTGTGACAGGCCCAATCTTATTACAGTTTGGTTTTTTTGTTTGTTTCGAAGTAACATTCAGGGTACCCTGTTACATTACTGTAATCATTCTAATTGCTGAAAATACGTCTTGGTTAGAGTAGGATTAACTGAGCCACTTAAAACTGATTTTTGCTATAGTTATATTTTACCATAAATAGAGCTTTCATCATTGACGATAGAAAGCTGAAAACCCCAATTTGTGACTGATACCTTCCATGACTTGGAAAAAATTACTTTACCTTTCAGCATCTTTGGTTCTCAAGATTCAAAAATGGAGGAATAATGCCTATCTTTCCAAGTAGTTTTATTGATTTGTGTACAAAAAAAAAGGGGTGGGGAACCCCAAAACAAAACAAAAACAACCAATCAGAAAAAAACCCAAAGCCATTATACAAGAGGTCTTTGTTGTTACCTAGTAGTACTTTAACAATTTCTGCTAAGAATCATTTGTTCCAAGACAAGTTGAAGTATACGTGTGTATGTCTACATGCACTTAAAATCAGTAAAGGATCACTCTTATGTGTAAAGAACAAAGGAATAGCCTTTGAGTTACAATTTGATTTAAAGTGTTGCTGAAGCTGGGGATGTGGGGCTGTCTTCACAGTCTCTTCAGAAATGTCTTTAGAGTATTATTTTGTCCTCCAATACTAAGCATTCCTTAGATATTTAACATTTGGGGAAAATCTAATATCCCAAGATCTAAGACATCCCTTCAATAACAGGTGCACGAAAACCCTGGTTTTAATTTTTGTTTTCCATAAAGCAGAACCCTTTGGAACAGTCACCATCACAAGCTAGCTCTGGTGTCCGTGAAATACTTACAAGCAACATATTTAGGGGAATTAAAAAACCCTTCTTTTTGAGAAGTGAAGTGAAAGCTAATAAACTGAAAGAATGTCTCAGTCCCTTTCAGATGCTAACAAATGTCTGGAGTTAAGAATAGATCTGAGTTTTAAGGGTTGTTTTACCTTTCTTGTCCACTCCAGGACTTCAAAACTGCCATATTGGGCTCTTAGTGCATTGAGAGAAACTTGCTTGTCCTTCTTTAATGCAATAAAATTTTATAGTTGTAGCATTACCCTAGTGAAATTTTAAAATTAAATGAGATGGAATACAAATATCACCACAATTTTTTTAATATCGTGAATCATGAACAGAAGCATGTCTAAACTCAAATACAAACCACATTTTAAAGGAAAATTAAAATGCTCCTCTGTTCCCTGCCAAATGCTGAGTTCAGTCCCTGAGGGTCTGAGCAGGGTTCCCTCAGCTACAGCAGCTGGCACTGGCAGGGCAGGGAGTGCCACTCCGGGGCTTGGTGTGCTGGGTGATTTCATCAGCTGACACAGGTCCTGACAGGTGCAAAGCCTTTCACTTCACTTAAGGACCATCAAACCTTCGGTGCATGATTTGGGAGATTGGGAACTACCTTTTTGATCTAGGAAGGGAAAATGAGATATTTTCCTGATTGTGATCCTCTAGATCTGTTAGTAGTCCTTTAGTACATTTCTTCTAAACACAGAAATAACATTTGTTCTGAAAAGAATTCTTGGTGCTGCTGAATTTGCCAGACATTTCATTTTGAGGCAAAGATATGACAAATGTGCTTCCTAGCATTTTCGTGTTGATTTATTCTTCCTCACAAAGGACAATTTCATAAAGAGCTTGAATCAGATCCATGTTCACACTTTACATATGCAACATTTTTGTGGTTGACAAAGCTGGCTTCTCAGGCAAACTAACTTGGAAATAAAGTCAAACCAGAGAAGGGCATGCTGAGTCCACTATACTTCAATGGTTATTTTTTTCCAACTAATTATCATTATTGCTATGAGTAGATATTTACCCTTAGGTGCAATGGGCAGATCATTCTGACTCATCCATTTAATGGATGTTGTCCTCTTGGGTTAATGATCATCTTTTTTGTCTGAAAGATTTGTTAATTCCTATAACTACATAGGATAGCTATTTTGGTACTTACCATGTGACCTCGATGCTGACATAACCTTTCTAGTATTGTTGGTTGCAGCTTGTGTCATAACATTAGTGTGAATTATGGCTGTCTTGAGGATACAAACCTTCATATAGCACAGATGGTCTGTAGGAAAAAACCCTGTAATGACGGTCTGCACATCACACATTCAGTCTTCTCTTGCAGACTATTTCCTTCGTCATTGCTCTGTTCTCTTAGGTACCTTTTAATCAAGCATCTAAGACATCATTTTTTGTACAGACTATGCTCTATAATAAAGACTGTAACATGCAATGCTGCAAAATTCCTTTTTTACCAGCATTATCATGAAGACTTATTGGCCTCCTCCAAACTTCTTTAGCAATGTATCACCACTACTTCCAGACAGCTGATTTTTTTTGCTACTTCTTTGAAGGAATGATGAAAGCTGTGTAAGCTCATTAGCAGAGCATGTGTGTAGGCTTAAAATTACAGATAATAGACATATGTTTGGAAAGTCAGTAATTCCTTTACATATTTGCCAAGACTTAGGTCAAGGTTCAGGGTTTCCTTTGCTCAAACTGGTGAAATCAGAAATACCTCCAGGTGTTCTAGGAGTGCTGGCAGTGCACATGCAAGAGAGGTGATGAGGCACAGTTATCTCAGTTGTTTTCTGCAAGAGCAAACCATGTTTACTCTAAGCTGCACCCAGTAGTGATGTGCTTTTCTTTTTGCATTAGTATTTCATATAAGCCAATCCCCTTTTTTTAGTAGCTCTTGGTGTTTCCTATACACTCTCGTAATCTGTTATTTCTAACATTACAGTAAATTCATTGTAATAAATTTTGATGTCACAACCCTGACTTTTTATGTCAGTGAAATTAACCGTTAATGTATTCAAAAATATTTGTGTGCTTAAAAGTAATCATCATTAAAAAAATTACTACCTTTCCACTCAGAAGTGCAGCCCTTGTATGTCACATCTGTATTTGTGTAACTATTTCATAAAAATCAAAGTGACATAAATATGTGTAAGCAGTTTGAAAAACTGATATACACATAATTAACTTTGAGTGCAATCAGATACATTACAGGAAAATTCAGCAAAAGTATGATTTTTACCCATGTTCACCAGCTCTTTTTTCATCAGCATGGTTCTTCAGTTTTCACTGGTAACGAAGTCACAAGCTTTGAATCCAAGGCCTTGGTCTTAGATCTAGGAGATGATATGAGGATGGGTGCAGTTTTACATCTGTGTCTCACTGACCTGGGGTTCTGGAGGCAGCAGTGGGAGCAAAATCTACCCTTGCCCTTGTGCGTGCCATGTTTCTAATGTGAAAGGCAGCCCTATTCAAGGAGTTGGTTGCGTTGTCTTGGCAAGCGTGTCTTTTGCTGGCTGGCTGAGAGTGTCAATGAGCAAGCATTTGAGATGTCAAATGTTTCTTATGGGCACATCGTCCCTGCTGCCCACAGTGAGGCCACTGGCTGCTTGCAGGTGGATACCCTACAGCAGTGTGACAGCTGCCCCACCTGGCCACTACGCCGCATGTACGTACCACCATCTGAGTATGTTGTGCTCCTACCAAATTATTTTTCACATATGTCTGGGAATGTATATTCAGATACTTTTCATAACATTGCTTTAAGACCAAATGAATTATATTTTCCTCCTTTAAATCTCTCACCATCTTTGCAGGTGAGGTTATTTCTTATTGTTCTTACTTTATTGTCACAGTGGTTCGCACTGATTTTTAAAGAATTATGCTCTGTGTGTATGATCATGTGTCACTCTTGCTAGTCCATGTTACAGAAAGCAGCAGTAAATGTTACTGCATCTGGGGGCTGCAATAATTTGTCCTTTTTACATTGGCCTAATTTTACACATTTTTCAGGAGGCAGAAATTTAATGAGTACCATGTTATACTCCAAAACGCTCTTTTATGCCAGATGACATTCCTTCTATCAGAAACAACCTAAGTCTGTGAATATGATGTCTAACATGCAGCAATCCCAAACCAATACCTTTTTAAGATTTCAAACCATAACAAGTCTAGATTAAATCATGTTTTGTAGACAAGTGCTTATGCATCTGGCAGTAGAATTTTGTCTTAAATAAAGAGCGTTAGAAATAAAGAAGTAGTGGTTTTAAGATAATAGCTGTGTACAAGTCCATATTCATCTTATAAAAGAATGTGTTTTCTTTATTTTTATTAGGATTTTTGCTTAGATACTAAAGTAATGCATACATAAATTTTGAAGGCATATGAAGCTGGAGCCTGAGCAGAACCTTTAAGAGATACCAAATCCATCCTGTTTTCAAATTCAGCTCTGTTTTGTGTCACAGAATAAAGTTTCTGATGGAGGCACAGTGACTGATCAGCAGTTGCAATTTCCTATGTCATTATTTCAAAGTGTAAGACTTCCAATATAATTTTTTTTCTTTTTGTCTTTTATTAACCAGTTAATCTAGGCGATGGGATAGAATACAGCCAGCAGAAGCGTGAAAATATCGGAGTTCTCATTCAAGAGACATTGGAAGCCTTTGAACGCTACGGTGGAGAAAATGCATATATAAACATTAAATACATGATTCCCACGTATTGGTCGTGCCTTTAAACTGAATTATATTAAAAGGGATGATTCCATCTGTGTACTAAAAAAACTGTATCTGACTCTGTATGGCATCTTGTTAGTCATGCTTTATTTTCTCTACAGCTGCTAAAATAGCGGCTTCTGGGGCATTAGAGTGTTAGCACTATTGTGAACACGGCTTTCCAATACATAAATAGTGTCTGTTCCTTTGATTACAATGGTGTACTGTGCTTGTTTGTTCCCTGAAAGAATCACTCCTTTATAACAGAACTGACTCGGGCAGGAATCTGAGTTAAACCTTCACTTGTACAGACAATAAAACTATAATTTTCATACGCAATTCAGCAATTGCTGTTCTGTGTCCGCTTGCCCTGAGGGTGATGTCAGAGGCTGTAACAAGAAGAGTTTATGCTGACTGCTTAATAGGTGTTTGTCATGGAAGAGAAACACCAGTTCAGCAATGCCTCTCTAGCAGCTGTGCCGAATAATGTGCACTGACATACAATAAAATTGTTGAATGTATATACCAATTACAGAGGGAAAATTTATATCATCCATTATAAAGCACTGTCATTAAATGAATCCAGGTTTCTTACACACTCGTGTTCTCAGCTTGCAGGTGTTTACCTTCATGGAACTTGGGTTCCTCTCGGTGAGCATAAGGCACAACCACAGTTTTGAAGAAAAGAAGCGCAGAAAAAGCTTGAATAAATCAGATGGAAGATATAGGGTACATAAAGTATCAGTCCCTAGCGACACTTAATCTGGGTAAACACAGACTATACACATATATTTTTAAAGGGCACTGGGTATTTTTTTGTAAGTGCAAGGTTGCTATTGCTTTTCTGTTGTTGTTATTATGGTATGTTTGTGTGCAAACAATGTAACTATTGTTGCAGGAAGCCCTTACAATTTCCTACTTGGATAGTTTCTCCCTGCATACCCATAACACAGAACTGATATAATCATGGATTTAAGAAAGGCCGTTGAGATTGACTTTATTGCTTTTTAAGCATGTCTATGGGATAAACCTACAAAAAATAAAACAAGTCTTACAGTTCTCCAGGACAACCATTTAAAACTATCAAGGCAGCTCAAAACAAATCAGAGATAGGAGCTTTGACTAAAAAGCATGAGATTTTTTTTTTAAGTACAGATTTTGGGCTCATTTTGCTTTTATTCTGGTTTCTGGAAGCTCTTAAAATATATGCAAGTTGCACTTTCAGTGTTTCTCTGTAGCTGTTAGAGCCTGAAATGCACTCTTTGGTGTTAGACACATGAGATTTTTCCAAGTGCTTATCCATATCCATATTCACACCTTACAAGGCTTGCCCGAGTGAGAGACACAGCCCCTACGCTGCCCTGCTCTCTTGGATGCCTACTGGAAGCGTGGAGAGCACCTTCCCACCTGCTAGAACTTTGAGCCGTATCTGTCGTTAGACTAACATTAGAACTGCCTTTTCTGTTCTGTGGCACCTTCAGTCTGAGCATTTTTTTTTTTCTGACTTTCTTCTCCTTCCTGTAATTGAAAAATGCGAAGATTTTTACTCTTCCCACCTCTTTGGGAAACTGCAGCACCAAGTGATGCCACCAGCCACAAGTACTCACCAGCCCCTGTTTTAGTCATGGTTGCTGGAGGAGTGTGCCTTTCCCCCAGGCTCCATAGACCATTCCTTTACATTTGTTTGTTTGGGGGGGGGTTGTACTTTCTAAATTTTGTTTTACACGGTTTTTTCAGGGCTTCCCTCAAATCCCTAGAGCTTAGAGAATGTCTATCCTGTGTCCAACACACACCTGTGATGGATAAGCACATCCAAAATTCTGATTCACATCTAGAGCATCTGCCAATCTTTCACCTCCTGGGAAGAAAGAGGGGTGAAGCCTGGCTCTAGGCCCATGTCTTTGGAAACTCAAGAGTTTTGTCTTCAAACCTTGCAGCACAGAGGGTAGCAGAATTCTGCAGGGTGGGTAAGGCCACATCTTCTCTTCCAAAAATGCCTTTCTACACAGCCACTCTGGCACTATCCGCACAGCCTTTGCTTGCAGTTTCTCCCTGTTTGCCTTACATTGTCCCTGGTGAGCCATACTTTTTCATTTTACTGGCATCTATGGGTTCGGTCACTGTGGCATTGCAGGTTTCCCATGAGTACAGAGTGTGCTGGAGGACTGCAGCTCAGAGGGAGCTGAGCTATTCAGCTCGGAAACAAACTAAGCCCTTCATAAAAGGAAAAATCCCAGGCCACCTTTCACTCCTCAGCTATTTGTATTCTTTCCTTAAGAGAAAGTTCAGTTCTGCTCTTTGCCTGAGATCAAAAAGCTTCTCAATAGCTGGCTTCAGTTCCCCCACCGCTGGGCTCCAGCCACAGAGCCACTCACAGAGGGGACAGTGAGGGAAAGGGCTCTCATCCTTGGGTTTTCCCCATCCCCATCACCCCTCTGTGTTCCCAGCAGCACTCCTGAGGATGAGATGAAGTTGCAGGTTTCTCAACAGCTTTGTAATTCTGTTCCCTGCTGACTGACAAAGACACACCATGGAAAATGGGTACCTCATGAAGCTGCAGACTTGCCCAACCTGATCCCCTCAGCCCTCTGCTCCTTCTTGAAGATTTCTTTCACACGACATTGGTTCAACCAAGGGTGACCTTATGGCAAGCCATAAGGGTAATAGAGGGTCATGCCCATTCACATCAGGAAAAATAGGTTTTAAAGCAAAGTGCTTTTATTTGCATGTTCACGATGGGAACATTAGCCTCTATCATACTATTTCTGTGCCTGGTCCATTGATTTAAAAGTGAACATTCTCCCATAACCTTATTATTTCTAGGAGCAGGACTGATAAAAAGAAGCATGATAAAAACCACGGGTTTGTAATTTAGGAACACTGAGAATAAAACTATTTTAAGATGTCATTTTACTAAATCAAACTGTAGGCCCTCCAACCTTGACAGTGTCCCTTTAAGCATGATCAGCAGCATATTTATAGGCAATTAAAGCACAGCTCAGAGCACTTTATAAAGCACAAGATCAAGGACTCAGGTGCTTAAGCATATGAGGAATACTATGTCATTCAATACACTGCTTAGTTATTTTCCTGTGCTCAAAAAATGGAATTATGGTTAAAAAATAGAAACTGCCTCCCTTTTTATCAGATCATGCAATTATGGTCACTGACACTGGGGGCAAGCCAATCAGCAGTTTCTAATTGTAATCAATTAAAAGGCACTCTGGGCCAGGTGTTTCAAGGGGTATAAATTAAGTGTAGTGGCATTAAGCTAAGTTTGGTTTCATGGAAGTGGTGTGGTTTGTGCTTCACTGTGAGGTCTTCTGCTGCTTTCCAGCTCTCCAGTGATTGCAAGGTAAGGAGCAGCAGTGAATGAATGTGTGGACAGTTAAGTAAGTCGTCAGTGCTGGTTTCCTGAAACTAAATGTTTGAGATGTCTTGAGTTTATCTTGATAACATCTTAGAAAAATTGGCTGGTAGCTGTTTAGCTTGAAGAATAAAAAGCATATGGTAACAGTAGGGGCAAAAAAAAAAAAATCTGCCTGTGGCTGCCTTTGTCTTGCATGATCATCAAAACATGAATAAAATCTTTTTGATGATTCCTCCCCAAAGCTGTGTAAGAGAAATCTGTAACAGGTGTCATAGTTCAGGAAACTCTGGCACTTTGTGAATGCTGGCAGGTGCTATAAAGAAGTCACTGTGTAAGCTATTGAGCCACTGAATGTTCCAACTTGCCCCTGTGAAGGTGAGCAGGGGTGGCTGTGGCTCCTGCCCAGCTTGGTCTGGGGCTGCTCATGGGCTCCTGTGGAGGGGCAGAGCCTGGCAGGGGATGGGGCAAGCTGCTGCCAGCACTGGTGGCAGGGAGCCGGAGCCAGGCTTCTCACTGGTAGCTTTCCAGTGTTTCAAAGAGATGGAGCTGCCAAAAAAGCTTGAAAAGGGCCTCCCAAGAGTCAAATACAAAAGGGCTATGGGAAGCTGTAAGCGGGAGGGAAGGCATGGGACCCTAGCTGGGAGGGTATTTGCGCATGGGGTGCAGGGAGGTGTAGCTGCAGCCAAGCAGGGCAAAAATAAAAAGTTAGAGCAGACACTATGCGCTTTCCTAATCCTGTCTGGAGACCCTCTGACTTCCAGAAAAGCATTCTCCAGTCTGAGGGGCTCTGCAGGCAGTGGGGCACATCACATTTTTCCACTCATCTGTAACATCCTGTGTTTTCTGCCTTAAATAAAAGCAGTGATGTTTGTGGGAACTTCATATAAAGCCTGTCTGCTTGCAACCTCTCGGAGCTGCTTTGTGCCTTTTAGAGACCGGGAGAGGAAGGTTTATGCCCTGGCAGGACAAGAAGTTCCCTGCACTGGCCCCATAATCTTTCCGGCATGTGAGGGGAGGGAAGGGGAGCGTGTGTGGTGGGGCATATCTTTGCTGTTCTTGTTCTTGCCCAAGCTAGAATCACTAGGCATGTCTATGGGGCTCCTTGCTGGGAGCTCTCCCCCCCCGGGACAGTGTGTTGTAGCTTCTGGTGAGGTGGGTGAAAGCCTGCCTGAGCTGAGGCAGCAAACTGCAACCTCAGGGAGGAAACCGTGTGTTTCTTGGGAAGCTGCGAGTCAGCTTTGTGTCCCGTTTGTGATGCCACAAATACTATTATTTTTCACCAGCACTCAGGAGTGAGTTATGCAGCTCTTGTAACCCCCTGTGCTCATGGTGTGGGCTGTGTGTGCAGCAGAACAGGGTCAGCCTGCCCAGTGGGGCTGAGACTGCACTGCTTGCCTGTCTGGGCTTCCCCTTTAGCAGCAGGAGCACCAGCTCTTGGCCACCCTGCTGTGGCACTTGCCAGCCCAGACAGGTGTGTGCCCATAGTCCCTTTCTTCCAGTGGAGAGGAGGGGGCTGCTCGGACTTTTTACTAGCAGAACTGCTAATGGAGCCCCTCACACAGAGTGAAAACCTTAAGCTACAGAAGAATGGGAACCTTCGTGGAGGAGAAAGCTCAGGGCGCAGCCGTGTTGGCATGGCCAGGGGTATTTTTGGGACTGTACCCTCCCTGCTGCTGTGGGTGCCCATGTGCACAGGAGCCCTCTGCATTTTCTGTGGTCTGCTGACCCTGGCTGCTGGGGCCATGGGGTGAGAGGGGATGAAATAGGAGCTAATCCTGGTGCTTTTCAAATCCTGAAAAGAGAAATTAAATCCCAGCCTGCTTACTCTGCCTTGGTGGGGGTGGGTTAATGCACTGAAGTAAAGGGAAGAAAAGGAGCACCTAAACAGAGTATCAGTGTTGGGCCTTGTATGCCAGTCTTAAGAGTATGAAGTTATTAAATGATGTCAGCAATCCAAACTTCCTGTGTTCATCTGCATCAGCATAAGGTTTTGGGGGGAAAAAAAATCTGAGGTTGAGGCTGCTGGAGGGCAGAATGGGATCAGCTGCACACCAGCACACTGTTGCAGTTTGTGCGGCAGCACAGCGGGAACATGTTGGTCTTGGGTCTCACCTCTGCACCCCTTCCATCCCAGCAGCCATGATACACAGCTTCGTAGCACACTGCTCTGCAATTAGTGTTCAGTCACAAGCATCTGTAACCACTCCAGCTCTGTGACTGTCCTGGAGTCGTGCTGACCTAGCATGAAATCATTGCTCTCTAATATGGATAAAATGGTCAAAGAAAACCTGCACGCAAACTCCTCAAAACACATCAGAAAGCTCAAGGAAGGCTCTGCATCACAAGCACAGCCTGTCAACAGCATATACAACAGTGTTGGATGCTGAGGCCCATGGGGTATAGGCAGGCAAAATTTAATGTCTGACAAAGCATCTACCTCATTTTGCACACTATTGCATTAATTGGGGGCTATAAATGTGTGGTCCATCCAGTTTTGTATCAGATTTCAATTTTTGTTTCCTGGGTGTAATTCTTAAGCCCTTCCCCAAGGAATAATTACTGTAAAGCAGCTTGGCTTACCAAACTCCAGCCCTAGAAGAAGGGAATGATATCCCTGCATCTGGCCATCTTCATCTCGTGCATTAGCCCCATTACTTAATTTTTGCATATTTTTGCTTCCTGCTTCTCCTGGGTCCCTGTGGTGTTGTGCCGAGCTGGAAGAGACGCTGAGGGTGCTGGGCAGGCAGGGAGGCAGCTGATGAGAAGAGACCAGGAGTGAACAGCTATTCCGGCAAAGGCTTTTCCTTTGCAGTTTATGTTTTGGAAAATGTGAGTTTTGGGGAACTTATGTCCCTGGGCAGTAGCTGAGGCAAAACATCTCTGGAATAAGTCCTCCTCTGTTCTCCTTCTGCATAATCCTGCAGTGTATTGGGAGAAAAACATCAGCTCTGCTGCAGGTGGGGGGCAGGAATGAGAGCAAATGGTGGGAAGCTCTTGGCTTGTGAGCATTGAGAGACTGCATTTGTTGAGCTTTTTGGGCCCCTGCAGCTGCACATCCCACCCCCTGCCTCTCTGGCCCCCCAGCTACATCCTGGGTTCTTTCTGTGGCAGGGAGTTTTACAGGTTTTCTTTGGTGGAGCCTTTCTAGGCTCTGCTCATATGGAGGGCTGAACAGGTGCCCCAGTGCTGCCATATGGAGCAGCCTGAGACTTCTCTCACTTGCTATGTGACTTCCAGGGTGTGCTTGGAGCTGCCGATGCTGCTGCTGGTGGGGAGGCAGCACATGTTCAACTACCTTCTCCTCCAGGCGCTGCCATCTCTGCCCAAATGTACCCATAGCAACGCCCTGTCTCGGTGGTTGGGATATTGTCACCATCACAGCTAGGATATCATCTGGCATCGCAGAGCTGAGCCTGAATCCTCCTAGCCAGCGGCACAACCTGCCAAGCCTCTTCCCCTTTCACTGCAGGGGCCAGTGCAGCTGCTGTTGGTGTGGTGTTCCAGACTGGAGCAAGCCTGATCCCTAGCACATGCGGAGCAAGAGACCCTGAGGGTGGCCTGCAATTCTCCACCTCTTTGGAAAGCAACTAAATTCTTTCTGGTGGAGGGGGAGTGGGGGAGAAAAAGAATAGTTTCTAGCAGAAATAGTACTTTAAATCAACTACTGTAACTCCAAAGATAACCCCCAGTTCTCTCTCAAAATGCTCTTGATGTGGGGGGAGGTGGGGAGGGGGAATACTTCAAAGTCCTCATTTAGCCCCACATTTTACAGTGTGAATTATTCCTCAGCTATTTACTGGAAGAACTCCATGTCTGAAACTTTTTTTATTAACACTGAATCATCTATGTCTGTTACAAAGGAAGAAATTGCTACTGCACTGCCTCAAGAATCAAAGTAAAGGGAACATCTGCTCTAGACTTCTTGCATCCAATTATTGCTTGCTATGCATTATTACTTACAGGAGTAATGCGACTAAATTAAAGCTTTCTTCTCTGGTGTGTTCTTTTATGCATTGCTTTGGTATAAAATGTGTGGCTTGCTTAAAATCAACCTACAGCTAAAACTATGTCCACACAGAGCTGAGCCCACGTGTACTTAGATGCAATTAAGGGCACAATTGGAGCATTCTGAAAGATTGCCTTTAAAAGGCCTTTTGTTCACTCCTCCATAGGGACTGGGTGTATAAGCACGTTAAAATGCAACAGTAAGAGAAAAAGCGCTCTGTGAAGAATTCTGTAGAGGCACAGTTATGTTTTCTGTAGCTCGGCAGCTGTCTTTATTCAAAGGCTGGGGAATGGCTCGTGTTGTGAGGGTGATGATAGTTTTGATAGGAATCCCCCGCATCACAAGAATGTTTCTAATGAAGGAGGAAAAACCCACCAGAAACATTCCAGGGCTGTGAACCTGCAAGTGGACAAAGCCACCATGCGAGATGCTCTGCAGAGGCAAGGGCAGCAAATCCAGCTGTTTCTGCAGAAGGAAGAGTTAGTGGGTATTTTTCTTTTCCTTCCTTTCTGTAGTGCATGCAGTTTTACCAATGCGCTTAACTGGTTGAAAAAAATACCTGGAAAACAAAGCTCTTGAACTTGCATGCCTAGAAACCTACCAGCATCACATGCATAGCAAAGGCCACGTATCACAAAATACCACAACATTTCACAAAGGAGGTTTAAGAGCTCCAATTGAATAAAGCTTTCTCTGTGAAATATTGTTATGGATCTACAAAGCAGTTAAACAGTCCCTGGGAAAAAGAAATGTGTACGTCTCTCACAGTGTAGCAGCAGTGGTGTAACTACTACTACTACTGAGGCCTCATTTATAAGAGGTTTTTTCCTTATCAGTAGAAGGGAAAAAAATAAATCCTCATCACAGAAAATAAATTTTAGTGGATTCAGACTACTTACTTTTAAATTCTACAAACGTGTGTGTGTATATATATATCTGTGTAACAGTGCTCTGGCCTTCTTTAACGGATGGATCCTCCTACTTAAATCCAGTAATGACAATAAGAGCCTAAATTAACTTGATAAGACTGTTTTCTATCAATGATTTTGTTACTGACATAGTGCAGGATTGATTTTTGTGGTCTGTGTTATAGCAGCTTTTAATTATAAGGCAATTTTGGTACCACATGAAGTAGGAAAAATGGGCAGTTGCAAACTCTGCAGTGTTTTTTCATGCATATTATAATGGTGAGGTTTTTTTCTTTAAAGAAAAAAACCCAGTGTTCCTCTGATTTCAGTGGGCTTTTTTTAAGCCTTTTACTCTGAGCATTTTTTAGCTCCTCAAGAAGATGGTCCTATTGCCTCTGCTCAGCAGCTTCCCTTCATACCCACAAATATTCTCAGCTCCTCATTACCATTGTGGAGCATTGGACTGTACTTTCATGTCCCCCATATTGCTATAATTATGTTTGGAAAATGAAGATGGATGGTGTGTTGAGTGTGTGATTGGTTTCCTCACAGTCCTCACTCAGGACTGTTTTCTATATTTTGATCAATAGAAGGCAGTTGTGCAAACAACAGTTTTTAATTTCCAATTACAGTTTCAAGTTTCTCATGAAAATTTAATTTTTTTCCTGAAAATTAGGCCGTGCAACAGAAATTTCTCTATATGAGACATTTTGTAACATTTGCTTCCCTCTCCCTCCTGTGAAACCATGCTGCTGATGCTCCTGGGCTGCCTGGTCCACGTGGACACATGCATTTGCCATCCTGAAGGCTTGGGGATGCTGCTGCTCCCTCATCAATGTTCTCAAATAAGCCTCAAAGGGCAGATGCTGCCACCAAGGTGCAGGAAGGTCTGCAAACTTGTCTAAGGGTAGGATGAAATGAGCTGTGTGCTGGTCCCAACTAACTTGAAGCTGGGCATCTGAATCAAGAGCAGGAGATGCCCTCAAAGCCATGGTCTCCAGGGCAGTCAGTGAAAGGAACTTTCCCACTACCTCATCCAGCTGCTGTGGTTTTAAGGTGTGTGGTGAGGCCAGTCCTGCAGCACCCACCAGCCTGTGCCTGGCAGAAGCAGATGCTCCATGTGGCCAGTGTGCACTGAGCTGCCAAAGTCTCTGCACATCTGCTTCCTTCCTGCGACAACAGATGGTTGCTGCAGCCGAGAAAGGCAGCTGGCAATTGGCATTAACCAGGCTTGGTGGCTGGGAGGAGGGGGATGAAGCAGTAGCAGGGCAAGGGGTTGAACACAGTGATATTTCTTTCAAGGGAGATGCCTCTGCTGCTTCTTTGGACTAGCTTTGCTCCAGGCAAGAACAGGAGTGATGTATGTGCTGCAAATATAGAGAAACGGGTAGAACTGTGTCCGCTCACTTCTAATGCTCGGCAAAGGACCACTTTCTCTTGGCTCCTCAGTGGATGTGGTGGAGCAGCGTGGTGGGCAGGGTGCACCACCGCAGAGCCCCCTTCCTGGGGGCTGCAGTCTCCCCAGGGACGGCCAGCTGAAAACCAAAGTGCTGCCGCACAGTCGGAAGTGTTGCTATTTCTGCTTTTAGCTGAGCAAACTGCAGTCACACAGAAAATGTGTGCTAGTGCAGAGGGCAAACCCAGTCACTTGCTCTAACCGCTGCTGATGCCGTTCTGGTGCCAGACCTCCTCCTCGCCTCTCGGTCTCAATGAGAGGAAAATGGGGAAGAAGTGCCGTGTGACTGCTCTGGTTTCACTTCAGCACCCATGGAACTGGCTGTGGCTGCACAGAGCCACAATTGCAGCTAAATATTGCCCATTTTAGCTTTCAGATTAGCCTTAATAAAGTCAAAGGGGCTACTTATATTAAAAAGAAGGGCAGGAGCTACCTCTTGAGAATACTTTAAACTTAGCAGTAGGTTGCCTAGGGGGTTTCTCCAGTGTAATTTTTCTTCTACCCGAAGCAGTGCTTTAGAAGGACTGTTTTTGTATGCAACCAGATCTCCATCCTACAGCTGTGGGGTCTTTTCAGGTGTTGTCTTTATATCACGTTGGTTTGTGCCCTTTTAATCTGTTTTATTCATTAGCTCTCAACCTACACTTTTCTATCTAAACCACTTTCTACAGAAAATGCCAGGAGTCTGGGGAGCTCTGTCTCTGATATCTCATTGTGGTGTGATAAAGTAGTGTGCACCCTGCTTTAAACATTGGCTAAGGTTAAAATCTGTGATTCTTTTCTATTTGTTTAAGAACTTATACAAAACTGCTGCTATCAGACAATAATAAGAATCATGAAATTGCTATGGAAGGCACTTCTTTTTTATTGTGAACTTTACACCTCTTCACTTATTTCGGTAAATGCCCAGTAAAAGTGCAATAAATCCGATACTGTAAATGCACATATAGAGGGTTTATGCTCTGGACTTTGCAGCTGCCTGGCTTCCCTGCTGCATCCACTACCCAACCTCCTTTTCAGACCTCCTCACCATGTGCCTGGAAAAACCCATCTTGCCTTCAGCATGTGATGCCCAAGTGTACACTGCCATGAGCTGATGCCATGCTTGACGGAGGGAAGAAAATAACATAACAAAAAAACTTGGGTGGCTGATGCCCAAAGGTGTATGGGAAGGGAGCGGGGCAGGAACAGCACCCCTGGGATGGAAGAAGGGAGAAACAGTGTGAGGGCTGTAAGGTGGGGTGTGTGGTGCACTGGGGTCAGCCCACTTCACCTCACAGGGGGGTAAAATGGAAGTTGTGAAAGAAATTAAATTGTGAGGGAAGGGGAACCAAATTTTGTGTCAGTAGCTGCTTATACTGAAATAGATAATAGCCTTTAAACTGGAATTTAACAGAGAAACATTAAACTGTATGTTTATGCCTTACTTATTTTCTCCTCTAAAACCCAATACAAAGAGCAAAAAGGAGTAGGGGATCCACAACCCAAATATGCATTCAAGTTGAATCAAGATGAAAACAACTCTCCTGTAAGACTGACTATAACCTTTTATCTGTGATACCCCCCTCGGGTAGGGCTGGGGAAGGATGTGATTGCCCATGCCCAGGCAGGGGGATGGCAGGGACCACCTTAGCAGTCCCTGTTTCTGCTAGAGCAAATTTGTGTGAGCACCTTCCCAACTGGTACAACTGCTTCTGTCAGAATTTCCTGGGTACAAAGGCAATGTGCCCTCCAGGCCCATCTGGAAGAATAGAGTCTCCCAAACAGGCCTACTCCCAAATTTTAAATCTCATATGGGAACGCAGATATGATTGCTTGCAGGCTTTGCCTGCTGAGCTGAGAGCAAGTGTGTTGCAGGGTAGAATGTGCTGGAGAGGTATCCCATGTGGATGTGGGCATCCTGTGGCAGAGCTAATGAGAGATCCGCCCATGGTGCAAGCCCTGCCACTGTGTTTGCCCTTATGGCCAGAAGCTGGGTCCTAGATGGTTTTCTGTAATTTTTGTCCATGACTTCTCTTCCAGTAAAATGAGACCTACCCCTTGGGGGCAAAAGGCAAAGCTGTCTTTTCCTTCCCATCTATGTTGTGTTCTCCACTGCCTCACTAAGCCTGATTTCCAGCTGTGTACAGAAGAGCGGAACCAGCCTTCTAGTTGGTCACACCTTTTTTTTTTTCTCAGTCCTATGTTTGCTTGAATTGTGATCATGTTCTCCTTGAGTCCAATGATGATCTACTGCTGCTATCTGAGTCAATAATTACAGCAGCATTTTAGGCACCAGACTAGAGAAGCAGCAACGTGTGTGTGCTACTGAAAATGTGGCTGGTACGTAGACTCTGTGTATTAGCCTTTGTCCCACCACCTAATGGCATGTTTAGGCTCCAGGAGGAGTGTCTCTGTGGACAACTCCCCTGTGTCAAAAGAGAAACATACAGCTGTTGTTTCAAGAGATGGATCCAAACTGACCTGCAGCTCGGTAAAAATGTCTTGACAAATAATGCCACAGTGAATGGTCTCCCTGCCAGGCCATGGAGAGGCAGCAGAAATAATCTGTTCTCCCAGCAACTGCTGCTCAGATCTGGCCACCTGGTCCCAGCCTGTCTCCTTCTCTTCTCTCCATGACGTTTAGCTCAGCACACCAGCATTTGCTCAGAAATGCCTCTGGGCAGGCACAGAGGTCATTTCAAGCAGGAAGAATGGAGCTGAGCTCCTCTGAAATTAAGGTTTGCAGGGAAGCACTGAAGAGGCAACAGGAGCATAGGAGGAAGCGCTCAATGTCAAAGGGCTGAACGATAGAGAGGAGGAAGGTGAATAAAACATAATGAGAAAAATAGCAAATGTTCCATGAGGAAATCAGCAGTGTATGGGGGGAGAAGGTCAAGGCAAGGAAAAACTGGTCAAGGGGAAGAGGATGCAAGATGCAAATTAACTAAAGAGCTGAGAAAAATACATATTCCTGTAGTAGGTGAATGTGAGTGAGTGAATGAGAGTTTTGCTGCTCTAACAGGAGGATGGGGCTTCTAGATCTACCTCAAACAATACCTGGGAGCTGTCCACATGCTTCTCCAGGAGGTACTGGTCCTGAGTAGGTGCTGTGGGACACCACAGTGCAGAGAAGACATTAAGTGCTTACAATTGTGATATGAGACAAATACATACTTACCCTTGTGTAGGAAATAGAATACTGCTTAAATATTTAATTGTGTTTTGGTTTTGTAGTGGT
>JAWWMP010000116.1:31788133-31821449 GCA_035047865.1 Dendrocincla tyrannina | reverse complement strand
TAAAAGTAACCATTTGACAACAGGCTGCCTCAAACAATGTAGCCTGTGACAGTCTCATTACAAGATAACGTATTCTCTCACATGTCTCAACCAAACCACTGAGAATGTAATAAGGGATCATTCACAGATGCAGACTGGTAGCTAATAGCATCCTCACTTACCTTCTAAACACTGAGCACAGTTAAAATAAATTTCAGGATGTATGCATGCGGAAAACTCAATTGCAGCTGCATCAGAGATGAACCAAAAACGGAAGCATTCAGAATTGCTAGTGTAAAATCCAAATAATGACCCACAGTAGATGTCAGCCTGAAAGGACAACACATGCCTTGTAATTGTCTTAAAGGGGCTCTGTCAATTTGCTCAGGGCCCACACCCCAGTAAATACATGTACATTCTGTCCAAGTAGATGTACCATGTAACTAGACACTGGAGCAAGGTAAGAAAGCTCCTCTCAGTCAGGCCTCAGCATTTTTTCTTTTTCTAGGCACATCTGGACTTCAGTCCTGATTGTGTTACTGGAGAAGTAAGCCAATACATCTACTAGATAGGAAGGATAAGGTGGAAAGCCAGGTGAAGGTGGATGTGCCATTCTATTTCGCTACTGAGGCTGTCAAATCTTCCAGGGCCTGTTTCAACAGAGAAATATTGTAAAGGTCCATGTTTAAAAAGTATTCAAAAACCCAAACAGGTTCAAAAAAGACCTATTTACACCTTGTGGATTCCTTGGGGTGTGCTGGATGCTTCAAGTCACTGACATTTTGGAAACTAGCCCTTTGAATTTGTCACACTTGACCTGTGGTTGCCTCTTTGCATGGGGCAGCAGCCTGTACATGGTGTTGGTGTGTTATATGTGCACAGCCCCAGGTGGCTGGGCAAAACCAGAGAGCTGATACAAGCACTGCAGTGCATGGAAATGGGAATTTTATGGATAATACTATATGGTGATTTATTAAAAGCTGTGATTCTCCAGCAGCTTTTATTGTACCATCGTAAACCAACGTTCCTGTATAGTACATTAAGCTGGGTAATTCTGTTGGTTCTTCACTGGGCCTGACAAAACTATATGTAAGGTTGCACCAGAGGGGCTGGTGAGCTGAAGGTGCCATCACTCTAAACTGCTCAGCAAGAAAGGGGAAAAAGCCACGTGGTCAATGTAGTGTGGGTATTTTGCTGGGCAAGGGAACCCAGGATGGAGGGTGAATCCTGCTGTTCGCTACATCAGTCAGTGCCAGTGGCTTACATGTCTGGAGCAACTCCAGCACCAGGGAAAATAATGACAGAACTTGTCTCTCTGGGTTTAATGATTAGGGCAGGTAATTAGAGCTCATTGGTTCCTGCCCCTGCTCCCCTGTTAACTTGCTGCTGGACATTTGGGTTGTAGGTTGTAGCTTGGCCTCTTTAAGCTCTAGTTTTCCCTTCAATAGCATGTGAATACTAGCTGTTTTGTGGAGGTGTTGTGATGCTCTGTTAATTGAGGGAACATGCCAAATGCATTAGACCCAGTGGAAAAGGACTATGCAGTGTTATTAGGACATATACAAGCCTACATTTTGGGAAATGTTTTAATTCCATCTCTTAAACATCTTTTGCAAATGGAACTTGCAAAAAAAAGCAGGGCAAGCACTGCTAACACAGCTCTGCCACACACTGTCAAGTGCTTATAAACTCTATTTATAGCTACAGTTAAAGATTCAGATATGCAAGTACTCCATTAAAAGACCACATTAATGAGCCCTTAGAGAAAATATCTCACAAAGCCTTTTGAGCTTGTAACTGCTCAGTTGTGCAGGGCTTCTTGCTTGTTAACATTCATAAAATATAAATACTGTATACTAAACACCAGTACTTTGTGGATCACTGTGACTTATCTCACCATCAGCACTGTAAGGTGAGTGGAGAGGCGGCACTGGCGGGGTGGCCGAGCTCTGCTGCGGGCTGTCAGTCTGCACATGTCACTCACCCGACGCCTTATCTGGGGGCCTGTCTCTGCAGTGTGAAGCTGAGTGGCAGATTGACTCACAGGTCAGTATCTGTGAGTATAATTTCAGAGAGAACAATCAAACCTATTAGCTGAGAGTGGCAGAGCCGGGCTTTCTTGCAGCTGCAGCTCCAGAGCGTGGCAAGTATTTGGAGCAAAATCTAATAGACAAAAATCACAGGAGATTTTTTCCTTTTTCCTTTGACATAAGCTAGCTGATGAGAAGTGTCGTTTGAGAGAGAAAAAGTTGCTATATTTGATTTGTCATTATTTCCCCATTGTCCTTTCCTGCCTGTGATTATACAGTTCCCATTTTCTCTTTCTCACCTCTCACAGAATTCCATATTGTAGGTTGTGACAGATGCTCCTGCTTAAATGTTTTTGATATATGTTTTATCTGAAATTGTTTTACTGAGTCTGCATTGTGTAAACAAACATCACTGGAGCCCACTTAAGAATAATTCTCTGTAACCTTTAATACTGCATTTCCATCCACCCACAAGTCACAAAGCGCTCGAGCACTAGAGAAGGCTATTTCTGAGTTTATATTTGGCTCTCAGCAAGCTGAAGAAACTGAGGTAGGGCAAGACCGAGTAGCTTGTTGGACAATATTTGCTGGCACTGGCTACCAACCAATCTATGTCCTCGATTTTGTGCTTTTGGTCCTGCAGCCTTTCAAACAGAAGGTGCCCTCCTGGAAGGAATAATTCTGCTCATGAAATGAAAAATAAGGACAGCAGGCTTTGAAAAGCTTCAGGGCAGTTCTTACTGTTCAAATGTGTCATTGATTTCAATAGTGCATTAGCAGGCTTGTTAAGCAGGATCTAAAGTGCTTAGCTTTATTTTATGGCAGTGAGTACCTGATTGTTCAAAATACTAGCATCTTATTGTAACAGCAAACTGGATGGTGCCATAAACTGCCCAGCGCTGAGACTGCTGTGTTACTGAGGGCCTGATAAAACAGGATCATTCACAATCAATTGGCGATGTAGGCGAAGGCAGGGCTGTGGCACTTCCTGCTGCTCTCCTCATTAATTTCCCTTTTATCTGCCTTGTTCTGCCTGTTGGCAGAACATTGCTGTCTGTCTTGTGTCTTACGAACTCCAGCTTGAATTCCTCCCCAGGAGCACTGACGCATTTCTGCCCATCTGTAAGTGAGAGTCAGATGTCACCTGTGCCAATAACCTGGGACACAGCTAGAAAAATCCTATGGACCAAGGGGTGGATTGCTATGCTGGGAGATCTGGGTGGATTTCCCCTGGCCTGGCTTGTGGGACTGGTCCTATAAGCAGCAAGCTGGTGGTCAACAGGGTCAGTACATCAGCCAGTCAGATGGACACCTTCATGTTAAGCAAATCTTTTTTTGACTCTGATGACTGACCTCCACTAACAAAAAGGGGAGAACAGTCTGATCCCTGGTAAATGTGTGACAAAAATCTTACGGTGTGGAACAGTTTTAACAGCACAGATGGGCAGAAATTCAGTCCAGAGCACCTGTATCATATGTTGCCCCTTTTGCTGTACCAGAATAATCCTTTGTGGAGCTGTGGATGAGAAAGCCACCAGGAGCAGGCTGTACCCTGACTTCAGGGGTTTGGTCAGCCAGCGCAGCCTGCAGCCCTGACCCCTTGCACCCACAGCCATAGCCAGGGTGGGCTTCTCTGGGCCATTTTGTCAGAGAACACACATCTTCAGGGAGCAAGGGGGAGAGCAAAGGCTGGGGAAACAGTGGAGAGGTGGAGAGGATGCTGGTTTTCTAACCCACCATCATTTTGTATCTGTCTGGGCAGAAATGGCTCTGTGGGTTTTCAGCAGGGGAAGTATGAGGGTCTTCAATTCTTACCATCTTCCAGGAGCAGCTGGCTATGGAGCTGTGTGGGCTTGGGGATTAAAGCAGCTACTGCCTCTTATATCTGCTGGGGACTGAGTGCTTGAGAGGTTTGTCTCCTCATTTTTTGCATCTTGCCACCATTGAGGAATTACATATTTTAAATCACTACAAAGCAAATGGGTAGTATCTGTGTTCTCCATGCTTTACGTGGTGTGGGAAAACAAAGCAAGCTGAATAAACCCTTGCTATCTGAGTCCAGAGGCTGCCTTGCTGGAAATGGCTGCAGGCTTTAGCTCTGGTAGGTGTATATATGTTAAGGGTCTATGAAAGGAAACGGGAAAATGAGAGAATTATGTGGGCAGGAGGAATGAACAAAATGGTGCTGGTGGAGGCAGGACTCGTGTGTGGGACAAGGGATCTGGAAAGCATTAAAAAATAGGAAGCTCCTCGGAGGAAAGCAGCTGGGCTTCAGAGAAAAAAAGAAGTAACAACTTAAAGAATCAAGAAAATGTTTTTCTTTTCAACCTAATTAGGCACTTAAGTTAATTCAAAAATGTGGATTGTAACTTCAGTACTCTGGTTTCCCTCTTCATAAAATGTAAATAATAACACTTTCTTTACTCATAGAGTGATGTGAAAACAAGAGCATTCATACCTGGAAAGCATTTATAGGCTGTATGGGCAGTATAGCAAAGACTATGAACATACAGTTAAAGCTGTGGGCTGGCATTAAGGCACTTGGCATTTGCCCAGAGACGCCACGCATCATGCAAAAGAGCTAACAGAGAAGAATACAAAAACACAGGCAGACTTCATGAGTTCTGAAATCAGGAACATGTGATTCCCCAGAATTAGAAGTGCAAAAGCTTTGAACTCTCAGAAAACACTGAGAGGGGCATATGTTTTCTTGAGCAAACAGCAAAAGGCAGTGAAGATGTAGGATACAGTGCAAAAATATCCGAGGTATGGTCCATGGAAATCAAGAAATCTATACGCCATTGAGAAATAATTCTACCTGAACTAGAGATGACCACTGTGGTTGACTGGGGAAACAAAAAGAGCAATAAATGGAGAAGAAAATGAGACTTATAAATCAGCAGGGTCAGTGCTGCAGGAGTGAGTAGAAGAACCAATTGTCAAAGAAGAATGCAAGAAAATTGTCGGAAAAAGCTGAGACAGGAAAAGATGTGAACATGATAAAAGTTTTTATAAATTTCATATGTGAGAAGGCAAAGGTCAGCTGGGGAGACAGCCAGCATCTTCCTGAGCAACAGGGAGGCTACGTTGACAAAAAGGGGGATATTGCTAGGAAAACAAATTACTACTTGTACCCCAGTATTCAGTAGGGAGAGATGTGAAGTCTGTCACTGTCTGTGAATTTTCAAGGACAGAAAATTTAAAAAAAAAAAAAATCATTGACTCTAAAGGCTACCAGGAAATCAAACAATTGACTAAACCCACCTAGATAAAGAACTATTAAAATAGCGTGTTGTTTACACCCTATTTTAAAAAAAATAGATGTCAAAGGAATGAAATCATCCAGAAAACTTAAGCTGGCTATGGGAGAGGTACCAGAAAGTTATGAGGAGACATTGCTGCATCCCAGACTTTTAAAGGGGGATAATTATAGGAAGAAGTATATATCAGCTTCAGGGAGCGCTTGAGACAACTGATTATCATTACCAGGAAGGCAGATATAACTGAACACCAAATCTTCATTAAATAAAAAAGGAAAAAAGGGGTTAGGAGAAATAAAAGATTAATTTTAGCAACTTCAGATTTCAAGAGTACAGGGATTCAGTGCTCCATGAGACATCACTGTCTAAGATGGGAGGTATGGGGCTGAGTTTCTAGATGTTGGGATTGATCACTGAATTCAGGTGATAATAAAACCTATGCAGTGATTATTTAGGGTAGGAGTGGATAATGGAGTGACATGCTTATATATTTAACTCTGTTAGCGCTGTACAGCTTGAAGAAAGAGCACAGGGAAGCAAAGACATCAAAGAAAGAGGCATCAGAGAGCAAAGAAGAGGAAGGCTTTGGAAAGCAGAGGATGCTTGCACTGGTATATGGAATTTAACCTGAAAAAATGCAAAGCTGGAAAAAGAAAGTCAAGGTAAAGGTGCCTTGAGGAGATAGCTGGGGCAAGTCAGCATAGGAAAAATAGCTGAGGGTAGCAGCCAAGTTTCTGTTTGTGTTCCTTTTTAAGGTTCAGGGAATGAAAGAACGAGGCATGAACATTGCAACATCTAATTTTTTTGTACTCTAATGGAGTTCATAACTTTAACACTTGCATTTACAGTGCTTGAGGAGACAGCACTACTCAGCAATGGGATTCAAAGCTTGTTTTACACTGAGTTGGCAATTATCCTCCAAGAAGTGCTGCAGATACCTAGTGGCATGAGGTGGTTCAGCACCTCTTTCTGTGTGGTGTGTGTTGTGGAACTGGAGCACAGCTGGAGCTGGGTTGCAGGCACTCCTTTCAGCTGACTTCTTGCAACCTCCTGTTAGGACAGTAGTCAGGTCATGTGTCTGGGATGTGGGGACACTGAGTTCAGAGCTCACTCTCTCTTCCTGGAGTGTTTCAACCCATAGCTCTCCTCTGTGGCACCTTCTTGAATTATGCCCTTCAGACTCCTCCCAAGGAAAGCTTTTCTAATTTTTGTGTGACACAATTGGTCTACAGAGAGAATAAGAGCTGGGGGCCCAGCCCAGTAAGACCATCCCGCACGGCCCAGGTTCCCTCCCACTGCTGTTTGTATTTTGGCATGACATGGAAAGTGGGAAAGATTGAACATGTTAATATTGAAGTTTGGGGTTTCAGCATTCATCTGCAGAAGGAGGGAGGCTGAAGGGCTAGTGAGTAAGGATAAGTAAGGGAAAAAGGGCAGCCTTAAGGGCATGTAGAGCTCTAGAAGAATTTTTGAAAAAAGAATATTCAGATACATGGAGGTAAGAGAAATTGGAAGAAAATGCTGGATTTCAGCTTACTGCAGTAGATTATGCCAGACTGACTGATATCTTTCTTTGATTAAATTGAATTATGTCCCAGATAAAGAAATTGCTTAGCTCTCTTGCTTAGGAAATGTAGATGTCTGGTGAAACTGGATGACCTGAGAATTAAAAAGGGAACTGTGAGATAGAAAATGATTTGGCTACTGGGGAAATGACAGTAGGTGATTTTCAGAGGGGAGGTAATGGAGAGCAGGTAACAGAGGAGCTGCTGAAGAATTGTCTTCAAGACCCCGTGATCTTGGTACAAAAAGAAGGTCGTGACATTCTGTGCAGTCACAGCATAAGTGGAGAGGAAAGGCTGATACCCCGGGGCCCTGAGCTGATGGCAGAATGCTTTGGGGTCGATGGAGGCAGCCTGACAATCCCAGTTAGATACTGAAGTTAGACGCTTCCAGTGAGCTGCTGTGAGTAGCTGGCCTTTCCCTGGAAGAAATTCTTCCCTTTATGC
This sequence comes from Dendrocincla tyrannina, assembly GCA_035047865.1. Classification (NCBI taxonomy): domain Eukaryota; kingdom Metazoa; phylum Chordata; class Aves; order Passeriformes; family Dendrocolaptidae; genus Dendrocincla; species Dendrocincla tyrannina. Next base: position 31,814,171 of record JAWWMP010000116.1, on the reverse strand, counting down.
ATGAGTTTGACTGTATCAATGTCCCTGTGTATTTAAAACTGGTATTGTTAAGCTGTTACTGTAAATGACACGTAGACTGAGGTGCAAGGGAGACCATGAGATGCTGGTTGCATCCTAATGCATGTTTTCATGAATCTAGCCTTCAAAAAGATGGCAAAATCTTTACTATCTGCCAACTGTGACAAAGCCAATAAGGGATCCTAACTTCTAACCTAACTGCTGTTGACATTTACCTACCTTCAAAGCAATTATTTTTGTATCTGTGTGTAGACAGCAAGAAAAGAAGGGATGCCAGAGCTGCTTTGCTATGGCTGCACAGCCTCCTTGAGAATTAAAGTCCCCATGTGGTCTAGGCATTACAGTGTTGAACTTACACTTCCATCAGCAGACGTGGCCTTCTCTTGCAGGAGATCTTTACCCCTAGTGAACTCAGGCAAGTAGCTTGTTGGGTGCAAACATGCATACCCTGTCGTACACTTAAATATTACACAAAACTTAATTTGAAAGAGAGTTCAGTCCTGACAAACCTATATGGACAAAACCAGCCCAAATTTCTTAGTACTGAGGCAATTTTTACCTCTGAGGGGCTGGGCTTTGCTAATATATTCACACAACCCCAATTTATTGATCAAAATGCATTACAAAACACCACTCCATGCCATCTTCCTTTTTTTTTTTCCTTCTTTTTTTCTCTCCTCTCATTAATTTCAATCATGTAATAAGAAAACCCAGTTATGTTAATTGGTATGACTCCCCCTCAAGGGCATTGCGAAGCATAAAATAATTCCATTCATTACTGACAATGCAGAGACATGAGTTTTCCCTTGAGGATCTGTTTCATCTTGTGATTTGGTGACCATACAGAGCAGTGATAGGATTAGGGACATATTGTTTTAAAATTAATAGTTTGTTAGGGAGAAGCTGGAAGATGATGGGGAAAGAGGAAGCTTAAAATTCCAGAGATTATATTTGACTTTGAGGCTCTTGGAGGCTGATGTGTCTAATGGATATTTATCAGGCAAACCCAGCTGCTGAGCCACTGTTCACCCCAGCTCTAATTTTCTTTTTAAAAGGCAGCTGAGCTGGTGTTTGAAACATGCCATAGACCAGCAGAAAGCTAAATCGATGTAAAGCTAGTCAGATTCGCTTCTCCTTTTTTATTTTTGGGAGTCAGAATTTCATTTCCCTAAAATGCACTAAGTTTTCAGACATGAGCTCCCAGGCTGTCCCAAGATGATTTCGGAAACAAAGCCACGACCACTGCCTTGCTGGGGTTTGTCCTCCCCTCTAACAGGTAGCCCATAGCCTGACAAACAAATATTGCAGTCCTAGAGCACAGACATTGATGATTCTAGCTGAGAGGAAAAAACAGTCCCTTGTTTTTTGTTTGCTTTCTTGCTGAGCTAGCAAAGAAAGCATCTATTGCTACTTTTGCTGCATTTGCAACATTTTCATTAGCAAAGGGTTGGGTTTTTTTGGAAACCAGACAGTTTTTGTGTGGAGGAAGTGAACCTCCTGACACTATGTCATTTCCCTTGTTTCCAAATAGCTTCTTGTCTGAGCACACAGCCTCCACTTGCCTTGCTTAACATCTGGCTGTAAAAGAGCAGGGAAGTTCCTGCCAGCTGTTCCCCTGCTTTTTCCCTTGTTGTTCTCAGACAATGTTATCAAGTCTTTACTGCATCTTTAATTTTGTTCGATTAACAGGCGTATTTTGAGTATTGTTCCTTCCATGCCCTGGCTAGATTTACTGGTTTGACGACACCCTTCCTAAGCACAGAAGAATAGGTCCAAGCCAGCAGTGACCCATGTTGCATGGGTGTGTTGATTAGCTAAGTGCAAAATACCAAAGAGGGTCAGACACGTATATTTTTCCATCTCTTGAGCAGCCTCTGCTGAGGATTACTCATGAAAAATAATCAGTAAAATACGTTGCAGATGAAGGTTATGACAGGCAAGATAACCCTGCCATTAAAGGTCCTGTAATGCAAGCACCTCTCCCTCACAGAAATGGAGACAAGGATAACATCGTTTAACTGAATCGATAGAGATCAATGCAAAGACAATAACTCAAGAAATGGATGCATTAACCAGAGATTAAGAACCAATATACTCCCCAGTTGAACCATGGCTCTGGAATTAGGTGTACTGAGGGGATACAGACTAAAAGCAATTGAAATTATGAGCAAAATAACTGAAACAATAATAATTACAGGTTTTCATTTTAATCATGTTGTGTGGTAGAAATTGAGATTTGGGCGAGGGAGGAACAGGAGTGAATTAGCTATATGGGGTTATCTACAAGCCAGCGATCTGTAACAAAGGATGTGACTAACTGACTTGATGGAAAAGGAGCAACAACAGCCAGGGACCACGTAGTCACCTTCTCCAGGCTACCCAGTGTTGAGAAGAGAGCAAGCTTTCTTGTTGCATATGAGTAAAGGCTGGGAATACATATTTTGTACTTCTAATCACATGTTTTCAGAAAGAAAAAAGCCCAAACAAAAAAAACTCCAAACCAAACCAAAAAATGACAAAATGCTGCAAAAGTTGCAGGTTTGACAAGCTTTTTGGAAAGGTTTCTGCAGTTGGAAGAATGACATCATACCAAGCTAATATGCACGTGAGACAGCCAAAATCCCCACTGGAAGAACTGTGGGAAAACACCAAGGGCAGTGGAAATACACAGTAAATACGGCATCTGACAAGTGCAGCTGCTGCCACTGTAGGTAACCTGTGCACAACAGAACTGCTGAAGACGGTGTGTGGTAGGCATCTACCCCAGGATTTGGGGAGAGATGCTGACTTTATGCAGCTTCCACAGTAATTGCTGGGAGATGTAATTGTTTAGCAATGCTGGAAAAGAACCCTACAGGCTGTAGACATGTCTAAATACAGTGACTGCATGAACTTTTGATCTTTTCTGGACCTCGCCTTGTCAAAGAATAGACTAAAATCCAAAGTTACCTGGAGCATATATTTGCATTCCTCATCCCTGTTATCACACCCATGATTCCTCTTTCAGTTTCCATGCCTTGCCCAATCGTGCTGCACTTTCCCATTGTTCTTGGAAGGCTGGTGGTGAGCAAGCCTTGCTGCTCTCCTGCCCTGCCTGCTCCTGCAGCAGCTGAGAGCAGGATGGCTCCTGCTCAGATTCCTCTAACCAGGGACCGTGAGGAGCAGCAGGCTGGCAGCTGCATGGTGTGGGAGGGAGGATCCGAGACATTTACTTAACTCTGAAGTTGGCTTCTGCTGAGGCTGAAAGCAAAGGCTGTGGAGTGCATTTGATGTCTGCTAGCAGTGATTGCTGTTCCCAGGGACTGAAAGGGATTCCGGCTAGGCCCCTAGTACAAATAATCCCTAAAATGTACTTACAACCCTGTAAATTTCCAGCGTAAAGTCTTAGCAGCCCACTGCTGGGAATACCTGTGAGTGTATGTTTGATCACTAGGAGACCCCACAAGAAAACAGAAAGGGTAGAAGCCAAAACACTGAAATCAGATTCTGGAGATGCAACTACACCTTTGAAGTGTTCACTCTATTGCCACAGAGCAAGGAGGAAAATCTTAGTAAGAGACACTTGAACCTTTTAAGAATCATCTCTTGGCAATAATGACTTCTCATGCATATTTATGTACAGCACTTAGCTTTATAATGGCCACTTGAAAGACATTTAATTCTTTTTTTTTCTTTTGCCTAGGAATGAAGTTATGTAGAGTGTGGCAGAAATATTTCAAGGTCCAAATATTAAAATACAGTGATGGTCCTGGTATTTCCTGCATGCCAGCCAAAACTATGTCTTGGGTGTATATTGTTTAAGAATTCATGTACTTGATTAAATGAATATGTGTTTGCAAGCACATATACATACCCATAAGAGTTAGTAAAATCAGGTAATTGCTACAGGGCTTCAACCAGGCTTTCCTGGAAGAATTTCAGATAGGTCCTAGGGCTTGGTTTGGTTTGTAAAACCTTTTTGTTGCACAAAACTTAGTTATTCATTATGCACTGAAAGCAAAATCATATGACTACCATTTCCTAAGTAACATAATTATCTTATTGATTCTTATGGGGCAAAACACTACTTTTATTGTTAATTAATACTGCCAAATCTGGTTATGCAATTCTGGATATAGGAAGTCCAGTTTAATGTGTGTTTAGGGGTAAAAGTCTAAAAATAAATGCCTTATTTTTTTTTTCTTTCAGGATGTGAGTATAGATATTGCCTTGCATGATCCCTGTTCATAACACTATAGGAAATGCAGCCTCTTATCACTTTTCATCAGGGATAAAGAACTATAGATAATGAAACACAAAAATGCCCTGTGAAAAACATATTTAATAAGATTTAAGTAGGTGAACAGAAATGTGCAAGGCAAAGACACGTTGTGGAACCAAAGCTATTCTATGGGAAATGAGAAGAATATTTGCATAATTTCAAGGGCTTATTCTTTGATTCCTGTTCTAAGTGGAAATCTATCAGGAAATTCTTTTGCAGAGGGCACATGAATAGTATCTTGTCTGTCCCATGGAAGAGACGGTAAGGAAGATTCATTACACACTAGGACATATAATGACTTTGCGATTCTTTCAGTTTTCAGCCAGTGCTCTAATGAAATTCAAGCCTGCTACATCTGCCATACTACACTGTTAATTAGTTTTCTATTTATTTAGCAGATCTAGAAGTGGAAAGCAATCTATTGCCAGGGAATTGTTTGACTTCTATGCTAAGTAGGCTGCATTCCAATCCTCTGATGTTGAAACTAGCATGAATCCAACTTTCATCTCATTGCCATGTCAAATTAGCACCCAGCAGATTCTACATACAAAGAATTTTTTTTTCTTTCATTTGTAAAAGACCAAAGTTCTTGGAAGTCAAGAAACAGAAGCAGTGCAAATTTTCTGCAGCATCTCTCCATCCCCTTTGCTTGCTATAGTGCATTAAATATAGGACGTATAGGGGCCGTGCTTTGCGTATCTTGAAAAAAAGAACATTATTTTGTGCAGACAATGTTCATTATTTGAAACAAAAAGTATTGATGCGTATTCTGCAACAGTTTGAGTAAAATACTACCGAGCCTAAGAGAAACCCAGAATGCTTTGGCAAAGTTATAAGATGACTTTTGCACATGCTTTGCCATTTTCTATTTCTGTCTGAATTCTGTAATATGTTGCCGCATCCAAACACAACACTGTGTATGTGACTTACTCCTGTCTTGCGGAGTCAATAGTCACTGGATTGTGAAAGTATAAAACAAAGCTAGATGAAATTAGAAAATAAATTGACTAGAAACAAAGCCATTAATCCTATTGTACTGCATATAGGAGCTACAGTATGGTGAGGGATGTGTGAAAATACAAATGTATGTGCAGACTTTGGAGTCTGCCTTGAACTTTGGGTTTTTTCTGAAAGCTAGATACAAACTTTGAATGTGTCTTTTGAGTCAGGCTAGTCCTAAACAAGACACTATTGTGGAATGAATAAGCAAAATGCTGTATAAATTTTAGCAAAGCAATGACAAAACTGATCTACTGTACTGTTATTTGTGGAGCATTCTTGATAAAATTCTTATTAGAAGCAAGGTGTTGGTTTTTAATAATACACAATGTAAATCAGAGAGATACAATATACAGCACAGGACAGCAACATACAAAAGCTAGGTCCAAGAGCACACTGGTGGTAGTGTTCACAAAAGAATAGCTCCTTTCAGAGAGAGGAAATAAATCTCTTTTATGAGAACAAATGATATTTTTGGAAAACAGGTTGTTGAATTTCAGGTCTGAAACAGAAATAGTGAACTTTGATTTAAACACCGGTTGAAAACCAGTCTATGTGAGTTTAACTTTATTGTGTTAATTAATTAATTGAGATTCATAGAGAAAAAGCATTTTAAAAATAAAGATGGGATACTTAAGAAAGTTCAAAGCCAGGACTAGACTTAGGCAACATAGGTAAAAAGGAGAAGATATCTGAAGAAGTCAGCATGGACGATAAACGAAAAATGTGCCAGGTTTTGAACTACAGGAACTTGATCTCAAGTCAGGGTAAAAAAATCCAGTCAACCCAGCTCCTTTACTGATTTAAATTCATGGCTATCTGTCTTTTTGCTCTTTGGACTAGTGGGATTTCTTTTTTCTTTCTTTTTCTTTTTTTTTCAGTGATACATATTTTCTTGACTTTGCCATTATTTCTCGAGCATGTTCTTCTCTTCTACCTTTAGGGAAAGCTACCTAAAAAACTGGTAATTCTAAGCCTGAGGAAAAAAAAATAGCACAATATAGTGATATATTTAATGGACTCAGCAGTGACAAGAATTCCCTACTGCTTCCTGGAAGCCTCCGTTCTTACAGCTCAGTATTTCATCATGTAAAAAAAGGAAACAAACTCAATGAGTCACAGTAATTTTCCTAAAATTTTTTAAGTTGTTTTCCTGGGTTTCTGGCATATTCAAAAGGACTGAACAATACTCCTTTACAAAGCATGCCATTAAGTAAATGTTGCGTATTTAATGGTTGGGTTTGAATTTTTGATAGTCAGGAAAAGGAAAGAATAAAAACCAGGATTTATTCATCTTTTCCAGTGTTTGTAGAGCTGAATGGACTGAAACAAGCAGCTGAGGTTGGAGGCAGAGATCTGAAGGCTAGAATTCTGCTAATGAAGCTCTGTGATTTATAAGCACATCTTCTGATGACTAGGAATAAATCCATGAGCTTCAGAAGCCTTAAATATACCTGGGCTGCACATTTTCCAGATGGATAGATTATCTGCATAAACATACAAAACAGTTGCCAGAAAGACTTCTGCTTATTATGAACTGTTCATAATCTTCTTGTAAGTTGCCAGAGCTGAATCTCGGCCACAACTCCTCTTGTTTCTGCCCAGCTGGGAAAATTTGGCTTTATCATGGCTGTCCCTGAGTTCTTGTTGTGTGTGACACAGTGCATCCTCCCTTACTGGTTTCTTCTGCCCCAGTTCAGAAGGGGCAGAGAATACATACTGAAAACAAAGCTGCTGCAGTGCTTCTCTTTCTGATCAAGTTGCACACTTGTGTCTTGTTTTCTGATGTAGCATGAGAAAAGGAATTTGTCTAAACTCCCATATGCAAACAACAGATGCTTGTGACCATGGATGTTGCATAATCAATGAATGATAACTTATAAAATCTTTAAACTTGCAGAAAGAATTCAGAATTTGAGCAAATTTCTGTCTTGTCTAGCTGCTTATTTTGATTTGTTATGGAAAAAGAGCCAGTTGTGCATAAACTCCATCTGTTCTTATGGAGTAACGTGTATGTGGTGGGGGGTATTTGAGCAATATTATTGGAAAACCAGAGAAACTGAATGTGGGATCAGGATTCCATTTGATGCACAGAGGAGGCTGCAATAATCAGCAATTCAACTTTTTACAAAAATATTTGTTTCCATTTTAGGATGCTGTGTAATTTGTTCATACAAACTACAACTCTAATTCTTGCTTCTGCAGATGCTGTACTGAAACCCTTCTCTCAATATTCAGTAGAGCAAGATACAGACTTTACTGAACAGTGGAATAAAAGGCAGAGGGTGAAGGTGCTGTTTCATAACGTGACTGACATAACTGAGATTTAATTGTTCTTCTGGTTTGTGATACAAAGCCACAGTACTTTTGTAACAAGATTTAGTTGAGAAACACCCAAAGTACGAGTCAAGACCATAAAATGTAATTTTAATTTTAGAAAATATAAAAAAGAGTTTGTGGAAGGATAACATGAGGGGTATATTTCTCTTAATTTGTACTCCTTACTTCTCCATTACCTATACTTTGTAGTAGAGGTAGTTGGATGTGGACTTAAATTTTCAGAAAGCTAGAACACAGCAGCCAGCAGGCTGTATTACTGTAACAGGCAGAAACAGCCACCCCAGATACCTCTACATTTCTTTGGGTCTGATGCAATTTTACAGAGCTGCAAAACAACTCTGCTGAAATCATGTTTGTGCCTGGAGACCCAAATGGATCGGAGAGACAGCAAAGAGAAGATGGGGGAGGAGAGGAAACACTGAGCTCTACTTTCCACAAAATAAAGCCTCTGGAAATAAGATGGTGCCAAAATCTCCGTATTTGTTATGTGCTTAAAAGGTCCCTTATAGTTTAGGCAAGAAAGATCCTTGTCCTGACAAGCTTACAGGCTAATTGAAACCTTTGTGCGTCTGCACAACACAGCAAAATGGTAAGTGGAAATACTGTAACAATGGTTGTGTCAAAATACACATTTCAAGAGTATCAGCCATGAGAAAAGGGTGGATATTACTGCAGGACAAGGGGACATGTGGCATATGGAAGCCGACTGAACTAGCACAGATCAGGGAGAGTGGCACTACAGGACAAGCCTGGGTAATTAGGCAGGAAAGAAATGATGCCAACAGCTTACAAAGTCAGGAGTTGTGAGACAGATGGAAAGAGATGTAGCAGAACAACAAACCAAGTAGATTTAATTGTTTAAATTACATGTTTGAAGTTGGAGTAGCAGGTGAAAGGAATAAGGAGGATGTAACCACCTGGGAGACTTTAAAGGCATCACCTGGAACTCAGAGGTAGAGGGAAGGGGAGAGAAGTTGAACTAGTAAATTAAAGCTAAGGATGAGGTATATCTGTTTTGGATGTAAGCATGGCACTGGAAGATTAGGGTAAGGGGAAAAAGGAACTGGACCATGAGATGTGTATTATGGGGACAGAGGAAGGAAACTGAGGAAAAGGGAGGAAATAGATCCTTTGTAAGTGGGAGAACAGAGAACACCAGATCTTGCAGATTATCTACGGAATATAATAAGCAAAGCAGTAGCAGAGAATTGGGAGTTACCACTGATTTTAGTGACATAATCTATATGCAGTACCCAGTCTCAAAGAGTTTATTTACAGACTTGCTAGTAATGTAAGCACAGGTAAAAAAATTCAGATGGAAAGTTATAGAACTTTTCTAACTCAGCACAACAGACACAAAAGAGGGAGAAAGTCTCAATGACATGTATCAGAGTATGGTCCAATACCAAAAAAAGTAACTTTTAAAGAAAAAGTGGGTTAACTTTTCAGGGAGGAACTGTTCCCTGGCCCTCCAGACATTGTGTGCTTTGCACTGTATTCAGTGAATGAATGCATTCTTAAAATGTCCACAGTTACAAGCTTTATTTTCCACAGCACATGCTGTCATGCCTCTGGCACTCTGTTTATCACCTCCTTACTGTGACTGCTCTGTCCCGTTCATGACAAGTGTTCTTCTCCACCACCCTCTGAATTCCTCTTGGGTTCATTTTGTTCTTTGCTCCAATTCTTTGCATTTTTCTACTTTCATGTTACATTTGTGCTGCTGCTGAGGTTGAGAGGCACTAAAGCCGTACACTAAATCCCCTCCTTCTCTCTATAGCTCCTGACCCCTCTAGGCACTGCTGAACATTTGCTTCCTGGCTTCAGAGAAGGCGTTCTTCTGCAAGTGACCTGGCACCCCGCAGCATTGGTTTGCTCCTTTCTTTCTTTTTGCTGTTTGCTCATTCTCCTTTTCGTCAAGTGCGTCACAGATTCCAGTGAATACTTGGGGTTTTCTGGCAGTGAATAAAACAAAAGGCCTACTTCCCATCTGCTAAGACTGAGGCTTTCTCTGGGAAGGGGTGAAGTCATCTCAGTGGTTTTTAATTCTGGAAGACCTGACCAGGTTGGCGTGGTGGCAAGGGGGGATGCAGAAGAAACCTCTGTATGTTCTGGTCCTGGGGAATGTCTTCTCTGCATGTTCCTTTTCTCATTTACCTTTAAGAAAACAAACTTTCCATCAACAGTGCCTTCCCCCCCACCCCGATTTATGAACGATAGAGACCAGGAGTAAGAAGCACCTGAGTTAGAGCCTTTCTTCTTCCCCTGCCCCCCTTCATCAAAGGCCTCATAATGCCTTGTCCACTCCAGCATTCTAGTGGATTGAAGGGAAATATGCACGTAGTCCAGCACCACATGCAAATTATTTAAGAGATTACTTACAAGGATGTCATTCAGTATCCAGACACTTTCACTGAGCATACTGTCACAGCCTGGGTGGCCAGTTCCACTGATTTTAATGCAGCAAAACCATTGCTAAAATGCAGATTTTTCTTTGATGTGGTATGATCAGTAATACAGCAATATAAAAAACTTTCAGTTATCTTCTTTGGTAATGCATTTGAATGTCCCAGTTCGTATCTGTGTGTTTTTTAACTTTTTTAAAAATTTTATGTCTCTTAAGAAAGGTAGTCATGTCACGAAGAAATAAAAAATGCTGATTTTAAGACTCAGTTTATTTGCAGTTAATGATATTGTGAAGTTTTCTGGTGTCGTAAGTTCCATGCTTTCTACTGCTGCTTATTCTGGGGTCTTTTATTTCAGCATGTTTAAATATCTGATGTAATAAACAGTAATACAGTTTTTTCTTCTGTCGTCACCTCTGAAATACAACCAGCAAGCCACTGTTCAACACAAATCAAACACTCCATATCTGAATTGGAACAGAAATCTTTACAAGACAAGATGTCACAGCTTTGTTCTTGGCAGTTTTAAGCAAACTGCAAAGGCTTTTATATGGTGTAAATGGCCAAAAGAGAGTGAAAGTCCTGCTGTGAATGCACACAGAAAACTTTGTTTGAAATTGCTAAGAACTCGAATGGTTAAGCTGAACGTGGTGCTGTTATCAGACAGCTGCACAAGAGATCCCAATTCTGACCTCTCAGTTTCTGTTTCATGCAAAGATAAAGAGGAGACAAAAACCCCTCTTTGGATAGGGAGGTCTGTCTTTAAAATCATTTTCTGATTGACTGCTAAAACCTGAAGTATCCGACACATTTTGCTGCTTATGTAGCCTTCTGTGAATGAAGATATTGATACCCAGAAACAGCTTCTCAAGTCTCAAAACCAATTATTCCGAAAACTAAGTCTTTATTGTGTTTGACTGAAGCTAAATAAAATTGAAATTCAGATTTTTAAAAAAAAGAATGGTCTGCTAATTGGTGTTGAGTTTCAAATGTTTGACCTTCTTTATTTTTCCCATTTCCTTGAATGATGTTTCAGAAATATTCCCTTTATTTCAGTCCATTAAATCAGACATATCACAAAGGAAACATCTATTGATATCTTGAGAGATGTGTGTGTCTAATTAATGTGGTGTTGTTGTGCATATTTTATATTAAATGCTTCCTGCAGTTTGACTTTAGTCAGGTCTGAAAGGGCCTTAATAAGTGTGTGGCTCAATCAATTTGCTTCTTTCTGTGACCAAAGGGGGAGGTACTGTGTCAGTTTGCTAAGTCACACCATTTACCATCACTTGAGGAAATTCTGTCACACACCGTTGTATTTATAACATTTGTCCCTAGAAATGTTGGCAGATGGTACTAAATGCATGTTTTTGATGGAGCTAGTGAACCCAGAAGTCTGGAGTATTTGTAGATTGCCTTTTTGAAGTATGATTAGACAGCTACTTTACTTATTTAATGACTAGAAGAAAAAATATTTAGAGGTGAAACCCTGGTTTAAAGCTTCCAATTTACTAGACTGGTTTTCTCTGTTTTGTGTTGTTGTGCACGGTCCCTCTTTGTGCAGTTACTGTTGTCCTTTGCTGTTTTCTTTACTACCTTTCTTGTTTCATGTACTGCTACCAGTAAGAGAAGGAAATTCACTCTCAAGTGAGTGGCCACTAAATCACCTGTCCCATGCTTGGGTTCTGTTTTACTGTGTTGTCCCTCATCTCTGTGGTTAATGTCATCCTTCACAAGTAGTTCTTTTGGTGCTATAATTTAATAAAATATAATTTATATAATAATAAATAATATCATTTGATCTTAAAAGATAGTATAAAAATTATCAAAAAGAGACTAGCTACCTTTGTTTTCCCTGTGAAGCACTGTCAGTTTTGAGTGAAATGTCATATATGCCTATGTGGAATTGTGTCCAGGTTTTTGGAGGAGTCATTCATAATGCAAGGGTAAGCCTGTTTAATTAGCTACAACATTTCTGTCAAATAGCTGTGTATTAGATTGTTATTTTAATTCTGTGTCAGAGTGATGCAGTAATGCAGAACTCTTTTGCATGGTATATTTAAAGAAATATATACACACATCTACAGTATATTAGTATATTTACAGATTCACACTTACAGAAATATATATATATTTGTGGGGGGAGCTGAAGATTTCCTTCTATCAGACTTTTCTAAATTTTGGCAATCTTTTTGTTGCTACTCTAATTAGTATACTATGTAATGACTTCAATTTAAAGCTATGATCTGACTGTAATAGGTGTTTTACCCATAACAGGGAGACCATTTTTACCAGTGATGCCATAATCCAAACGGGTGGGAATGACATGTGCACTGAGAAATTCAGCAGTGCAAGGGAATGCATCCCAGTGTCAGTGGTGTCTGGATGTCAGAAAAGCCCCAGGACAGTTTTCCCTCAAGGCCAACTAGCGCTTTCCCAAAGACTTGCCAGGCACTGTTCGATAGGTTACCACACTGTAACCTGACAAAATCTTAACAGTATGAGCATGGCCAGCCCAGGGTGATCAGCTGTACAGTCACGGCTTGGTCTCGGTTCTGTTTGTTTAACGTTTTTAGAGATGCAGACAAAAACTTTGTATCAAAAGTTGACATTAAATTTGGATTTCTTTTGCCTCATTTCATTGCCTTTCTAGATCATTACCCTCATTTAGATGACATTATTCTTAAAAATCACTCTAGTAAATTGTTTAAAAAACAAAGCAAACACACTTATCTTCCTCAGCTAAATATCACAAAATGTTAATTGATTATTTCCAGCTTTGTAAATATTTTATTTTTTGACAAATTAAAAAAAGGAAAAGATAACTGATTCGGTAATAAACATTTAAAATGCCCTCAAATTAGATCATGTAATTAATAATCAATCTATGAGCATTGCTATTTGGTGGCATTACACTTACACAAACAAATTGAGTCCACACAGTTTAGGAACATTAAATGATCTTTAGGAAGCAACAATTCTTGGGGCTTCTGTAAGCTTCCTGCATTGATTTAGTTCCTGATATTCAACAGTTTTTAAAGCAAAAGTGCTCACACTTTTACAAAGAAAATACTTGACAAATAAATTAGCAACAGCTAATTTGGAATTAAATGGAACGGAGGCGAATTATTATGTTCTGAAAGAGGGAAGGCTTATTCTTGGAATAACAGTACAGGCTCAAAATTCATTTTTTCTGTGTTCTCCTTCAAATCTGCAGGTTTTGCCTGTATCTTCTTTTGCCTTTTAAACATGGGAGTCCTAATAGAACTATGCTTATGAGCCTGAACAATGAATTTGAACATTACTTCTGTATGAGAAGAAAAAAGCATGCATCACCTATAACAACTTGAGAAAATTTGTAGACAATATCTGTCAATATTTTCAGAGTTAATGAACGTTTTTTTTTTTTTGTAATGTTAGAGGGGAATGTCTTTTGAGAAATTTGTCTTAGAACACCTCATGTTAGATCTCTAAGCACTTTGGTAATGGCTTCAGCACCTTGTACCTTTCTGTCTGTTAAGGGCTCTAGTTCCATCTATCAGCAGAAATTGAGGCATCTCTAACTACAGAGGGAGACAGAGAATTTTCACATCAGTTGTTTAGGCACCAAAAGACAACATGTACATCAAACTCACAAAAAAATAGTCCTTTCAGATTCTCTTTCAGTTCAGTGCTGTTCATGGAGACACACCTCCCATCTGTGAGATGACTCTCTTACACTATATGGAAACAGATAGACTTCTCATAGCTTAGGCAGGTGGTGGATTCCATTTAGAATGCTGTGATTCATCTGTAGGAAATTTCTTTTTGGGAAATTAAAAAAAAGGGCAAATTTATGCAGGATGCCATTTGGAAAGATACCAGCCTCGAGATAAAGTGGACTCATGAAAGTATTTTCTTGAAAATACACGGCTGCACTCCACTGCCTTCAGATATAATGTGACAATGCTTCAGAATCAGCTTTAGGAAAAAGAAGGATTGCTCATTTTTAGTGTTCACACAAACGTTGAGTGTTGAGAGAAGTTACCTGCAATTTCTACTGGTGTGTGATTTTTGTGTGGGGTTTTTTTATTTTTTTTTTTCAATCCTTATATATCTTGTGATTTCTGAATTTGAGCTAATTCAATGGAAAGATAGTAAAAAATGTAAAGTGAGTACAAACAAATAAAGGGGAGTTTCTATTGCTGGAAATCTTAACCTGCTTGGTAATCCTGACATCACTGTGATTTGGATCCTATCAGTTCCCTGACTTTCCCCACACCCAGCTCCCCCCACCCCCACCCCAGGAATTAGGATTTTGCCCTGGGACTTAAAGTTTGAATCCATGGTGGGACCCTCTGATCAAGATAATGAAGAATGTGCTTGTACTCTTGGCTGTTTTTGAAGCAAAACTTAATCAGGCACATCTCTAGGTAGGCTCATGGTCTTGCCCTTAACAATCCATGAAAGCACGAGTGTTTGTGTGTTTTCAGCTTCTGGAAGCAGGACTTTCTGGCTCCTCACATGGACCTCTGAGCCTGGAGAAGGCTTGTCCTCAACAGCAGCCTGAGATGTATCTGACAGGCCACATATCTGTGATGCTTACCTTGGGCTCATGACCTTTGTACGTATTTGTATTTTCCTCTGCCGTTTCCTCTTTGGAAAAGTACAGGCAATTGCTTTCCTTATCATTAACATGGCACTCCTCTGGGCTACAACCTCTTCGATTTTGAAAATTTTATCTATTTATTATATTATTATCATGATAATTTTTGGGAAGTGGGGGTGCACTTATTTGGTATTATAAATGAAAGCCTTTTACAGGTCTTCAACATGCCTGTTCCCTGATTTAGGCCTAGAATTCATCCACCTTTCTTATCCCAAAGATACCTACTTTCAAGGACCTTGGCTGCTGCGCTATTTTTTGCCTCCTCTATGTGGGAATGTTAAAGCTTAACAGGAGCCGCAAAGCCCTCTACTCAAGCCAAGGACTCTCTCAAACTTGTTTTTCCTTGTTGTCCTCCATATAATAGTTGTCCTATGCCTGCCTCTACCCCTGCATCACTCCTCTTCCTTCTTCAGAGCTTATTCAAGTATCTCATCTCCCTGATGCTTTTTCTTCCAACATCTACTCCCTTGATGCATTTTCTTCAATCACCAATTAATCCATTGTGTGCTGTACATGTACATATAGAAGGAAGTTGTGCTTCTCCTATCTGCAAATCCACCCACAGAAAACAAAGATGCACATCATTATACAGATGTGAAAATCTGTTTCACTAAGATACCACATCCATGCTTCCATTTGCCCAGGATGCACAAGTCCAGGTAAGTTTGAAATCTCCCCAATTAAGAGAAAAAAAAGAGATTTTTTTTTTCGTTCATGTTTAAGAGTTTAAGTACTTCAGCAATATCTAATACCCTATCTGTGGTCATAACTGGCTATGTAGACTTATAGGAAAAAAAAAAGGCAACAGGCTAAAGGATGAAAGATTAAACAAAAGTTATGTGATTTGTTAAATACCAATTTGTTATTAGGTCATATACAGCTTTAGTGTTTTGGGATCTGCTAAACAAAATTAACCCTTAATAACCCTCACTTAACCCTTGAGTATCACAGGCAAAGTCACTGAAAACAGCAAAATCAGTATTTTAAGATCATAAACAATAACTTCAGAACAAATGAAATATAGATGGCTTTATTTGATTTAATTACATATGAAAATGAATACTTGAAAACAAAGTACAATAAAAATATGAACATATTAGGGCAATGTTTTATGCACTTCAGATAGGCATATGAAAAATGGAGCATAGACACAGCGCACTTAAATAGCTAATATTTTGCAATTAATTCAGTACACTTTTAAATGATAGCACAAAACACATTTAAAATCTCATGTTCTGGTTCCTAAACGTGAAAGAATTTACTGTCCCACTTGTGTGAGCTGTGGCCCTCTCTGGCACAGCTATGTGCGATTGGAGAATAAAAAGAGGTAGAAGACAGAGGTGACTGAAAGTTGAAGAGTTGTCTCTTCTTGACAATGTAGTATTAAAAGAATAAATATAGCCATATTTCAGTACAAGTATTTTAATGTCACAGGCTTCCATCTGAAAAAAGCATGTTCCTTAAGTTAGTTTTGAACCATTCTGAAAATAATATTCTAGTATATCTAGATATAATCTCAGTACATTCTATTTAAAAAGTCAGTTTAGTTTTCAGAAAAATCCTGTCTCACAAAAACTGACTCTTCTGAATAAATGTACTGAAGTTAGCAAAGTCCTGGCAAAACCAGCGTCACTGAATTATCTGACCTCTAAGCCTAATTAAAGCATACTTAACTGCACCTTTTATCATACCAAAAAACACGTATCATGTTTATTACGACTGATGTTAAAGGAAACTTGTATAGGACTGCAGCTTTGCCTTTTCTTCATTACTGAGAACACAAATCCAGTTAAGACTTTTTAGAAAAGCTTTCATTTTTTAATTAACATGTTTTATTTCAAATTTATTCAGAGCTGAAACAAGAGTTTCATTTACAGCTGAGGAAAGCAAAGATGAAACTTTGTTCTTTTGTGCTCAGCTACACAATTTATTTTTCTCCTGGCAATGGATTTTAAATCTTTTTTTCTTTTTTTTATGGGAACTGTTTTAGTAAGCGCCGACATTAGAGCTGACAACGCTTTGTGTGGGTTTTTTTTTTCCTTTTGCCTGGTTTCTGTGTCTGTGTGTGCAGGCATGCATTCATTAACGTAATTCCTCAACATTCAACAAGAGTGCATCATAAACCCAAGGAAAAAAGCCTTATAAATATTTAGATCCTCCACCTACCTTCCAAAACTAAAGTGAAAAAGAGTATTTAGTGTGGACTTGGTTTGAATTAATCTGCATATGAACTGAAAGGGGGTACAAAAGGATGAAAAGGTGGTGGAAACGAGCATACAAACCCCATAGTCTCCAGGGGGCCATTCATCTTGTTCTTGTCAATACAATCTCAGTCTCACTGCTTGGCTGTGCTCTGCGCATGACCCAACAGGCTGGCTTTGCACAGGATGTGCGTGTTTTCTTCCTAGTTTTGTTCTTTCATGTAATTTTGTGAGAGGAGAAGAAAAATACTTCATGTTTTGGAAGCTGGAGAATTTTCTCAACCTGTCTGGGGTCCACACACTGACATACAAACTTAAAACATTTACATAAAAGGACAACTGGATTATATGAAAAGCATTTTAGATAACTCGATGAGATAACAATGTAGAATAAAGCACATTATCTGCTGTACAGCTACAAACTCATACAATTTGGACCAAGTCTTGTATATATTTACATACAAAACTCTTTCTAACAAACAACACTGTCAAAAATTACAGATAAAAAACCAGAACACCAGTAAAATTTAGGATTTAATGCATTTTTATAATTGAATGGTCACAGAATTGTTTAGGATTTTGCAATTTTTTAAAATGTATTTTAATTTTTTAAAAGGATGGAATCTGTCATACATCCAATACTTATGTTTTATTTTATGATCTGAGATCAAATTAATTTTGAAGGATTATATCACACTACATGAGACTTCTGATCTACAGCTGCTGTGTTTAGACACTCTCTTCAGCCAAAAGAGCATAAAAGCCACTAAAGTCCGCAATCACACACAAAAAATTATTTCACATATAATGAAGTTCTTGATCATAAGCAGCCAAGAGTAATTTTTTGTTTTTTGTGAGGACAAAGTTAGAATAAAATACATCTAACTCACTGAATTCATCAAATTCCAACCAATCAGATGAATTACAGCAAAATTAAATAAATAGTACATACAAAATGGTCATATTCACTTATCTAACTACAGAAAAGTCCAAGGTATTATTTTCAAATTAATCTCCATTTCACTCTCTTCCTTAAATGAACTCAGTTAAAGTGGGGCTTTTTGGTTGGTGGGGTTTTGGTTTTTGTGACCAGGCCTCCTCAAAATCCTGTTAGTGACCACATCAATGTAACACCAGGTACAAGCATGAGCATGCAAGCTGCTCCCACTCCGTGACTCCCCCACAAATCACCCAGTGTCACTCTAACACAAAGGACTCCGCCTACTGACAAACTTCTAATGAAGTACCAAGACATATCTGTAGCCAGACGGATAATTGATTTTGTGACTAACCTGTAAGACAGGTGCACGCAAACTTCAAAATGGGACAAAAGATCAATTATGCCTCTAGTAATGAAAATCAGATGGATAGATATAAATAGACTACCTGGAAGGAAAACCAAGGTAGGGATGTGTATTTTAATTGACTTGCTACGGGGAAGACCACCTTCTGGCATGAAAATCTGGCATCTAATTGGCTATGTCATGACTTCTTAAAAGCAAGTAGAAAAATTCTAGAGATGAAGAAATGCTTTAAGTGAAGCAGTGTCTCCCCCCCACCTCCAACAGAGAAATGGTTTGCCACCTTTCCAAATAATAGGGATTTTACAGACTTTTCTAGGGTGGGAAGAAGGAACAGTCTAATTTGGATTACTGGACATCTGTTTTCATGCTGACCTTCTTTAATCAAAACATTCAGAAAGCCACAGTACCTTTTTTACTGCACTACCTCAGGTAGTATTTTGTGTATACTTCCAGCGTACGGTGAGACCAGACTAAATATTCATTTGTTAATACATATCCAAACGGTATTGCTATGCAAACTGGATAGCAGAGTATACTCTCTGGAAAACTGATTTTTGCATTTCTCTGTGCTGCTGATCCTTAGTATGAAGATTTGGGGTGTGTAGAGGGTGTGTGTGCTAAAAACAGAGACGATGCCATACCTATTTTGTCAAAACAAAAAACTGTAATCAATTTAAGTGTAATAATCTTTCTTTAACAATTTGATAAGTTATGTGAATATCTAAAAAGGGAAAAAACTGCCCATGAAACTTCCATAAACGTATCTTTAAACAATTACAATATGGTAAGAGGTAACATTAACATTTCAGTCATCACTTTTATTTACAAATGATACAATAACTTCCAAAATATAAAGCTGTCTCTTAGAGAAGGGTCCTTAAAAACTTCTACAAGTTACAAGAAAAGTTGTAATATGTATATGTACATGGAAACTTCTCATGTTCTAAGTGAACAGGAACATGTAGACTTGTGTGAACTGGATCTGTACAGAAGTCATTTGAATCTACAGGAAATGCATTGTTTCCCTTCCCTGTATT
Organism: Dendrocincla tyrannina; assembly: GCA_035047865.1. Taxonomy (NCBI): domain Eukaryota; kingdom Metazoa; phylum Chordata; class Aves; order Passeriformes; family Dendrocolaptidae; genus Dendrocincla; species Dendrocincla tyrannina. Next base: position 31,794,958 of record JAWWMP010000116.1, on the reverse strand, counting down.
TCAGTCACAATTTGAGACCAAACACAAAACATTTCAAACTAAGAATAATAACAAAAAACTGTGGGAACCTGAGAAATGGCCAGCAGGGTAAAGCATAACTTCCAGACACTTCAAATTTAGCTGCAGTGATTTTTGCATCTATTTTGCCTGTACACCATAGTGAACTTTTCAGCTTATTCCCTTGCTCCCCTACTCTGTGGCCTGGCCAAAACAATGACTTGATGAATGTAAAATATTAACACACTTCTGAAAGCCAAAGCTAGGGAATAATTACCTTCAACAGAATAATTTAGTTCTTGCTCAACAGTTTGCAGTGGCTGCTCCAGGCATCCAAAGGCTGTAAGAGACATCCCTGCATGGGGCAGGCAGATGCCATTCAGAAACTATGAGATTAAAATGACTTTCTGGATATTCAAGTGAATACCATAAGGCAAATGAATTGTATCCTTTATTGTGCTTATAAACTTGTAACAATGATTTACTATTATCCAGCAATAAACCAATTTTAAACAATAATCAGATCCAGTATCAGCTATATAAAATGATATGATCTTGTATTGTGACTATAGTGTGAAATGAGTCACATCTCCTAGATAAGCGAACAACCCAGAAATGTTCACCTATTGGCTTTGAGCCCAGGAGTTGTGTTTTACTGATTGTTATGCCTTGTCCGTTGAACTCTGGTGACAAATAGGGACTCAAGATGTACCAGCCTACAAATTCTAACAACGACGACGTGATACTTGGGATGCTTCTTGTTTCTATGAGGAAAACCTGAATTTATCCAAGTGCTTAAGCAATAATTCTCTGCACTCTTGCCTTTCATCCAAGCAACGAAGTACTTGACGACAAAGTGTTTCATAGCTTCTGATGAGTAGAAAACTGTGAAGTAGGTTCTGGGGCACATCGTAACTCAAATATATGTGGCTACTATATGCTGGGAAAAGTCTCCCACACTCAACAGAAAAGACTGGGTAGGAGGAAAAAATTGGAGATATTAAGTCATCCACAATCAAAACAAAGTTTAGGCTTCCTAGAGTGAAAAAGTACCATAAAAAAAATTAAGAAACTGAACACTGCTGTTTACTTTTAGAGAGAAGGGACAAATAGTAATGGACAGATAAAGAAGAGAGCAAGATTCTGAGCATGGAAACACAATGGTCTTCGTGTGAGTAATTGACAACCACTGTAGCACTGCTATGTTCTTTGCTTTGGATGAACACTGTTGAGCAAGTCTGTCTCATCTCCAGAGGCTTTCAGCATTCATATTGCTTAGTCCCTTTCTTTTGTCACAGCTTTGTAGCTCCAGATACTTCCCTTCACCATTAAGTACACAAAACAAGGGTTCACATTTAATAAAGACTTGGAAAATATAAAGTATTTTGAGCAGGGGAAAAAAAGACTTCTAGTAAAAACTAAAATTCTGGACTTCTTGGACTGATTAATTTTCTTGGAAGGCCCACCAATACAAATGTTTCTTGTTCACTACTGTAAAGTTTTAAAAAATGCTTAAGTTTTTTTATAATTTGTTTAGCTGTTTTCAGTTACATATGAGCTCCTTGTGTGAGAACTGCTGCTCTTTGAGTACAGAACATTAAGAAGCAGATGCAACACATCACTAGCAATCCCACAGTGTAAGTCAATATACATTGACAATACACATGTTAAAAAGGAAAAGTAGAATTAATGCTTCAATTGCATTTCAAGTTCTATTTGGTTTTAGTGATGAGAAGAATGGTTAATTTAAATCTATTTACAAAGTTAAGCCTGAAAATATTTGTATTTCGCCAATATACTATGGTATTTTACCAAAAGATGATGCACCTGAGGAACAGAACATACCTGTTTCTTTACATGTCAGGTCTTTGACACTGTGGTTGCCAAAATAAATCTGCAAATTTTCCCCATATGAACTTTTTATTTTTGAGACCTATAGTAAAAGTGAAAACATTTCTCACTATGGGGAAAAGTAAAAATACTTCTGATTATGTATCTTACACAAAAGTATGTCTTCTCACATTATATTTTTAGTCACATGTAGCAAATTTTAAAAAGCTGCTGAGGGCTCTACCATAGGTGAGATGACCACACCAATGAAAGTGCAGAATGTTATTCTAAACAGTTTTAAACTTGGGCATCTAGTTCAAAACAGCAAGTAAAAAAACCCCCCAAACATGTCTGAAATAATGGCCAAGATCTCTCAATAATCTTAATTTCCAGATATAATAATGATATTGTATTCTTTTAAACTTGAATGTGTGTTAGCTGGACTCCCAATGACAGATGTTTAGCAATGGTCAATTCAGTGCCTCCACAGATTTAGGCAGCACTTAAGAGTAATACACACATTGCTACTCCCACTTTGCAATGTATGGCACAGATAGGCTCATATTTTGCTTCCAAAAGGGACAGGCCAGAAGCCATCTGAAATTCCCTGTTCAGTGAGCACAGAGCTATACAGCTAAGGCAGTAATTTTGTGACTGCAGAGATGGAAAGTGTCATATCTACCACACTAACTGAAGCTATAGGACTGTGCGTGGGATTAGAAACATTGGAAATGAGCATGGTGTATTTCAAGAGATTACTTTGCTTCTTTTATTGACCTAGGCAGAGCATCGATTACTCATAATCCAACAGTAAAATGCACTAAAACAATGCAAGTGTTTATAAGATGTAGGAATGTTTATGAGCTTAGAGGTAAAACACACCTTCAAAATACAGGATACAAATATGTTCTGTAAATAGTTTTTCCCCCCTGGCTTTTAAAATTTAAGTGCTGTTATGAAGGAGATGATAAAGTGGGTAAATTTTATGTTTACAATGCAGTTGCTCAATTTAGTTTTCTCTCTGTAACTGCTAGAATTTTTTATGTTCTATGCCTTGTCAGATTGCTTTTCTTTTCCACTTTTCACTGTTTTCTGCCTTTCTCAGCAACACTATAATAAAACTGGCATACTTGAGACGTCATTTTCATCTCCTACTAGAGAGTGTGAAATGAAGCCAATCTAAACTTTGTTTTCAATGCACAGAAATTTATCAAGAGCACATCAGACCTACCACCCTCTCTAGACAGATACACCTTTTCTTGTCGCTAGAATGCTATCTTTTCTGGAGAAGAGTCTACTTAAAGAAACTGCATGCACAGTCATTGCATACCCATGGAAATAATCTACTTAAAAGTACAATCTACTAGGCAAATCATTCTATGACAATCTTGAACATAGATGTAGACATACATTCTACTATATATTGATTTACATCTTTTCTGTGTATAACCATGACTGTTTGACAGGTAGATAAGGTGAAGCCAAATACAGATATCCATGCCTCTCCTAACTACTCAGTTACACAAAATGCTTAACATTATACAAAGCAAAATTTAGGTCCCTCCATCCTATCTATTAACAGTTACTTAAGGTATATGAAATGCATACCTTACCAAGAAAACCGTCAGGTACAAGACTTAGGTCAAAGGTGGAAAAACACTTTTCTTGTTTGATTTAGCATTCATTGTCTTTTGCCCCCAGCTTAATGATTGCATAATACCCAACCACAGGAACACTGAGAATGCAGCTCTTCCTACTCTTGTGTAAGTGGGTGAATCACAAAAGTACCTCTTCTTTATTCTAACCTGAGGAATAGCCAGTTCTACCAGGAGTGAAACTGTAGGTTACTACACCCTTCTTCAGAGTTGTACAGCTTGAAGTAACTTAAGTATAAAAGATACAAATCTGAATCCTTCCAGACTAAGTGTGCTTAAAACCTGCATCTTCCACTTCTTCAGCAATCACAATGACTAGTGGACAAATTTAGGCATTATCTCTTCCAGGATTACACAGAACACTCAGAAATGTCTCTTTTTAGACTATTAACACTACATCATTTGCTTATTACTTTGAATTACTGATTACCCTACTTCTGTTTGAAAAGTTACCTATTGGCTTGGCTTAATGTCAAGAGAAATATGTTTTTGTTTTCAGACACTGCACAGAATTTCAGTGTAATTTTTGAGATTTTTAGTCTGGCTCTAGACTTTATTAATGAATTAATTACCATTTAGAGATAAGTGAATTTCAGATGTTGGGCATGTCTGACTCTTCTGTACTACAGTTACAGTAGTTACAATCTTGAAAACCATGAACAAGTCAAGACTGAATCACACACAGAGTATTTTTTTTTCAAATGACTGTAACAGGTGAATGAAGAATTGTTTCTTTCCATAAAGAAGAGTAATATACCAAAGTCGTATCTTCCTGTTCTAGACAGCATTGCAAAAGATTGATGACAACCAATAGTATATGCCTATGACTTGGTCAACGCAGACACTGGAAGCAACAGCCAACTCTTCTGAAGGAGTCATTAGCCTTTTGATTTCCCATTTCACAAGGTGTTATCAGCTATGAACATTATAGCAGTAATTGAATTTGCTTTTTATGATCATTGCAGGCCTTTATTGTAATATATGGAGGCTGCTGCTTGCATTATCATTATTTTTCTAACTTTGAGATTAGATTAATGCAATAAAACTTCACCTTAAAAAGAGAAACTGTTGGTGAATCTACAGGTTACATGATACAAGAAGGGCTACCTAGATGATAACACAAGATTGAAAGATAGGGACGTTCTGCTTTCGTCTAGCCAGAAATTGAGACTTTGGGTAGTTACTTAAAGAACTTTACAAGGCCACAGGACCTGATTATCTTGAAACAGACTAATCAACCCCTTTCGCCCTGCCCCCTCCCCTTCCCCTGACATCAAGACCACACAACCTCTCCCTCACACTCACAGAACCTGTTTAGCCAGCCCTATGTCATGTCCTCCCCCCACCCTTCTTCCCCCACAGGAAAGCTGCAGAATTAAGACAGTGAAAGATTATTTCTAGTGCCTCTGTAGATCAGGCTGTAGTCATGCCAGTCTCGATGGGAGTTGTACCTTCTCACAGCTCCTTAACTAGAGCTAATTCAACTTTCATGTCCCAGGAACTCTTAAAAATACCCTTTCCTAGGGTGTGGAAGTGTGGGAAGGTAAAGGCAGAAAGAAGAAAAAAGGTATGCTGAGAGGGGCTTTTAGGTAGCTTTTTGGATTTTACTGTGTATTTGATAAAGAAAGATATCAGCTGATTTGTTTATTTAGAACTAATTCGGGATTATCTGCATTTTATTAAAACATTCAGCTTCTCCACTGGCTTCTTTCTAAAGATTTTAATTCGGTCTTGAAGTATTTATAGAAAAAAAATCAAGAATGCAAATTTTCCTGTTATTTATGCTTAAATAAATGGGCAGCTTCATCACATAGCTTTGCCTCAATTTCTGTACTGTTCTAAGGAAATAATTCAGATTAACACAGAGCAAACTAGAGCTTGAATTTCGCATTGTGGTGCATGAGTGATTCTTCAACTGCTGGTGTGCACCATTTCATTGCCTAGTAAATAAGCACAAAATACTTTAGGATAAGTTATACTGTTCCTATTAGTAGCTAAGATGACTGACTGAAAGGTACTGAAAAGAACTTGTGCTGGCATTTCTTACCTCGCAGTGTCTGTTCCTATTCAAGCAACGGTAACACTTTATGTGCAGGAAGGAATAATGAAGTGGTATGGAAACAGCTGCACCAAATCTGCTGAAAAAAAGTCTCCATATGCTCTTTTTACTGTGAGAATCATCAGTCCAGAACAATTATTCTAACATCATCTACATTCATCTAATTTTAAGATGAAAGCTTGCTGTTCAACGGATGCCCTTCATCAAATGGAAGGATGTGACAGCGTGTTTTCTCAGGGTTAAAGGAGCCTTCACTCACTGCTTAAAAATTAGCAAGGGCTACAAAAATGCATCATTGTCTGGACTGGTCTACAAGAAGCAAAAAGATGGCAATTTTGTTAAGCATTAAGGCTGCATTTTAGCTTGTCACAATTTTAAGGTTGGAAAAGAGCAGACACAAACACATTACTAAATAGAAACTGCATTGTTTTGTCATCCATAGCCAAACTGCGGTGTGCGGTGGGCATTCTATTGATGAACTAAGAATCTATATTTAAAAAAAAGAGGTTTATAACACTGCAACTCTTTGACAACAAAGATAATATTTTCTGACTGAATATGCAATTTTTTAATGATGGAAGCAATAAAATTGACTTACCTTACATAAGTCATTAATTTTTACTTAACGTAAACAAATCCTTGAAAGGAAATAAAAGTTCTCATGTCCAAATAATGAGCTCTACATGTTTAAAGGGGAAACACACAATAAACACTAGGCAGAATGCAAGAATCCAAGGCATTTTTACTACTGTGAGAAGTACTCTTTCTCTACATTGTCAATGCACATCTTTCGGGAGAAACAGAGTTAACCCTGCTTGACAATACCCAGTGACACTGTACAGCTGTCAAGATGACGTGTCTCTGCTTCTTTTTAGTTTTGGAAGCATTGTTCATTGCGATTAACCTAAAGTACCTTCACATACTGTGCAGTATATGTATTGAAATACATTGGAATTTTTTACATAACTTCAAGCAACAGCTAGACTTTGGACCTATTAAAAATGACTGTTTTCAGCGAGCTACACAAAGAATGCCGCGATTTTTCATCTAGCTCTGGAACAAAACCTCTACCAAGCTACCGAAAACTACATCAAGGCTTCCTGACGAGTTCTTAAGTGACAAAACCCAAGTAAGAACACCGAGTAGCTGCGTGGGGAAGGAGGAATACGTACAAGTACCCGCGCCGCGCTGCCTTGCCCCTGGGCTGCAGTGGATGGAGCACGCCAGTTTTGGTTCTGGCTGCCGGACGCCGCCGCTCCCCGCGCCTCTCCCGAGCCACCCCGC
>JAWWMP010000116.1:31742470-31787163 GCA_035047865.1 Dendrocincla tyrannina | reverse complement strand
AGGGCGGGCGGGCGGGCGGGCGGGAGGGAGGAGGGGAAGAGGAGGAGGACGACACACGCCAGGCGCAGCGCGGCGGCGGCAACAGCGGGGAGACACCGGCGGCGGCTCCTCGGAAGCAGCGGCAGCAGCAGCGGCAGCAGCAGCGGCAGCCGCGCCAGCAGCGCCCGCCCGCCCCGCGCGTCCCCTCCCTCCCTCCCTCCCTCCCCCGCCGCGGAGACAGGGGGCAGCGCCGGGAGGAGAGCCGGGCTCGGCGTGTGTGTGCGCGGGAGGAGCAGGAGCAGGAGGGGGGACACACCGAGGACTGCGCCGGCCGAGGGCGCACGGAGCAGGGGAGCGGCGGCGGCGGCGGCGGGTCCTTGTGCCCGGGGAGGAGGGCGCAGCCCGCACGGGGGTTTCTACCGAGTTTCCTCCTTTTTTTTTTTTTTTCTTTTTTTTCGGTCCCTGGGACACAGCGGCAGGTCTGCGTTTGTCTCCGGATTTGAATCCTCCTCCTTCTCCTCCTTCCTCGGGGAAGCTCCCCTCCCCGCCCCCTCCCCTCCCCCACCGCCTCCCTGCCCGCCCGGATCCAGCCGGGCGCCCCGTGCCGCGGTCGCGTTGCTCGGCGGAGCTGCTGCCGGCGCTCGCCGTGTCTGCGCGGGCTTGGAATATGGTTGGGGAAATGGAAACCAAGGAGAAGCCGAAGCCGAGCCCCGATTACCTGATGCAGCTCATGAACGACAAGAAGCTGATGAGCAGCCTCCCCAACTTCTGCGGGATCTTCAACCACCTCGAGAGGCTGCTGGACGAAGGTAAAAGCGCCGGCCCGGCCGCCCCCTCCCCCGCCCCGCCGCCCTGCCCTGCCTCTCCCGCCGCAGGGACCCCGCTCGGCCCCCAGCCCAGCCCGGCCGGGCGGCGGGGGCGGCCCGGGGCCTGTTCCGCTCTCCCCGCTGCTCCCGGCCCCGCCGGGGAGCCGAAAACAAAGGGGAAGTGCGGGCTCTCCCCGCCCTGGCCGCCGCCGAGCGGTGCCGGCCGACTCGCGGAGCGAGGGAGGGCGAGAGGCAGCCCCGGCCGCGCGGGTCCCCGCTCCCCCAGGGGCGTCCCCACAACCCCCCGTATGGTTTCCTTTCTGGTTTTTTCCCCTCTGCTCCGCACCATCTCCTAAAACCGGGGGAAGGGTAACTACCGCACGGAGGGGAGGGAGCGAGGAGAGGAGCTCAGGAATGCGCTCTGGGGGAAGGCAGGGAGGAGGGGAAAGGCTGGCTGGCGGCTGGCGCTCCCCTCCCTCCCTCTATCCGTGCCTGCCTCCCTCCCGCGGCGAGCACGGAGGGTCCTGCGGCGGGGCCCTCGGAGCGCTCCGCCGCCCGGCCCCAGGGCCCCCGCCGGGGGGGCGCCGCGTGTTTGGTTTCGAGACTGGGCTCTTCTGGAAGCTGCTTGGACTTGAATGACTAAGGCGGAGGGGGCTGAGCTCTTCAGCTCCAGATCCACCCCACCCCGAACTGGCCACAAACTAATTACGATTTTCCTATGTTACAAGGGAAGCGAGCAGATTGTTCTTGAAGCTACCCTTACCTTTTACAGAAACTTAACTTGAAAGGCTCCTACGTGTGACTTTAGTGGGGGGGGGGGAAACCAAAAAGGATTACGAAATTGCCTGGTCTGCTCCTGCCAAATGTCCACCCCAGCCCCGCACCCGCTCCTGCCGCGGGGCCAGGGCCCCCCCCCCCGCAACCCCAACCCCCATTTCCCCCCTAAATAAGGTTAAGCTTTTGCATATAAATAATCACACTTTAGCGACAGAAAAGTACGTGCTGGGAACTTACTGTGTCCCATATGTTTCCCACTACACCGTGTTAAAAATAAGGGGATACACTCGTTCTTAGTATTTTAAATTCGCTTTGTACTCGGGTTCACAGGGTTGTTTCTCTTGTCAAAGGCATTTCCTTTCTTACCACTTTAAACCTAGGCTTTCTGGAGAGTTAGACCTGTTTGTTTAATCGTATGTGATAGCTTTGTAGAATACGATAAGGCCATAAATTATTTATACAAGTTTCAACTTTTTGGGATTCTTAGCGTGAAATACTGATTTTCGAGATTTGGAGTTAGGATTCTTTTTTGCGGACATATTCCTCCTCACTAAAAGAAGTTTGGGAAGTTGTTGACCTCGGAAGATGAAAGAACTGGTTATATTTGGTAGAACTACTCCCCGCCCTCTCCCAAGACTGTAAAAATGAGATAGTGACTGTAGTACAACACAAAAATAGCATATCGAGAAAATGTTACCTTCTGAAATAAATGATAGAGGAGTTAAAAAAAAGAAACAAAACCGGTGAGGAATACTGAAATACGGACTGCGGGAAGCAATATAATGGGAGATTTTATTTTTATTTGCAAGACGCTTGGAGGAGTTTGAATTTATATTGGAGCAAATGTGGACGTGAAAAGTAAAACTATTTAAGACTTACGTTCTTGGTCACCACAGCAAACAACCTCTTCAGAATAGTTAGATTTACAGTAAACATCAAGAAGAAACTTGACTGAGAAGACTCCTTTATAGCACAAATGAGCCTTCCAGAGGCTTGGTACTGGATTTTTAAATTCCTGAATCTCTTCAACTTAATGTATTTGGCCAGAGGAGGCCCGAGGCCTTTTTTTTCTTTATTCCCCTCCCGCCCCCCCACCCGAGAACAAAAGGAAGGAAAAACATTTCCCGATGCGAAAAGGACACTGAGAAAGGACTGTCTGAAACTTACATCTTGTCGTATATTTTGAAATATTGAAAACTGTGGAAGTCTGTTTGTGAAGTACTGGAGTTCCAAAATGAGAGCTCTCGAGACTTGCTGAAAGTTTAAGGACTGTTTTGGAACTGTTCTTCACACTATTCTTCAAAAGAAAAATAAATAAAATGCAATCTGTATTTCTAAACAGTCTCTGAAAGAAGCCTGCTATCCCTTTAAGCTTTTTTGCTTTTCCTGTTTACGTTGGCAATTGTGTGGAAGTATTGTGGAGGCAGAAAACTTTTTGGAATGTTGAAAAAAAATGTTTCATGCAAATCTAGTAAATTGCTTCAAGACTTCAAGATTTGAACACTAAGGGGCGCCAGTTATTTTTTTTTCTGAGGCGTGAGTACGGCCTCTGAGCACCAGCACTGACTTGGGCAGGGAAATTAACAAATGTGTTAGAAGATGCCAAAGAATGACAAAATACTTGTGGATTTGTGCAGGTATTGGTATTTGCATGGACTTACATGTGTTGTATACTTACAGGCAATATTACAGAGGTGGAGTAGACAATAGCAATGACAGCTGAGAAGTTGTGTGTTTTCCTGTAAAACACTTACCCTGGTTAACCGAGTGGGGCTGTGTTAAATATCTTGAACTGTATGCTACACTGACATCCTCCAGCAGACGGGTTTAGCAATAGCAAATTACAGGTTAGCTAGAAAAGTCTGCAAGATTGAGTGCTTACTTAAAAGTATATTATTTAATAGTTTCATCAGTGGTTTCCTGTCACCTTTGAGAATACCAAGTATTTGGGGCAAGTGCATGTATATGCATATATAGATATATATAGATAGATATATATAATCTCAAAACAAGGTTACAGGGTTCACATTTCCCTCTTTCCACTCTCTGCCCTGTAATTTGATTTGTTTCTTCTACTTTATTGTTTTGTGCTTTAGGTAGGTGGGGTTTTTGTTTTTTTTAGTTACTATACAACCATTTTCCTGAAGGTTTTGTTTATGCTTGAGAAGAATAATATTATGATCAGCCATTGTCTTTTATGTTGTGTGATGATCCAATTGAAGAAATAGTCACAACCCTAAGAATTCAAACAAATGAAACAGGGGATTGCTTTCCCTACTGGAATGCTAGGGTTTTTTTATCATTATTATTATTATTATTATTTATTGTTGCAAGCCACTATTTAAAAACAAAACCCAAATCGGCTTGTCATCACTTTTTGTAATTGTATGCAGGAAGAGGTAGAAATGGACCTGTCAGAAATGGACCTGTCAGTTTAGGCGAACAGTACATCTAATCTAGTTAGGTTGCAGAATGTGCATCTCCTTTTTTGGGGGCCATTTATATGCTGTGTATATTATCCAAAACATACTTTCCTTTCTGAGCTCTGTCTTAGTTTTTGATCTTTGGAAATTTTAGTGCTTAACTTAGTAGACGGTCTCTGCCTTATGGCATTTAGTTTTGAAGTTCAGCTTAAATGTAAGATATATGGAGGAAACTTCTTTTTTTACAAAGAACTGCTTTATAATAAAATCTGAATGTTACAGTTTTGCTTAGATTACAGTTACTTTTCCATATGTGTTCTTTCAACTTCTTATGTGTAAATAAGGCTTTTGTGGATTAACAAGGATGTTTAAAGTGCACATCATAATAACTAGGAAGCTGAATTGTTTTTATCAGACTAGTGCAAACCTGTGGGAAGAGAGGGCTCTTCCTGAATGTGGAATAGGCTGTATTTCCTGTAATTGTTTGCACCATCAAATGTGACCTGAAATTTTTTTTTTTGTACTTAAGCTTCTCAGATACTTTCATGATTATAACCTATACCTTTTTTCCTGATGACTTCTATATTTTAATGCTCCCCTTTGTGGACAATGAGCAGAGTTGTACCTGTTTTCTTGTGCTATTTTTTAAAAATTAAATTTGACATTTCCAAATCCTCAGTTGCACTCTGTCGTGTTGAAATTAATGAGGTACTTTAGTTGTATTCTTATAGTGGATTATGAACAAATAACGCCTAAACTGTTAACTGAGATCTGAGTAGTATAATTTTTTTAACTTACGCTTTGTGTTCTCGAATCTGTAAGTGGTTAGGCTGCTGCACCTGATTGGAGTGCCCGTGGATCAGACCTGTTGTTTGAACTGTTTTTAAAAAGGTATTGAATTGAATTTCATCAAGAATTCATTTGTCTTCAGTAAACTATACCTCAAAAACTTATTTCAAGTCAAAACTATGTTGAAGGTGACTTCAAAGTGTGTCTATCTTTAAATGTAAATTAAACCATGTGTCTAGCTATTGGAGATAAATCTAATTTAGGCTGGTGTTTTCTGACTCCCAGTTATAACAAAGCTAGCTGTAAAAACATCTAGGTAGGCAATATGAGGATAAATTTTTTTCTTGGATGGTCTCTCTCTGTTTCATTTGCTCACTGAGAAAAGTGCATGTGAACTTGCAGAGCCCAGTGTCCAAAACTGCAGTTCTTGTGTCAATCTCATTGTGTTAACCAAAATGTCTGCGGGAGCTCGGACTGAAGAACTGTGTTCTGGTGCTGTAAATGAGTTCTCCCTGAGAAGTTATCTAGTTACTTTTGTACATGACCTTTTTGTTTGTGATTATGTAAATGTAGCCTGTGCTTAGCTCCTGTTTTGCTGACTTGTCAGGTTTGATAGAGGGGCACTGCCCACCTTAGCATGTCAGTTTTTCAGTATTTCAGTTTTTCAGATCTTGCAATAAAAGCCCATTATTTCATTTAAAACCAGGGCCTGTTAATGCAAAGTTAGGAGGTGAATATTGTTTAGAATAAAGGCTTTATGATAGGCATTTGCCCAGAGAGTCTCAGAACAATTTTTAAACATTGTGTTTTAAAGTTAAGATTGTCAAAACAGTATGCTGCAAGAGCATTGAGTATTGCTTGTGTGCTGTTTATGATTAGTACTCTTTTGATTGGTTCTTTAATCATCTCTAAAACTTAATGGTCTGAGGTGTTTTTTCTGATTTATGATTGTCTTGTAATAACCAGGTTGTAAAACTTACAGAACTTGTGTTCAAAAACTTTATAAGAGCTCTTCTGAGGTGTGGTATTTATTTTGTTGGGTTTGTTTCTTTTTTTTCATAATACCTTGGTGCAGCCACCTATAACATCAGACCAAAAGCTCCATTGCACTTAAAAAAAAAAGTGTGTTTTTTTGTTTTAGGGGGTTTTTTTGGGTTTTTTTGACTTGTGGAAAAATATTTTAAAACTTCCCTCCTCCTGGCCCCTGCCAGCAACAGTTAATTTCTTTTTACAAAAAGTTATTTTTGGACCCGTATCTGCAGCATTTATAGTCACCTTGTGTGTTACTTAAAAGGGGTATTTTTTTGACTGATAGGTGTTCTAAGTTAGTGAAATAGTTATTTTAAGCTCATGTTTTGAAAGCACTTTGTTCACTGTTGCTTACTAGTAATTGATTATTAAAATGTCTATAATTAGATTTTTTTTTTTATGGAAGAGTAACCATAGTAGACTTAGTTCTGTAGAAGAGCTACTGACTAACATGTTAAATTGGGAGAGAGCTGTTTAAATTGATAATTTTTGTTTAGCACTACTTGTTGCTTAAGGTTGGAGTAGAGTTACATTTTCCTCATCTGACATTGAAAAAATATCTAAAATAACTAGTGTCATATAAAAATCTCTTGCCATGATTAGAAACAACTGACCAAGTGCTGTTTAGATTAGGGAGTGGCAAGCAACGCTTTCAAAATGCACCAAGTCAAAAAATGAAGGTCTCTTGGTTAATACTAAAGTGTGAAGAAACCCCCAAACCAACCACCAACAACTGAGAAAATGTCGATTTTAGGAGAGTGCTTAGAATGTCCTAATTATGAAAATGAAGTTTGCATGCATTAAAAGATAGAAAAATGTTGCTGGTGTTTGATGTGTGCTCTGAGTGTGAAGAGAAGGCTAAACATTAAATGGATGGTTACTTTTGTAGGTTAGTAACTTCTTTGACCAAGTTACCTGTCTCAGTCATTCTTAAACTAAAACTTTTTTTCTCCAAGTACAGTAAATAATGCCAAATCAGGAATGGGATGCTTACAATGATGTGAATTGTGTAGGCTTTGTAAGAAAAGGAAATACATTTGAATTGTCTTTAATTACTGTTTGTAACCAGAAAGTGTGCTCTGTTTAAGAGAATGCATAGTGATGCAGGTATCCTATTAATTAGGTGTATTATTAGATGCTGCTCGGGTATATATTCCATGGCTGACAAGACAGACCTGTGGTAACGTTAATTATCAGACTGCCCTGACAGCTCAGGCTGATAGAATTACAGCAGGAGTCTGCCGTGGAAACCGGTGGTTTATATTCGACTGCTTGTATGGAATGTTGGGGGGCAGGAGAGGGGGAAGGCGAGGGGAAATACCTTGCCAGGAAAACTGTGAAGTAATGAAATGCCCTCACGCGGTGACCCTTGTCTTTATTGAAACATAACTCACAACTTCTCACTTGGACCGTGTGAATTTTTCTGTATTGATTTTAATCAGAATGCATACTATGAAAATCTTCTGTTGATTTTGCCATTTTAATAACCAGTGCTAAGAAAATTAGTAGGAACAATAGAACTGCCAGTGTTTTAAGTCTCTATGCTTAATGCATTTGGTTAGTTCAGTAGTACAACAAAAGTTACATCTGTGGCTTGGTAGCAGGAGAATTTATGTCTGTGAGGGACATCAGACTCCTATTGGAATCCTGAAAAGATGAGAGGTGTAATATTTATAATCTGAATTACATATGTTTGCTTTGCTAAGACAAAGAGTGGGGTTGCTGAAAGTTAGGCAATATTGCATTTCTGCTTTTGACTTCAGAAAATATCTTCTGTAACCTTGTGCAATGCAGTTAAAGTCAAGTCTGGATTTGTGTTGCTTTTAGTTGTTTCTCTTGGAAATATTTAATACAAGTGGAGTTAGCTTTTTAATAGAAGAGCTTAGATTTTTGAGGCAATTTATGCTTGAATAAGCAAAACAGCTGTGACAAATTTAAAGAGAAATAATATCTAGCTTCATTAGTAGAGCTGCTGCTGCACTTACTCTTCCTTCCATTATAAAAGGTGTCTTTTACAGAGTAGCTGCGTGTCTGGGAACAAGACAGCACAAGTTGAAATGCGGTTGTGTTACTTAAACGTGTTGTCTGAGTCCAGCACGAAAAGTTTCAGCTTTTTTTGACCTCTGCAGTTATTTTAGCAGGTGTTAGTGGTCAGAATGAGTGTGTTAATGCCAACAGGCTTTTTTATTTATTTTATTCTCACGACTTAAAATATTGAATAGAAATTGAAAATACATTTTCAGTTACTTTCCATTGTAGAATTGATTCTTTTTATACTTGGTGTCAAATAGTAAATCTTCCTTTTCAGTTCAGTGCAAAAAAATCGTTCTCTTGAAGAGAAATGGCAGTTGGTAGCTATTAATGCACTTTGATGTTTTTGGTTGTGTACAGTTGAGTAGCACACTGAAAGTCAATTTTTTGAATCGCTTTAAAGAATATTTTTGATTGTTTTGCAGCTGCGCTTGAATGCTTTTACTTTACTCTATACTGTAATATGAGAGAATGTGTTTCCAGCACATGGTGTACCAGAGCAAGTTTTCGATACTTTGTACTGTAATTGCAGTGGTCCAGGAAGTGCCCAGATGTGAAGCCCTTTTTAGAAGGGGTAAACCATGAAGCAGTTTGCATGCTAACTCACTGAAGTCTGAGGGTATTGCTAATTGGAGCAGTTAACACTTCAGTGGTATATAACCTTATACACGTTTATGCTTCTTTAAGACTTGATTTGAAAAGGGAAAACATCCCAGCCTGACAAATAATTAAAATCTTGTTATTTTTCTGGGAAGTTACTTTGACATAATTCTGAGGAGTAATGCATCAGAACACCTGCTGATGTCAGAGCAGAGGCAGGGGAATATAATACAGTATTTTATACCCTTATCTGGTGGATCAGTTTCTGGATTAAAAGGTCAGCTGATATACTGTACTGGTCAGGGTTTTTTTGAGTTTGTTTTTGTGTGGTGGTGGCTTTCTTTTCAGAAAGATCAGAGCTGTGATCTGACTCCCCTTATGTGATCTTGGAGTAGTTGTGTTGGCACTGTAGCCGAGTGTTGCTCGATACTGAAGATGTAGAGCAGAGCCTTGGGGAGGGAAGTACATTTGCTTAAACATTTACTTAAAAGTCTGAAACTCCTAATTGATGTCAACTGATTGTGCATCTGGTCTATTCAGAATTTTAAGGATGTGACTATTTTCAGACTAGCTGACACTAGATGGAAGTCAGACTTTGCTGAATTCTTTAAATCCTTTAGCTGTTGAAATAATGAACCTTCTTGGGGTTTTTTCTAATTCAGATTAAAGAATTGGGTTAGAAATCCCTGTAGCCATTAGCTGGCTGAGGTGTACTGTCCTAGCTCCAGTATATTTTCTCCATTAAGAGATGGAATATGCCTGAAATTTTCAAAAGTAAGCAACAGATCTGCTAGCACAAATATTAATGCAAACTTAGTGTTCTGGTTCATATATTTAAATTGCAGCTAAACTAAAACATTCAGCTCATGTTGCATAATGCTTCCATTTATTTATCAGACTTCGAAGCAGTAGCAAATCAGTTAATATTCTTAATGCAGCTTAGTATATCAAAAGTTGATGTATAATTTTCAATGTTTTAGATGCAAAGCAAGCCACTTCTGTTTGCTGTGGAATATCTTAGGTTTGTTTGCAGGAATGGGGAGGAGGAGAACATAAGGAATAAATCCTCTGACTTGGTGCTGTTTGCTTTTGAACAGTGCGGCTCATTTCTTCATACTGTTTTTAGTTAGTTTCAGTTTGTCTCATTTTGAAGAAGCATGAGGTGCACTTCAGCAGCATGGATAGCAACATGGATGTTTTACAGAAAGTTGTTGCACTGTTGTCGATCCCCTGCCCCAAACTTACAAAATAGCTTTGAGTAAATACGTGTAAAATCCATTGATGAGCATGTTCTTATAACAGTTGGCTTGTGTGTTAAAGTTGAAAGTTAAAGTGCTGTAATAGCCCCAGCTGTCTTGTTTAAAGTGTGATGTTTTTGCTAGGAAGATTTTGTGCAGTGAGAAAGTGGTGTGTGTTAGATGTTGGTAGAGACAAGTTGTTGATAGTTCTTTAATTGCTTAAGTATCTTATCATCTGTAAAGATAAGTATAGTCAGTGAGGCTCATATACAGTCAGTTTACGAGGGAGTTACTGCTGCTTTAAATCACTTGAGGCTTTTATAGAAATCTGATACTGCCTCTGAATCAACCTGAAGCAAGACTCCTCGTACAGATTCTTTTGTTCTTGCTTTTCACATAGTTATGTCAACTTTGTGCTCAAATAACGTGAACAAAATCTGGACACAGATGATATGGTAGGGATCAGAAATGAATTCTAACCAAGATTATCAGGAAGACTGATCATAGGGGTATTAAAACGTCTTCAGAGGAAGAATGATACTTCAGTGCCTCTCAGGTATAAATTAGTGACTGCAATTGCTTTTAGAAGAGAATTATATTCGGATGTTTTAGTAACAAGTTTACAGAGATTTGAATCATATTTTGAAATGTCTTGCTGTGTTTTTGTGTTGATTCTCTGTGGAGAAATTTTATTTTTGTGACAAGACTAGTATAATCCTATATAGTGAAAAAGCCTGGAGAAAACATGACCTAAAGATCAAATCCACCTTAGAAGAAATAAAAATCCCCAAGGTACAACTGGCTTGAGAAAAGCTTGTTGAGGTTATGAACCTGAAAAAAAATATAGAGACCTGTGGCATTTAAGACACATGCTGCCATTTTGAGGGGATGGAAAAATTATTTCCATATCAACTTAATTATAGAGTTAATTGAGGTTAAATTCTGTATGGATCAAAGTATTCCTTGCTTGTAATAATTTGGGTGTAGCTTCTAGGGAAGGAAGGAATTGTGTGGAAACTTTGTCTATACATAATGGGGTATGTAAACCTAATGTCTATTGATTTAGTAACTGTATTTATTCATAACTATTCATGAGGAATCTTGTTGGTTCCAAATGGGAGCTTTAATGCACACTAAGGGCACACTTGGTAGTGCTGAGTTTTAATACTGTTAAGTGTCTTCAGGAAGATATTCTTGCGTCAGCCTCGGATTAACATAGGATGAATAACAGAGCAATTCATCAGCCAGGCAGCTCTGAAGAGTGTCAGCAAGAAAGCTGACGGTGATGAATTGGAGAGAAAGGGATGCTGCAGTAGAAAGCTGCTACAGCCAACGCTGGGGTGTTGAGGGATGGCAGTTGGTATTTAGGTGTATGCTGGTAATTAAGTGAGGAGGGACTGCACTCCTTTGCTTGACTGAGTAGAAAAGAAACACATCCGTTCTACAATTTAAGAAGGTGACTAAATTCAACAGCTTAAAATGACAGATGGACAACTGGTTTGTAATTCATGGAAAAAAGATTATGTCACTCTTCAGTACTGATAAATGTGAATTATGTTTTGAAGACAGACTGGTGAACTTCCTTTGATGTTTGCCGTCTCAGCAACCTTATTTGGCAACTAAAATTTTGGTAAATTAACTTTGAGACACGTTGAGTTTATTCTGAACTTCATTTTCCTTCACGTCCTGCGCTAGTTTTTCTTAGATCTCAGCTTTCAGGTACTTCCAGTTACTTCACTTACTGGTTACTTTCAGTTATAATTTTTAATTCCCCCCACGGCCCCACCACCCTCCAGGATAAAGAAAATAGTTGGGAATTTGAGGGGAGATTTTCTTCTATTGGCCTAATAGCATAACTAAGCCTTTTTTGTCATGGGCACAGGTTTTTCTAATCCCATTTATTTAGTATGATTTGTAATAGAATTGTTTTTGACTGCTCGTTGTTACATCAAATTGTTAAACACTTCATACATGGAGAACAGTTTAGTAACGTTCAAGTTCTTTACTTTGTAGGGGCTCTTTGTATGGATGTTTTTTCTGACTGCTGACTGACTGTAGGTGGCTAAACCTGTATGTATGTGTTTTCAGAGCCTTGACCGGAATGCAAAACTGAAATCTGTATCAAAGACAAGCATTTTAGTGTGTCATAACTAATATAGTATAATGGCGTAGTATAAATTGCTGCACGGATCAAACTACATTTTTAGTACAATTTTGTGGATTAAGCCTCTTAGCTGCCAAAAGTTTTGAGCCGTTGTTAATAACTAAAATGCGTTCCTGAATAGTCAGAAGGATATTGTGATCTCTCTTTCTTCAGACTTTTATTGTGTGCTCTTAGTGTTAAATTCCAGATAAAAGATAGGATACTAATAAAGCACTAACATTTAAGGAGTTTTATTCCTAGTCTAGTCATGGGTTGGTAGTTTCTGATAGTATGTAATATAGTTGAAACACAGTTTATGCTGCTATAAACTTTATTTTTTTTTCCCATGTAAAGTGAAGGAATCAATATTGCTAGCAATGAAATGTGGATAATTTCTAGGCTGTTAATTAATGAAACTTAATGCCACAAGTACGGATGCAATACTTTGCACCTATCAATATTGGTACAATGAAAAAGTTAACGCGAAGGAGTCAGTACATTTTGAGAACACATTACTGTGGAAGTAACTACAAAACCTGTATTATATGTTGGAATTGAAATGGCTAAACTGAACAGATCATTATATGAGAGGAACAGAAAAATCAGAATAGATTTCTTTGAACTGAAATGTCTTTCTGCTCAGAAAATTTTACTAATTTACAGAAGTAAAAGAGCAATTTAGTTAGCCTTTAAATATTATGAGATTATACATTACACTTTATCTAGGAAAGGAGAATAATGCTGAGGTATCGAGATACCTAACTGTTGCTGTGTGAGATCCGAAGTAGCTTGTCATCTGGTTGGAAACATCTGTTTGGCAGAACATTTTCTTAGGATAAGAGAGGATGGAGATATTTCATATTGAAGTTAATGTTTGTACAATCTAATTAAGATTTTTCTCTGTGTGTAATGTCTCTTTCCGACACAATCTATGCTTTTTTTTCCTCGTGCTTGTCACACTGAGCCATTTCAGCCACTCCTTGCCCATACCTTTTCTGACATAGCCAAGAATTACCAAGCAGGTGTATCTCATTTTGTAGTACCGTCAGTGAAACTGTGCTGTCGCTGGCACAAAATGTAACATGAGTCATTTTTTCCCCCCAAAGCTGACTATGAAGGGGTTGTATTTTGATATTGCATGAAAACAAAATAACATTTGATATGAGACCTTGGAGACCACTTTGTCTCTGAAGTAGCCAGCATCTTTTTTGTTTGCAAAGTTAATGGAGCTAAGTGAAAAGTAATATGAGTTTTTTCAATCTACTGTTTGCAGACCCACTGTATATGAAGAGTTGCTGCAGATAAGAAAAAGGAAGTCTGTTGGGAGATTTAAATAGCCTACACTGAGCCTTCACCTTTTTTGGAACTTTTTGTTAGTATGTAAGTGAAACAGGCTGAAGACCACTGATTTAAAGGTGTTTCCATTATAGCACTTGTCCTTGTTCATGGGCTGAAGTAAAAATTTGAAACAAGAAACTTGAAGGAGGTGACAAAATAAAATTGCATTCACCATTGTGTATTGAAACTTGTTTTCATCTATGTGCATTTATTCTTTTTTTTAGGACTTCTTGCTGTTATATATTTACTGAACTAGTGAGTATGATGATGTTTTCCCTAGATGAGATGTGGAGAATCTAATTATATGTCTAGGGAATCCATTCTACAACACTGGAACTCCAAAATAGTAATGGTAATTGCTAAAAGTAGGTATAAGAGGTGTAACCTACCAAAATCTGTTTGGTATGCTATTATTATAGAATAATTTCAGTAGTAAACTGTCTTTAAGGGCATCTCAGCCTTTCAATTTTAATTCCATTAAAATAGCCACACTGTCGTCATTTATGAACAGAGGTATTAAAGGAAGTTCCAGATGCTCAGGTACCTTTAGCTGTAAATATTTCAAGAAATATTTGCTTTTCCCCAAGAGGCAGCTCTGTGAGCTGTTAGGACCTGTTGTTTGGTGTTAGTGATAAATGAACTTGGAAGAAAAAGACCTTTTAAACAGGTTTAAGTTCTTCTGTCACAAAGCAGTTGATGTGCAGATCCTGCTTATGTAGTAAATCTGTTCCTTAAATCAATCCTGAATATAATATCTTAATTTATAATGCCGTTTCTGGTGGATTTGAAATAGATAGGACTACTGTAATTCAAATCTATGTGTTAGAAGCCTATAAAATTTTGTTAAAAAATTATATGTGACTTATTGTTACCATTCAATTTAGATATTGGATGTTTAATTTTTGTGATAGGTTGCACTTCTTCAACACGCTAGTTTGTTCCTAAAAGAGGCTGTTTTTAAACTCTCTGAAGTTTGTCAGCTGAAGAGAAAATTTATGATTCTGTAGCTACTCTGTGAAAACTTACCTTCAACATTCTAATTATGTAAGTAGCTGAGATCTTGGCTACCAGACTGGTAAAATAAATATTGGTTTTGTTTTAATATTCTCTGTCTGTTTCTGCCATGTGTGTATACAGACACGAGTACACTCTATCTCCTGTCCTCTCTCCCTCTCTGCCCCTGTTTTGCTTTTGTCCTAGTGGTACTTGTTAATACCTCTCTCTTATAGTAGCACTTACCCAGTTATAAATGTTGTCCCTATGGACAAGATTTAATATTATAAGGAAAACATGTTTTTTTCTGATGTACTTAAAAGTTATACATAGAATTGATGTAGTGTTAAGCCGAAGGGGAGGAGGGGAGAATCTGCTCTTTTAGTTTACGTATCTATATATGTACTTCGATGAACTAGAATTTTCTAGTGAATGAAGAATGTCTTCATGTATCTTAGAAATATCTGAATTATAAAACTTTATTTTTAAGTGTTTTTGTTAAAAATAAAATTATCTGGGTTTGATAAATAGTGTAAGCAGATCTTTATTTTTGACATCAAACAAAATCCGTATTTAGTCTCAAAAAAACTATTATTCTTAAAATACAATATTGAAATTTACCTCTGGAATATGGTGGCTATAATTACGCAAGCTTGCTTTTTTTTTTTTGGTGCTGGTTGTTGCCTGTTTTCTGATATTTATTGGTGTCTTGCAGAGCACCTTCCTTGATAATAAATCCATTTTAGTTAATTCTACAGATTCTGGCAACACAGTAACCCTTCTTTCATCATGGTTTCAGTTAGAAAAGTTCCCATCTCAGCTTTTGCTGTAATGGCAAGAGGTAAATACTGATGCTGCATTATCTTATCTAGTTGATAATTTCATCTAATAGTCCCGGAACTTGATGTGCCAATTGTTAAATGCACTGGGCTGTGAAATAATTGGAACTACAGCTTGCAAATACCAAGCTATTGTTCTCAATAAAGTTGAGTTGAAATCTGCTTTCTGTGCTGCATTGCAGTGAAAACCAATTAGTTACAGTGTGACAAGATGCCATTTTTTATTGCCAAAAGAAAGTTTCTGGTATTATTCTGCAATGTGAACAAATTTGGCAGTTTGGGCTGCAATTTAAGTTAATTTTGTAGACAAATAGGTCTAAAGAGCCTTTGGTTGTTTAACTTAGAATTTTAGAGTTCATGTTTATCAAATGGCTTCTCAGATGATTTCTCTAGTTTACAGTGCTGTTAATGCCATGCAATATGTACTTTTTATTACGCACTGAAGTCTAGATGGCAGTTCCATTTAAACTCATGTGGCCCGTCAGATAAGGAGCAAAACATCACAGTTGTGTGAGGTTTAATAATCTTTGATACGTGTCCATAATTTACTTAATTTTTAAATTCCTGACAGATAGATATCGGAGGTACTTTAACATGTTTTTCTAATATTTTCAAAAGGTGTGTAAGAGTTGGCCAGAACATTACTACTACTTTGAATGTTACCTTCACTTAACATGGCCACGTAAGTGAAGCGAGTTAAGAAGATATCATGGGATAGTTAGACTATTGAAATATGTCAGCCTTGTATGAGATACTGTTTGCTTATCTGATAACAAAATATTTTTTGAAAATAGCGCATATGATGAAAAACGCACCATTAGTTAAGTACACCGTTAGTTAGTACATTAGTTAGTTAAGTACACCATTAGTTAAGATAGTGGAGTAATAATTTAAATAAGCTAGCCTGAAATTGGCATGCTGTATATATAGATTGGTTACCTCTAATAAAATTTGATTACCTTTCAGTGTGACTAATAGAGTTGTTTCACATGCTGAAATGACATTCTTGTGCGCTTTTTTTGTCGAATACTAAGGGCTTATTATTTTTAATTGCTTATTACATACTATTATTGTTTTACTGTAAATTAAAGTCTTATTCAATGAAGCCTAAACCAGTATGAATTTAACTCCTGTCATAAAGATTTGGCATGTGACTTTTAGTTAGCTCTTATTCCTGTTTGTAGGTATCACGTTGTTCTGTCTTTCCAGTAGTTTATTTTTGTCTTTAAGGTACAAAATCTATATTTCATTCTGGTTAACTCAGGTAGCATTTATAAAAAAGAAGCAAAATGAAGTTAGGGCCTTTCCTTTGATAGTTATTGGAGGAGGACATTAAAACATGTAATGTATTTTACTTGAATTGTGGTTCTTCTTGCGATTTTCATATCAACAGATAGTGAATATTCAGTTTCTTTTTTTCTGAGTATTTTTTCAGCCATGCCCAAAGACTTTTAGGGAAAAATTCTTCATATGGAGGGGGAAAATCAGTGTAAATCTGAAAACAAAGTTTGTGGGAAAGAAAGGGACACCTATTATGAAAAGGGAATGTATATAAATGAAATTGATGTAGAGTGCTTACTCAAAAATGTATTTATATCAAGCTAATTTCATATATTTTAGTAAGGAGTGTAAGGTGTATGTGAAGGTGTAGGCAATGTGAGGACTGATTTTATCCTTAGAAATATTTTGATTAATACAAATAGGCAAGTTTTAATGTCAACATGCTTGTTTTTAAACTGTTAACTTTTAAAACCACTTAATGCAGGAGATCTAATGGTGGCTTTTGCTGAAAAGGTTGACCTAAAGGTAGCACCTGTGAAGAACTTCCTCTGAGATATACCTGCTGTTAGGGCTTTTTCAGGTGAGCGATAGGTCCTTGCATTACGTTGGAGACACTAATGTCTGAATGGATGTGATGGCTGCCTTGGAATGATGCTGCTGTTAGCAGTGAAAAATGTCTTCCTTACGATTCTTGTGCAGCAGGCCGTGGAGTGCAGCACATTTTTATAATAAAGGTGATGAATTTAATCGCAAACTGGCAGCCAAATGGAAATTGCAGACCTTGATACTGGGAGAAAATTGCCTATAAAGCAACTCCTGAGAGAGCAGGCTTTAAATTTATCCACCCATTTCGACATTGAGGAGAACACAGGAATTGCAGGATATTTGCTTGGCCTGTTTAGTTCAGATGGATGACACTTCATTCTTCCTTTATTTAAGAACTGGTTACAGTGTTGCATTGTTTTTTTAAAAGGAAATAATAAAAAAAATGACCTTGCTGCTTAAACTTTACAGAGTAGTATTTTGGAAAAATCTGTTCCTTTATTATCTGAGTATTTTCTCCTATTATAAAGTCGGACCTACTATGCATAATTAATTGAAACTTAGCAACTGCTTCACAGATTTCCTCTTATGTCAGATTTAACCCTACTGTGATTTGCGATTTAAAAACTGAAAATCCACATATTTGAAAACTATTTGCATTGAAGCAGTGCCATAAATAATTTAACTGGTCTTGAAGTCCCACTGGAAGTCTCTAATAGTATGTTAATATAATTTTTGAGAGATGCACAGCATTTTTTGGAATTGTTAATACTGGTACATGTCAGCAAATTTTAATCCTTAATAGTAGTGTCAAATGCTGATGTTCTTCCCATATGATAACCAGGAACTGAATATACAAATATGATTCCCACATATGGTGGGCACTGTATTAAAAAAAGAAGACAAAATACTGTTTAAGGAGCTTAATAAAAGATGATGTGCTTATTATTTCATCATAGAAAGAATTGCAGTTACCTTTTTTAGAAATAGATACTTTTGTTGGACTTAACTAAATGTCCTCACTACAGCACTGCCCTTTTGGGTGCCTTGAGAGGTGATGATCATTCAGGTGAAAGAATGAATAGCACTGGAAGCACTGGATTTTGTCACTGACTTTAAGATGAAGAGAATAGGAACACTTACTGTTAAGACTGCAAGTGTGGCATCTGGTAAGGATATTCTTTCAAATATTTCATTGGTCCAGTTTTTCCTCTTAAAAGACATCAGAATTATGGTCTGTATTAGAATGATTCTCTTAGTTATATGATCCCGAAGGTAAAATAAGGCCTGATTTCTTGGACAATATGAAGAATATTTTTAGTAAGTGTAAGAAATAAGAGCAGTTCCATTCTTGTTCTTGATTTAATTTTGTTATGCCCTTTAGAAAATCAAACCTCTTACCAGTTTGATAGGTTTTATTAATACTTCATTTTAAAATTTTTTTTTTTTTTTTGTAAAGTAAAGCTTCCTGAGAGGTAGTACTATTATTACCAGAAGGCATGAGGATTATTAAGTCACTGTGTGATGAAAACAATTGAGCCTTGCTTTGGCAGTTGTTGCAAGTCTGTCACATACCGTATCTGTAGTGAATAAGTAACTCATCCATATTCCTGTGCTTAAAGTATAGACTTGTAGGAAAGTAAGAGGAGTGGCTGGCATGTCTTTTACCATACTGGATGATTTTTATTTTTCTGTAGAAAATACAGATTAATGTTCCTATTGAATATATTTTCTATATACATTTCCATATTTTCTGGTCACAGGAAAACCGTGGCCCAACTTGCTTCAGAGATGTGTGGTAGCATTTATACTCTTGTTATCTTAATGTTGTAAGACTGCAGTAGATTCAAATGAACATACTAACTGGAATTCCACACTTTGTTGTATGAGAGATCAGTTTTTCCTTAGAAGTCTTATTTTGCTCGAGGTTGCCAAGTTCAGATACATACAGGCATCCAGAGTTAGCTGGTATAACATTCACTCCTGTTCCTGTGCTTTTTATTGCCTTCTGGCTGCAAACGTTCAGAGGCACCTATGCAATTAGGAAAGACCAAATACAGGTCTTGAATAGAGCTGAAACTGAAATGTATTTTCTGAGCTAACAGAAAAAGGGATTATGTCCAACCTGTTTACTTCAAAATAACTGTAGGACCTATTTTTGCTTTAATTACTGGTACACCTTGGAGAGAAGTTATGGAAGATAGTTTTGAACTAATTTAGTAGCTTGATGATGCAAAAAGGAGATTCTTGTTTGGAAAGGTGTCCTTGTTACTTCCTGTCTGCTAATTCTGGCATTCGGTGAATTTTTCAGTGATCTGTTTCAGTTCAGTAACCTGGAAGAAAGCTAGTCAAGCAAACCAGGAAATGTATGAAGTCTTTTGCTCGATTAGTGAGTTGAATTGGCCTACTAGGGCAGAGCTGGTGTAGAGATCTTAAGGAACTACATTTTCCAGCAGCATTGTGCTGTTAAGATTAGTAACTGTTCTTACCCTTCAAAAGAAGTGGTATAGCAAAACTGACATTTTGAAGTAATAGTCCAGATTTCTGATTTCCTCTGGACTTTGGGATTATTTGGGATACGTAGTCTCCTTCCTCCACAGTAGCAAACTTTCTTGTCATTTTTTTTAATTTTTTTTTTTTTTTTTACAAGTTTCCAAGATATGCAGTTCATTTCTGGCATGAGTGGTGCATTACCTTTTTAACTATGCAATTTTTTTGTTCTCTAAGGAGAGCAGGAATGATTTCATACAGCTCACTGTGATTGTTCTTTACATCTTCTATTTGGTTATCATTAACGTTATTTTCACTTTTCTTTCTTCTTGTCAGTTAAATGTTTGTGTAGACTTAAGATTCTGTGCTACCATTCAGCTTTACCAAGTTTCAGATTAAAACCAAACAAACACAAAACCTAAGCTTCAAAATAATTTAATACCCCCTTAAAAATGAGTTGTAACTCATGTTGCAACTAATGGTAAGATGTAAAATGTTACTACTGGTAGTTTTGTTATTAACATCTACAGTGTATGATTAATGCTCTGTTATCTTTAAACATGGGTGCAGATCGATTTTCAAGTTACTTTTTTCCTACTGGTCTTTGTTTTTAGGCATATATCATCACAGAGGAAATGCCTGTCAAGGAAACAAGGGAGGCTTTTCTAACTTTTTGTCACTATTTCCGTGTGTGGTGTACTTACGAGCTCGTAGGGTCTATTTCCAATAACAGTGATTACAGTGGTGTTTACCCTCTGTAGCTGCATTGTCATGTTTGCAGTTTGGCAGTATTGTCTGTATTAAATCAAAATGGGTTTCCTTTTGCAGCTTTCATTTGATCCACTGTGGTTTTCACCTTGACTTTCAAGGGAAATTGGCTTGGTTTACTTTATGCCATTCATCCTATCTTGTCGTCTTTATCTTTTCACTAAACTGTTTCTTAAGGTCTGTTCTTATAACCAGATATATTATACTTCCAACTCATTTTTCTATTTCCCCATGTCGATACCTATGTTATAAGCTTTCAGAAAGAGCTTTTTCTTGAGATTAAGTAAGGGGTTCTCTACAGTGCACAGTCCAGAAGGTCTTGATGCTGTTGTAAACTGCAGTGAAGACCATCTGTGCCTTTTGACTTTCTGACTTATTTAATGTGTGTTCTGTGCTGCTTGCTTATTCTGTAATGGTACCCCTTGTTTTATTTTAAGCATATTCTGGCTTTTATTCCCCCTTCTGTTTCTTCAGGGGTCCTAAAATTAATTATGTTTTAAATGTCTTTGTCCAGCTACTCCGAATGGTGTGGACTTATTTTTGAGTTGTTACTGCTGAACCTTAGCATTATGTAGAAAAGAGCAAATTTTTTTTCCCACTCAATTTGCTCTGTGAATAACATTGGATTTAATCTGCCACATTTTTTATTCGAGTCCTCTTGAAGAATCTCAATCTCTTCTAACATTTCTTAGCTTTCATAAGTATAATTTACTGAAGCCTTACTGTTCATAGTTTATCTTCTGTTTTGCTTTGTTGACTGAATTTGTAAAGCTATTTTCAGTTTGTCTCTACTAAATACATATATTGGTATTTGTCATTAAGGAATACTTTTAGACGGGGCATCTGGTAATTCCCAAGTATAGGAATTGATCTGTGCATCTGATAGTGGGCCAAAATAAGTTAAATTGAGAAATGATGTCTTTTGAGAAAGCTTTATGAAAATCTTGGAAGTCCAGTTTTGTTCCTGGATGTTTTTAAGAAAAGAAACATCTGCCCCCTCTCCCTTTCAACTATTTATCTTCCATGTTCTTAACTAGATGTAAAAGTTGTGTTAGAAGCAGATTATTTAAGGAACAAAAGATTGCTTACTTAGTACTCTTTGTTTATTGAGGTGGGGGTCTCAATCTGTAGAATTAGAGTTGCCTTTTGATTACTTTTCTTGTAAGAATGGAAGATGAATAGAAGTGTGAAGGAAATTGAATTTGCTTCCCAGTTTTACCAATTACTAATACTTCTCTGAGCTGACAAAATCAGTTTACTGAAGTGCAGAAGCAAAGTAAATTTCAATAAATTTCTCCAATGCAAACTGTGTGGTTCACAGTCTTGAAATAATTTGGCAAAGTCTTAGTAAACATTAAAACAAGGTTGCTTAAATACACATCTCTTAATTTCATTGCAGAATGTGCTTCTTCTGTATTGATACTAACTAAAAACTTTAATTTAGGATCTCCTTCCAATACTGGAAGTCGTGAGGAGGTGTCCAGATGCTTCTTCTTGTAGTCAGCACTATCTCCATGTTTAACTTCAATTTCATTACTGACCTAAAGGAGAGATATTGCAGGTGACAGATTATTCCCAAAGATGATGTGATGGTTTCTTTTATTGATTTTTAATTTGCTCCTTAAGGAGGAACTGGGGGATTATGGCAGCCACTCCCCTAAATGGAGTGCAAAGCTCCCAGTATTCATGTCTCCTTTTGAAGTGCACAGCTGCAATTTGCAGTTCAGTGGGTTTTTTGGGGTTTTTAGAATAATCATGACAGTTGATATCAAGGCTGCTGGTTTTCAGAGCTGAAACAATAAAACAACTCAGATGTTTTCATTCAATACCCATCACAGTAATCAGAGAAACTAGCAGAATATACTCATGAAAACTTTTCCTGTCAAGCTGAAATGTATTCAGCATGCATCCAGGCTTTTTTGAATAGTAATTATAACTAGTGTTACTGGTTGTATTTCTAGTTCTTTGCTACACTGTATGGAGCTTTATAGACTTCACCTAGAGGGCTTTTTGGTACTTTAAAGAACACTTTACTGTTGTATGTTCTATAGGAAAGTCACATTGAAATGAGTTTTTAAAGTGTCAGTGATGGGTGGGGGATCCCAAAAAGCTCTTCTGCGCTCTTCTGTGGGTTTTTTTCTGCTTATTCAGGTTTCATTTTGGTTTGCCGTTTTTTTGTTTTCTCACAGCACAATGTAATTGAAAGCAGTCAAGCTTTTACTAGATGCTCTGCAGGTCTAGTGGCAGGAGGGGATTGCCTATTTGCCTTTACTTTTCTCTTTATCCTTCAAAGATGATTTTAAAAAAAAAATGTTACTTCCCTGCAGCCCATATGTGAGAACAGGTGAAAGAGAAGAGTTAGAGAGAAAGAGACAGAAAGCAGCAGAAAATAGAAGCCTGAAAGACTGTTTTAGGTTTTGGCTGCTTTTGTACTTAAAGCTTATAAAAACAAGTCTTGAATGTTAAAGAGAGGAAGAAAATGAAACTTTTCTGCTCCCGTTCAACATAATATGTGTTAAAATTTTATTTCCCTTCTGGTAATGTAGCCTTAGCTATCTGCCATTAGTAGTTGTGCTTGGCTGTGATTTAATGAGCAATGGTTCATCTGCTTGGGCAGAATATAGTTCTGGCAAGTAATGTTGGAAGCAGTAGTGTAAGCTGGTGTGTAGTTGAGGCCTCATCGTGGTTGCATTTTGATACTCTATTTGAAGTTGAAACTAAAATACATCTCTGCATGCTGGGGAGCCTGGTGGTGGTGGGCGAAAAGAGGGAAGAGCAGGGAGTGGTGTTTCTGTGGGATGGTTGGTGGTTTTTGGTGTTGGTTTTTTTTTTTTTTCTTTTTTAGCAGGAGGTGGTTCTCCTTTAGATGCTCAAGATAAACCACTAAACAAAATTCAAATAGTGACTTTATGGGCAGCCTAGCAAATGTGATCTTATCTTTCACTGTAGTATCTGGTGCCAAACACTATCACACTGAAAAGAAACACACTGCTAATATGGTACCAGTAATCCTAGTATTTCTAGTGCATAAACTGAAATCCTCTTTCAGTCATCCAGAGTATGGGTCTGTTTCTGATGAAGTATGTGAATTATGTAATGTAAAACAGCAGATATGATCTCAGGAATGTGCGGTGCTATGATATGTATTTTAAATAGCTCTGTTACAACTTGTGGTTAGGTTGCATTACATATTCCACCAAATCACCTCTTCTGTTGTACTAAATTTGCAGAACTACCCAAAGCTTCTCATACCATGTGTATAGTTTAGGCTTCAATTAAAGCAGTGAAAAAGTTTTCAAGAATGAACATGGGGGAAAAGTCCTAGTATTTTAAAACAAAATATACTTAACATTTTCTGTGAGAGGTTGCTAAAGTGCATGCTTTTGTCATTTTGTCTGGAAGTCTGCTTAGATTTAAATGAGACAGGTTGCATGTTTGCATTTGAGCATTTAAAGGTCCAAAAAGATCATCCTGCTAAGTATGTGCTGCATCTCCACTGAATTTCTCTTAACTGAGCTATCTTATAGGATAGGCATGCTTTACTCTGGCCTGAGGAAGCCATGGAATTGCTGCTGCCAGTTTCTGTGGATCTGGGGAATGGACTTGAGAGAAGGGACTGAGTTTCCCATATTGTAAGCAAAAGCTTTGCTTTCTTCTGAAATCTCAGCTTTTAAGAAGGAATTGTTTGTTTTAAACAGAGAGATAGTGTTAAGTTAAAATGGTCAGGTGTTCTAGCCGTCGTTCATAGTTTGTGGAGGTAGAAGGGGATTTTGGGTAGAAACTAGAACTAACGGAAGGAATGAAGAATTGTATGTTCCGCAGGCAGAAAATGGGACTTCGAGTATGGAGAAACGACAGTTTGGGATGAGGAAAACAGGCAAAAAGTATGTGTCTGCTACAGGAGACTGCTTTCCAGAGCCTGGAGTAAACCCAAAGTTCTGGAGTCTTGCCATGTCTTTGCTGTCAGGAAAGATCTGTGAAACCCAGAGGCAAATTGTCTCATTCCTCCTATGCTGCTGGACAGTATCTTCTTCTGCTGTCAGTTAATACCTTATTTCATGCAGCAGAGGTCTTTGAATGGAAAAATGCCAGCCTAGCTGACTGGTTGAATTTAGCAAGTTGCCAGATACAAGTATAGTTGTTTTGTGGCAGCAAAACCGATCCATAAGATGCACACAGATGAGAACTTTCAAGCAGGCTTGTTTTGGAAGAGTGATGTTTCTGATATTGGGGAATTTCAGGCAGCAGTTCTCTGAAGTGTTATTAGGTTGGGGTTTTTGTTGGTTAGGGGTTTTTTACTTTTTTTTTTTTTTTCCTCTCCACAAAGGAGTAAGGACTGCCTCTGTGTAACTTGCAGTGTGCTACTATCCTGTTACTGGATTTGAGTGACTGTCAGAGGTGACTTGTAAAATAACAAGCTTATCCAGGAAACAAAGGATAAGTAAGGAAGAGGAAAAAATGATCATGTTTCTACTTAATGTGTATTAGTCACAATTACTTGAAAACTTGTCTGTTGCCTGAAATATGTTGCTTAACACATCTGTGATTTAGTTATGTTGTGTATGCGTATTGTGTTGGATTTTGCTGTCTGAAAGTAAAACCCAAGAAAAACCCACCAAAGCCATCTACATAGATCAGATTTATTTCATAAAGGGTCTGGATGCTTATTGAAGAGACTCTTGTGCCCTTAAAGCATTGTAAAGTCATGTTTCCTTGTTTTGGTAAAGTATACCAAAACATGCTCAAAGTGTATTCATTTTTCACTTTAAAAGTTAAACGTGTATACTGTTTTAACAAGTACTTAAGTTTGGGATTTGTTTTCTAAGATCAATTGTCCTGAATATCATAGGCAGGGAAAAAAAAATCACATCTCTGATTTCTTTGTAGTGTTTCATTAAATTGTTCATAAAGATCTGTTTCCCAGAAAAGTGTGATTCCTTCAGGCTTTTTAGAATATCTTGGTGTTAACAAGAAAATATTAAAGACATAAGGTATAGACCAAGACAGTGTATATCTATATATGTGGATGTATATCTATTTTTGTGGAAAGAAGCAATGCACTTACTACTGAGGGTGATACCTAGTGGTGTGGTGTCTCAAGGCAAGGCCTAAATATCCAGCAATAGTAATAATTACTGTTACTCATTAGTAATAGTAATTGATGATTAGAAAGATGAATAATTATTTCAATTGATAATGACACTCTTGCTGTGTATTTTGGGACCAAGGGTATATGATAATATTGTCATAGTTTCTAGACTAGTTACATTGTGCAGCTCTAAAAAATCAGTAGTAGTTTATCAAGTTTATCTTCATGTTCCTGATGAGAGTGCAATTGATAGTTTTTGAGGAAAGGGCTGTGGTTTTGTTGTATTATGTTTTAGTTGGTTGCTGTTACAAGCATACATAACCATGTCACTTGGAATCTCCTGGCAAAGGGCCTAAATTATCTGTACACCCTTAGAAAGATATGTTCAAGGTAGTTTTGACTTGTACTGACCAAAGTACTCCAAGGGCAGTTTTGACTATGGCTGCCTCACTGTCAAGGCAGAAATGTTTAATGAGGGACTGATGTTCTATGCAAATCAAATACCGTGTGTCAAATGAAAAAGAAGGATGATTAGAAGGCCCAGCCTAGTCTTGTTTTATTCTGATTAATTCTAGAAATAGCACTTCTAAAGTAGTATCACTAACCAAATACTTACATGTGTCTACATAGTAGGTAGGCCATCTACAGTCTCATTATGTGAGTGCAAGCTTATGGTTGAGAGGAGTGAGCGTGTTTCTGTGCTTGTGGAAATCCACCTAAGAGAGCAGATAGTACTCTAGTTTTGAAAAGTGAGTACCTGTTTATCATGTAAAGGAGCAACAAAAAAGTGAATCTGCCTATACCTCTGATAGTCAATGGGATTTTGCCATAGTACAGAAATAGTCTTAAATGGAGCTTTTTAAAAGAACTTTGCTTTTTCTTGGCAGAAACAAAATGTTTAAACATGGTCTAAGTAGGTTTTAACATACTCAACTGAAAACTAAATTAAACATTGCATTTCCTACATGGAATAGCAATAAATAAATTAGGACAAATAACAATAACTTCCATTGTAGTAAAAGAAATGTAAGTAGCAATGTTCTTCCCATTTTGTCAGAGGGTGGTGATGGTAGCGGTAGTTGGTTCTCTAAAGTTTTGCTGGCTATGCACGTTTAGAACGAGTTAGTTGCCTTCCTGATTTCCTGCTGGTTGGTAATGTGTTGAGTCAGATGGCTGAACTAATGCACAGTACAAAAGCATGAATAACAGTAAGATTAGTATCCTAACGTCCCTTCATTTTTAACTTACGTTCAAGTCTGAAAAAATACTCAGCTTTAGTAAAAATGACAATTATCAACAGCCTACTTTTTTAACCTTAAAGTTATGTCTCGATTTAGTTTGATTGTTGCGAGGTTTCACTTCCCCAGAGAGTTATGTTTGCATAGGTACATTAATCTTTTAGGAGATTACTCAGGTCTTTGTATGTGCAGTGAATTCAAGCATGCTTCTGTTTTTTTTCTCTTTGTTGATGAAAAAAGCTGGCTGGTTATCTTAATCACTTCAACGTGGTATTAAAGTTGTTTAACAGTTTTAATAGAGGAACTTGGTGACAGTTTTTAAGTAGTGCTGTTTTCTGAATGTACCACCTAGCATAAATGCAAACATTTTTTAAATCTTTTCAACATCTTGGTGAAAGTATTTAATGATGTTACTAAAATTTTTTTCACTATATTATATTTCTCATATATAAGTTTTTGTTGCTGATTGTGTTTGTATAACAAATTAAAATTTGAAGTGAGGTGAAACTGTTCTCATTAGCATATGTAGCATTCTTAATCGATTCTTTTTAAGACTGGTGCTTGAAATAGAAAACCTAATCTTGCTGTACATATGATAGGCATGGGTCATAGACCTGTTTGATAAACCATCCAGAATGATTTACTTCTTGGTGTGACCTAATTTGTTTTGATTTGAAGATTATCTTGATAAGGAAATCCTATTCCAAGTTATGTATCGTTTATGTTATGTGAAAACAGATCATGTTTTGATTTAATTTTTTTTCCCCAGAGAGAAGAGTTCACTATGGTGGGTTCGTCCAAAAATCATGTGTCTCAAATTTAGAATTTTTATTACTGTTGCACTTTTGGCCGGTTAAAATCTATTTAATTTTCTCAACACGTTGCCCTTGCAACTCCAATGCTGGTGCCACTCCTTAATGTTATTGATAAAGAGCTAACCTATTTTTTCTTTCCTTCAAGTGGCTGTCCATTTTTCCATGATGCAACTACACTTTAATTTTCAGTATTTTTTCTAAATCAGGATGACTGAAGTTGTATGCAGCATTTAAAAAGTTGCTTGTGAAATTTTTTCCATTCTTTATTGAAAATACCATACAGCTACATCAGGATACTTACTCCTTCGCTGCAGTCTCTGCTTGGTGTCCCTCCTGCTCAGTGTGTGATTGATAATAGGTTTTGCATCCCATCTGTGTCATAGAGAACGCTTTCTGCTGGTGGGGAAACCTCCTTGTTTTGCAGCTTTAACAGTTTAGAGTAAGATTCCTCTTCACTAATTACTTTTAGAGATTGTTCAGTTCACCTTTTGTGACTTCATCACCTTTGGTCAACCTCCTTATAATTAGTGCTACTTTTAGCACAGCTATTGCCACTTTATTTTAGCTTGTACCTTGAAGAGCTTTTCTAGGAGTCCCCATTTGTGGAATCACAGAACGCTTTTGGTTGTAAGGGACCTTAAAAGTCATGTAGTTCCAACCTCCCTGCCATGTTTTAACCATCTTTCTTTAGCTAAATTCCATAGAGGATTGCATGGGAAACTCAGCTTAGCATTGCACTGTGTTCTTGAGCACTCACTCTTACAGCTATTGTGTTAGTCTAGCACTGTCTATCTGTGGTAAACATGTCATTTGCTTTACAGACTTTCACACTGTTTTTTAAATTCTTCCAACATGTTTGAAATTTGGCATAATGATAAAAATGGACTGATGTGTCTAGCTGGAATATTTATTCTGGAACTACATTTTGGAGTATTTTCCTGCATGAGTACATGTTTGCTTATTGTATTTCGAACTCAGTTTTCAGATTTTCTCTTTCCAACATTTGTATTTGACCTCTTATGTTCAGATGATTTTGTAACAAGTTCCATTACTTCATCAGAGTTACCTGTTTACAAATCTAAACTTAATAGTAACTTTATTTGATGGCCATCTCCTTCGATGTCTTCTCTGCTTACTAAAGCCAAGTGTTCGTTGACCAGCAATATAATGGTGTAGTCTATCAGTTTTGTGACATGCAGCAATATTTGACTACTGTTACGTTAAGAATTGTCTGCTAATTAAGCCTTGTAAGTTAATAAATATAAACTAAAAGATATGTTTGGATGTGTATAATATTTTAACAAAGATGGTTAATGCTTAATTTAGGCCTGTAGTTTGGTCAGCCGTGTTGTCAAATTTCTTAAGCTATGGGTTGGTTATGCATTTCGTTAAGTAGAGATTGTGATTAAGTAGACTTTATGTGCTGCCTAATACTGGGAAGTCTTCCAATACTTAGAAGTGAATTTGAAGTTGCACAGTGCATCTTCATGATGTAATTAATGTCAGAGCAGTGCAATAGTTAATGTCTTAAGTGTCATAGATTGCTAACTTGTCAGTGCTGGTATTTGTCAACCAAAAATGGTTACTTTCTTAGTCTGGTGAATGAAATACTAACAGAGCCAGGGTAGGGCAGCATTTAAAACAGTACCATGTGTTGGGGAGACCTGTGTATAAAGTGAGATTGTGTTACTGTTGTATGTGATCAGCTAAGGAAAAGTAAATTGGGAATGAGAGGAACTAGTCAGTCCTATTCAAATGGATTATGTTCCAGTTGAAGTGATGAAAGCTGTCAGGTCAGCCTCTTATGAAATTGTACTTCATATATATAGAGAGATGTTGCTCACAAGTACTGGAATAGCCTTGTTTTGATATGCTATCAGGTTAGAACTAAAAATGTTTACCATATACCTAAGTCACTTGATTATCACTAGGCATGCTTGCTTCCTCACAGGTTGGTATTTCGTTTCTTACAGTATTAGGTAGATTCCTCAGTTGATAACCAACAATCGCTGTTTTTTTAGATGTCACAGATACAAGACTATAGTGCCCAAATCCAGGTTTTTATGATTATAAAGTGTTTTCATCAGCATCTCAATAGCAGTACAGTATTTTTTTAATAAAGAATGCATAATGTTAATACTTCACAACTAACTAGCTAATACTGCCTAATTATTTTTTTCCTCCCCTTTAACTCATGAAGTATGTAGGTACAGTGTAGATATCTAGCTTTTTCTAGCACATCTGTGTGTATTAACTGTTGAAGTTTGAGTTTTGTGACACAGAAAGACATAAAAAACAATGTGAAAAATTGACAGCAGAAACAGGAGGATACGTATCTTTGCTTTCCCATAGTTTCTGAAATACTTTGTTATTGATCAAGTTCTGTGTTCCCTCAGGTTGGATTTGCTTGTTAAGATGTGTGAAATCTGCTTTGGCCTTAAAATAATTAGTAAAATTGAGAGAAGACTCACTAACATTACTGTGTTAGTGAGTAGCTAATTATTTTTGGGTGATCATGGAAGTAAAAAAAATTCCCTCACTCCTTTCATACAAAAGACAACGCATACATTAGCCAATGGAATGTTTTTTTGTAATTGCTAACAGTGGAGGATCATTGTGGGTGTTTTCCAAAGACTGAGAAAATAACTGTATGTGCCCTATGTTGCTCTTTGAAATTGGTGAGTCTTAAGATGCTCCCTTGAATACAGGAAAAAAATCTAATGGTGTTGCTATTTAGTTTTCACGTAGGTATTTTCTTTTAGTAGTTTTGACTTCTCAGTTCCAAGAATAAGCAAACCCATAATTTAGGTAAAATCCATCAAAATTTAAATTCTACAGTAAGCTTCAAAACTCATTATTATATATTATTATGATTTATATTATTTTGTTGTTATTCCTTAGCAGGGAGTTTGTTTAAATTAGTTTTGTTTAGTTTAAAGGTTGTAAAATAGTGTCTTGCCCTTTACTTGTAGGCACTCCTTGCACATATTGGTGCAGCAGCATAGAGTGTGAAATTTCTGTGCTGACATTAGTGGGATTCTGATATGAATTAAGCCTCTGTTTTTGGAAATGCTCAGTATACTTTTTGAGAAAATGTTCTTCTGGCTTTTAATTGAGAGCTTCCCATTACATAACTTAACAGTTGTTTAATGCAAATACTATTTTTCATATGCAGAATATACCTGTGTAAAGTGGACAGCAGTTGACTCTCTTGTGAAGGGAACATGGGATAGTGTCTGAGAAGGTCCATTGCAGGCCTGTCAAGCTACATTGTTCCCAAAGAGCAGTTTCCAAAAAAGGTAGTAAACTGAGGTAACAGATTTTTACTTAAAAAATACCTGCCCAAGGAGCTAAAACCATAGAAATTCTATCTGAGCTGTTACTGTCAAGTTGATGGTTTTTAAATAGCACCAAGTAAGGTTGTTTAAATCTCATAGAATGGATGGCTCCTTTCTTTACCTTTCTGGTGATTAGTAGTTTGTACAGACTTGTATTACTGCAGATTCTCCCATATCAAAGATACTCAAGTTGTTTATTATGGTTACTTGTCAAACATTTGACTTATGCTACTGGGTGTGGAAAGAAAACCAAACAAAATCTTTGAACAGATTAAGCATG
The DNA here is from genome assembly GCA_035047865.1 of Dendrocincla tyrannina. Classification (NCBI taxonomy): domain Eukaryota; kingdom Metazoa; phylum Chordata; class Aves; order Passeriformes; family Dendrocolaptidae; genus Dendrocincla; species Dendrocincla tyrannina. The sequence goes on along the minus strand of JAWWMP010000116.1, from coordinate 31,756,336 downwards.
GTGATGTACATTAGCTGTGCTACTTCAAGCTAGGGAAGGAAATTGAGGTGCTGGAGCGAGTCCAAAGTAGGGAAAATGAATCTGGTGAAGGTTCTGGAAGGTAAATCCAGTGAGGAGTGGCTGAGGGAGTTCAGGTTTATCCTGGAGAAGAGGAAATTCAGAGGTGACTTCATCTCTTTACGGCCACCTTGAAAGGAGGTTGTAGCCAGGTAGGGGTCGTTTTTCTGGTCCCTGGTAGCCATAGACAGGATGAGAGTGTGTTAAGCTGCATCAGGGGAGGGAGGTTTAGGTTGGGTATTAGGAGGAATTTCTTTGCAGAAGGGTGATTAAGCATTGGAATGGGCTGCCCAGGGAGATGGAGCCACTGTCCTCAGAGGTGTTTAAGGAAAGACTGCACATGGCACTCAGTGCCATGGTCTAATTGAAATTGCCCTGTGTTGGTTCACAGGTTGGACTTCATGGTCTCAGAGAGCTTTTCCAACCTAATTGATTCTGTGATTCTATAGGGGCCACTTGTTGCTAAAGGGAACTAGAGTAGATTTTTGTGAGGGTAGTAATTAAGCCTGAAAACACACGTTTTCAGCCACCAAATCTGCTTCAGCAGTTGTGCTCTGGTGAGGGACTTTACTAATAGCAAATGTTTTGAAAAGTTTGATGCTGTTAATCTGACCCTTTGTTGTAAGGAAATTTTGTAATAAGCTGAACAGTCTTATGTTCGTTTACTTGAACTGAATTATTTTGTAGGTTTGATCTAGTGTTGAGACTTAACAGACATGAATATTCTCTATTAATTTTCCAGATTTTTAATATTAACTCTTAAAACACAACTTTCCTTAACTCTTAAAAGTTTAGTTTTACTGTTTTCTATCTGTCAGCTAATTACTCACCTCAAGAAAGTTTGTTTTACAAAGATACTCATTTGGATGGGGATGGATAGTGTCTATCAGTTACTATATTATGTTAGTTGAGTATGCCAAGGAGACTGCTGGAAAGGTCTTCCAAGGATCCTCTTGGGAACTTCTATACTGTTTTTTATGTTAAAGATATTTAGGTTTTTGGAGCATAGTGCTGGGATGAGACATGTACAAGAACTTCATCTTAAATGTACAGCTTTTTGAGCTTACCAGGAAAATAAGGAGACTGTATTTAATCTTCTTTATATTGTTTTTCTAAGTAAATGCAGATTGCCTGTGTCATCTGTAATGCAGGCTTGATGGACTTTTTACCGGACCTGCTCTGGCTGTTCTGACATATCATAATGTAAATAATATAAATGCAAGCTTTAGTAAGGGGAAATAAATGCATGACTGTTCTAAATTTGTCAGTTAACTATGTCAGATACTTTAAACATACTTTAAACTATGTTTAAAGTATCATGCTTTAAACCAAAATTGCTCATATATGAAAACTTGTAAGTCTGTTTTATCAGTTTTGATGCATGATCCTAAGTCTAAATTTTTTTTCTTTTCACTCTGTAGTGATTTCTGAAGGAAAGAAGCTATGAATCTTGTTTTTTCAGATGCTCAGGCATTTCACTGATTAATATCGGGGGTGGGAGGTGTAAACGCTCGCCAGCCTTTTAGACTGTATACTTACTGATGATACATGCAGGGTACAGGTCCATGTGGCACAATATTAAAAATTACTTGTTTTTTTGCTAGCGTTGCTATTTCTGCTGCATCAGCAATAGTAGCAAACAGTACTGGTGTTAACTGTGAAGACTGTTAAAATTGTGATGAATAAAACCAGCTATTTCTTTGCCAAGTAAGCATACTAAAGCTGCTAGATTAGAAAACACATGAGTTGCAATGTTCCACCAATAATAAAGAACTTAAAAGCTTTCTGTTGACATTTATACAAAGAGAACAGATGAGTGTGCTGTATTTGGTTTTGAAGTCAGATTGATGCAAACCTTACAATTGCCCACAAAAGGAGTTTTGCAGGCTCTTCTTGCAAAAAGAAATGACTGAATTTTGACACCAAGAGTGCTGACAAATTGCTGAAAGTGCTGCCCACTTATCATTGGACTGACAGTTTAATCATTGAAAGTGCACTGCTAGATTTGGCACAGAGGAGCAAAGGAGAACCACCTATAGTTTTTCCAGTGCATTAAAAAATGACTTGAAATTTGAAATGCAAACACTTTCTTTGTTGGATGACACTGTTGCATGACTTCTACACCATGTTCTCAGTGGTGGTGTGCAGAACTTTAACATTCTTTTTCTTTTCATCTGAGAGAAAGTGCTTATCGATCTAGTGTGTTAATGGTGTGATGTTACTTTGGTTTTTCTTTTAATTTTTTATGATCAAGGTTGTATTTGAATTTGGTACGTACTGTGTCAGCAAGGTTCTTTTTGTGCAGAAGGTGAACATCAGCATGCCTCTCATATTGTAGTTTGAGTACATGCTCTGTATTTGCTTTCAGAACACTTTCAAGAGAGGTTATAATTCACTTGTCTTCAGAGATTTTTCAGTAAGAGCAGAATATAGTAGTTACACGCTTCTGCTTATTCTCTCCATTCTTAGTTATGTTTTCCATATTGTTTACAATATTATTGGGTGCTGTTTGAAGTGCTGTGCATTATACAAAATGAACTGGTATCTAGTTGCAGTTGTCTAATTGATAGGTAATGCTTTTATGGAAAATGGAATAGTTTGCCTGTATAAATTCTGGATCCATATGCAGTGGATTTGGATGCTCCAAAGTGGTAATTATATGTCTGTATGGTAGAATGTTTGCAATCTTTGTTTACTAGTTTGGGGAACTTTCTGATTACAAAAGAATTATGTTTTGTTGTTAAAAAATAACTATTAAATGCCTGTATTGATGATCTACCAGCAGTTGTATGCAATAAAAATATTTTACTAAAATATTACCTTATTGCACAAATTTTGTTGCATTTAAAATTAAAATTAAACTCTGTAGGAGTAAAGAATAAGAAGGGACTTGAATCAGTTAGTTCCCTACCTGCCCCCTCAGCACAGTGCATGCGAATGTCATGAATTTGTGTGGACTCACTAAAGTTATCTCTGATAGACAGTGATCAGAATTTTTCACTTTTTGCAAAAAAACTATTGTGGAAATACTGAAGACATTATTTATGCTTCATTTTAGTGCCACAGCCTGTAAGGGAAAAAAAAGAGATTTTTTTTTTCCTGTCAAGATATGTAAAATTATGCTGCCTGTAAAAAATTTGGTGTCATTGATATTTTGGGCATCAGTTGATTTCTGTGAGAAAGTAGAAAACTGAAGCTGAATGTTTTATGCATCACTGAGATCCAAGTACCAAGGGAGATCTTTAGCCATATGAACATAACTGTTTTTCTTACCATAACTGTTAACTTTTAAACTTTCAGCTCTAAAAATTTTCTCCTAACTTTATTATTTTTTTATATGGAAACTAGTTTGTACTTGAGAATCTTTGAAAGTGTGGTGCTTCACTTCTTTACGGAAGCATGCCTACTTGTGTTGAAAGATGGTTAGTGTTCCGATTCGCTCTGAATCTCTTGCTGATTTTGGGTGTTGGTTTGTCCCACCCCCATTTGCTGTGTATCGTAAAAATCATGAATGATAGTTAAGGGTCTCTTCTGTGACAGGTAAATACCTCTTATTTTCCTTGGTTTCAGGAATTAAATTCTGTGTGCATTGATGGCTGAACATTGGCTTAAACTTAGGAAGGAAACATCTAAGAATGGCGTCAGTTTAACTCTGTTTACGGATGTAGCTAAATTGGAACAAATTGTTAACATCAGAAGATTTGTTTCAATTCTCCAAATTCTTAATTCTAGCTTAAACTGCAATGAGGACTGCATCAGTTTAAAAACAGTGTCCAAGTCTGCTGCTCTTCCAAAAGATAAATCCTTATAATTCAGAAGAAGCCTTTATGGTGAGAAGTAGTAAAGCTGTGGTGACTGGGGATGAAGATGGTTTGCAAAGTGGTGGGAGAGGAAGAATTTTAACCTTTTCAGTGATTTCCTACTTTGAATATTCTTGCTACATGGTTTATGTAAACCTGTTTTACATTTCAATCCACCAGTCTTACCATGTGCAGCCTTACTTCTTCTAAGGGAGTAATTGACAGCTGAAGGGGAGTAACTTAATGGTTTTTAATGTGATGACAGACACTCATAGGAACACTGTCTTTCATGTGCTCAAGAGGGAAGAGCACGTTTTCATTAAGTTTCATGAAGAAATCAAAAAAGTACATATCTCTAGACAAGTATAGGCAGTATAAACAGCCTGTTCTGCTTAGGTCATATCTTAGGTAGAGAGATGGAAAAATATCATCTGTAGATGGAAGAAACAAAAGATTACATTACTAATACAGTTTTCAGAGACAGAGGAAATAAAATGTCCTCTGGACCAGAATGCATGTCATTGCTACCATGGCTGATTTTGTCATGCCATATTAATGTGGAACAAGAAAAATATATTGAAACCAGTTTGTCCTTTTTTGAGTCTATTCCTCCACTACCCTGCTCTGAGCAAGACAGATTTGTCATTTATTGCTAAACTTACTGTGTACAATGTACAGACCAGGGTAATGTTAAAAGTGAACAATGTGGGTTTTGAAATTCTTCATGTTAGTTGCCACTTCCACCATCAGTGGAGACGGGTACTTAGATCTTCTGAAGGGAGACCTATTACTGCATTTGCAGAACGCACAAGTTTTAGAGGTATGGTGTAGCTGCTGTATGCTTTTTTTTATATTATAATTATCTCCCCTTACTAACTCACTTTTAAATCCCTTGAGTGTTACACAACGTAATTACCCCTGCAGTGTTAAGATAAAGTAGCTAGAATTGTACTTAGCTGTTTACTTTGAAAGTAAAGCTTTCCTTATTTTTAAATCAGTTGGCTTCCTGTGAGATGGAAGAATCGGTAAAGAATTGTAAACGTGAAGGAGCTAAAGCCTTGCCAGTGAACCTGAAAAGTTTGATTTCATGAGAGATATGCCAAGCTTTTGGGCAAGGGAAGACCTACTTGGTAGTGTTTAAGAAATGTGAAATAAATCTAAATTAAAGGCTGTTTACTTGAGTTTCTCATCCTTTTTTCTTTCTTTAGTGATATGTGAATTTAATGCTAAAAAATAAAAAGGTATGCTTTAAGATGTGACCTTCCTACTTTTGTGTTACTCCTTGTATTTTTAAGTATTTTAAAAGTCTTGCAGAACAGAATAAAACATGCTTGTGAGAGCATAAGAGAGAGCAGAGCTTTTAGCTTTTCTGGCATGCTGCAGGTGAGGCTTTCTGGAACCTTATTCACTCCTGAACGTGAGGGAGGTGCTGAACAATTCTGTAGATGCTTATAGCTGCCTAAAACGAGTGGCAAAATTGCAAGATACTCAAGAGACTGGAAGCTTGAATTGGATGCACTGGAGACTGTAAAAGGAAAGATTATGTTGTCAAAATTCAATACTTTGTTTGGAGTCCTGTGGAGACACCAGAAATGTAATTAAACGAGGCAGATGAGGAAACTGATGTTAGTCATAAAAGAAAAAGTATTCTTGAAGATGTGTAAAAGGATTCAGCAGAATCAGAGGAAAAAAAACAGAAGGTGTATCAAGTACATAACTAACTTCAGGAGTTTTTCGTTTCAAACAGTGCTTGTGGTCAGCTGCACTAATATTTGAGGAAGGAAGATAGGTTGTGTTCTAATCCATAGTTAGAAGTGAGGGAGAGTGGGTGAACTGGAGATGTGGTCTAATTATTTTGTCACTTAAGCAGTAGTCCTTCAGTTTTGTCAAATACCAGATAAGTGAAAAGAGAGGCTCCTAGATAATGTGTTACAGAGATAGGGAGGTTGAAGACCTGATCAGCAGTTAAAGAAAACTGGGAATACCTCCTTGTTATTTTACCTTTTGCTTCCAAATGTTTCTTCTGACATCTTAGGGAAAGTATCTAAGGCAAGAGACAAGATAAAATACCAAGAAGCAGCAGAAATGGTATCACTTGAGGAGCCAGTGATACTGCTGAGTTGATGTAGCTTACTGCCCCTGTCCTGATGTTTGTCTCTATTACTGCTCGCTTGAGTGTAGAGAGAGAAGATAAACACCTGGACATGCAAAGAAAACAAAATTTCAGCTGTCTGGTTCTGTAGTGGAGTAGAAAACCTTGAGATGGTAGGTGTCTCTATAGAGAAAGTTTGAGGCACGATAGATAGCTTAGGTTTCACACAAGCCAAAACTTGAGGGGTAGTTCTCAAGTCAGTTTATCATATTGGTTATGTATGTTCTGAATGTTCGACTTTAAAGTGTCACAAATGTGGCACAGGATTATTTTCAAGGGAAAGATTAAAATAAGTTTTCATTTACTCCTGTGAAAGCTAGGATATCTAATGTTAGTGATTATGTTCTGCATGAAAGATATATTTTAAAAGGAAATTTTCAGTGCAGCTGCTCAGTAGCTGCTGTATATAAATAAAAATGACCATGCTGTTACTTATGCCTCAGTACTTCTGCAGACTGCCTATCTTGTTTCAGTGTAGTGTAAATTAATTGAAAATCTGAAGAGAATGAAAAGGAAACAGAGTCTGCCAAAAGATAATAATATTTGTTCAAAGAGATGTGCTAAAGAATTGTTTTATATACTGAAGCCGGTATAAATAGTGCTTGAAGTTCTGAGGAAATTGTGCTCATTGCCAAAATTGTCAGTGTAGAAGGAGATGAGGATTTTTAACTTGAGCTATGATTCTATGATGACAAAATTTGTGTTTTCCATTCTAAACAGGTGTTAACTACATGATGTAGTATACATGATCATGTCAGTTTCCAGTGGAGAAACAACTTGTATATGCATTTCAGAGATAGCTCATTCCTGGCATTCTCCCTCTGTCCCACAGCTTTTCAAGTGGTGAAATCTCAGCTATTAATCATTTGCCAGAGAAGAAACTGGTTATGAAACAGAGGTTATATTAATCCCTTGTCTGCTGCTAGTTTCAAGTGACTCCTTTCTGTGGCTTCCTGTGTTTAAGTGAAAACATAAAGATTTCTGGTTTGATGTCACATTCATTCTGAAGGTTTTAAAAGCATTTGTAACAATTCTAGGTAGAAGACGGGAATTGCATATATCTGGTTTTGCTTTACAGATCATTCTATCATAAATCTTAATGCTTTGGGAATAATCCTGTTTAAATGTTAGTTTTTAGGTTTGAAACTTGGTTAATACATTTCAAGTAATTCTTCAGTGATACTGAAATAAGCTCATTGAAAACATTTTATAATTGTTGGGATTCCAGAAGTTAGGAAACGTGTGATTTTTTTATTCTTATAGTAGCAATTTAGATACCGGTTTAAGGGATTTAAAAATGAAATGTAACTTCTTGTTAAATGGGTTTTTTGGTTAAACAAGAAAAAGCTTTGTGACCATTCTCAGATTATTTCAGTTTAGTGACACTAGCCTGGATTTGAATCACATTATTCATTTTTAATTACCCTGTTTATAACTACCAAACTACATCTTTCAATTAAATACTTAAAGGTATGAGTAGTACAGGTGTATATAGTAGAAACAGTAGTTACAAGCCCACCTTTGACAAGGTTGAGAAGTTTTTCATTACTTTGAAAAACAGTAGTGGGACTTGTGGGTATGTATAGAGATTGTGCAGGTCTCTCTTCATTTTTTCATTATCTCACTGGGGGTAATCCATGGAATAATATTTACTAGTTTACTGTCACACTGTGTGTTCAGTAGCTGCACCTTTGAATTGTCCTGTTTTTTATTGCTGAAAGATGCTCCATTTAATTTCCAAATGCTATCGTTAATCCCTTAGCTAGCAAAAAGTATTGTATAGTTGCATTTTTCTATTTTTTTGTTACAGATTTTCAAATTTTGTTTTGCTTTCTAGATGCTTAAGTATTAAAAAATACATAAAAGAACTGTTTTTATATATCTTTAAAATGATGATATGAACAATCTTGTAAGTGTTCTAAGGAGCTGCACATAATTTTTACTTCAGTAGTTGAATTCCATAAACAGGATGAGTAGGTAGCAAATTTGCAGACATGAAAGACATTTAAGATGGGTGCTGAAATTTAAAAAAGGCAAACAACCAAAAACCCAACAAAAATCCCTCCCAAGCAAAACAGAAAAAAAAAAAAAAAAGAGTAGATTTTTCAGCTACCATGATGTTCATAAGGAGAGAAAGAAAATGGCATTAAGATTTGGGAAATAATAGAAAAAGAAGACTGTCATGCTAGATTATGATCTGTTACTGTATGTGATGCCTAATATACGTTTTTCCCCCCCACAGAAATTAGCAGAGTACGGAAAGACATGTATAACGACACATTAAATGGTAGTACGGAGAAGAGAAGTGCAGAATTACCAGATGCTGTGGGACCTATTGTACAGTTACAAGAGAAACTATATGTGCCTGTAAAAGAATATCCAGATGTAAGTATATCTTTTTAGTCCCTAAATTATTTTTTGATCCTTGTGGTCGTCTTTAAATGTAAATGTCATGTGATGCTACCCTTGGATCCACACTGAGCTGCTTTGGAATCAGTGTATGTTCCACTTGGCTTGATTTGCAGTGAGTGTGAGTGGAAGAAAGTTGTGTTAAGTACCAAACTAGCATGGATTACTAAGCCATAGATCCTTAAGATCAAAATTATCTTGTTCATTCAGTACTGTCAGTTGTGAGACACCGTGTAGTGAATTTTATGAGGAAAGCAGTTCTTGGGATGCTGTTTTTTCCTCTTGGTATATCTGTAAAAGTCAGCTGGAGAATGCTTAAAGGCCCATTAGAGACCTTTTGGAGACTGTACTTAGTCTCAATTACTGTTTGTCCCGTACCTGTGTAACCAGTTCTGTTGCATATAGAAGTATCTTTATCTTAGGGTTGGTTGTCCTGGTTTCTCTACTGCCCCCGCCCTGCTTAAGCAGAGCTCCTTTCTTGCCTGGCAGTGTATTTCCCATTGAGTGTTCAGTTCAATTGTACACTTACGTCCTGAGGGAAAATGGTTTAATTTAACTAAAAGAAGTGTTTTGAGCTCCTCTGGTCTGAATGGTTTCTAAAAACTACTTGGGAAAAAATAGTTCTGTGAAAATCTTCCTCAGCCATTTTCATTGATCACTGACAAAATAAGAATTCTTCCCTAGTAGAACTTAGATATTCTGTTGCAGTGGAGGGGCATAGGGCCCAAATAAGGCATTTGCACACCTATGTGGTAAAAAGTGGAAGTACTGAACAGCAAAGAACGGGAGTAACACCTCTGTATTTCTGTGGCTTTTCTTGGTATGGTTAATTAGATTAAGCTTTCCAAATTGAGTTTTATTATTTCAATGCTATTTAGAATATACAGGCCTCTGAATAAAACCTCACTGTGCTCCATTAAGAAAATCAAGTGCAAGTCATTGTTTAGGACAGAATATTTAGACAAATGTCTCTTCTCCCATTCCAGTTTTTACAAAGTTGTTTTGCTTTGGAGTTAAAATACCTCTACTGGGAAAAGCATTCAAAGAATTTGCACTGGCAGTAAGGAATCTTTCTCCCCTTTCATTGCGTTTTTCTTCCAAATTAAATATGTGTATCTGTATACATACATGTACATGCATATACATGTACATGCATAAACCTTGTACAGTGATTATTTTGAAACGGAGTTACAGATTTCTGAGAGGAACTATGCTATGCAATTCAATAAAGCCACGTAAGTAGCTCTGGACTTATATATCTGCATATATCTTACAGTTATATTGCTTAGTGGCTTTTTAAAACATTGCCTACTTATTGAACTCTTAGTTTCATAACTTGACAATACATTCTTTGTGAAGCGTTGCCTTAGTTACTTATTGTAGTTGATGCTTTTTTGTATGAGGATCATGAGTAAGAAAAAAGGGGTTGGATTTCCAATAACTATTATTAAGTTGCTGTTTTAGAAATCAGGGGTTTAGTAGTTTAGCTCTTCAGTGTCGATTAGTTATCAAATATAATGTGACTAAGCAGGGAAGAATTTGTCTCTAGTTACTGTCAAAGCACTTGTGTGACTTCAGGTATATGATTTCACTAGCCTTATTGCTAGGTCTTTGTGTGCCTTTAGGAGAAAGTCCTTGAAGCGTTCACTAATTTATTTTAATAAACTCTAACGTATTCAGAAGTTGGAGAAACTTGTGATTTGTATGCATGCGACCTGGAATAAGAAGGTAGTTGGTTCTTGTGAGATGATGTGAAATGTGTGCTAGAAAATGTGCAGCTTCTACCACTGTGGTGGTACCTGGCAGTTCAGGCTTCTTTGGAGAGCCAAGCTGTGTTCTCTGCGTGCTGCTTGTGTACATGTTGTCTGTATTTGTTCATAGCTACTTAGAATGGGAGCTGCACAGCCTCAATAACTGGTTAACCGACTAGAATATACCACTACATGGGGAAAAAAAAAAAAAGCTGTGATTTTGTATGTAGGCCCTTTCTAAGATCTTTCTGCAAGTCAGAAATTAAATAACCTGCTGTGAAATCAGGCTAGCACAGCATTCAGAAGGTCTGGAGTACAGTGATTCTAACTTGTCTTAAAAAAACCCAAACATAACATTCCCTTGTAAGTAATAATTTTACTTGTGAAGATAAATTTGTGTGTAGAGATAAAAATTATCACCTGTGATAATTTTCACAGTATTATGTGAAACATCTTAATCATATTTAGCAATTAATTTGTTACCAGATATAGGAAAAAACATGCTGTGCAGACTGTCAGACTGAGTTTGTCAGATAAATGTAGTTAATTCTTTCTATTGCCATAGTTTTCTTCCAACTGATAATATTGTATACCTTACAAAGGCATAAAGTTGGATAAACTCAAAGTAGCTCAGAGAAGAGCGACCAGAAACCTTTTCTGTTGTATATTTAGTAACAGAAATTAAAAAAAAAAAAAAAAACAACAAACCAAAACAAAAACAAAACCACACCAAAAAAAAAAAAACCACAAAAAAACAACAACCAAACCCCCAAACAATCAGTGAAATTTTTGTTCTGGTGAATATTTTTGACATAGAATTTTGAGCATCTTGATTAATTCACTGTGGTGAATATTGGATGGTACTGTAGTGCCATTTTGTGCACAGTATCCTCAGTTATTTGTGAGGCGTAAAAATAAGTCTGCCGTAAGTTTAAACAAACATGTTTTATATATGTATATATAAACATACATGAATACATGTATGTATAAAAGATGAAACAGTATTTTCAAATTCTGCATCACTTTGATGGTACTGTTTGACTGTCCTTTGGTGACCCACACAGAGGAAAGAATATATAAAATGGAATTTAAAAGCTAGAATAATTACTTAAAATCCCCTATAGTAATTTATTTTTTATATGAATGCATACTGAGTATTTTTATTTTAATATCCATTCAAAGACAATAGTTGAGGCAAGGTTCAACTTTCAAAAAAAATTGATTGTCTGAAACAGCGTGTACTTTTTTAGTTCTCACTGTTTAGAGTCTCAATTTTTACTTCTGCAGTAGTAAGTAGAATTTATGCAAAAATCTTGTTAAACAAGGGCTAACTTTCTTTGGTGGATTGTGTTAATAAGAAGCATTTTTCCATGATGTAATCACAGTCACAATTGTGTAACTGTTGGGATGATCTGCTTTCTGGCGCATTTTTTTCATTGCCAGCTACTGTTAGGATGTTGGATATAGTTGTAGCATTTTGTTCTAGCATCCTTGAAAGGCATTTAGTCTTCATAGAAATTTTAGTATTAAACCAGATTTGAGCTACTTAGCTTTTCTGAGCCATGTATATGCTCTTGGCACTTGAGAGAAACTGTGCAGAAGACACCCAGAAGATGAAATTCCATTAGGTGTTCATATTTTCTCTTCAGATAAAAATGTGTTCTCTACAGTATAATGTTTGTACTCTCATGTAAGTCTTCGGTGTTATGGTTTGAAGACATTTCCAATTCATGGAGAAATAACCTCCATCAGAGTTTAAAAAAATGAAAAGATGTTAGAAAAATTACTGAGCTCTTAAGAAGCAGAAGAATGGAGGATAAGCTATTGTTTGTGGGTGAACAGTTAATAGTCTTTAACGTTCCTTATGGTTCAGATAAATGATTAATTTTCTTGAATTTCCCCAAAGAGCTGAGGCGAGACTTTCTGCCTGATATCAATTTAAACAGTTTTAGGAATTAGTACCTACAAATGTTAAACTGAATAAATGTTTTTTCTCTTATAATCATGGCTTTATTATTAATAAGTACCCTGTTAGCTCTGATTAATGTGAAATTCTCTGTTGGAACTCTTCTGTGCCTCTCCAGTAAAAATGTAAGAACTCGGTAATTATCACATCTAAAGTAGCATGTCCTTTGAGTATACTGAAGCTCAAAGGCCAGTAGTGATAAACAGCTTGTGCGTACTTTCTGACCATTTTAGTTGAAACTGTTTAATTAGTACAACAGAACGATGAACATGGGGATTCATTTTACTATGGGGAGTGTACTGACAAAACGTTTAAATCCTTTTTCAATTTGGTAATATCAGAGTTTAATAACATCCTTAATATGGATTAGGAAAACGATAACATCTTCTTTATTTATTGTTCTGGTTCTTTTACTTAAGCTTTTCATTCCCTAATGGTAAACAGGGAAGGAGGCTAAAAGCCCTGGCCTTGTTTACCCTTGTAACGGGAAGGAGAGAATATAACTGTTCTCTGTAAATAAACTTGGGCTACGGAATACTGGCAAGGCTGAAGGAAGATCTGGGAAAAGATTAGCTACTGATGAGAGTATAAAGTTATAGTACAAATGTATATGAAATAATTGAAGTAGTTTGATCACTAATTTTCTATCTGAATAACATCCCTGGAAAAACATTCTAATAGAAGTAACGGGAGCAAAAAACTTAATTTTGATTTTGAAGTTTATATATTCATGAGAGGCTTTACGTGCTCTGGTTGCACCTGGTAAGGGAATGGATTGAGAAAGGGCCCATTTGTTTAGATGCTGATAAAATGGAGACATACCTTAATTTTTTTTGCTTGTTATTGTGGTTTTGGTGGTTTTTGTTTGTTTTTTTTGTTTATATGGTTTTTTTGGGTAGCTGAGCTATGACATGGTCACAATTTTAGTCAGAAATACTGGTCAAATCCCCAGATCATGCTTGCACTCAGGTGGAATGGAAGACAGTCTAAAATACATTGGAATTTAAAAATGCTGTCCTTTAGTCCCTGATAGTAATCTTGCAGGCTCAGCGTCAGTTCAGCAGTACCAATTACTTTAGTTCCTACATCTCCATTATTTCTTCCCTGTTAAACTCTTCAAGAATTTAGTGCAATCAAGTTAGGTGATTAGCTTGTCATTTATCTGTTAATGTTCTTCTCATTTGATTCTTACCTTCAGATTTTGCTCTTTGAAGATACAGTGTTTTTTGTGTGTGTGTAAATAAAAAGAAAAGGAAGCTAGGTTGAAGGTAAGACAAGTAAAGTTAAGACTTAGTAACTAGCACTTTCTTTGGCAATGTTTCCCTTAATACTTTTCAAAGTAAATTTGGAAATTGGAAGAAGAAATGCCTCTGGTACTGGCACACAAGTTGAATGTATTTGTCAGGGCACTATGCTTTTATGGTTGATGCTTTTATTAGTAACCTCTTCAAATTAACATCATAGGATTAAACTTCTAGTTTTAGATGCCTGTTCATATACAAGCAATGTCCAGCATGTATATGACAGTTCTAGCAGAAAGTAGTGGACTTTTTTTCTTGTTTAATTAGTATCCAAGTCCAACTTGTAAGGTAGGAATGCTCTAATAAGACAAACAGCTAGTGTGAGACATTTGGGAGCCTCTGTTCCCCATGTATGAAGAGGAGTGGGTGTATATCGGCAAGCCAAGTGCTAAAGGAGAATGCTAGTCTAGAAAATTAGTCCAAACATTTA
>JAWWMP010000116.1:31495148-31742370 GCA_035047865.1 Dendrocincla tyrannina | reverse complement strand
TGCTAGTCTAGAAAATTAGTCCAAACATTTAGTTTGAGGATGCCTGTTACTTTTCTCTGAATGAAATATTTGAACTTATTCTAATAAATTAATACTTTTAAAAATGTTTAACTTCTGGAACTAAAAGGAAATTAAAGGTTGCAAAGAATGTCCAACTGAACTTTTGAAGAGCAAGTCTAGCAGTCATCATCCCATCATGCTTGTTTTTGCTTGTATTGTGCCTTTCATTATGGTTCATGTCATTTTCTGTGCAGAGTCAGGCTTTGAATGGGCAATCTGTTTGATCAGAGCTGTCTTCTTAATACACTCTTTTGTTTTGCATTCTGCACTTTATGCACATACATGTCTTTCTTTCATGGACTGCAGAGTGTTTGGGTGCATGGTTTCAGTTGATCTGTGCTACAGCTCTGTGGTGTCATTTTGTCAGTGCTTGCTTCTGCTGAACTGTTTCCCCTCAGAACTTCTACTTTGTGTAGTAGCTCTTGCAAGACTTAAGTCCAGAAGAGTTGTGTGCAAATACAAATAATGAAAGGTCAGCTGTGAGGCAGAGATATTTGTGGGATATTGATTTTGTTTTACGTTGGGTTTTTGTTCAATCCATTCTTTCAAATGTTTATTGTAGGAAAGAGAGTTTCTGTACAGAGAGAAGGAAGGGCTTTCAGCATGGTATTTTTGCTTGCTCCTGTGAATAGGTCAGGTACGCTTGGGTACACCTGCTGAACTTGTGTTCTGTGGATTAATATCCGGTGTACTTTAGGATTGAAGACTGCAGTGAACGTGGAAATACATCAAGTGCTAAAACCTTACTTAAGCAAGGTATTGTTTGTGTTTAAAACACATGTGAATTTGCAAATTACTCTTAAGGCAGCAGAATCCTCAGTAGTTGTATTCCTTTACTCAAAGTCAAGAACAGATCTTCAGAGAGCTGAAATGGACTCCTGAAGGATATGGGGCTGGTATATGCAAAATACAATGTTTTAAGGAAGGAGAAAATACAGAGAGAAAAAGTTGTTCTTGAGAATCAAGAAGCTTTTAAACTTTTTATCCCCCCCCTCTGATTAGTTGACAAAGGAGACCTGTAGCACTAAGCTGCAGTACTTTCCCCAGAAATTCAACCTGGTAATTATAATACCATGCTATCTGACCCATCCCTGCAATGCTTACTCAATTTTTGGCAGATATATTAGATATTTCTTCCTTTTTCGTAGCTCTGTAGTTTAGGTATTACGGTTTGTGCACTCAGATTTTTAAGGAGTTGCCCTTGCAAAAGTAATTCAATGCTTTGCTATCAGAGGTCAGCTTGAGTTCAGTAACTTCATATAGGTAGATCAGTGAAATGCACATCTCTGTTAATTGTGTTTGCTCTGTGTTTTACCAGGGTAAGAAGGCCCATCCTGAATTGCTGTTAAAAGTAGTTTTGCGTTCCATTCAAAATAGCAGCTTGATTTGTATCTCTCCTAAACCATATGCTTATGTACAAATCAGTTTACATGCCCTCAATACTTAAAAGGTCCGTTGTTTATTACTAGAGTAAGTCTTCTCACAGGCCTTGGAGGTGCATATTAATTAAAAAGGAAAAAAAAGGTTACCTTTTAAGCCATATGATCAAGTTTTTTTAAAAGTGTTTTTAGGTTATGCCGTTTCTGAAGTTCTTAATTCATTAATACATCAAAAAGTATATAGCACATGTCAAGGAAAAGTTTTCAGTGTAATGTTGCATTTGTAACATTCATTTCTGATGTGAACTTGTTCCATAATTCAGAAGAACAGTGTTGTTGTTCTCTGCATTTTTGTCTCATCGGTGTTGGTCACTTTGTCTTTTTACATGATTTTTCTTGAGGAAGATTTTACGCAAATCCAGCTTGTAGAGTAAACTTTCCATTTAGGCATTTCCTTTCTTCTTTGGTGTTTTGTTTCATAGCTTAGGAGCTGTTGTTTACCTGCCTTGGGTTTGAATGTTGAATTTAGAATAAAACACAGATGCTACCTCAATAGATACCTGTGCATAGGAGATTCTGAGTTTGTGTAGCGAATAAGTATGCCTCACTGTACTATGGATCTACTCAATTTATTAAATTAGTCTCTGCTCTTTTTTAAAGCCAGTAAGAACAGTATTTGGACACTGTTATTTCAGTTCAGTTACTTTGGCATAATTATATTAATTCACCGTTCTAAGCTTCTCTGTTTCTTTTCTTTTTCTTAAGAGCAATGTAGTGAATTCTGAGAAGGCACTTTTCAAAATTTGCTGCACCTCTTTGAAACTGAGTGAATTCTTTTTCTTTCAAATACACTCAGTGTTTTAAGAAAATTAATACTGCTTGATGAGCAGCCAGTTCCTTTTTACACCTTACTTGCACACATTTAGTTGTTTCTTATTATATAGCATAATACTCCCTCTCAACAGGAAAGCTCATGTACCTGTCTTAATTGTGGACGTTCATCCACTCAACGCTTCAGTTGCTTAGTTTGAGTAATGCTTTTTCAGAAGGTTTCTGTTTCTTTAGAGTACTGACATAGGTGTGATCAATATTGCTCAGCTATGTGGTTTATAAACAGTGAGAACATACTGACCTGAAAATTCAAGTTCATTCTAGTTGCAGACATTATGATCTGGGTGTCAAAGGACACTGAGGGCTTTGCCCTGTTGTCAGTGATAGAGGGACTGCTTCCTCTGGGAAGGTTGTCAACTGAATTATTATTTAAAGTTGTCTTAAATATGCAGCAGTTTATCAGATTATTTTTTTTTCCCTGAAAAGTACAAGTAGTTTAAAAATGCGAATGCTGCATTAGATATCTCTGTATTGTTGTTCCAAGTTTATTATCATGATTAGTGGAAATGACCAGTTATCTTGCTAATGTATCTTAAGTACTGATGATAATGAATGTATTATTCAAATTAACATATTAAATGTCTGGGTCATACTAGTTAACCTAATTGCTTGAGTTTTATCAAACTCATTTTGACTATTTGAATGCTGTTGTTTTTAAAAGGGATGTCACTTGCGTTGAAACTAAAGCAAAGCTGCTGTCACTCAACACATGTACTAAAATAGTATTTCTTGGGCTTCAATCTCTTTATATTTTTTCAAGTTATTCTGGCTAAAATAGTATTTTGCATATTTGCTTTTTTTTCCTTCCACAAGTGTAAATGTTGCCCTTTAGACCTGGAAATTTGTAAACAAGGGCTTGTGAGTCCTTCAGAAGGATTTGAGTCAGCTGATGGGCAAGCTGAAACAAGAGACCTGAAGCTCTGGGATTGAAATATAAATAGGGCTGCCAGATAACATACGTTTTTATATCCTGAGTCACTACAGACAGGTAGGTTGGCATGTAAAGCCAAAGTACATCTCAAAGCTTGATGATAGCTCCTTCTTGTGCTGTTTCTCCCATGGTAAATATGAGGTAGTTGCAGTGTTTGTGGTGGTGTTGGTCATCACAGAACTGCAGAAAGTGTTAATATTCATCTCCTTACTTCAAAAGCCCCAGGATAAAAGGCAAAAGCTAGAAATGAAGCCTGCATGTAGTAATTGTTTATATCCTGCTCTTTCAGTAGTGTTGCAATTACAGATGTTTAGGATAATAGGTTCAATATTATCTGATGTCCAAAGGTGCTACTACTTCTGTATTACTGGACAGTAATACTGGTGCTCTGTGTACTGCTTGATGCTGGCTGAAGCACGTAACTTTACAGCACTGACGTTGTTAGACTTGTACCCTTAAATGCTCCCAACCAGATGGGCTTTTTAAGCGGTTTTATGTGCTTTTCAGTTTTGATTCACTGTCTTTTTATGTATCACCTTCTTACAGTTAGAGCAGAGAGTTAAGGTTTGGTAGTAGCTTTTAGAAAAAGTAATTTAGAACAAGTAAGGTAGATTAGACCTTAAAACATTAAAGGAAATATTGAGGGCTATACTTTGAGCTATCTTCTGTTTCTGACCTGTTCTCCTGCAGTTCTAAGCTTGAATTTTGCAAGCTTACTGCTTCTGGCAGCTGTTACATGTATAGTGAACACTTCTTATAACAATGTTTTCAGAATGAAATTATTCATTCAATTTTTCACTTTAAATATGGCCAACACTGAGAAATGTGTTTATTAGTTCTTTTTTATTAGTTCTTTTTTAGAAGAAATACTTTTACAGCAGCAAGTAGACACTGAGAGCTACTAGTCTTAAATTTCTCTAGTGTAAATTTCTTTTACACTTAGTTGAAGTATGTCACTTGAAGTCTGTAGTTGAACAAGAAATGCTACCAATTATAAAATCCTACTGGTTTTTGTTCTAAACTTTCGGAAGGGGGATTGCTTTTCTTTTGATGCAAAAAAATTAGAGTTGCTTTCTGTGACATGTTTCAGTATTTTCATGTCATAAAATTCTAGACCTAGTTTGGTAAATGAACTCCTGATGAACTTAATGCATGTAAACTGTGTGCGTGGAAATTACAAAGCTCCTATGAATAAGCATGATGTTTCTGTTTAAAAAGTGAAGGTTTTAGTTCTGATTGTTGAAATACTTCGGGTGTTTTTAACATATGGAAAGATATAAATAGGTGTATTAGAAGTGGATTAAGTCTTAAATGGGGTGAGAATTCTGATTCACCTTCCCCTGTGTGTTCGTAACATTCAGGTTGTTTTCACTATAGAGCCTTTTATCTATGAATGAAATTGCAGTTGCGTTGCCAATAGCTACATGCGTGTAGAAGTTAAAGGAACAAAACAAAAATTATCTAATATTGGTTCCGATTATAAATGACAATGTAGTCAGCTAAATTAAGCAATTAAAATCAGTCACATGAATGAAAAGCATGTTTATGTTTAGGAATATTAAATATTAGTTTGTCACTTACTTCAGAAATTTGATAAAATGGATTTTTTCCCAAAATACCTTGCTTGAATATAGGAACTGTTATTACTATTAGTTGTAGTTGGTAGTGCCTAACCTTTACCCACAAAACAATACTGTGCATCTTTATCATGGATTTAGTTGCTGTGTTGCTAGGTGTGGTGCTTTACCACATTATTTTTAACTTTACTTACAGTGTGGTATTGTGGAGGGGAAAAATAGTTAATTACTACTTATATAATACAGCTTTAAGGCCGTCTGATTTTGGGAGTGTGCAATTTCTGTGTTTACTCCCTTCCCACCTTTCGAAGTGTTTATTTAATATATTTTTGCAAATTAGAATTATAAAAGACTGAATAACTCAGCTTAAAATCTGTTGCCTGAAAGGGATGCAGAACTTTTCTAAAGTTTCAGTAAGATAAAGTGCAGTGGTTACTGAGCACCTCTCGTTGCCATAAAGTTGAGTATAACCTCAAAGCCGGTTGTTGCACAGTCAGTTCTTCCTTTTGAGAGGAGGAAAAGTGACTGCATTTTTGTGGTAAATTAAAATAGGGAATAGTGTCCCTTAAGTGTAAGGATTTCCATTTCTGCCAAGTATTTTTAACTATAGTATTGCTATCTGCAGTGGTGCTCCAATTTAAATGTATCTTTCTCACTTCTAATTACTGAGAAATGGAAGTAGTCTACAGCTAAATTGCCAACTTTAAGTGCCTTTGGGTAATGTCACATGTAGTCACATCTAATTAAAAGGTATTATTATGGAAATTAGTTGTTGGACTGTATATCCTGAGGATGCTTTGTTATTGGAATATGAGTTTAATGATGTAAACTGTGAGGCTTAGAGGGCACTGCTGGATCCTACAATTAGGTTTTGGAGACCGATTTACACACAGCACAACTTGTTAATTCTCTAGATAAATGTGTCACGATTCCCAAGTAGAGCATGGAATTGAACAAGTTTTACTCATCTCCTGGTGTTATTGAAACTGATGTCTTGTCACTGTTCTGAAAACCTCATCTTAGTGAATAGGATGAAACAGATTATTCACTATCTTGCTTAAGCATGCCTGCTATTAGATTGTTCACAGGATCTGATTTCCTGAGAGAGTTTCTGTTAAGAATCTTTCAATTACTGTTTAAAGGTTTTTATGACCACTTAAAGGAGGGAACTACCAAATGCTTCTGTGGGCCTTTAAATAATTGTAAATGGGACTCTAATGATAACAGAAATTCCCATTTTAAAACCATGAAATTGTTAATTTTTCTATCTTTACAGCTTTCTCACTTATATTGATAATTCTAAGCAATTTAAAATCCAATTATTTCCAAAATATGACAGTAATTAGATTAGTGTTTTTACATGAACAGAATATGTAGCATAAAATTCATTTTGAAGGATATTATTTTATAGTTATTTGAAGTGGAATGGAAACTACCCGATTAAGATTTTCTTTAAACTTGTGGCGTGAGGAAAAGGGTTAATGTTAAAAACAATCATAAATGGAAAGCAAATGTGACTTTAACATAGTTTGTATTATGTACAAAAAGTATTACAAAAGCAGAAGTGAAGAAAAAAATATAAATTAATACAGTAATAATGGGAGGATTTCTGTTAGGTGAAGATGCAATGTTGCTAATTAAACATGCTAAACCCTCAAATTGCTATTTCACTGAAGATCTAAAGTTAATATTTATACAAGTGCATAATTTATAAGCAGTAAAAATTAGTTCAGAAATGGGAGGAGAGAGGCAAAACCCAAAGTGCTTTTTGCCTTGAGTGTGTGTGACAAGGCATGGCTGTTGTCTTTGATAACTGATAAGGTCTGTGCTTTGTTGTGTGTTCCTGTATCTTCTGTCTGCTGATCCAGCCTGCAGTGTTGTCAGCTCAGTGAGGAATGTCAGGAGACTGGAGCAAAAGGGACGCTAAATGGTTGACACTGAGGGATGGCAATGAGACAGGAGCTAAATATATAGGTTTGTGATATTCTAGCTGCTAGCTTAAGTCCTGCTGTTTGTTGCTTGGGTATAGTAGCCTTAAAAAGGAAGAGAATGCATTGTAGCACTGGGAAATAAAAAACAGCTGGTGGCTTATCAGTCAGCCATAATGACAGAGAAGGTTAAAGAGTTTCGAAGGACAAACTTTGAAAGAGTGCTTTTATTAATAACACACAATTTTTAATTTGATTGTTTTATAAAACCACTCTAAAACTTTGTAGTTTTCAGTGCCTTGTTCAGCACAAAAAGACATGAATGCTTTGTCATCCAAATAAAATTATTTTAAAAATTTGCTTATTTATTTTTGATTCAAGCAGTTTGTTAGGTGTATTTTGCACTAACTTTCCTTTGATGTTTTTCTGCTCCATAATGGGACTCTTGGAAACAGTTTGATACTTGACTAAGTAGTTTGGAGCTTAATGATTAATTTAGAAAACAAATATTTATTTTTGTAATAGAGGAAAGCAAGAACGCTCTCAAATGGTATAAACTTCATGTATCATAATCACCATTATTAGAGATACAGAAAAGTATAGTGATTTTAATGTGATTTTATCTTTGATACGCTTTCAAACTGAAAGTTAATGTTTGGAAAAAAATTGTGTTTAATTGCTTAAAAGACTCGTATTTAACATGTAACTTATACTACATCTAGTTCTGCTACGTGCAGTAAAGGCTGCTAGAATGCAGGCTTGAAATAAGTACAGCACCTCAGTTGAAAGATTAGCCCTGCTTGATATTGTTTGCTGCTTCCTGTTGTCTGAGATTTCTGTAGTTTCTCCAGAAGAAGCTGTTTAGTTCTTCAACCCAAACTTCATTGTTCCTCCTGGCTTACAGCTGTCAGCTGTCCCAAAGGGAAGTGAGAAGCACAACCCCATGCATGGCTCCTCAGCAGGTGAACTGGCAATGGACAAGCCTTTCTGTCCTCTCTTCCATACTTGCAGTAAGTGTCTGTATTGTTGGCATCCTGATGCTGCGTTGAACAGGTTCCTGAAAGAGGCTGTGGGCCAGAGACAGTGAAACTGTACTCAAGTTAAAAGTTTTTAATGGAGAAGACTTTGTCATTCTTTTTGTTTTAAATGCTCCTTGTGCATAAAATCCTCCAGCAGCATAAACTGGCATGATGGGAAGAGATCAGGAAATTCCAGACCTTCCCTTCTTAGGGGGTGTTGCTATGTCCCCTTCCCTCAAGTTTGATGGAGTGTTTGTAAAAGTGAGGTGTAGCCCAGCAGCTTCACCTTTTAGAAGACTGCAACAATGATAGATGGGTCTTATTTGTCTTAATATTAAGAGCTGTTTTTCCCTCCCATGATAGGAACAGCTTCTCCTTGTTATGATAGTATTACTGGAGTGGTTTTCTATAATTTTGATATGGTCTTGCATTAATTTTTGTCTCTGTATATTTTTATAATATAAATTATAATGTTTATTATATAATAATAAACATAATAATGTTTATTTTCTCTATGGGCAGTACTAAAATAGGTATATGAAAGTTCAAGTGGACTATATGTAGCAGGATGATGCACCAGATATGGTTTTCAGGCCTTGAATAAAAGAGATTAGATTTGAGCTGCTTTGCTCAGGGATTTTGATGTATTGTGTTTAGTCAGATTTACTTTTTTTTAATAGACATCTCTATAGAGAGATTGATGGCTGTGGAGCTATGTAGTAATTTGAACATCTTCTGTTGCATTTACATGATGACATTTCTGAAGTGCTGGTTGCCTTTTTTAATTAGCACAGCAGCTCTTTGTGGAGCTTGATTTTGAATTCTGGAAGTTGCTTGGTCCAGTGCCAGTATTACCCATGTGGTACATTTTAAAAAAATGTCAGAATAAAGGTCAGCAAAACTGATGTAATTTAGTAAATTTGCCTTTATTCCTTCTACCTACCTAAAGAAAGTGCTGATTGTTTATAGTATTGGGTTTTTGCCAAGTGATTATTTCATTCTGCACAGTAAAAACCAGAAGAACACAGGTTTTATAGCTTTGTGCTAGAGGTCAGTGATTTAAGATTTATGCTTAAATTCTCCCTTTGTAGTCTGTTTATCTGACTCAGGTTACTTCTCCTTAAAGAAACCTAGGGAGCACAACTTCTGAAATGTTTTGAAGTTTCTTGACAATATTAACGTAAGGTCTTCATGGTGGCATTCATTTTCACAATAAACGTAGAACTCTTTGGGTTTGGATTGCTTTCTGCCTTCCATCTGAAGGTTATATTATCTAATGCCAAAACTGTATGGTGGAGGTGTAATTTTCCTGCAGAAAATTGAAAGTGAAAGAAATTCTCTTCTATAATCCTAAGAGAATAAAACTCCTTAATAATCACTTAATTTTGTACTAAAGGAAAAAGCTCTTGGCATAACTGTTAACATCTTGGGTTAGTTTTCAGAAAATGGAATTGAAGAGAATATGGTTAGAAGTGGTAATTTGCCAAATCTAGTGGGCTAAGATACTTATTTTTTTTGGTATGCTGTTAGATAGACTCATCTTCAAATTGGCTAAGAATTTAGCAGCTACGCTGGCAAAACAAGGCCCTTGAGGTTAAAGATACTATCTTTGCATTAACATAGAAAAAACCTTTTTTCTTATTTTTTTCCACTTTTGGTAACACACGTATACTTTGCATTTAAATAATAAAGGGGAATGTTCTGAAAATAGATTTTCCGTGGAGACTGTTATATTTTGTGGTTGAATGTGTAGATGAAAATTATGTTGGTGCCCTAGATAACAGCTTGAAAATAGTGATTTTTGGATGTACGGAGATTACTATATCCCCAATTTTTATGATTACAGTTTGATGACGAATTCTAACAGATACCTAGTTCAAACAATTAACAAAGGAATCTGTGTGTTGGCTTCTTTGACTAGTTGTAACATTCAGTTAACTAGATGTAGTTACTGCTGAGGCTCTTCTGTTGTGTTCATTAGAATTTCAGCGCCAAAATTTAAGTGTTATTTAAATAAATATCTAGCTATCACTAGAATATTTCATTAAAAATTTTCAATACCTGAACGAAACAACACCAAGTATTTAATCTGAATACTTGGTTGTTTACTCAGGACCTCGCATGAAATGGAGGTTAGGAATTTGGAGAAAAAAGTTGCGTACTTAAGTGTAATACTTTCGGTTTTGTTGGGGTTTTTATTTTTTGGTTTGTTTGTTTTTGGTTTTTTTTTGTTTTGTTAGGTTTTGGTGAAATTTTGGGGGTTTTTTGGTGGTGGATGTGTTTTTGTTTTGTTGTGAATTTTTTGTTTTGGTGGTGTTGTTGTTGTTGTTTTTTTAAAATCTGTACTCTCAGATTTCTTTAATCAAGAAACTGTATTACCATTATTAAAATGACCTGGAAAGCTAGCCTGGTTTTCTTCTTTTTTTCCGTCCTTTTTTATAGATCTGATCTAATGTATTTACATGGGGTTTGTAAAGCTGTTTGTCAGTTATACATGATCTCAAAGCCTTCAGTGCAGAGGTTATTAGAGGTGAATATTGTGGATTTAAAGGATTTAGTAATTCATTCTAAATCCCAGATATACTTCTGAATGCATTTATTTTTTTCTTCTTTTTGTCTGTTTTGTTTTTAAAGGAGCATTTTAAGCAGTAGGATGTGGTCTGCTGGGTTAAAATGCTATTTTGACATCACAAAGATAATCTGGGTTGTTTAGTTTACAGCTGCACTGATCAGAAAGATTCTGAGCTTTTTGAATGATCACCATATCACTGGCTGATATTCTGCTCAGCCAGGAATGAATGCAAGTAATCTGGTAATTGGCAAGTGAACTCTACCAACAAAGCTAACATTGCAGAATTGGGGTATGTAGATTGTGGTGCCCTTCTAGTACCTGAAGGGACCCTACAAGACGGCTGGAGAAAGGGCCTCTAGGGGTCGGACCAGAGGGAATGGATTTAAACTGAAAGAGAGTCAAATTAAATTAGATATTAGGAAGAAATTCTTCACTGTGAGGGTGAGGCACTGGAACTGGTTGCCCAGAGGAGCTGTGGATGCCCCATCCCTGGGAGTGTTCAAGGGCAGGCTGCATGGGGCTTTGAGCAACCTGGTATAGTGGAAGGTGTTCCTGTCTACGATGGAATTAGAATATTTGGAATTAGATGATCTTCAAGTTTCCTTCCAACCCAAACCATCCCATGATTTTATGAAATGGAAAAAGTTGATCTTTTTGTTTTAAGATGGTCATGTTGTTGTGATGTCTTGGGGCTTTAGATGTATGGTAGTGCTTCATAAAAACAATTTAGTTTTTATTATAGCAAGCAATATATCTATTAAAATTTATCATCCAGGTAATGTAACCTCAGTTTTTCTGTCTGAAATTACGTGGCGTGCTGGGTTTTTTGACACATTCCAGAACACAATTTATAGTAGTATTTAATTCGTTAAATAAAGTTATGATGGCAGAATACAGGTACTAGCAAAGAGAACTTTATAGTTGAGTAGGACTCAGAATTACCTTTGGAAAATTTAATGCTTATGATTCTTGTAACTAATAGAATTACTTTATGTGAAAAAAAAATCTTAAAAGAATCCTGATTCGTTGTATTAAAAAATCCTAACAGTTCTTATTTACTGTACCACCTGCTTTAATGTTACTTAGCATCACTAGTAACAGTAGTAGAGAAGCAGTTCTCAAGGTAGCCCAAGCTGTGTATTGTGGTTATCCATCCTTTAAATCATGAGACATGTATTGCTGTCCAAGAAGGGAAGGCAGCAGTTCTTAATCCAGCAGAGAGAACAAGGTGCTACCGGTCATCACTGATTCTTTACTGTCTTATTATTAATGCTTTATTGGAAAGCATAGATAAATTTGTCTCAGCATTTCTTATTAAAGATCACATACAGTCTTTTTATAGGCAAGATCTGCTTACTAATTGTCCAAGGAGTGCTAAATATTATGCTCAGTTTTGGTCAGCCAACTGACTTGCAGCATGTGTGTGTTCATTCAAGAGATTGTATTCAATTCTGAATATAATGTAAACAATTCAGTGTCTGAATTGTACTGATGCCAGCCTACCAGCATTCTAGATGAGGTGAGTTAGAGGTTAAACAACATTGAGGAGGACTGACTCATGCATGCCATTCAACATAAATACATCAGTAGTTAGAACAGAGATTTCAGGTGTTCTTCCATGCTCAGAATACCACTTACTAGTAAGCTTGATAAACTTCCTGGAGATCTTTCTTATTTCTAGACATCCCATGGAATCTGTACTGTTTTTGTTGACCTAAGAAGTCATGCTTAAAAAATCCAATTAAAAATAATGGAATTTATAGGGATTTAACATGTTAGCCGAAATTACTGCTGCACTAACTGCGTTATGTAATATTTGGGTTAAATGTAGATCTGGTAGAGATAGATGTAAGTATTTCTATGGAGAGAACTCATTTACTCTGTTACTAGGTGTATTGTTCATTGTAACCTCTGAGATATGTAATAGGCAAAATCTTTGCATTAATCATATTACTCTGGATGCTGGTATTTTTGTATACTGTATCACAGACGTCAAACCACTGAATGTTAACTTTGTTCTCCTGCTGCACAAATACTGTGTTTTAGTATATTTCGTATTTTTAGTTTTGATATATTACAATTATGTGCATATCCTTTGGTTTTGCATTCATGCATATTTTATGTACAGAAGTTTTTGAACTAGACTAAACTGGTCTTGCTTCCACAATAATTATCAGTTCTTATCCGTAACAAGACAAGTTATTATCTGGCTTTGATGTTGAAAAGTGATTATGGTAACTGAATTAGGAACCAAAAAACCCAAACCCTTTAATCTGTGTTTAAAAGTATCCAATGTACTTAATAAAGATGGAACCAGTCTTAGTGAATTACGCATGTACTGAAAATGATGCTCGGTCATTTACTAAACTGAGGAAAAGAAAAATCTTTTCATTATCTCCCGTTTTCACCAGTGATAGATTTTGCTCTTTTCTTTGTGACAGCTCAGATTTTAGAGAATTGGAACTACTTTAAATAGTTCTAGCTGTAATGACCCTTTTATTAAATATTGGTGATTAAATTGCCCACTAAGTAATCTTGGAGGCATTTCAAATGATATTCTAGAGGTTTTGATTTTGTTAATCTAGTGCAAAAGTAACTCATTGAAAATATGACAGATCCTAATTTTCTGGAGGTTGATATTCTGTATTTTTTTCTCCAGTACCTTAATGGCTTTATTTTTGTGTTTAAGTGATGAAGAGATTATTTCACAATAATTTGTATGTGTAAGTTGCTTACCGCACAGCATTTCTAATTTACTGCTTAACTTCATCACTTAAATGCTTCAACAGTTCTCATTTAGCTTTGATTATAGTACTAGAATGGTGTGTGTCAGATACACACAGCAAATATAAGTAGATATATTTGATATAAGCAGATTATGTGTCTCTTGCTGGTATTCACTACATATGTACTTCAGCCTTTACTTGGTTATTTTGCTTAGAAAACATCGTGTATTTAGGGATGGAGGAAGTATTTCTCATGCACTGTTGTCTGCAGCATCTCTTCTGTTACCGGTAGTAGGTGTTTTTGGAAGAGATTTCGGGAAACAACTTCACATGTTGTCACTAGCAGTCTTAACAACTACTAAAGTTGGTTTGTATGTAAAAATTAAGTTCTAAATGTGGTTACTATTGTCTGTATTCACTGTATTGACACATGATAATACCGTCTGCTTCGTCAGCCTCCTCTCCCTGTAAAATCTCATCAGATAATTTATTTTTCTTAACTATGCTAAACACTTGCCAAATTTCCCTGGAGCATGTTTAATCCTCAAAATATGTGCTAATGCAGTTAATGAAAGATTTTGCAATTTCAAAATTATTTTATTCTTGAAACATTATACTTTCCCCGTTTGAGTTCTTAAACCTATGCCAGTGGCAGTTTATGTAAACTTCGCTTTCTTCGTTTCTAATTAATCTATGCTGTGGTCACTGAGTGAGCTGTGTATGTAATGCACTTATTTTTATTTGATAGTAGTTATTATTGCTTCAACAAAAGCTGTTTTCTGTTGTGATAAGTTGAATCACTGAAGATAATAAGGCGTGGAATATATCTGAGATTTTCCATTAATGGAAAAAGAAACTATTTCCTTAATAGCAACCTATCAACACTGTAGCATTATCATCTTCTGTATGGGATGAGGCAGTGGTAACAGCTTGGAGTGTTTAAAGAAAACTCCTATACTGAAAGAAGGGGATGGGGGCTGTAAATGTTAACTGAAAGATTATGTCTTTAATCCATCCCTTCTGTTATCTTCCTGTTAATTTTATTCATGGTCATTCTTAGTAAAGGAAAAAAAATCACCTGTGTACAGGTCTAAATGTTTTCTTAAAACTATGTCTATGTGTGTTTGTATGCAGATATGTACATAAATATACGTAACTACAGCTGTGCTTATAAAAAAACTAACCAAAAATCCCTTCAAAACCCCAAACAACAGAAAATCCCCAAAGCAACAACCAAAAGCCATTTTGGTTTTTTGCAGAGTTGTCATTCTGAAAATGGTTATATGGTCATGGTACATTAATTGAGTAAATGCTGGAAAATGCTAGAAAGCTAGAAAAGCATATTTGGTGTAAGGTAGGGTAAATTGCCCATTTGTTTTTTCTTTTCCCCTATAAAATATTTCAGGTTACTTTCTCAGAAATTCAGTCTCAAAGGTACCTATTTATAATGTTATGCTACAATAATGTTTTCTTTATTAAACCCTGAACTACCTAACTGAAAGTATACTAATCTTGCCTTCTTAAGGCTTAATATGCTCTGTTTTGTTTTCTGGTATCTCAAGTGGTTTTATACTTGTTTCAAGTTACAGTCTTTCAGAAAATCAAATCAGCCATATGTGTGTGATTATTTCTGTTCTTGTGATTATCTAAAACTCAACTGAAACCAGTTCCAGATTTTTCCAATAAATGCAGAAATATTTTATGGACAACCAACTATATTACCAGTATCATAAACTAATATTCCTTTAAAAAGAAAGCAATAAAAAAACCCAAGCCTAAATTTGCTGATTTTGGTGGGTCAGTGAAAACTTTTACTGGGTTCTGAGTCTCATCTCCTGAATATTTTTTTTTTGTTAGCATGGTGCTATTTTTTATCTTCTACATACGTTAATATTTACAATTTAAGTTTTCATATAAATGTTTCAATTAAATGCACTATCTGATTTTCTTCATAAAATCTGTGCATGGAAACATCTACTTGAATTTAATTGTATCTTTAAGAAATTTATTAATGCTTAGGAGTAATGCTAATCTTGCTCGCAAAGAGTACTCACATAAACAAACAACATCATGAGTGTCATACACATTCATCACACTTTCTTTTGAATGCCTTTGCTGTCTTGCAGTTCCTTTGTGTCTTTTCAGTACTTCACTCCCATGGTTGGCACTTCAGCCTGTGACGCTGTCTTATCTCCTAAGTGGTTTTGGAATAAGACTATAGAAGGTTTCCTCCAAAGTGGCTAAACTGACTGTCATCAGCATGGCTGCTTAAGAGAAAATTACCAGATATTCTCTGTTATAACACTCAATTTTCAGTTGCCTCTCAACCTTGACATATTTTAGCCACTGAACCATGCAGAGTCCTGGTTTTCAGATGCTTTTTATTTGGTGGGGAAAATTACATGAAAATAAAGTGATCGAGAAAGGCTGCTCTCCGTGTCTTCAAAAAGCAAACTAACCACTAGGACATTTTGAAACACATTTTTGCAATGCTTCAGTTTGTTTAATGTATCTGTATGCAATTTGAAAGCTGACTTGGCTATATAGAAGGCTGAGTATAAGGTACAGTCTTTTCTCTTGATGAAAGTCCACTTTAAACTGTCAGCATTATGTCTAACATAACTGGGAAAAAAATATGGATAAGGGAAGGGGTAGGCTGCTCTCTGACTGATTGAGAAGTCTGAAGTTTGTGTCCTGTTATGGTTTAAAAAAAAAATTATTAATGAAATGTAAAGGTAGTGTCAAAATGGAGAAGTTGCCTTCATATATGACATAACCATACTGAAACTGGCATTTCTACAGGCAGTTAAGAATTAAAAAACATAATTGAGTGGATATTTATGGTTACAAGTACTCAGCTGTAGTAATTACAGTGGGTTTTTTTAAGGAAATCTTAGCATTTACGTGATTTTTCTAAGCTGGAGATTGCAAGGTGAGACCAAATGCCAGATTACTAGAAACACAGACATAGTGTAAAATGTTTGTTATGAATCATTGGTAAAGAAAGGACTAATTTTTGTCTGTTTAGAATTTTTTCTCAATTCAGTTGCTTATTGTTACATCTTAAAGTATCCTTAATTAAAGCCAATATGAAGTGTAAAGCATCTTTCGGCTTTGGTACGATGAGGAACTACTGAGTTTTTCTTGAGACTTTGGTAAAATAATATTTAGTCTCTGTATAAAAAGTGCTCAAGTATGCATTGTACCTTGGGAACATAAAAGCTTTGTAAGAGTTTTCTTGATTTCCCTAAGTTGAAATAGACTTAAAGAATAGATTGTTTTGCCTTTTGTCTAGTGACAAGTAACTAACTTTGCCAAATCAATGTTTAGTAAATCACTGGAACATTTGCTAATAGGGTGGTAGAATAAATTAGTTTTTAATTGAGTTAAATAGATGTTTAATCAAATGCGTGTGCTTATGTTCTTTCTTGCTAGATTTGGATATTTCAAACAAATTGGAATTTTTCAAATTCATCTCCAGCAATGAAGTAAAGATTTTTTTTTTTGTCAGTTAAATTAGATATTGCCACATCTTATTTTCATGTTTCAAAGGAAAACACAAAACACAAAAGTCACAGTAGTGGTGACTTTTACTGTAGTCACAGTAAAATTTAGTACTACTGGACTACCTCAAGTTCCTCAGATTTTAACTTGCATGAAAGGTCCTTAAACAGTTCATTTCCCACACTGTAAAAGCCAGACAGACTCCTTTGCCACCTCTTTTTAATCAGCAGCTTTGAGTCTTTAGCATAGTTCATTCATATTTTCCTTTACTAGGTTTGAT
This sequence comes from Dendrocincla tyrannina, assembly GCA_035047865.1. Taxonomy (NCBI): domain Eukaryota; kingdom Metazoa; phylum Chordata; class Aves; order Passeriformes; family Dendrocolaptidae; genus Dendrocincla; species Dendrocincla tyrannina. The sequence goes on along the minus strand of JAWWMP010000116.1, from coordinate 31,725,503 downwards.
CTGCGTGTAGAGGCTGGTGAGGCATAGAAGGACTATAAAAGTACCTGATCTGCTTGGGAAATAGTTTTTCTGTACATAGGGAATACAAGGTGTTTTTATCAGGGAATTTCTGATGCAGTGGACTTGTTAGGTAGGTCACTACATGGAAGATTTGTTGGCCCTTGAGAGTGTCAGTTGCAGAATAATCATTCTAATATCCCAAAGTAAGTGTAAATATTAGTATATAGAGCAAATTTTTTTTCTCAGTACACTTGTTTCTTCTTTAACAGTTTCAGTAACAAAGATTCTCACATATGGTCTCCTAACATATGCTGTCTTTTCTTCTTTATATGTCCTTTCTTTAAGGGTGTGTATTTCAGTTGTCTTCTCAAAGAAAGGCAACAACTGTCTGACACACCAGCAAGATCCTGTAGTGTTTTGGACATGCTGAAAACCTCGAGCTTGGAAGATTGGCAGACAAAAGGAGTGTGAGTGCTGAGAGAGAGAGAGAGAGAGAGAGAGAGAGCAGCATGGGTGTAACTGGTTGGAACTTCAGTACCTGAGCTCCACTAAACAATAATTCTTGGCTTTTAATGTTAATGTTGTACACTTGCTGGTTCTCCCCATTGTTTCTAAAGTGTAGGGGACTCTAGGTTGTGCGTAAGATGCTCCTGTGTTTTGTATGTCACAAAACGCTTTCCTCTGGAGATTGTTTTTTTAGTTCTAATTTTGAGTTGAGGAAGACTTTAGAACATAAACCCAAAACTTAATTTAAGGTCCGTTAAAAAATCCTGGGAGAATACCACAAGTGAAAATGTTACATGTAAAAACATATTGCATATAGAGAGAGATTAATTCTTGAGGGAAAGACTTAACTTCATTTGATTGCTTTTTCTGTGGTGTTGATGTAGAAGCAGTTAATCTTAGCATGGGTCACTTCTGCTTAATTTTTAACATGATCTATCTTTTCAACATGTGTGAGCTTAGATAGATTCAAAGTAGAGCAGTCTCAAATTGGTCAGTGATTTCTGAAACACTATTGTTTCTTTACCAGCAGATCTCTGGGGGTAAGGTGAATCCTGCAGTAGTAGACAAGTGCAGAGTGCAAAAAGCTGTCAGAAATTAAAGGTAAATATTCTTAGCTTTGGCTGTATACAAATGTTAGAACAAGCTGTATTCCTGCACAAGTTATTTGTAGGGAAGCCCAAGGTGATAGAGTGTGATGGGGTGAGTGTATGAGACAAAGAATACGAGAAATGTTGATGTAGATGTTAAAAACCGTCTTTTGAATTTGTCAGATATCTCGTTCTGATAATTCTGTTTTATAATCTAGCTGGTCTGACAGGTAAGAGGAGTAGTAGCTGTGGATGCAGCTGGATTCTGACAAAACTTTTGAGACTGGCCAAGTAGAAGGCTTACTCTGTGTTGTGTTTCTGGGTTGTGATCTTGCTGGTCACTTCTCTGTCTCTGACAAAAGAGTCAGAATTATTTTTTCCTATGAGTTCTGAGCTAGGACTTTAAGATGGTTTTCTGAGGAGCTGAGTACTGACAGTGATCCATAGGTACAAAAACGAGGATATCATTTGTTAAAGCAATGATTGGCTTAATCTAAGATAATTGGTTACTGCTGAGTCAATTAAGATTGCACCTCAGGTGGGATCCTGCGGAATTCTTCTTCATCTTCGATCTATAACACATTCAGGAATAACTTGGTGGGTAGGATAAAAAGTATGCTTCAAAAAAATAAATTAAGTCATGCCAAATACTTTTAAAGGTAGAATTAAAATTCAAAACTGTCTTGAAGCTACTGTGCCTGAAGTAAACAATGTGGAATTCATTACACAGATGTAAAGCCCCTAGAGGGGCATAAGAGTTCCATATGAATACAAAAGTAGGGAAAACTAGCAAGGCCAAAGTAATCAAGAAGAGTATTTGGGGTCCAGGAATGTTGAAACAAACATAGGAACTGAATGTTATGGGAAGGGAAAGAAGCAGCCTGGGATGTGCTAAGAAGAATGTGGTTTGTAAGATATAATTGTTCTGAGTAACTTAACGTTGTTGAGGTCTCGGTAAAAGTTGCCTTGCCTTGCCTAAGCATCCTACTTTTAGAAATGGACAAATTGGAGGGCCCAAGAGAGGTGATGAGAGTTATCAGAGATTTGGAAGGAATAGCTATCCATAAAGATTCAAAGTGGTAAAACATACAGTTTGGAAAGAAGAGACAGGGTTGAGATGCCTTGGAACAATTCATGAAGGCTCTGGAAAAGGAACTGTCTCACCATTTAACAGAATGTGCTGCATCAGTTTACATCAGTGATTTCTCAACTAGAAGTTTTAAATAGTGTTCAGACAATATAAATAAAGTTGCAAACTTGAGAGTCATACAGATTCCTTCCTTTTTTCTTAGTATCCTATGTTCTCTATATTTTTTTTAATCCAAATTATCTTGCCATTTGATTATTCTTTTAGTCATGATACAAATTCATAAAACATTAGTGTCTTCTGTTTTTCTTGGGAGATAGAGAATATAATAATAGCTTGTGTATAGGTTAAAAGGTTGATTTAAAACCAAGTTTGCAATATTATTTTAGTGTTACTGGTAGAATAGCATAGATATATAAAGGTTTAATGTACAGGAAGTGTGACTGTCGAGAAAGTCAAGTAAGATGTTTATGTAAGACAGTGGTATAATTTTGATATTAAACATGAAATGTGTAGCATGTTAGATTTTAATAATATTTCAAGGATGAACTTTATTGCTTGTAGCTAGTACATTGCTTTATCCAGTCTTAATTTCTTCTCACTCACAGTTTTTGTGTATGTTCAGAAGTTCCTTTAGTCTTTATTCTACAGCTTCCCTCCCCGGTTGATTCATACTTTTTGTTTTCTGAGCTTAGAATAGTAAATAACTTCGGGAGCGTATATTCCCCATGGTTTAGTCACTGAAACATGGTTATTTTTGTTGAAGAACTTTAATTTGCTTCTGTTCATAATGTCTGCTCACTTCTAAATAATTTCTGGTCTTTGCAGTTTTATAAGGATTTCAAATATGTTGAATTGTCATGCTCAAAACCAATTTTAATTAGCTGAGGAAATGAAAACCAACAACTTACTCACAATTCAGTTGAATAGCTTTGTTTACCAGGATCTAAAATATTCAGACTTCTGTTCTTGCTGCAGAGTTCCTGTTCTTTTAAAATCTTCTTTGAATTTTATGTTCATTCTGAAATTTCTTAGTCTGTCTATCCTTTGAGTTTGGTGCTTCATCTTTGCACTGCAGTTATCACAGGGTACTGCTGTGTGTTCTCAATGCTACCATCACTTAGTGCTTTTTTTTTAATTTATGTCATAATTTCCAGAACATTTGGTTGAAAATAATGAAAGGGAAAAACCCCTTGAAAATAACTAGGAAATAGTGTTATGTATTGTGGTATTACTGTGTTAAGTGTGGGCAGGGGGCTGTTTGCTGCAGTTAGCAAATTAAATATGAAATACTTGCTTTTATTTGTATGTACAACTGAGCAAACTATACAGCTTACAGAAAGTGATGTGCCTTCGTTGTGTTTGTATGTACACATGAATTTTTTTATATACATATTTTATATATATGTGTGTGTGTATAACAATACAGTGTTTTTAAGAAATGTTGCCCATGAAACCTAAAGTGAGAATGGAAGAAACCCCATTTTATTTTCCGAAGGAAATGCTATGGGTAGATAAAGAAGGGTTTCTCTAGATGTTCTTCCCAGATTGAGCCCACCAGAACAGCATGGAATGGTGAAAAGGAATGTTTTCCGCGGGTTCCTTAGCTGTGGGCAGCAGCAATAAAATAGCGGGCAGAGGCCTTTCCTGAAGGTCCTGTGTCGTTGTGGGACTGGACCTACACGTGGCACCTGAGCAGTCCCACCACACAAAGTTGTGTGAATGTCTGGTCACGCAGTCAGACCCTGTGTGTTTTGTGACACGGTGCACGTTGTTGGCCTACAGATGAGCATATCTGGCCATGTTAGTGATGAGGGAGAGTGGTTTGTAGTTTCTCTAAGAGAATCATATGATTTAATGAGGAGGAAAACAGGAATACCACTGCTGTATGCTGCCTAATGTTACATTTAAAAGACCTAGTTTCACCTGAAGTCTGTATGCCCTGAAGCTGGGATCATATAGGTATATGATATATGAAAAGAAGTACTTGCCTAATTCTTCAACCTCAGGTGTGAACACTGTGGTGTTCTAAACTATTAAACACTTGATATTTTTAGAGACAGAAATACATCTTGTAAAATTTCATTTATAATTTTGTTTACTTGCCTTTATAGAAATATTTTTTTTTTTTCAGTTTAACTTTGTTGGAAGAATCCTTGGGCCCAGAGGACTAACAGCTAAACAGCTTGAGGCGGAAACAGGATGCAAGATAATGGTCCGGGGGAAGGGCTCAATGAGGGACAAAAAGAAGGTAAGCTCTTGAAGGGTAGGGTAGTTTCAGAGGCATAGTTTTGTTTTCTCATAGCGGGTAAGCTCATGGCTCTCATTCTTACTTGTGTTCTTACTGTACACTTTTTCATTATCTAGTGTCTTTTACAGACCTAGTAAATAACACAAGCTATCTTGAAGAAATTAAATGTGTGCGCTCCATAATGCTGCACTTGGAAGTCTAATTAGCAATTATATTCTTTAGTAATAAGTGAGTTATAATTGTGTCATGTTTCAAAAGGTAAAGGTAAAAATTGAATTTAAATGTATTTTTCTAAGAAAGAGCTGTTAACCTCAAAGATGTTATTAATAATTTTCTTGTATTGAATTACCAGAGTAGTGATTTGTGCAGATAGTGCAGATTGAAAGAAAAAAAAAGTTTCATGTATTTCTGGCAGTCGGTTTGGTCTGAGCGAACCAAAAAACACTGTTTCTGGTTTTGTTTTGTGTTCGGGTGGAGATGCGGTGTAATTAGGGCTGTTCCTTGCCTTCTCCTGTGATACACATGCTCTGCCCATATAAATAGGGAAGCTGCACAATAGAGCTATCCTGAACGTCAGGTTACTCTCATGGTAACACTTTTTCTAGGTTTATTTTCTAGCTATTTTGAAATGTGCACTCAACAGTATTCTTTTTCTCTTTGTCCCCAGAAGGATTGTTTCTTTTGGCTCTTTTTTAGAAAACGCCCTCTCTTTTCCTTATCTGATCAGCCACTGTGGTGCATTCTGTTGATACATATGTGGCACATAACAATTACAATAGAAAGCTAATGTCTACCCAGTTAAGCATTTCTTCCTTCCAGAGCTTATCACTGTCACTTTCAAATTTCATTTGATGCCTCTTGTTTTCATAATATGCTGTAATACTGTCATTACCCTTTTCCTTGTTCTACCTATGGCTGTTTTGGACACTGAGATTTCCAGCTTCTGAGCAAAGATGTAGTCTAACCTAGAGAGGTTTTAATTGTCTTCTGTGGAAGTAGGAGGTGTGACTATCTGTGTTTTGTTAGAGCTGTAACAGCCTTCATTCTTCAAATGCCATTTATATTAGGTCCCACCGAGGATATGGCCAGCTAGCAATCATGTTCTGTTTCTGCAGCATCAGCAGGGCAGGTACTTAGGCACCACCAGCCTGCGTAGCACATGTTCATGCACCCCGTCACCCATTACTCTGTGCTGCTGGCAGAGGTGACAGCACCTTCTCTGCAGTGCTGCGCGTTCTTACCTATCCGTTCAACATTCATGTGTGTCTTGGAGCTGGTGAAGCGTCTGTTACACAATCACAGAATGGTGGAGGTTGGAAGGGACCTCTGGAGGTTCCCCTCCTCCAGCAGGGTCACCTAGAATAGGTTGCCATTGATCATGTGCAGATGGCGGCTACATTTAGTGTCCTTCCACCACTGTGCTTTGGAACCTGTCCTGGCCTCTGCTCTCTAGATAGCTTGGGCAGGTTTACTGTCTGGGGAGGTGGTGTTTACTGTCTGGGGACTGATTCTCCCCACTCTCCATGCTTGCCGTTTTTTTTTCTTTTTTTTTTTTCTTTTTTGTTATAATTATTTTTTGACTGCTCAGAGGAGAATAGGCAGTGGGAGTTACTGAAGCTTTGTATTTAAGAAAAAGGCTAGAGAAGCTGAGACCTTCTGAGTGAGTCACCTGTTTTTCTAAAGTTTAATAAGAAAAGAAAGCTATCTTCAGCAAGGGACAATCATGGCAGATCAGCTGGAACCTCAAATACATTAAAAACTACAAATTGATCCAACTAGCATTTGAATGCCCATTACATCTTCTAAACTGGTTGTCTCATACTTTTGGAGCACAGACCACTTGGCTATTGAGGATTTCATGAGATAATACCATGATTAGTGTTGAATGTATTTGAGTGATACCATAGTATAATATATTTGAATACCAAATAATATGATATTGGTTGTAAACCAGTTACAGGTACCAAGTAATTTGCTTTGAGACTGATTGTCATGGAATTCATTCCTAATCTTTCTAGTAAAAATAAAGATTTGGAAGCTGTATTTAAGACATGGTGATTGCAAACAGATTAAAGTAAGAAAGAGCGCTATCTATCAGTTTGGGGCATAAGTACACTTCTTGCCTCTTTTTCTGCTAAATTATATTTACAGATGAACTTCTTAATCTTGCAGTCTTGCAGCACAACTGTCTTGACAGTCTGTACCATTTAATGATAACCACCTATCTTTTTTCATTTTCTCATAGGGCTTCTCTCTTTGCAGGTTGTACTTCAAAATGCTAATGCACTTCCAAACTTAAAATGCAGAAGTAATGGTATTTTTTTCATAGAAGTTTACACTAATTGTTTTTTAAAACCTCTCCTTCATTTAGAGTCAACATTGTTTAGAAAAGTCTGTATTTGAGACTCCTCCAGTTTTTCACTGAATTGTTCTTAAATTTGAAGGAGATAAGAAATGCAGGTTAATTTTTATATATATTTTCTAAATACCTTTCATATCTGCAAACCTGATTTACCAGTGTTAATTATAAAAAAGCCCCTTATTGATTGTGGGAAGGAATGAATTACTAAACCCCTGTCAATCTAATGTGACAGCTACATGGTACTAAATACCATCTCCGTGAGTAAACTGACCATGTGTATTTTTCCTAGCTTGGTAATTGCTTGATTGTAGAACTGAAGCGAAAACCCAAAGGCTGATGTGCTGGAAAATAAACCATCCGGATATGCTCTGCAGAGAATTTTACTCTCCTGTGGAGCCTGTGAACAGAAGTAATGAATTAGACATCTTTGTCACGTGGCCAAAACACTTGAACCGGCATCACATCTTGAAACTTGCTGACAGATTTCCCCCAGAAAGCAAGGGAAATCCCCAAATTGTTTGTATCTGAGGCTCAGCTGGTAATCAGAACATCTCTCTAGGCAGCTTTTGACAAATTTAAAATCAAAACCTTAATTACTGAGAATATTTTGATCAGAGCCTGGAGGTGCTTGAAGGAGATTACTGGGGAGAGGAGAGGGGCTGCAGGCATTCATCAAAAGCTAATGAATATGTAACTTTATTAAGACTAAGACATTTTTTGCTTAATCTCAATGTACCTTTCATTAGGTACTAAGGAAAACTAGTAACTTGCATACCAGTTAAAGAATACTCATTAATGAAAGTGAAGACTCTTCAATGATGGATAAGCAAACTATTTTTTTACATCTTCCTTGTCTAACACGAATTCTGCAAAACGTGTAGACACACCTCGGGGAGTCAACCCTGAGCTCTTTAACAGACTTACTGCCATTATCTCATTTAGAGAGGTATGAGGCTTTACAGCATCAGGCTGCTGGCTTGGGGTAGTCTTGGTCAACTGCATTGTTTTTTCCCATTTCTTCCTACTTTCAGACAAGAATCTCTTTTAGAACAGTGTATGATGAGAGACCATTACTCATTCTTACTTCATGAGAAAGCATCTCATTATGATACATAAGATTTTTTTCCTTAAAATTGGTTGTTTTAAATAGAAAGGCAGACAGCTATGCAGTTCTGAATTTGAAGAACTCTGTGCCTTCATCAACTGTATCAACTTCAAATCTGTTGCACTTCATTCCATGTGAGATCATTTGAACTGATTTGTGGTTCTGACCTACAGCTTACTTGTTCCTACATCACTGTTCACCTTGAAAGCAGAAGTTACATAAGGTTTTGTGAAAGACAAGCTCTCAGAACCAGTCTTGACCTTTGACTTGTGTAGAGTTCTTACAGTAAATAGATAATTCCAGTTCTTGAAACTGTTTTTTCTGGTTTTATAATAAGGCTGAAAAGGAATTAGAAACTGCGTGCCTTGGTACCTTCACAAAGTCTGAGGAAAATTATCAAAGGGCATAAATTTAGCTATCTTGTGATGAGGATATTTTATTAAATTTATTTGCTGTATAATGTTATATATTTGTAATATTTTAATGCCTCTTAGTATCTGAAGCATCATCTGATACTCTTGGATTTCCAATGAAAAGTCTTAAACATTCAGTTTAGATAATAAAGTGGTATTACTGATGTTAGATCATATAGACTTTGTAGTGTGTCTTGTTAAACAAGCCCTATTATTGCTACCTTATTTATAAGATGTTTAACTTTCATATTTTATATTGAGATGCTGAGATGGAAGATATTTAGTGTATGGTAACAAATGGTGAAACTGTTCAGTATTTCAAAATGGAAGTTTGACCAGTCATCACTGTTCTTATGTTCTGGGAATAAATTTCTTGGCTCAGGCCTGTGGCCTCTAAAAATGTGCCTCTACACACAAGCGTGCTAAAGGTGTTTGACAATTTTATGTATCTGTGTTGACAAATCATGGCCACAGTTTGGAATGGCAATGTAAAAGACTTCTGTCACTGACTGCGAAGGTGGGATTTTGTCTCTTTGTCAATACCCTTAATGAATTGCAGGGAAAAAAATTCTCTAAGTGACTGGGACATTGACATGTGAAATTGAAAAGCAATGCCATATACATAATACATGACTAGATGACAGTACTTTTATTTTAAAAAAAATTAAAAATAATCCCTTTCTGACAATGTTGTTGGAGTTTCTGAAGGTCAGATGCTTACTTTTACATTTAGAGCTATAACTAGCAGAATCCCTTGTCAATATCCATTGTTAAGGGTTCTGTTTATTAAAATTGGCTTCTAGTTACTGGAAACTGAGTGAGACAGTGTGGAGTAGCAGTTTAGCATGTTTGATATGCTGGATTCTGCTTTGTTAATTTCTGTTGCAAATCAAAGCTGCAACTTGTCTGTATAAGAGAGTTACATTCACTTTTAATTGCTATCAACTTCTGTGACTATACATTAAAAGTTATTGTATGAGCAGGCTCCTTAGCTAAGATTGATATGGCTTATACAGCATGTGTTCGGAATCTACTACATTCAGGTTATAAACTTGGAATAGAAAATGACTTAAGGCATTCAGAAGGAAGTGTTTAAGATACTATCCTGGTAACAATTAACTTCAGCATCCAGTATACTGTGCAGTCACGTTTCCTCTAAACACGCTTTCTCCTAAGTATGCGTGTCTTCATTAGGTTTGATTTCTCAGACTGATTGATCAGGCTTGGGAGATTTTCTTCATACTGAATTTTTGACCACTTTACTATTTGGCCTTTCCTTAAACTAATTTTGAAAAAAAATAGTATTCATATAAACTTACATGTTTGCTGTGTCACAATTGCTGTTTTAATCCACAGTGAAGCATGCATCATATTAAGCTGTATGAGAATTTGTACGTAGCTGTGTGAAGAAAAATGCTCTAGCTTAGAATCTAAATCTATTTAAGAATATACTTTGTGGTTTGTACCACTTTGCCTTCCTAGAGGTTCATTGTAAAGCATAAGATGTAATGAAAATATTTCTAGTGGCTTGTAAGCTAGTATTTTTTTCCAGTAGTGAGTACTTCAGAAAATAGGCTTTTCTGTTCCAATTTCAAAACATTCATTGCATTTTTAACCACTTATTTTGAATGCAGGAGGCATTGTAAAGCTGGATTTTATTATTATTATTTTTACTAAAGAATTATTGAAGCATGGCCTTTTTCCCTTTTCACCGACCAAAAAAAAAAATGTCTCTGGAGTTATATTGCTGGTAGTACATGAACAGTGACCCTTTCAAGAGGTAAGAGTTTACACTATTAGCTAATAGCATAAACAAAAAAAAAGTCGTCAGAGAAAAAAGAATCCTCTTACTGAGTTACTTATTTAATTACAGTAGAAATTGTACTTTGAAGAATTAAAAATGCAGCCATGTTGAAGGTAATAGCTACTATTTCTTGAATTACCTTTGACTGAAGGCTAACTCCTTTCAAGCCTGTTCATGGGGGTTTTGTAGCCTAGAGCTTCTGGATTATTATCTTTGAAATCTTACCTGCGTACATCTTTAAGTAAAAAATGTTCAGTTCACATTGACAGTAGTGAAGAATGCAGGCACAATTAGCATAGTTATGTATGGGAATGTAAATTTTGCAAGAAGAGAACATTTTTCCTGAAGTTTTATATAAGATTTGACAAACGCTTCTTATTTGAAGTAATTTATTGCAAAAGTATTTTCATAGCTGCCAGGAGAATGCTCTTACTTTCAAAAGCAGAATGATTTTATTTGAAAAAAAAAAAAAAAGAAAATTACATGCCAGAGGACCTTAAAAATTATTGCAAGGCAGTATTAGTCTTTCAGAAGATATTACCAGTATGCATCTGATGCAATGCATCTTTTAGATGGCTTATTTTATACATACCTTTGCCATTTATTGGCCACATACCAAATATATCCAGTATATGCTGCATATATTTCTGCTTGAGCTCAATACAAAGTTGCAGCTTGGAGCGGATTTTAACACTATTAAGACACGGCTTTTCCTTTGTAATGTGAAAAGTAGCTGAAGCCTTTGGCTATGATTTAACTTTGCTATCAAAACTTGGTTATATGTCATTTTGTTCTGAGAGCAGTTAAATCGGTTATTGAACTAATTAAATATGGAAATAATTGACTTAACAAAATGCTTCTTTAATGCCATTAAATATACTGGAAACATAGACTGGAGAAGTGTAATCAAAGCCCTTCTAGTTAAAATCAGCTTGTATTATGCTTGCCTTTTATTTATTTTTCTGTCAGTTTTTTGTGAGGAAAAAACCTTATGATCAAGAGGCGAGAGAGTCTAGATTATCTTGAAACTGGAGAAAAGTAGCATGAAGTGTAGTGGGAAAAGTACATCAAGGGAGTCTTGAATCATTGCCTGAACATCTGTGTATAAACAAGTCTGGTTTATAAATTAAAATGCTGCATCTATTGAATGGGAATTGACTCATCGTATTCTGTACCATGGTAGAAATTGTCGTTCTGCAGAATTACTCTTAAGCTTTTGTTAGGTGGGAAGCACAGAGAGTGTTAATTGTGTTAGAGGAGGTTGATGAGGCTACAGCTCACAGCTGTTTTTATCTGGCATTTGAATAGAAGTTTTGAAAGGCTTGGGGGATTGCATTCTGAATTGTTCTGAGGTACAGACAAAATTGTCTTCAAACATCTATCTGCATTTTACTTTGTCTAGCAAAGTAGTGAAATGAGGTTGAAATAATGAAAAATCTACTGTAACCTGAAACTTTGTCCATACTTCCTTAGCAGGAAAGGATCAGAAAGAAGTTACTGAACTAGGTGAGACTTTGTTTTAGCAGAGTATGGGCATTCTTATGTGCAGTCATACAGTTTCTTAAAACTTTAATCTTGTCTTGCAGGGTTAATAGTGTTGAACATTATCAAATAATACTAAAATGAGGGAGTTAATTTTTCTGAGGTTCCACAAATGACAGATTCCCATATTTGTGGTGTGCTGTGAAGGGTAACTAGTGGGTTTGCAGACTTGACCGTCATTTAATAGCACCACTAAACCCTTTCTGGATTCTGTATTTTTCTACCTTACAGCCTTAACCTGTAGGCCTAACCTTCAGTGAATGACTTCACATGTGTTACGTGGCTGACTTTTTTTTCCTAACTTCCTTAAGAATTAATATTGTGTTAATCATGCTTGCCAGAAATAATTTGTGTTCAGGGTTGCATTTTGGGTGTGTTGTGCATTGTGGAGCTCTACATGCCAATTCTGTGTGAGAAAGACCGGACTTCGTTTGAGGATCATGGGAATTTTCTGTGCTGTGTGAAAATTTGGTCTACTTAAATGCAGGAATGGAGTTAGAATCTGTTGATTAAGGGAGGAAGGCAGCATGCCTGTGTGATTCCGGAGCAGCTATCAGTTCTTGACAGTTTTTGGTTCTCCATATTTTCCGGGTGGCTGCTGGCAGGAAGAATACAAGTGATTGTTTACCATACTGGATATGGCTCTTTAGGGTCTGATTTAGCAATTTTTTTGAGACAGATAGGAAGGCTCTTTTGAGTGGAGTAAAAGAGTAAACACAAAGTAAGATAGCACTATTGCTGAAACCAAATACTTACATTATTAATTGAATATTTGCAAGATAGAGATATTTGACTTTCTGTTATTTTATTGTTTTCCAAATAGAGACAAATATTCTGTAGTGTTTCCTTGTGGCGATACTGGATTCCTTGTCTAACTATGATAACAATCAGAAATTGTAATTCCTAGAATGACTGAGTGGTTTGCCATTTAAACTTGTTTTTAGATGGTGATAGTTTTTCACTTTCCTTAGGTCTTTTGACTTCGTTTTAGCCTTTGTCATGCCTGGAGTTGGGTTGAAATGGATGTTATTAATCACAGGTTGCGCTTTTGCTATGTATGGCCTACAGTACAGTGTATTAAGCATATGAATGAAATTCAAGTAGCTGTGTTAATAGGTGGGACAGTATCCTTACTTTGCAGTTTATCCAGCTGTAGTTGCAAGAGTTTGTTTGTCTTTTCACTTTTCAGATAGAAGGGGGATTTACTGACAGTTGCAGATTTTTGTTAGTCTTTTCTGAGAGTAATTAGCAGCTTCTGTCTGCTAACTATTTTTTCCTTATCTTTTTGGGCAGTAAATGAGGAATGTGTTGATAAATGTAGGACTCACTGAACTGCATGCACACTGAATATTTCATTAAAAATGCATTTAAAACTCATAACAACTCAGTTTAAAGTGTATTGAGGATCTGCATGGAAGGATTATAACTTATTCAATGTTAGTTAAGGCCAGGTATATAAACTTGTTTTTCTGCTAGACAAAACTTGTTACTCTGGCAATAGTAGAATATATCAAGCAGTGCTTGGAGACTGCTTAACTTAATAGAACCTGTTGCTCTATGTAAATTATCTGATTTGATTAAGTGCCACAAAGATACAGTATTCATGCTTTCTTGATGCATTTGTTGATGTGATTGTTGAATGTAATTTGAATCATAAGTCAATTTAGTACTGTATTCCTACAAGACAACCAAAATCTTGTCCTCTAACCGTAACAGCTTGAAAAGAAAACATTAGGCTGGTTTTGGCCATTGAAAGTAAAGTCTGCAGAACAGACAGTAGGTCACATGTGCCTGACAGAATGGATTAACTGGCAGCTGAAGTAACAGGAAGACTCTGGCTGTAGAAAAACAATGGGAATATCAAATTCTTGGTTGACTTCATTAGAATGTGTTATGGAATTACGTAGAAAATTTGATGAGAATGGGTGGAATCAGTACAGGAAGGAGATGTCTAGTCAGTATAAAAACGTCATGAATTTAACACAGTTGCCGGGAAACACCAGGATGTTTCCATGTGTGAAAAACTAACATTTTTGAGGAGTGAACATATGCACAATAGTGTAGAGAGTAATCCAAAATAATTTGCAGACCAGTTACATTTTCATTGCAAAATGTACAGGAGATTTTTCTTCTTACTGAGTCTTTGTAGGATCATGAATCTCCTTCCTTCCCTCTTTCCTAATGTTTCTGTTTCCTTTGGTTTGAACCCAGGTCAACTTCTTTTTTTGTCCTCTTTCATGAACTTCTCCCTTCTTGTATAAATTACATTAATTTTCATTACTTTGACGTGAGGTTCCACTTAGTTCTCTACAGAAATCTTCTCTGGCTGTCTTTTTCTGTCTTAGTCCTTGCTTATTTCCTTCTCAATTGTCATGTGCTTATAATAAAAGGAAGGTTAATTTCCATGGTGCTTCATTTATTATCTGAAAACACAACTAGATGACATGAAAGTGCACTAAACTGAGTTTTGATTTCTAGCAACACTATCTCTTTGCACGGGGTAGCAAATTATATAAACACTGGTGGTTTAAAAATAGTGTTGTAACTGGGAGACCTGAGCAATTCAGGCAAAGAAGATTACGTGAGGCATAAGAAAATAATGACAGATTTCTCATAACTGCAAGTTAAAATTATTTAACATGCATAAGACCATCTTAAGGGAAATTAAAACTCCAGCAGCAGAAATGCATAGAAAATATGTTTCCTGAGAGTCAGGGTGATTGGTGAAATTGTACTATTTACTTGCCTTGAAGTTACTGGAACATGAGCTGAGTGCAGTAGCATTTGAAGAGGTGTAGAGAGTAGATAAGGACGTTGCTCTCAGACTTGACTAGAAGTTTCTGTGTCCTGGCTTTTATGTGTTGTTTTACATGTGTGGTAGCGGTATTTTTGCAGGCACAAATGGAAGGATTTTTTTCTTTAAAAGCAAAGAGCAGTCTGTTAATTGAGTGCCTGTAACCTAAATGTTTGGATATAATACTCAGATAAATTATGGTAATGTTTTTTCTGTGTGTAGTAAGTCTGATGCAGGTGTTACTTTCTTCTTATCTTTTTCATACTGTTCTGTGACAATGTGTTGTGGCACAAGGCTCGTATGACTGTTTTCAATGAGGCTAACATTTCATGGAGGCAGAAAGGAATTGGATATTCTGGTGTGAAGGTATTTAATTATTTGGAGAGGTATTTTGACATTACTCTCTTTGATACTGATTTGATACTGATATTGCAGTGGTTTTCTCCATAGGATTTTTTTAACACTATTGATAACAGTTTATTTTAAGAAAACTTCTTCAAGCTTGATAGCCAGGAAAATCAGACCCCAGTGTTATAAATGAAAAATGAAAAACTGGTCTTTGTGTTCTCTTGTCTTTCCTTGATGTAGTCTGAGTGTTGTACAATGTCTTGGCTCGGCAGTGTAGTGCTCTGGGAACAATTCCCCAAATCCTGTCCAAAGCATGGACATGGTTGCCTAGTTCTAGGCATTTTTCCTCTTCAGTCACCCATATTTCTCCATGTCAAAATGCTGGTTCATTTTCTGTCTGCTGGACCTTTAAATTCTAGACATCAGATCCTGACACTTCACCCATTGTGTACCTTAATTTGTTGGTCCTTGGTGTTTCTGCTGTGGTGGTACTTCAAAGCATAAGAAAAGAAGTGCTGACAGTGCTGGATCTGTTCTGTGGGATAAAATTGCTCTTCACTTTAGCAACTGCATGTTTGTCTTGAATAAGAAAGCAGTTTTTTTAAAAGATGGGACCCATAGCACAGTTAATAACAGTGCTCTCACTGCTTGTGTACTCTTTGGAGTGTTTTTATAAATGGTTATCTGGAATGTTCAGTCTTGCAGCTGTACAGAAATGATTAATGCGTCTTCGACAATCAGACAGTGCTAAAGGATTGGAATGACAAACCATATTTAGCCGACTGACTGAATCCACCTGAAGTACCTGACTGTTTCAATTGATTCACTTGACAGAATTATTTGGTAGCCACTTAAGATGCAGAACTGTTGATTTCCAATGCCCCACATATTTGCAATCATATGTATTCAAGGGAATTTAATTTTTAGGCTGCTGGAATCTTGGGGAGTATTTGGTTTTAACTAGCTTACTGAACTCATAAAATGTACTGTGATGTATAATTTCAAGAACTAAAAGCTAGTAGTTAACAAAGAACTTTTAGATTTAAAATGAATTTTTATAAAGAAGAGTTAAGGGGTTTCTGTCTTGATAATATATATTGTATTGGTCTCCATCTAGTAAGTGATCTTTAAATGATCAAGCAGTCTTTGAAATGGCTGTGAAATACTCATTTATGTTTCAAGTTGACAGCACTGGAATTGAATGAATTAAATTTTGACTGACAAAAAGACCTGCAACTTAAATATGTTAGCTCACACTGACTCAAAACAGCATTAATCAGAAAAGGTCTTAAGGTAAGCTGTATTACAAACCAAAATAAGTGATAAATTTTAAAGTTACTATTGTGGTTTGAAATACTGGAGCTAACCTGGAAATTAGTATGCAGTGAGGACACAAGGGTAATGCAAATACCCAAATTGCTTTTTGCAGTCTGACTAGTGATATTTTTCAGTATCCAGTCTTTTAAAATGTAAGTTCAATTTAGCTTGAAGTGTGCCTTTTTGGAATTGTCCATTTGGTAATAAAATTAACCTTTCTTAAAAAAAAAAAAAGGAAGAAACCCCACAATTCTCCATTTCTAAGAAAAATCAGATACTTGGACTTGGCCCTTTCTTCTATATACACCTACAAAAACAAATGTTTCAAAAAGGAAAACATACTATTGATTATGTGTTTCAGTTCTCTTACGGAAGTCTGATTTTATTTGGTTATTGCAGGCTTCAGACCTATTATTTGCAATCTAATTCAGTGCACATTTCATGACTTATGAAGGTAGAATAAAGTGTAACGACTTGAAATGAGTCATATTTGGCATATTACTTGTGTTCCTCTTAAACCCACTTTCAAATGGCTGCTTTTGCAAGTCGGTATAAAGTATAGTGAATTTGATTAGACAGTGCTGTATCACCAATCTTGCCAGATGCAGAAATTGGCAGGAATCTGGCATTTTGAGTGTGCTTTTTGGATCCTCGTGTTTCACAGTAGTAGATACAGGACTTTCCCAGTGTCTTCCTTGGAGAACCATTGCATAGATGAGGAAGTGTTTGCAGGCACAGTTCTGGGAAGGAATTTTCAGGTTCACCTTTCAGCCTCATTCAGTATCATTCTGTATGTTAGGCTGTAGTGGGTAGGAGTTCAAATGCACAGGTTATGTTTGCTGCTCAAACATTTGTTTATAGCAACCCTTAGGGAGGAAGCAAGAGAAGGAATATAAGAATCGCATGGGCAAGCTGACAGGCAATGAGTTTTCCCTTAGTGCCTGGTTAAAGAAGGCTCCTGTATTGCAGGAGGAGGGAAAGAGAAAATCACGTTGAACGTTTAAAGAAAAAAAAAAGGGCAAATTTAAGACCCTCAAAATGTCAAATAATTTGTCATCCATTCATCTGTTAGCTCGTAAATGTCAGTTCTTGTAAAAAGCCTTTCCAGCTTTTCCTTGGATCTGACTTTGCAGAACATTTCAGGGTCTACAGCTGTGTTGCAGAGCTAAACTGATTTTTTTCAGGTTTTTAAACAGATCTCTGAATCAGACATTTCTTGTAATTCTTCCTGCTTTCCTGACCTTGGAAAAGGATCTGTGCTCCTGCCAGAGACATCTTGAAGGGCTATTGTTGATCATGGACTCAACTAAGAAAGCATTTTTACTTCAGTTACCTGGCTTAAAAGCTCAGCCTGAGGAAAGAACTGTTTCAGCTTCCCTTGTTAGTGTACATTTTTGCACAGCTGACTAACTGAATGCAAGCTTGCTTTTAGGGATCTTTTTTCCTCTCCTGTTAGCTTGGGAGTGATTTTTGTGATATTTTAGAGAAACAACCAACCCCTGCCCCCATCCCATTTTGTTGTTGCATTGTAGAGTTTTGCAAGAGCAAACTTGCAAACTCTCAGTGGCAGACCGTAGCTGTGGGTAAAAATATTTTATAGTCTAGTCGATATAATTTTGCAGTAGTTCTTTCCTGGTCTCTTCAGAGCTGCTGCCAAACATCCTTTCCCACCGTTTTAACCGGTGACCAGTGGATCTCAAACTGTGGGCTGCTTCTAGAGGACCAGTGAAATGTCTCATAGAGAACCGAGCTCATATATGTGGTCTCAGATGCATGAGAAATTCTAAGTCTGCACATGTAGTAGAACATACTTGTGGGCCTTTTTTTAAAAAAAAAAAGAACAGTGTGTCAAAATGGCTATTCCTGTCAAAACTATACTAACTACATACATAGTAGTGTATACATAGTGGCTTCCTTCATACAAACATATTTTTAATATACAAAGAAAAAGTCACTGATAATCAATTATTCAGAATGGATTTTCTATATACAGTGACTAATTATTGATACTCAACAATTCAGCAACTTCAGCTGTGACATTTATTACCAACACATTTGTCATTAAATATATAAACGTCAGTGTTGGTTAATTTGGAAATGCAGTGAGCTTCTTGGATACTGATAACAACAGGAAAAATGACCAAAGATGATACTTAGTTAATGACTAGCATGTATATATTAAATTAATTGTAAGATCCATTTCATTCTCTGATGAGCTGTGTTCTGAGAAATGTGCACTTCCATATTTTCTTCTAAAACACTGATAAATGCAATCTGTTGGAATGTTTTTAAGACAATAGCTATTTAATGAATAGCCTGTGTGTACAGGGGAAAAGAATAAGCTTGATTGCTTACAATCTGACATTTGAAAAAGCATTTTTTTAGATCTCTTGTATTTGCATATCTAATTGCTATGTAATCAAAACTAAGTGAACTGTAGCTACTTGAAACTGAAAAATGAAAGGCAATCATCTTCAGAGGGGGAGATATCCCACTCATATGCAAGCCTGTCTGAATATTAGAATTATATTCTTCTTGTGTTTAATTATAGGTGTTTGACTGAGCAGTAAATTTATGCCTGTGTATTAAAGAAGTGAATGTGACCCTGAAACATCAACTTCCCTTTGTTGAGGCAAAGCATTGGCATTGAGAGAACTTAACAGTGTTGTGTATTTTGGTGATAAGGGATTGTGCCAGAATAGCTGTTAATTACCTGCTTTGTTTGATATGGAAAGTAGTGGTTCCACACTTTTCTTCCCACCAGTGACAGTACTCAATTAAAACTTGTATTAAACAGTGATAATGCTCTCGTTTATCTGGTGGAGAAGACGTGAGGTGAAGGAAATTAACAGGATATTTTCAGCGGCTTGGAGATGGCTTTGTTTTTTTCACGGACCTAGTGACAGTAAAATTTCGTCTTTTCTGGTGTAGTAGCGTGTGGTGGGCTTTGGTTATGTTATTTA
The DNA here is from genome assembly GCA_035047865.1 of Dendrocincla tyrannina. Lineage (NCBI taxonomy): Eukaryota > Metazoa > Chordata > Aves > Passeriformes > Dendrocolaptidae > Dendrocincla > Dendrocincla tyrannina. The sequence continues at coordinate 31,706,423 of JAWWMP010000116.1, read as the reverse complement.
TTTTTTAAATCTTTGTGACTCTTAAATGTTGCTGTTTAATAATAGTGACTATAGGAGAATTGAAAAGAAAAAGCCTTAACTGCAGTGGAGTTAGAAGTTTGGAAGATGCTTGCCCTATCCTCACCCTGTTCCATGTCATTCCTCTGTGTGAAGCATCTGTTGCAGTAGGTACTTATTTCACTGTTTTTTTGAAAAGATATTGTATCACAACGTGTTATCTTACATGTCAGAAGTGTTCTTTTAAGTTAAGTTTATTGACTGAGTTTCTGTCTTCCATGAAGCATGTTTTGTAATCTGGGATAGGCTTCTCTAAGTAGCATCTATTGTTTGCATATCTAAACAGAAATAACAAGGAGGAGTAAAGCAAGGAAGTTAACATAGAAGACTTGGTAGTGTTTGTTTCCTTCAGATATTGGTGCTGAAGAATATTCTAACAGTGAAAATGTACAAACTACACCAGTAGGCAGCAACAAAGGGTATAAAATTGTTAGAGTAGCACTTAAATGTTTTTTATTTCATTCATCCACAGAAATTAAGGAATGGCTTGATTGCTTTCCTTATGACCTTTGAAAGGTCAGTGCTCAGCAAGCTTGAACAGCTTTATTCTGGAGTGAAAGCCGAATGTTTGATGCTAGACTAATTTGGCCAAAAATATGAAACAGTAAGTGAAAAGGAGTAATTACTGTAGCAGCTTTAAAGAGTGTACACGAAGTTCTTTTGAAGAGCTCAGTGGATATGGCAATGCATGGTAATTCAACTAGAACTTCAGAGCTTCAGCTATTAGGTGAATGGAGGTCACATGCAGAGAGTAAGATGGGTTGTCTGCAGTAATTAGGCACAATTAATAAAGTCTGTTCAGAAGGCATACTGTGCATACTGAATGGTTAGCAGTAATGACTAGTCTTAGATATAACCTTACCTTTTGTTAACAGACAAAAATCATTACAGATAATGCATTATCTTAAAAAAACTTCATAAAGTGTGGAAACTTGAAAGTTTTTCTTATTTTATTAAAACCTAAACATAGTGCCATTGTTAAAGAGCAGAATGCTAGATTTTATTTGGTAGTGGAATTTTGTAATCTCACAGGATGCAATCAAACTGTTATGAAAAGTCAGGTTTAGGGAAAAAATGTTTTTATTGTGTGAATTGATCATGATTTACAGAAAGAAAACTGCAGAAAGCCCTTCTTAGATGAGATCTCACAAATGGCATGGTTTTTAAGTAGTTGGTTTTTCTTTTGAAGTAAATATTTTTCTGGACATATTAAGTGATAGATTTCATTAAATTATTTAATTGTATTTAATTCAGAACACATTTTTACATGGTTATTGGCTACATTTCCTTTAGGTAACTCATAAAGTCAGTAAATGTAGATTTGTCCCTACTCACCACACAATTCCCCGTTCCTGCAAAGCAAACAGTGATAAGCATTAAATAAGAATTTGAGAAGATGCTTTCTGATCCAGCATTTTGAAGTGAAATCGTCTCTGTTTCTTTAACTAATTTTTTTTATATTTTTTCCAGTTTTCTGTCGTCTGCACTGTAAAACAAATGGCATGTGAATTTGACATGCTTTCAGACTAGTAGAATTATTTCATGGTATACCAGTGCTGTAGTAGAGTATTAGTGTAACTGTGTTAGCTCATCCATTTAGGATTAGGTTCTGCAGTGATTAGATGGCTTCCTGTGACCAAAAGTGCTTGTTGAATAGTATTGCAACCCACACTGTCCAGCCACAGATAGTTTTTTTGTTATTGAAGCTAGTTTGGTAAGGCTTCCTCAAACTATCATGCATTTAAGTATAAAATGCCAATTTCAAAACAAGTTGAGGACTGTGTTCGTCCATAATGAATAGTCTTAAATGGACATTCAAAACAAAATTTTTGTTCTCTGTAAAGTGAACATAACAGGACTGCGAGATTTTTCTGTTTAAATTAGATTGTTCTGATTATGTTTCGTTGCCTTTGGTCACTGCAAAAAAATTTCTAATATTTTTTGAGAATCTCCTTTATTAGAAATTTCAGTTATGTTTTTGAGGAACTCTTTCATATATTTTCTTTTAGAGAAATTTCCTGTTTCCGTATACAAAACTTTAAAATAATGTTGTGATATTCAGATCATCTTGCAGAGAGGAAAAATTTCTGTGTTGAAATTATTTACAGTGTTAAAAATGTGGAAAAGTAAAGCAGCTTCTCTTTTAGCAATTGCTTGTCCCAGAATCTTTTTGCATGAGCATCCTTTTCCTTTGTGTTCTTCACTATTATTCGAGGACTAGCAGTCACTTTTGGGAGGAAGTGCTGTATATCTGGTGAACCTCTAGGGTGAGGTTCCTAGATCTAAGACTGAACGAAAATTCTCTTTTCCAGTCTAAGGTTTGGTTGATTTGCGGTTTTTTTTGGTTTTGTGGTTTGTTGGGGGGGGGTTTGTTTGTGGGGTTTTTTTTTATTTGGTTTTGGTTTGGGTTTTTTTTTAATGCCAGGTGGAATGCGCAAGTCAGGTAATTTTTCTGCACTCGCTCCATGGACAATTTTTCATGAACTTCATTAAAGTTGGACAAAAATGGTTGTGTAGTTACATACTTGGTCAAATAGGAAAAGCTCACTATCTGAGTAACTTTGAAAAAAGGTTAAATTTCTTCTACCAAGAAGCTTTAGGACATGAAAAATCTAGAAGCTGATAGCTTTCAGCTCTGCAAATAGTCCTCCAGAAGAATACTGTTCATTAAGCATCCTGTTGACAGGGTTTATGTACCACCTGAGGAAAATTCAGACCCCTTATCTCCCCCTGTAATACGAGTTGATGGTACTTGTCATTTGAAATATATATATATCTTCTGAACATGCTTTTTTCTCTCTGATGAAAACAGTCCTGCTGAAAGCATGTCATAAAACTTGGGTTTATTGCAGATGTACACAATGAATCATAATTTTCAGCACGCTCAGATCCTGCCTATGTAGGATCAGCAGCTAAAAATGTGAACAATATTTTATTTATGGTTGGGACCTATCAAACGTGTCTCACATTTGTACTTCGCTTTTCGGCTATGTAACGATGTATTTGCATGCATTTTGTATTTGAAGTATTCTCTCTAATGAGGTCACTCTGAGCTCAACTACATAAGATTTTTTGAAGTAGATAGCAGTGATACTGATGTTCTTTATCCCTTCTCTCCCTGTTTTTAGCCATGGACAGTTGAGAATGTGATTAAGGAGTAAAAATTCCAAATTTACTGTGAAAGAAAGTAAGGAGAATTTACCAGTTCATCCTTGGTATGTCTGTGCCTCAAAGCTAGGAATTTTTTCTTAAATCAGATTTCGAGCTGTTGAGAATTCTCTTCAAGAAAACATGAAGAATCTATCTAGAAAAAAAACTTCAATTCCATGTATTGGCAGAGTCAAGTTATGGTGACCTTGGATACACTCTAAACCACTCCTTAATGATTACTGTCAGATCAGTTCTTTTTCTGTCGGAAAGTAACGGCCTATGATGTATTGGAGGCCAGATTAAATCATCCTGACTATTCCTTCTGGTCAAAGTCTCTGAAATTGGGGAAAAATGACTTGGAGTTAAGCTTGAGTATGAAAAGAGGGATAATGGGTAAGATGTACAGAACAAAATTTCAGCGTAGTATAATGTAACATTTAATTTATTGAAGTTTTTTGCAAATCGCAAAACTTTAGTTCTATCTATACTTATGTATATGTATATATTATGTGTGTTTGTATGTGTATACTACTGAAATATGTAACAATTCTACAACCAAGTTGCATTTTATGTGTTTGGGACTTTTCTATCTGTGACTCGTTTTGTGCATCATGGACTTTGTACATTCCTATGTATTAAAATAGCTTATTGGTAAGAAACAAGCTAAAGTTTTGAGACTCCAGTATCATTTATCTAGATTTAATCTCGGAGAGCTAAATCTTCAATTGTGTAGAATATTTCTTTTTTTGCATAAGTACTGTTTCTTTGATCATTGGGCACTTCTGTAGGAGTCAATGCTTCATTAATCCTGAGTAATATTCAGCAACAAGTTTTTGTGATTAGAGTAGTGGCCTTTTGTTGTGTGTCTTGGTACTGGCCTTAACTTAGAAAACCAAAAGCCTAAACTTAGTTTGAATGGACAGGGGTTTTGGAGATTTTTTTTTTCTTTATTTCAAGAAGAGAAATAGAGTATGCTCATTTGTGTGAAAAATTTGAGACTCTTCAAGCACTATTAAAGAGAAAAAGAAAGCAAGGCATAATGGTACTGTGAAATGCAGTTCTGCCACTAGTCTGATGAGGTGAACAAGGTCAGACCTGAGGGATCAGGGGGAACTGAGAACAAGGTGTTAAGTCTCCACAAAATTGTGACAGCAGGAGGAAAAGTTTTTTGTTTTTTTTTCCCTAAACGTATTTGTAAATGCCCATTTATCTGTGATTTTTACAAGTACGTTTTCTACGATGATGAACAGCTTCATGCTTTCTGCAGCTGAAATTTTTTCATATATATCAAACTAGATATTTGAGTTCTAGTCTGTTCACTCTGTCTTCTTACCAGCAGTTACAGCGGTTATAGTGTTAAGAGCTACGTAATTACTTGGAGGAGGGAGTGAATATTAGGGCATACAGAACTTGTGGTGTCATGGATTTCAGTATCCTGGGACTGTCAGCATACCACAAAAAAAAACCCCAGACTTAGTCACTTACAGAAGGGAAATATTTGAAATGCACAAAATTAAAATACCTGTATAGAGCTTTGTACTAATTACTTCTGTACCTGAAGTTTCAGATGTTACATGCTTATTCAGAGGTAATTCAGCTGCCCTTTGGACTTTCGGTGAATAGATGCAGTGCAAACTTTCTTTCTTAAATACTTTATTTTCTTAGTGTTTGTACTTACGTAGGTATATTGGAAAAACTGTTTGCATGCCTGTGTTTTTGAATCTTTGTGGCACTTTTATGTAGTGTTTGATGATCAGATTTAAGAGGTTATTTGCTGGGATCTTCAGAGTAACAAATTGAAGTAACATCTCCTGCCTTAAACGGGGCAGTGTTTTAAAACTCTAATAGGTTTGTAATCCTGCATGTTTTATTATGTTAGAGCAAGCTCTTAAAACAGTTTATATATATTTAAGTACCTAAATAAAAACATTGCATCTTGCTTTGAGACACATCATGCTTAAGTTTTCTGTTAACCCATTGGTTTGTCTGTGTATTTTATCCTATTGGTGTGCTTGAACTTGTTTGTAGATGATGAGCTGTACCTACTCTTTACTTTTCATACACTGCAACTGCAATGCTTGCCTTTCTTGCCTTGTGAAGCTTGTGTGCTGGTGTGTTAGATAATTGCGTATTTAGTCCTAAGTCACTTAGTCACTAAAATTTTATTGCAGTCACTTGTAGAGATTTTTTTGTCCCTATTACAAGAATGTGACGTTCTGCTTAAAAAAAATGGAGTAAAACTTATTAACCCTGGCTGCAGGGTAGGGAGGATATGGAGGTTATACTGTATGTGCTTGTCTGAGCATGACTTGCACTGAAAACTTTGGTTTTACTTTTGTTGAGTATTACTGTAGTTTGTTAAGTAGTTAAAACATGCTGTACCAGCAGAGAGTAAACTAACTTCTGCTCATGATTTTCCTGTCTTATGAGAGCACATTTTTGTGAAGGTGCCTTTCCCTGCAAGAACAAATGATTTTTCAGGAAGAAGTTTGAGTATATGGTCTAGGAATTGTTTATAAATTACAGCAGATGATTAGTTTCTTTAGATTCCTGTGGAAAATAGCATTAAAATTGGTAGTTGGGGTACTTTGAATTTTTTTTTAAAGTAAATTAATCACTTCTGTTCCATATCATTTAAATGGGATTTAGTACTTTGTATGAAGTAGTTGCCTAGGCAGAAGTGTTGCATGTGTAGGATGTGTTGCATAGTAAAAAGGGATTAAAAACATTATCTTAAAAAAAAAAAAGGTGCTTTTGTGTCATTCGTATGTTTGGTAATCTTAAAGTGAATTCTATACAATATAAATACACTTTTCTTTAAGAATGTGATATAATGGATATTGAAATAACCACATATATTCTCAAATTAGAATTTATCTCAAAGTGTCTTTACTTAAGTTTTTGTCAAATTATGCAGGATTGAAGAGGCTCACACACTCTTAAGCAGAGTAATGCCTGAGCTCTGTAAGCTAATCATATTATTAGCCTTCAAAGGACAAAATCGTCTTGCTATTGCAAAGTATTGAAGGTTTTCTATGAGTGGCATGGTTATGTTTGGATTGATCTAATGGTCAGTTCACCTTAGGACATCTGTTCCCACTGTTTCATGTGCATCCTTGGGAGTCAATTGACTTTGTGAATTTCTTAAATTGGCCCTTGCACAATTGTCTAAGCAGCAGGGGCAGCTCAGTGGAAGTAACAGAGTCAGGACTGCTATTTGCAGTGACAGCTGGTTGTTAAATGGACTCAACTTGCCGAGTTAAACTTCACCTTCACATTCCATGATATGAGATACATGAGTGTCTGCATTAAAATGGTTTCCCTTTAACTTCTAGTTTGCTATGTCACCATAAATTTTGCCCAGAAAAGTAATAAGGTTTTGATGAAAACAGTTCTTGTTTGACAGAAAGGAGAAATTAGTATCATCTTTGTGGGGTTGTTTTTTTTTTTCCCCATAGCTTTCATACAGTCTTCTCTATGATCCTGGACTCTGAGCTCCAAGTCTCTTTTTTGAAATTAACTTGATTTCCTTAATTTTGATTTTTGGCTTTTTTCAAATTTGTTCCCTTTTTTAATATATGTTATTTAATTCAATTCCTTGTTTATAGTTTCACGTATGGAGGGGAAGAAAACAAAAACACCAAGCATGCCTCCCCACAACCAGCAAGCAGAACAAAAACTACCAAGAAACCCCCAAACACAAACCAATTGTCCCAAAAAACTGCAAACCAAAATAAGCTCCCTTTGAATTATGCCACTGGACCATTTAATTAAGTGCCTGTATTGTTTGAATTGGTGCCTTTTGGCTGTTGCAACTATAGCATTATAATTGTTGGAAATAGAGAGTTGAGTTGAGCAATAGACCTGGGATAAAAATGCTCAGGTCTTTGCCCTGCCTAATATTGGTTGGCATTTCAACATCATCATGTTCCCTGTATGAACACGAATGGTGAGGAACTTCAGCCAGTTCGCTGATTTGTCTTAGCTTGAAACATTGACTGTAATGCTGTAGTGGTTGAGCATAGTTTTTCTGTGATATATAGTTTGAGAATTTGTTACATTGAATAGTGTTCTAAGGATGTACTTGAATATATTTTTCTTATTTTTAGGCCTCATGCTTTTGTTTTGCTTGACAATTGCATGTTTTTCAGAAGCAACATCTTTAATTTCACTTTTTACAACTAAACAAATAAATTTGACTTTCCTCTGTCTGATACAGTAATTACATAGTTGAACTGTGGGTGGAAAGAAGAGAGAAGAAGCTTTGAACAATTTTTTGAATGGGTTACATGGTACCATTCCATCCTGCTTAAAATTAATGTACGAGTTTAGTTGCCCTGGCTGTAATGAGCATTAGTTAAAATATACTATGCTCTTTACTCATTTGCATCTGGTATAAGTTTGAGTTTTATTTTACTCTTAAATGAGCCTTGTGCTATAAGATGAAATACACTATTTTTTATGAAAATACAGGAGCTTTTATGCTCTGATAATTGCATCACTGTAGCATACATGCGCACTGTCTCACAGGCCATGTTAGAAGTGGAAGAGAAAGTCCTGTTTGTCTCCCTTTTATAGCTAGCCAGATCATGGGGTTTTCACTAATTTCCACTTTCAGAGAATTTCTAACAATTATTTTTCTGCTTATTTTCCTATTTTGAAACATAAGAGTCCCTGAAAGGGACTTGAGCTTTTTTCCTTGATTGCATTTTATCTTAGAATTTAAAAATGCAAACTAAATCAGATTTTTTGCTGATACTTTTCCTTTTTTTTCCTTTTTTTTTTTTTCTTTAGTATGCACAATGTTAAGTCATAAATATGCTTGCAAATCACCAGTAGTGGTAATGCAAGAATACTTAACTCTGGAAAGGGATTTTGTGTTATTCATCATTTAAATGAAGGAGAACTTGAAGGATGTAGGGATGATGGGGGAAAAAGTGAAGTTTGTTCGTTCTTCCATGACTTAGTTTTGGTTGATTCTTGCATTGTTTTTCCTTAACTAGGTTGTCTTATGGCTTCCTGAAATTAGTCTCACGTAAACAGGAAGGAATAATTTATGTCCATCGCAGGGTGAAAAAAAACCCAAATCCTAATTCCAACACTTCATGCCTTTCAAGCATCTTAAAGAAGCAAAATAGGGCACAAGCCCAATTTTTTTTTGCTTTTCAGGTCTCCTTTAAGAGCAGAGACAGCCATGATCCAGCAGTTTTGGAGGTAGAGGCAAGTAAATGTTTTACTTCTTGTAAACATTCCAGTAAGTTTTTGCAGATCACCTGTTATTTGAGGAGACCCTGGTTGAAAAAGAAGATTAGCCCTCCCTCTTCCCTAGATGGTGAATTTGCTTTGTATGATTCTACATGAGGAAAATATAGTTAAGCTTTTATTGATTATCGACAGGCTTGATATCTGTTACACACTGTTGCAATACTGAACTGCTGTAAAAAATATGCAAGTTTAATATTGGTAACATGTTTGTGATAATCGTCATTGAACTTTTGTCTTTTGAACCTTTCTTCAAAATGTGAATGTTTTCTACCTCCAGCTCCTGGCATTCAAATAATCTCTTTAGCGGTTTCACTAAGGAGAGTTTAACAAGCTCTTACATACTGATACTAAACCTGTAACTATTTCTCTGCTAGGGACATTTGTGAGACCTCAGGCTGAGCTGCTTCTGAAGGTATCACATCACCTGAGAGTTGTATTGGAGGTTCAGGAAAGAATTATCCGTCTGTTTTGCTGAAGGTTTTTTGCAGCTTTCTATTCCTTATCATGAATACAATTTGCGTCATTTCATAACAATACAGTATTAGATGTGTTTGGGCATTTTGCTCAACTTCTCTTTTGAGAAGTGGAAATACATGTTCTAGTCCATGTTAGAGGCTTACAGTTGGAACAGGAAGAAAGCTACATTTTGGTCAGCTAATGTGAGAGAATAGTTAAGTGAGATAAAAAAATCTGGTAGTTAATAACCTGTATTGACCCAAATTAATAGCTGTGCCAGTTTGGGAAGGGAGAGGAGGGGAAAAAGAAAGGGGCCAGGTCAGGAAGTGGGAGGTCAGCGCTTGCCAGTTGGCAGTAAATCTTTGTCATCTGTTGGAAATGCATTTTGAGGAAAGTGATTATGCTTGTGCTTTTCAGAAGAGCAGGAAACATTTAGAATGAAGGAAGTTACCTTTTTTCTAACAGTCTCTCTAGGATGTGAGCAAATGTGGAACTATTCTTCAGTTCATGAACAGTGCTGTTTTATTTTCGAAGATAGATGAAACCATTGTAGAATGTAAGAAAGGCATGCACATAATGACCTTTCCTACCCAGTCTTACCATTTTCAACTTTTGTAATTCAGAAGTACATTAATTGAAAAACTAATTGTAAAACTTGCTTTTGATTTTTGTGTGGGCAGATAAGCATGCAATCTGAAAATGTATATAATAGACATTTTAACAAAAGAAGCTTGGAGCTTGTCTTCTGAAGAGTAGAAGCAGTTATTTTTTTGCATGTTTCTGATAATGTACTGATATCTGTTAGAAGTTACTCACTTTAAAATATCTTCAGACTTGGTTAACCCATCAAGGATTTGCTTTGCTTCCGCAGCTTCGTGCTATAGTGACATTCTGTTTGGTTCTTTTAATCTGTCTGGTATTTATTCATAATACTTCTTCCTTCATTTATATCTTTGGTAGCTGAGGGAAATGGCTAGATCTACCCATGTGGCACTGTGTTGAAAAAGCAGAACTTGAAATTTTTCATAACAAGTCTTAATTTTTCATATTATGGTGACTTGCACTGGAGCTGTGATAATTTGGTTAATAATAGATCTTAGTTTGCACACTCAATTTTACTCAAAATTATGCAAATGAAGATGTCAGCAAATTCACTGTTTAATGAGCGTTTTAAAAACTACATTCCTTTGGTGAATGTTTTTGTACATTATACCAGCATTTGTGGGATTCACAAAGTACTTATTTCAATGATTTCACAAGGGTTTTATTTTAAATGTGTTGCACGCATACTATATAAAGAGGTGATGGTAGTATATAGTATTTTAAATTAACAAAAAAATCTGTGGTTTTCAGCTCATTAGGTGTAGAAGGTGTAAAGACCCTTAAACCCTGACTTTAAGGACAGATTCATTGAAAAACCAGAGAGGTCTCTGTGAAGCCACCAGAGAGTGGTGCAACAGATTGATGTGTTGGCAATGTTCTTATTCCTAGGGTTTATTAAAGTCATACTGCGAAAAGAAACTACCCGTTGGCGTTTTTTTTTTTTTTTTTTGGATGGGGGGGAAGCTTGTTTAGGGGGTTTCATTTATTTTTTGTTTACCTGGAGGGTTTTTTGGTTGTGTTGGGCTTTTTTGTTTGGTTGTTCTTTTAAATCACTGAATTGATGTCACCTGAGAGATAAAGAGGGATATTGACCTTGAAGATCCATCATTTCTTAACTGTAGGAAAGGCTTCCCCAACATACTATCACTGGTATTCTCAAGTGCTATGGAATATTAGTGCCAAGCTGGCACTCAGCTATGCAGTGTTTAACTGGCAGGACTATTATTACATTTTAATCTAGGCTTGAGAAAACGTGACATATGCTAGATACTCCTCATTCTGCAGTCATTATAATCAATAGAATTGTTGCATGAAATTAGTTGTAAAGAAGGTTTGGAACAGTGGTCACACTTTGAGTTATCTACGTGGTAGCTTGGGTGTGTCAAATCCCATGTAATTGTAGCAAGGATTTGGGGCAAATGCTGCAATAAAACTAATTACAGACTGTGTGCAAGGTTCCCGTCATAAATACAGAGGAAGCTTGTGTGCTGAGACCTTGAGGCAGTAGTTCTGAATTCTTTCAAGGACTCAACTTTAGTTTGTTGGCCAGTATTTCTTGTCAATTCTGTACTCGGTGACAAATTTGAGTTTTCTATATTGTTTTATAACAAAATTTATTTTTGAAGTAGAAGTAAGTTTATTTAATTTGCCTTTAGTATCTTGCCCTGCTACTGTAAGAGTAAACTTGCTGTTTTAACAGTTTAGCAAAAAAAAGATAAAAATTAAGGGTAGACTTTTACTATTAAACATGTTAAAATCTAACAGCGTTAGCAGTGGTGAGACATAAGAGGCTCTATTCCTTGTTCAGCTCAGTACTGTGCTACTGATTGTGGGTCACTGTTGAAGAAGTTGGTTAATAACTCATGGACAACAATAAACTACAGTATTATTCATGCACTGCTTGGAAATATTACCATGTTATGAATACTGAGCAGACAATATAAAGTTCACACAGCCCTTTCCGCAAACCAAAAAGAAAAAAAGATGCAAAACCCCCTCCAAACAATGACAGAAAAGAAAATAGGGAAAAGGAAAAACCAAACTCAAACAGAAAACCTGTATAAATGGAGGCTCAACCTGAATAAAAACCTTGCAATTAACTGGTGAGCTTTGTAGCGATAGAGCCAGTGAGTGAGTGTATGGAATAGAATGACCATGAAATTTAGCTTTTCAGTTGTTTTCAACTGGTAAAGAACATCTTGCCTTGTTTGGGCAACAAAATGCATTTGGTAACATGCTGTGAACTTTAGGCCATCTTGTGGCGTGATGTCTGTTTAACGGCAGTGTTCTGTGGAAAATATTTGTTACATTAATCAAAGAATTTGACTGTCTTCTCCAAAGGCTCTTGAACTTTAGAGGGGTCCGCTATTTTGAGCAGAGCAAACCACCATGTAAACACTGGGGTAAGAACCATGTGCTCCTCTTAAGAGTACCTGGCCACTAAGGTAAGGCCCTTCTGTAACTGAGTTTCAGGAGACCTGCTGACTGCATAATTAACGTTGAGCATCGTTTTTGGTCTCCCTCCTCTCTAAAAGGCAAAGCATTCTTCTAATGCTTCTAAAATGTGACAATTCAGAACACAGTACTGTGGGAGAAATCACTGTATAAAGAAATGAGAGTGAATAACTGAGTGACATATTAATTATATAATTCGTTAGTGGAAAGCACTCCTAAGCGATTATAAAAGCCTTAAAAAAAAAAAGCCTTATGTAATAGGGCAGTATTAGTGCTGCTGTATGACGAGGAGGGGAAGCAGGCTGCTGAATGCCGGCTGACGTCTCCTGTGAAATTACATATTTTTAAGAAGAGTGTTGAGATTGCAAATTCAAATAGGAAGATGCTAGAATTAGAGTTGCTGATTATGACCTTTTTGTCTAAATGAATTTTTTTTTTAGAGTTAATCACTGTGCTGTGAGTGACTAGGTTTTTTTTCTTTGATACACCCTTCCTTAAATATATTGGATAGTGTGTTTGTTTCTCGGGTAGGCAACTGAGATACAACATTTGAAGTGAAAGTTGATTTCTTTGCATGCCTAACTTGGAGTGAAAACTTGAGTTTTCTGGATACTTAGCTTTTCAACAGCAATTTATGTATTCCAGTAAGATTACATTTGCTGTAAGTGGCGCTAATAAATGCCAGCCTTTCCACTGGGCAGTCCAGAGCGTGAGGCTCCCCATCCTCATCCCTGTTGGGAGTGGCTGGGCTGCTGTGAAACCTGGCAGAAGTGTGAGTGATGGCTGGCAGCTTCCTACAGAGGGAGATATGCCTGTGCCCTGCTTTGTGCTCAGCCTGCTACTCGTGGAATGTGTCACTGAGCCAGTTCAGCTTGCTAAACAGGCAAAACCTAATCTGACAGCAGTAGTTTGCTGCTGTATTGACTGGCTCTGTAAGGCCCCAGTGACAAAGAAGAGACACAGACAGAAGAATGTACCCACTTCTCTTGGTGGGAGTGAATGGTTAATCTTGCTACTGTGTTGGACTGAAGTCTGTGGAAGAAACCCTTCTGTGCAAGAAACTCAGAATAATTCTGTCTTGGGATTTGGTACAGTTTATTTCTCTGAAGGGACTGTGTAAGATCAGTGTTCTAATTACAAGCACAGACATTGTGTCTAAAGTTGTCAATACTCATTTAAGCAACCGCTTATGAAAAAGTTTGGTTTATGTTTAGTGCTGTTCTCTTGTTGGTGTAAGAGGTGCTTTCAATCTAAATATTCAGGGTAACATTTAGGTGCCTAGGCACTTGAGTCTTCCTGCCATCCTGGCAGACCTACAGGAACCAAGAGTGATTCAGACACCTGGTCTTCATTATGCATCTTTGAGGAAATCTTCAAGGAAGATTGATCCCAAGGACTGAAACAAGAAAGGGGAAATAAGAAAAATACTAGGTATTACCATATTAAATACTTGATATGCTATCATTCATTGAGGTCAGGATTCCACAAAGCACTTCAGCTTGTGCATGAGAGCTGTTGTAACATTGATTACTTCCCTCCTCCTCCTTGCCCTATTTTTTCCAGTCTGACTCTGCTTGTTCATGTCAAAAACGTTCATGTCAAAACTCAGTTATCATTTACTTACATATTGAAAACAGAAAGAGCCTTTCCTAGACATTGCAAGATTCAGGTTTTGATCTAAAGTTCTGGCATTGCAGCCATGTCAGCCTGGCCCTGGCAGTAAAAACACCTTTGCTTTTCTGTGTATGGCCTCTTTCTTGCATTTGGCTAGATTCTTGTAGCCCAGAAGTAAATACTATTTCTAAAATGTCACTGGTTAAAGTATTGAAGTTATATATTTTACCCTTTCTCCTCCCCAACCTGCCCCTGAACCACTCAAAAAAATTGGTGGTGTTAAATGTTTGTTTTACCTCTTAATTTTTTTTTCCATTTCTCTGAACAAAGCAGTTTCTTTATGGCTTGGGAAGTTATTTGAGTTATTTGAAACTTAAGTACTACCTAGGTATGTTTGGTTTGAGTCATGAGTTTCTTCTTTTCGTTGCTTTGACAAATAGTAAAAACCTAAAGATCACAATGTTCTAAAATAAAGCTAACAGCATATTACTGTGAAAGTAATTTTATTTTATATACAAGTAATCTGATTTTAAAGAAATAGTAGTAACTTCATATTCTTAAACTGTGGTAACTTTTTTTGTACATATGAAAAGTAAAAACTATAACCTGGGGTTTTTAATTCAGTTTTTTTGTGGAGTGGAAAATAGGGAAGAATTTTCTTTTTAATTTTGTTAATGTTAGCTTCTGTGCAGAGTTTTATAACTGTATCTGAAACTTGTCTATTACATTGTGGGCTAAGAGGTGGTACTTTTCAATATTTTTGGCACACTGAGGTTATGTTAACATGTTCAATCTAAGTTTCTGTTAATATTCTGTACCAACATCTTTGTATACTTCTGTACAAAGATTTGTAGTTTTTCTTACTGAGCCTTAAGCAGTTTCTGAAAAGATGTAAATTTTAACATCATGGGAAAATGGGGAAGAATAATTCTCTCTCAGAAGCTTATAGTTATTTTGTAACTAAGAAGTAAAGGGTTGGTGTGAGTATATTGCACTTTTTCAGCGTTGTCTTTTCAATATACTCCCTTAAGACCTTCACCAAGATTTATGCAGAGGAATCCCTATTGATATATCTTTTTTGTATATATGACAGGCATATGCAGCTCCTTCTCGAGGAAATGCTAAAAGTAAAATGGTTGGATTTTCAAGGAAAGGTTTAAGTCGCTGGACTCTGAAAGTCAAAGGCAAATTGAGATGAAGAAAGTAGAAGTGTGGATGTGTTGGCATTAAAATGCAGGTTGTCAGCTGCTGTTTATTTTGATACTTCCAAAAGGTCACTTACGTTTTGTTTCTCCTCTTTATATTTCTCTCCCTTCCTTTTCTTTAACATGTTGGTAAATTTAGTAGGGGAAAAACCCCGTCATTTATTCCTAATTATAAAAAAAAAAATCACAAATTATTTATTGATTATTGTAACTTGGTCTGCTTCTTAAACTTTTAACATAAATGAGTGAAGATTGCTGGAATTTATCTTTCGATTAGGCAGGAATAGCACCTGAAGAAAAGTGTGGGTTTATTTTGGTACTTCTTGACTCTTACGGTTTGTACAAAGTTGCCTATATGTAGAGCTGTCATAAAAGAGCAGGATCCACAGGTGTTTAACTGAGAAGTGGATGAATTTAACACTGAGCTCAAATTACTGATATGGGGAATGTTTATGCTTTGACTAGGTTTTCTATGTAAAGCAGCAATCAAATCTAAGCAAGGCAGAGAGGAAATAAAATATGGAATAGAGAAATAAAAATGGTTGAAATTCAGTACAGACAGATGCCACAATTATATGCAGCAATTACTGTGGATGAAAGTTACATGACAGTACTTCTAAAGAGGAAAGAAAATGTTTCAAAACTTGTAAAGTTATACTACTAGCTGAAGAGCTGATCGTGTTATCCATTGAATGCAAAAATATAATTTGTTTCATGGTTTTTGTTTGGCCAAGTGCTAGTGGCTAGTACTACATAGAGTGCAGTTTTCCAAATTCAGCATGCTGTAAATGGTAGTCAAGAACAGAGTTCTTTGGTTTTTTGTTTGTTTGCTTGCTTGCTTCTTAACTATTGAAAAAGTTACCTAAAGAAATATCTGGGAGTGCTATACTCTGTATACTAGAAGACTGAGAAACCAATGGGTAGACAGGTTCTCTCCCACCCCTAAATACAGGTGAGGTAGCACTTTACTGTAAACAATAGAGTAAGTATCCAGAAATGTGAAACCACTGTTCAGGTGTTTCCCATAAGTTCCCAAATCATTAAACCACAGGTGCTTTTAGTGCTTTCCATCATTTATGTTCATTGTACAGATGAAAGTAAAAGTTTCGTCTGAATAGAAAAATGGAAAACTAGGAGGCTTACCTTGAAGGTATAAATAAAGCTTCACCTCAACATGCTATGTATATTTTTGACTTAATTATTCCCAACTGCAAAAGTCTGCACTCCAAAGTGAAAACACAGGAACGCAACTCCTGATGAAGTCCTTTATCATTGGGTTAGGGATGTCTCCTATTTTTTTTTTCCTCACCTTCTGGGCAGTGATTTGCTTTCTTAAAGGGCCAAGTGGAAAGTGCCACCTTGTGTGTTTCTTTGGCTTAATGTTAGGGCCCTCTTGCAGTGTCAGCCTGGTGATGTTGATGCCTTTTTGCTTGAGGCAGTACTAGGAGCTTGATTCTCATTCTCTAGACCAATACATCAAACTCTGGATAGTTACATTGCTTTTTCTTGCAGTTGCAACTTCTTTCTTCAAGTTTCTTGATGTTGACATGCTTTGAGTTAGGTTTGGAAAGTATATTAGATTAGGTCCTTTTGGATTGTCATCACTTTCAGATCTCCTACTTTGAGAATCCCAGACAAAAACCAGGCATCAGATTTCAGTCTAATTAAGAGTATTTTTCCTGTCAGCATGTACTTTTGCTTAGTTTTGGACACCTTGGTAAGTTCTCAGGTGGAATAGAGGCATCTGTTAGCAAGGGTAGTACCTTGGTATACTAGTCTTCTTCCTGTGTAAAAGGAAATACAATGGTAAATTAAAATACAATACAGCTGGAATACTGCTTAAATAAAAACTGGGATAAGCAAAAGAATATTGATGTACTTTAAAGAGTAAATTTAATAGTACTGTATAGTAAAATATTAGTGACATGTTGGTTCTACTTTAAGAAATAGGTTTTTGTGTTCATAAAAACTGATCTGCTCTAGATGTACTTTCTGTTTTGAACATCCAATTAATTATTGGTAAAATAAAAATTCTAAAGTATGTTAAGACTGTAAATTGAGTAATTTACTCTCTGTGCATGATACATAGGTGCTGCTTGATGATAAGGCATATAAAAGAATACTTATATTTTTTCAGCCTGTATCTAAAGCTGAATAGCAGAATCAGCTTTATAGTGATTAATAATGCTCATAAACTCAGAGGCAAATAGGTTTATGCAGAAGTGATTTTAGAGCAGTTGCAGGTTATTTTGAAGTTAATTTCATTAGTGACTGATAATGAATGGGCTTGAGTCACGAGTTGAAGTGCATTTACTATCTGTATTTCCTGATCAGAGAATGGTCTGAGGAATGTGTCCACTGTCACAGATCGTATTTTTTTGGTCTAAGCCTTCATTTAGAAATGTCTTTTGTACCTTGAGATTCAGAATATGGAGGTACCTCCCTTCAAAAAGCCATCGGACGCTAACCCTGAATCAAGAAGACTTGCATTCAGCATTTATTAGTATTTCATTATCTTTTGAGGAAATTTGGTATTTGTTCAGTGAGTGGTCAGTGTATCTCAGTATTTTGAAATGCTTTGTACTGCTTCTTCCCTTTGCTGTAGGGAAATAAAATCATACTTGGATATCAGTGTAACTCTGTCTCCATATGAAATTTACTATGCCAGGAATACTGGTGAAGTTAAAATGTTAAGCTTCTTATCTGTAGTCCAGAGTCGGAAAAATGAAGTCTCTTTCCTCTAACTGGGTAAAGTTTGATCCTTCGTGGTAGTTTTAACTATCAATATTAAAAAAATTGCATTCCTTTCTAATAAATATATCCAGGTATTGAGTTTACGCTATGGATCTCATGTGCTGAATTCTCATTTATTTCCCTGAGGATACCAAAGCGTACAAAACTCTTTTACTTTCATTCCGCAATGGTGAAATATTCAGTGTCAACAGGCTCCTGGGTTTTGATAGCGCTCGACAATACAGCTTGTTCCGCAAATCCTATTTTTCGCAGTGGCACAATTTAAGACAAATACACGAGAAGCAAATCTTGGAGAGAGATGCAGTGGTGTTGCCTGTTTCACAGAGCCTTACCCTTTGGGGCAGAGTCTCTGCCATGCTCTGTGGGGCAGTGCCCGTGCAGCCGCAGCCCTGGGTGTGCCAGCCGGGGTGGTGGCGGGGCTGCCTCTCCTGCCAGCACACAGAAAGGGAGGGCTGGATCAGCCCCGCTCAGTCGGGCCGTGAAGCCACAGCTTTAGAAAGGTCCAGGGTGGCTTTGCGAGCCTGTAGGAACCATTTTGACTGCAGGGCAGGTCTGAACTTGGGGTAGTGCCTGGTTTGAAGTTTACTGAGCACAAAGTCTCTGTTGAGGCTTTGAAAGAGAGAACAGGATTCTCTTGTGTCATTTAAACATTAAGTTTTTTCATGCCATTAGATTTTTTTTCCAGAGCAGTTCTCAAAAGATTCTTTTATAATGCCCTTTGACAATGTTTGACAGCTCCCATCTAGTTTAAAGTGCGCTGGAAGACACCCACTTTTTTAATCAAACTTGTCTTGAACGGGGCTGAGTATACAACAGTAATTTTTAATTAAAGACATGGTAAATAACACTACCTTGTTTGACATTCAAAACAGCAGGTCTGTGATTGTTAATTTAAGCAATTGATACGTTGTTTCTTTGTGTGCAATGAGGAATTCTGAATGTAAGGTAAGCTGCAGTGTTCTCCCTGACCGGGTGCTTCTCCTCCAGCATTTACACTGTTTACACTGTTACTGTTTTTCTTCACCAGCTCTCTGCTTGTGAACTGCTGCCATTAGAAGCTCAGTAGGAGCAAAAGTCTGTGTTAATTTGCCTGACTGTAACTGCACAATTAAAGCAGTTTATCAGCAGGGGTTAGGACAATCAGTGTCTTCTGATGCTTCATGTTATAAAATTACTTCTGTTGTTCAAACAGATACTGTAATTAGTGTATCAGTTTAAACTGGTTTTCTGCAGGGTTGGTTTGGAGTTTCATCTGATAAAACCCCTGTATTTTTGTTACTTACTTAAGCACTTACTTTGTTTGCAGGCATCATCTAAATTAACAACTTCTGTTGAAATATTGTCGGGACTATATCTTGTGAATACAGGTTTGGGGGTGGGTGAGTTGTTTTTTCAGGATTTTTTTTGTTTATGTTTTCATCATCAATTCTGTCAAGATACTCCGGCAACAATTGTTGCTGTATACACTGGCATGTAATACCTAGTTCTTACACAGATGAGCAGGTTGCTTCATATCAGATAAGAAAGATGAGTGTGTCCTGTCCCTTGCGCATGCATAGTGGGATTTCACTTAGGATAGTTTCAGGGGATATGGTGAGCCAGTCTTTAAGTGGCACTTATGTGTTAAAATACGGCCCCTCATCTTCTCCCTTTCCCAGTTACAACACTGGCCTTGTGTTGGCACTCAGTAGCCCCTATGACCTTAAACTCCCTGTCCAGAAAATAGAGGGAGGGGTTAGTGGGGAGGTGTTTGCTGCCATCAGCATGTTGGCATAACTGTGGGAAAGGCTGGGGTGCTGCTGGAGCCAGTCCCAGTGACAGGAGTAAGGACTGCCTGTTGAGGGAGCAAACCGTAGGAAGTTACACTGGCCACAAAATGGTACAATAAGACAACAGCAAGAGATGATTCAAGTGATTCTTGCTTCATTACAGCGGGAACTCTCATGAATATGTATCAGCTGATGTGGGCTTATTTGTAGACTCAAACTTCTGAGTGGTTTACTCATTCCACAATATGTTACAGAAATCTGCTGTCTTCTGGATGTTTGTTTTCCACTGTCTCTGCAGCAGAGACGCCAAAAACTTAAAATTCCGTAGCTCAGGTTGGCAGAAAGAACAGTTACAAGAGCAGAAGTTGTGTTGAACAACACTGGACGGAGAACGCTTGTGGCCCAAGAAAGGCTGGAAGTAACAACTTGAGGGAAAAGCACGTTCTTCTCAGATTCCTCTGACTTGGTTTTACCAGTTCAACTGTGTCAACAAAAGGTTGTAAAGTAAGATGTAAACTGTATTGAATGACTGAGTAATCTTTCTCTTGGACTTAGTGATTCAGACGTTGCTGCATATCAACCCTTATTTAAAAATACTAAAATTAGATCAGGACTAGAATTTGTTTATAGTGACCTAATTTGTGACTTTTTAGTTAAATTTATATTCTGTTTCAAGAATGCTTTAAATAAACTTTTTTTTTAAATTCACACAACTTCTAAACTCTGCTCTTTGAATTATTTTTAAAACTTTATTTTTAAAACTTTGGTATAAATATGTGTGTCAATGTTTTCATCATTGAAAAGAAAGATTCACCTAGAACTACTGCCAGTTGTACCTACTGCACAATTTATTAGACAAAATATATTGTGGTCATTTTAGTAAATAGCTGAATTTCTTCTCTCCACATCTTACCTCCTCCATTTGACTGAGAAGTGGCTATGGGTGATTATACTGTTTTTTATATCTTAGGATAATTTTAATTAAAGTTCTCAGAGGGTACTTGAATTAAACCTTTGTATGGTTTAAAGGACTAAAGCTATTCTGATGCCTTTTAATTTTAGCATACAATTTGACATTATATGAAACATTCTTCCCTTTTACTCTTTTTTGTGGTTTTTGACATTCAATAGGGAGAGCAGCCTGTTGAATAAGTTGGTGAAAACAGAATTTAATAGCCTATCACTTCAAGATAAGCGAGAGTCTTAAGGTTCATTCTCAACGCTTGCTTGAGCCAGTGGCTTTACTTCTTTAAAAAGCTAAAAAGCTGTTGGTACTGAGCTGTGTTTGTATCTTTTTAGTTGCCTACAATACTGGAAATTGTATGAGATGGACTGGAAAAAGTGCATAGATGTCACACCTTTTTCAGTACGATAGATCACAGCTTTCGGGGGGAAAAAAAATGCCATGTGGAGAACTTCCTTCCACTCTTACCACCTTGCTTTCATTCTGTTTTTATTGTCTAATTAATATTTCCTTGCCTGCATATAAACAGGTACTTGGGAAGAATTTTTCTTTCAGTGTTTATTTCATTTTTCTTTAATGGCATTCTGACAGCTGGAAAAGACTGGATTCTACTTCACCACTTTTTAATTCGTCAACTTTATTTTTAGTCAGTTGGCCATACTGTGAAGGTCTCTGTGCTGAGAAATAAAATTTGAGTGTTTTTTTAAGAGTTGATGATAAAATAATTTATGATGACTTTTTTTCTGAAGTCAGTTTCTCCTTTCAACATTTTAATGATTTTTAACAACTTCAGTAAACCTTGACTCTTTTTTCATTTGGGTTTAAAGTCTTTTCAAATGTATTCATTAGATAGAGGAGAGGCCTAACTTAGTACTGTTGTCTAGCTGAGTTTTCAGTCATCTGCTTTGTGTAGTTTACAGAAAGCAAATAAACTGCTCTCTCATTCTTACTAAGTCAGAGGTTGAGAAATTAAGAAGAAAACCTTGGGATGGTGTATGAAGATGTAAATAGGAATGGCCATTAAGGCCTGAGGTTCAAGAGGTGTAAGTCCACAACTTGAAATTACTGTGCTATGGTGAGGTGTATGGAAAACACAGGACACAAATTAGCAGTGAGCTGGATTGCAGTATTGCCCCTTGTGGAACAATCTTTCTAAAATTTAAGTTTGACTGTATAGATTCAAGTCAGTTGCATCCTTTGCCTGCTTTTCAGCTCCTTCCTAAATCCTTCCCCAAGAAAATTTCTGTGGTTATGTTACTTTTTTTTTTTTTTAACTACCTGGTACATTGACTTTAGTAGCAAGATAAATATTAAGTAGTTCATTATTGTGTATAGGTACTCTGAGATGAGAGTATACACACTGGCAAGAGAATGAAAGCAAATCAGTTTACAGAATTAGGCTATATTTAAGGACGCTGAAATTTCTGCCAGACAAGAAACACAGTGAAATTTCATCTGCCATTTATGTTGTTCTTAATGTTCTTTAATTTAGTAGACAAGATAGTTTGGTTGTAATTAAGTTCTTCTAGTACTGTTCTTTCCCAAGGTCGTGGTATAAATCACTTTACTCTGTACTTTCCTGCATCTTCACTGTCTCCATTTTTCCTGTATAATTTTTCTATAAACCATCTCTGGGATGCAGGGAAACTTCATGCTGTAAATTATGTCTTGTGTATGTAATATAATTTTGAATATATGCAATCGAATTTCTTCTTCCCCAAGTCTTAGTCAAGTTTTCGGATTTTCGTGGTGCTGTTTTTTTCAGTGTGCATACACTTCCTGCTGTGGTAACAAATGGGGTTTTTTTCCCCAAATAATTCTCATGGCAATTTCTATTATTCCTTGCTGCTTTTTCAATAGGTAGACCTGACAACTAAGCTGAATTGCTCAACAGGTACTACTGAAGGGCAAGGGGCAATGGGCATACTGAAAGAAAAGAAGTTACATTTAAACCTAAGAAAAAGGGGGTTTTTATTCTCACTGAACACTGGTTGAACATGGAACAGGTCACCCAGAGAAGTGATGGAGTCTCCATCTTTGGAAATGTCTAAAACCTGGCCCTTCTCAACGTGCTTGAGTTGAGCATGTGCAGGGGCTTTGGATTAGATGATATTCGGGGTCCTTTCCCATCTCAGCCATTCTGTGTATCTATGAAGTGAATCTGGTTTGTTTTAGCTGCAATTCACTTCCAGACCATCAGGTCTTACTGTTTCTTTGCACCAAGTTTTGCAGCAGGGCCCATCTTTTCACCATTTTCTAAAAAAAGAAAAAAAAAGGAAAAGAAAACCTTAATTAACCCTTAAAATCTTGGAGCATGTTTCATGAGTCTTAGGAGAGATACTTTCCTACTTGTGTTCCAGGTATATTCAGTTTACCCATTCAAACTTTAACAAAACACTGTTGAGAAAAGATGTTTTCAAGACATGTTGCATAGAGGATTAGTTTAATATAAATAAATGTGCTACTTGGGGAAAACAGGTTTTTCCAAACCATCCTTTTAGGATATAAAAGGAGAAAGAGGTCGCATAAAAAGTTGCAGCTCTTAACTGCAAGAGGTTGCAGATTATCTCTCGCATGAGCATAACTCCATTATGTTTCGCACCTACCTTTCTGTTTGAATGAGTGAGCTAGTATATATAGCCTGAATTTCCTAATTTTGGTAAAAACAAACAAATAAATAATTATAAATATTGATATAACATTCTACTAGCATTTCCAATAGAACAAAAGACATCTCTTAGAAAACTGTTAACCCACTAAGAAAACAATCTCGTGGGACAGAATAGAAGCGCTGGAGGAAGTCAAAGCACCAGCGCATTGAGTTAGAAGAGGAGAAATTGGAAGCCCTTTCCAAACTCTTTTTTCTTTTTATTTTTTTGCTAACTATCTTTTTCAACGCACAGTATGGACTTTTATTCCTCTTAACCTTTCCTTCAGTCTTACCAGTTGACATAATAAATAGTACTCTCTAGAACAGGACTTTTACTAATGTAAGTCATGACCATAGAAGAGCATGTCATAGTCATACACTAGCTCAATTATCTTACTGATATGTAGTTTGTATGACTGCTTATGCTGTGAGGTCTGACCTTAGCAATACTTGTGCTGATTGAGCTTACATGCAATGTGTTCCACCTAAAAGTAAAGTAGGGGAAAAAAATCTTCTGTATCGTGTTTGTCCAAATACAGCTTTTTGCTTTCTTTTTAAATTGAACAAAAGGTTCTCATGCTGCAACAGAATAATTGGGAGCACATTAATCTGAAACATGTAAATAGTGAAAAACCAAGACACAGGCTACATTGTTTTAGATAACAAAGAAAGGTTTTTTTGTTCTAAAAATTAGGAATCATGAACACATCCACTACTACAATGTAGATGTTAAATTGTAACTTCTCCAAGTCTTCCAAGTTTTAAACTTTGCACCATAGTATTTACATTGTGAAAGAAGTTCATACAGCGCAGTGAGGCCCCTTTATGTTTGCCCGCACTGTGTACAAGCATGGTGTTTAATTGCATTGTAGCTAAAACTGCACTTAGACATTTGTTTTCTTTTGGGAACAGAACTTGTGGATTTTCTTGAGGGCACGTTTCCTTGTCATTTGTCCATTTGTCTCTCTTGGCCTTTTTTGTTTTTTCTCCCCTCCTGTTATACTACACTCGTACAAGTTGTCATGTATCTTCAGGTTCGTAACTAGTACCTTTCCCATTCCAGCATTGTGTCAGTGCAAGAATTGCTAGTTGAGGGTTTCTTGCGCTGCCCTCTGCTGGTTTAGGAACCCTCTCTCATTCATCCTACCTGTAAAGTAATAAACAGCACACCACTGTAGCTGACTGTATGGATTAATGCATATGTGCATGTTGCATAAATAGTGAAGTTTTCTTCAAAGTACTGATTCTTTTAGACAAATTTTCCATACATCTCTCACAATTCTGTTTTTTTCCCTCATTTTTATCCTTATCTATTTCACAGAACATTTCAGACTTAGCTGAATTCAAAATAAAACATTCTAAGCAATAGTGATCCCTCAGGTATATGTGAATATAATGCACTGCAAGCATTTATTTGTATTAAATCTTCAAACATTTCTTTAGCATGTCTGATTTCCTGTAGGAACTCTTCATGAAATCTGGGGGAAAAGGGACTTTTGTGACTAAAAAAAATTAGGCAAGCAAAGTTAAAGTGTAAACGGTGGTTAAGCCACAAATGTTTATCTTACAAATAAGAGGCTCTTTTATTATGCCCAGTATTTTAAGTTTTAAATAAGTGGGATTTATTTATGAAGGCCTTTTTTTAGATTCAAAAGCTGTAATAAACATTTCTCATTTGTGAAAGTTTTGAGCCCCCTTTTTTTTTTTGTTTGTTTTATTACATTTTAAATATTGTCAAACTTAAATGAGGTTTTGGAGAAATTCAGCTAGCTTTATTCACTGCTTAATAAAAAAGGAGTTGAAAGGAGTTTGAAAGACTTGAACATGTTACTTAAATTTATTGGTATCTGTTCTTTAAAATTGTTTACATTAAAAATGTTTTATTTAGCTTACTCTCCGTTTCTGAAAACATTTCTAAGATTTATCTTTGGGATTATTAATGCCATGGATGTGACAAAGTACCGGTGTATTGGTGACTGTCTTGTTACATGCCCTTCTGTGACTTCAGTATTAAAGCCTTGCCGTCTCCTCCTCTCTTTCCTTCATCCAGTACACATAGCTCTGCTTTGAAAATTGCAACTTCTAGTCGTTTTGTAGTGTTTGAGTCTTGAATATTTTCTTCATGAGTATTTGAAAGTGATTTTTGCACTTGTCATTTGGAATGATTCACATGGAGTTTCTACGTATGGTGTTTCACTTTCCTTCAAAAGATGGGGTTGCTTAACCATTAATACATCTTTACTGTTTAACTCTTGAAAGGCTCCAAAAAATATTGAAAATCAGACTGTTTGTAGTATTTCTTGTTCCTTTGTTCAGCTGGGAAAGGTACTCTAAGAAACAGCATTTGTATTGTAGTCTTAAAAAAAAATTAATAGCATATGAGGTTCCAAAACGCAAACAAATCTCCAAAAAGATGTTTTGAAGCCTAAGTTCCTATAAAACAAAAGTCTCCAAAGTATGAAGAAATTTGGCTGAAAATAAGTTCATACACAGAATTGAATTTATCTAGTGTTTATGTGGTTACGCAGAATGTAAGCACTTCATAACTTCCCTGTTTTAATTATTTTTAGGAAGAACAGAACCGCGGCAAGCCCAACTGGGAACACCTGAATGAAGATTTACACGTACTTATCACTGTGGAGGATGCTCAGAACAGAGCAGAAATAAAACTGAAGAGGGCTGTTGAAGAAGTAAAAAAGTTACTGATACCTGCAGTAAGTACTTGTATGCAAGCCTTTGATTACCATTTTCAGAAGTTACTTTTGAAATACAACTAATACTGGAGCAGTAAGCATCAGCCTGCAGAATGGCATTCTAAAATGAAGTTTAGGTAATATAATATTCTAGTGATCTTTAAAGCGTCTCATTGCAGATCAAATTATTCCCTACAACAGAATAGTATTTTAAAGAGATGTCTTTTTTTTTTTTTTGGCTGTTTTTCTAGATATAGATGCAGGAAATTACACCTTTAAAAGGCAAATACTATTTGCAAACACTAGTTTTCTCACTTTCAATATTAGTATGCTTCACTTTAAGGCTGAGGAAATATGTCATGCTTTTATGTTTCACTTTGAGATGATTCTGATACTTTTAGAAAAGAAGGCATGTTGGTTTTGATCATCACATTAAACACTTTATAAAAAGCACAAAATCCTTTAGTATCAAAAAACTTGCTGTCACTATATTGGGGGAAAACAAACATAGGGAAATTGGAAAATGGGCTGTCTTTCTCGTTTCCTGATAATATGAACTGCCTTCTGGCCAGCCAGATGACTTAAAGCCTTTTGCAGGGACCAGAATTGCCCTGTGAGAGCCCTTCTCTTAGATATTCTCTGTATTCCCACGCAAAGCAAGGTGACTCAGTGTGGCTGTATAATGCATCCCTTGCCATTAACTTGTATCTTGTGCTCATTTTTGCAACCACCGTTGAGCCAGTGTAAAATGATAAGAATAAGTTATATCTTTTTCAGTGGTGGAAAAATTTTCTATATTATGAGGAAAAATTAGGATTATCTTGTTGAAAGAAAGTAGTAGGTGGTATTAAAAAGACTACTGATTCTGGGTGCTTAGTGAATGCTAATAGATGCTGGCTGTTAGGAAATTTGTGATGACACATGCTGTCTCTCTAAGCAGATTTATTCAGAGCACATTTTTAAAAGTTAAGAGAGGGAGAGAGACTTATTTTTTGAATTATCAAAAAATGATAGAATATCAAGCAGAAGGTATGAAAAAATGTAATTTACACCTCTTGACATTGCACATTGCCAGTTTCGGAGAGCAGAAGACAAGTAGAGAAAGTAGATACTCAGAATTTATTCATTCATTAAAGAGCACATTAGGATTGAGTTTATAGTCAGGATTAGAAACAGTCGAAAGAAAAGACTTTTTGTATGGGCAAAACTTTGAACCCTTTATGTTAATCCTCTAAGTACTACAGAGCAAATAGTTTAAAAAACATGCAGCTCAAATTTCCATGTGATACGGAATTCGTTTTGTCATACATCTGATTCTTCCACCTCCCTCTTATTGCTGAGTAATATGACTGAAGGGTCAACTTGAAGATCACCTGATAGGTCACAAACCCCCAGTATGTCTGAAGTACGAATGTATACACTCTCTGTGTGTTTGTGTTATACTTGTTTTCTGGAGCTGTTGGATGGGTGTGTTTTGAGCCTCAAAAAAAATGAAATGCATTAGGAGTTTTTTCATTATGATAGTGTCAGGCACACCTTTGTCTTGAACACACTCTGCCTCATTTAGTAACTTAATCAGTTGGGGAAGCACTGTAATCCTCATTACAGAAATAATTGTTTTTTCCCTTTAATAAAAAGCAACAACACAGGGCTAACTATTGTCCAAACAGAGCATCAGTTGAAATACACTTTGTCAGTTCACTTCATTATCATCTTTATATATTATGCATAGGCATAAGAGATTTAGGTGATACGCATTACTTGTGCAAGAGTTAAAGGTCTGCTGGCTCTAATTTGTCAAAATTTTGCCTTGCTGAAACAGGTACGTGTAGTACATACTAATGAATTAGTATATAGGTGCACTTGTTTTTTGCGCCACCTATTGCATCTGCTCAGTTAGTAGGAAAAATGACTGTTTAATCAAATTGTGGTTTCAGGCAGTCTGAGACCTGAAAAATTCAGTTTAGTATTAAAAGTTACGAATTCAAAACTTCTCTGAGGGAAGCCATAAACCTTCAAATAATCAGGGTAAGCATGAGGAAAAAAGAAATCCTAGCGAATTACAACACTATGGGTGAAATTATGGATGTTGGAAGATGGCAAAGATACTCTAAAATGTATGAATAGAATATTGGAAATTCCCTTTCTTGTGGCAGAATACCTGCAGCTATTACTGTTTTGCAGATAAATATCAAAGGATTAAAATAGAAAAAAATATGTGAATGTATTTCTGTTTTATCGCAGTCCAACTTGATTCAAATTTGAAACTATGTGGGAGAGAAGACTCGTTCTCATTCTTGCCATACAGTGACAATGCTTTGGGTTTCTGAGACATATTTCAGAAATGTGTTAGTGTTCTAGTGTTAAGAGATGGGAATTAGTTGCTAATTTCTTGGAATGATCAGTCATTTTTGTACTCGAGATGTTGAAAAGCCTAATTTCTTAAAATGGATTTCTATTTGAATATACTTAGGTGAATAGAGACTATTTCAGTACTAAAGTATGTTTCTTTATGAGTCTGTATCATTAGTGATTTTTTTTTTCCTTATGGATTTGAATTAAAGTTTTTCTTTCCAGTTGCTCTTGGCTCTTTACCAAGATGGTGGTATAGTCAAGCAGGTTATCTTTAGAAATAAAAAGGACAACTTGAGGTAGACTGGCTGAATAAGCCTTTTTTCTCTCCCAAGGAGAAGCGCCCACATTTTTTTTTAAATTATTTTTAATTTTTATTTAATCTACATTTCTTTGGTATGAAACTTTTTTTAAAAATTTTGACTGTACTTCAAGTTCCATAGGACTTAGTCTTTTTCTCTTCCCATAGTTCAGTGAGATACTGGTCATTATCTAGACCTTCAGGATCGTATGTTATTGCTTCTTCCGTGTTTTTCTTTGAAGAAAAGCAGAAAGAATAAAGTAGTCTGCACAAAGGGATCACATTGAACTGTACTGTCCTTCTGCCTCCTTCTGAAGTGAATCCTGCAGATTATTGATCTCTATTGTGAGAGTTTTGAGAGTTAGTTGTTATTTGCAAGAGTTCAGTAATGATGGCTGGATATCTTGCAAAGCAAAGACAGAAGGTGCTCTGATTTGTGCACTGCAGAATGTAAGCAGATACACAGAACTTGTGTAAGCGGATGTGCATATGTATAGGGTACGGAATTAGAGTGTCATTAAGGGTTTGAAGTTGTTCTTTGAGGTCCCGGACTTCAGGGCTCAATTCTTCTGCCAGAAATGTGTTGGGTGTCTGTATTTCTAACAACTCTTCTAGCTGAATGTGTTTGTCTAGATATTCCTTTCATTTTATGGATCTCCAGATGTCTTTAATTACTAATTCATCTTTATACTGTCTCTGTATAGGATGAGGCACATACTACAGAACTAAAATTAAGGACAAACATCCTTTGTCCCTTTTTCCCTTGACTCCACGTGTTTCTTTTCTGAGGAGAAGATCGTATCTCTGAGTTTCCACCTAGCTATTTTAATTTGGTCTGGAATCATGGTTACTCAGATTCTCTGTATTGCTCTTCCTGTGTTGGGGCAGCTGTACTTTTACTTGGTTGCTGTCTCCATCTTCTCTGAAGACAACTACAACACAGTATTAATTAGTGATGTTCCATGTCAAACTATGTATGTCATTTGCCACTATGACAATGGAATTTTAAGATTGTGAGAGGTAGGAAATAGTGTTTCAGTAGAAGATTGTTTTATTTTGTTCGTACATTTGAATCTTGTCCATAACAGTGATTTTAGGCTTTTCAGTCTTGAATATCTTTACTTTTTTCTGTATGGGAAAGTAAATGTGTTGTATACTGCGTGATTTTTAAAAATAGGAGAGTTCTTGATAATGATGCTTGGTATGTACTCATTTACTAACCATGCTCCTTCTGTTCGCTCCCTGTTGCTAGAGATGTTATTTTGATGGTATGTCTGTTTTCGGTCACTCCTATATAACAGGAGAGAATATAATGAAGGGGCAATAGTATTGGTAGAATGGTTTATTTTCAGTTGGATAAGCTAAAAGGATTTCTTTCCCAAAGACTGCTTTCAGCAGGTGTCATACAATGGGGCTTGTTTATTAAGGTAAATTTCTAATACCTTCCTTATAGGTGGAGTTGTAAATTTTCATTGTGGTTCAGCTACTTACAGTAAACTGAAGGATGTCTTACTTTTTACCCTGAGAACTTTATGCTGTAAATTCAATGGGAAGAACCTGATACAATAGAAAAAAAATTAACTTCAGAATTTTTAACCATGCTTTAGCCTTAGTTAAAAAAAGGTGAATATTATAGTAATACTGTACATAATTTTTGCTCTGTAATTAAGAGTAGCAAAAGCGTGAAATTTGAAAGATATTAGGAGAAGATTTCATTTGTTCTAGCCATCTAAAAAACCACAATAAATTGTACATGCCACTTTGGCTTCCCTGAATAGCTCTTTCTAATTCATTCCTGCATGGTGTGTTGGTTTTACATTTTTGCTTTCATGAGTGAGAATTTAGTGCTGTGTTCTATAGTTTCCCTGTTGAAATGTTGGTCATGCTGTGCAATCCATTGTTTGCTGCTCGTTCAATTCAAGTCATGAAATTAAGAACTGATACCGTAGCAGAAAAAGGATAATGCTGTCCTTAAAAGCGTTTTAGGAAATTCCTACATTACACCTGTTTTGTCAGTTCAGATACGAGTTTCTCACAGTGCATGTCATGTAAATGATCAGATGGGAAACTGTACCTCGGGTAGTGAAGCAGCCAAATACCTTGGCAGTGACTACTGGATAACACGGTAAACCGTTTGATGTGGAGGAGAGGTGATAGTGTGTTATTTTTAGTAGTGTGAAGTGGACTTAATGTTTCCATGAAACTATGAACCAAGTGCTTGCTGCAATCCTGCCATTCCTTCGTGATTTGCTGTTCCTGCTTCCTGTTTTGCATCAGAAAGTACTGGCCTTCATCTGACCGTGTAGCGAGTCCATTTGGCAGGGCACTTAACCTTGCACTGGCTGACTTGCTGTGGAGTCAGGTCTGGTGTAGCCCTGACAGAAGTGATGGAATGATGACAGGCAGACAGGGAAAAATGGAATTGCAGCAGGCCACCCTTAAATAAACTTAAACTTCTGTACAACTGCAAGCGAGTATGTTCACCTGCAAATAGGATGAGAACAAAATATCCCACTGTAGTGAGTTTCTGTTTATGATAGGGAAAACAAAAGAGGATTATAGGTGTTGCTCTTCCAGTTTTATACTGTCCAGGATATCTAGTATTGGTTATTTCAGCAGCTTATTCAGAAATTGAATAAAGACTTAGTTATGTTGAGCAGTCCTTGAGGAAATTCTACTATTCATTTTAATGGTCTTATTTTGCTGAAAGTTTTTACTGTAATGTGAGTCTGAGTTGTAAAAATGAGAACGAGAATCTTAGACGAGGTCACATAGGAAGTTGTGTACTGTGGGGCAAACTCCGTAGACCAGCGGTTCATTACCACCCAAATAACATCTGTTGATGGAAGTGAATTTTTGAGACCATATTTGCTACAACATATCTAGATGATTTTGAACTTAATTGAAGTAAATCTAGTTTAAATGCCGTTAAATTCCTCAACTCTCCTAAAATTATCGTTGTAGTACAAAGGACAAAACTAATATTATTTGTTAGAATATTGTTCAGGGTAACAGCACTGGAACGGGGTGCCCAGAGAAGTTGTGGAGATACTCAAAACCCTCCTGGATATTATACTGTGCAACCTGCTCTGGGTGAACCTGCTTTGGCAGAGGGGTTGGAATAGGTGGTCTCGTGAGGCCCCTTTCAACCCCAGCCATTCTGTGACAAAAATAATTTTGAAAAGGGATATAAAATGTCCTTTTTATATTATTATTGTAAATTTGTTTTCAGCTTTTCATATTCAGAAAGCTGGCAAATAGTTAAAGGGTAAATAAAAATTTAGATGATCTGTGCTCTCACATATTTCAGTTGATAGTTTTACAAATTTGGACCTGTAGTCATAACCAGATATAATTATGTAAATATGTCTAGTTTTATTAGCTTAAACTTAGGTAGCAGTTCATATGGGTTCTTGTTCTCCCTAGGTTTTTCTTATACTAATGGGAGAAAGAAGTTTCTTCAGGCTTCTTATTTCTAAGCACCTTAATCCAGCTGTTACTCTGAATCTTCTGGAAATCTTTGATGGCTTTTAGAATCCAAGGAAATCAGTTAACTGTGCCTACACAAAGTTACTGCTGAATACCCTATCTCTTTTTCCCTTTTCCTTCTTCTCCTTCTTCCTCTGTATTTATTTATTTAAGGTTTTACAGATGTATAACTCGAGAAATCGTAGATCTAATTTCTGAAAAAGACCTTGGGAAACTTACTAAATAGTGTCTTCTCAAAGAGAAACAAAGAAGCTCTGTTGCCTGAAAGTCAGGAGGCACATGCCCTTCCAAAGCAGGATTATGCATTGATTAGGAGCTCTAATTAGGTTCTGCATGGGTTTTGTCTGTGTTCCAGAAATGTGCTTAATGTATTTGGTTTTTTGGTAGCTTAGTTCTGGAAGAAAAAATGGCAAAAATGGTTTTGACCTGTTCTGGTAATTAATTTTGTGCCATCTCAAACTTCATTTGAATTTTTCATCCCATTTTGTAAACTTGCTTCCTCTAGTCCTGGCTATTTTTACAGTGCTTCCTGTAGTCTTTTTTTCTTTTTTTTTTTTTTTTTCTTTCTTCTTTGGTACCTCTGCTCTTTTTCTGTTGATGATCTGGGAGCAGAACGTGTAGGTTGGGATTTTGTATAATATCTTGTTAAAGTATGTCTTTATTTAATGAAAAAGTAGTTGATTTAAGCTCAAGCTCTCCTTATCTGTCCCTCTTAATGAAGATGATGATAAAACTACAGTGAGTGGCCCATGCATTTTTTTTCTTATCCTTCGTTTCTAGGTACAGTTGTGGTTTGGTTGGTTGATTTTCGTTTAGAAATCACAGCTTTATACCTAAGTAAATGAAATGGTAGAACTGTGATTGCTGGGGAAAGGTAGTATAAAGAGCAGGAATTTTTTATCCTGCACTTTTAACAAATTTTAATACTAAACACTAACCAGACTATATGAAGGAAGGTCAGATCACTTCATGTACAAGTCATCTTGGCAGTGGTTTTTGGGAGAATCTTACCAATTGCAAAAATTTTTTTGTGAAACAATAGTAAAGTAACCAGTAAACATTTAAAGCATTCTTTATCGTAGTGTTAATTTTGAAATCTAGATTTCTGATTACACAAAAATAAAGCTTGTCATACAAACATCTCTAAAACAGTCATCTGGTTGCTCTACATTATAGTATATTGATATCAGAACACAGAAAATTCTAGTCCATGGCAAAGTGCCCCGGGTTTTTCACCTCCTATTCAATAGAAGACTTAAGTGTTTCTTTTTTTAAAACAGTACAGAAATGCTTGAGCTTCCAGTGGAGCAATAGTAGGTTTTCTCTTTCTTTCATGAGTTGTTTATAGGCTAAGGCTTTAGCGTGAGAATGTTACGGACCCTGTTACCAGGAGAAACATAGGTGGGCATGATACAAGAGATTGGAGCTAACTGTGTTAAATAGCTTCTATCATTTTGGACTAGGCCATTTCTAATATACTTTACATTAAACTGAAAAGGGGTAAACCATCCTGGAAAGTGCTTAGATTATATCTTACTGAAAAGTTGCATTGCTTGGAACACAGTTAATAATGAGCAGCATTTAAGACTCCATCAAGTAGCATATTTTTTTGTGTGTTGTTGGAAATGGTTTGTGTTTAATAATTTTAATAAGTGTTTTGAAAGCTCTGCCTTATTTTCAAATGTACTTTTTTAGTATGGATAGCTTAATGAAAACAATTGCTGCCTTCTACATTTTCAGTATCACTCTTATTAGCTAATTTTTAATGTTTCCACGGTGTCTGTGTACATGGTAAATTATGTTAATCAGCTTCAACTTGTGTTGTAAACTGAAATGTTTTAAATTCAAAATTGTTTGGAAATACTGGAGAGAAGGAAGTCTGAACACCAGCAAATGCAATGAAAAAGTCAGGGGTCTCTAACACTGTATTTAGTCCTTTGATATTTTAGTCTTTTATAAATGGATTGGAAGATGTGAGGTTTTCTTTTTGACCAAGCACAGCTGTAGATACTAAGAACTTAAATTGCTTTATTTATAAATAAATAATTCCAGCCTTTGATAGACACTTTGCTACAACCTCCAAAAATGTACATTTCAAATCCTTTTTCATGAGGCTGAAAAAAATCAAAGCCCCAAAACCTCCATTTGGAGTTGGCTGTCTTAAGATCATTTGAAGCAGCTTTGATGGAAACTAATTTTCAGTCATGTAATTGCATGCTTCACTATGCTCTCATCTTAGAAGTCGTTTTTTTGTGATTCTTTTACTCTCTAGCTTGTGTGTCCTAGTTCGAAAACAAAATTTAAACTTTGGCTACCCTGATTTTCTTGGCAACTGTAGTAACCATATGGATATAGTTGTAGTAACGCAAGAAAATGATACATCAGGTGAAATGAAACTGGAGGCTGTATGTACTCTCAGGCTCTTGAATGCTGTGGTGATGGAAGTAAGCAATTCCAGTTCATTGCTCAGACTTTTGCCTGTGTTAGGCAGCAGGTGGCCTTACTTTTCTGTCTGCTGGTCTGAGGTTTTAGTTTTCAGTGAGTAGACTTCTACCTTCACGGTTCTTACAGAAAAGTTTAAAAGTTTTAAAATAAGAACTTGCTTAGTTTGTTAGAATTAACAATCAAAATCAGTACTGTCGATAGACATGTCAGGTAATAAAATCTTCATGTATTTTGCAGAAAAGCTGTTTGCAGAAGTATCATAATTTGCTTTTTTCTTGGAAGATGACTTCTGAAAGGCCAAGGGATCTAAGAGGAGTGTCTGAATTTCTTCTCCAGTTTTAACCTGCCATAGAATATACACTAATATTGTGTTAATAATTTTCAGTTAATAGTATCTTGTCACTTGGAACATAGACTGTTGATAGCATGTTGGGACAAATACTGTTTTCTCTTAATGCTTGCAAAAGCAAAGCCTGTATTTGCCTTTTGGTTGTGATTCCTGCAATTACTGATAAGTTTCCAAAGCAGGGCTTGGGCTGTGGAGAGGGACTCTGTTAGTGATCCTTGAGTATCAGCTCCGCTCTTGGTGAATGGTGGAGAACTCTCCAAAGAGATACTGTCTTACTCAGCAGTGAGAAAAGCTTCAGAGAAATCTGCTACTTTTGAAGATCCAAGGTCAATCAGATTCAAGAAAGATAAACATGAAAAAAATCAGGCTTTTAGATTTCTCACGTCATAGAAACACTTGTCATCACTTATGGTAGCGAAGATGCTCTTTAAAAAATTAATTCAAATAAATAAAACTTTTTTGTCTGTTAAATGTGGAGATAGCACCCTCCTGCATTGTGAAATACTCTGAGGGGTAAATGTTTACTTTAAAAAAAAATATATGAGAGGTTATTACTGGAACACTCTTTTCTAGCGATCTGTAGTTTCACAGGTGGTTCATGAAAACAGAAGAATGAGCGAAGTTTATATATTTGGATTGGGGATTGTAAGGGAAACTCTAAAGGTTCTTGGGGTTCATATCGAGAGTTGTTCTAATGACTGGTTTCATTGATTTCAGCTTATAATTAATTCAAAATTGTCTTAAATTTTTCTGTTGTGTAAGCCTTCATGTAAATTCTGCATATTGCTGAATATTTTTGTGAAGAAACTTCTAACATTATATATAAATATCTATAAATAAGATATGTTGCCTTTGTGCTACAGGTAAACTAGGCCTTAAATGATGTGTCTTGTCTTTATGACAAAGCAAATGGGAAGATTAGCAGTCGTGCAGAGTCAGCTAGGAGTCCTGCTCAATGGGCAGCCTTGAAGGAACTCTAACATTATCATTTGAGAAAATGTCATCTCTTTTTCTCCATTCAAATCATCCTGCAGTGCTTGGAAAATAAAGTGAAACATGTAAGACACTAAAACTGATAAATAGTGCAATTTATTCTTATTATGCCATGCTTTACATTCTATATATTTTACAGCTTTTAGAAGTAATCTGTTTGCAGCAGTCCCAACATACAAATGCTAATCGTTATTAAGTAATACTTTCTTTCACTACTGTCTATAGCTGGGATGTTTTTTTAAAAGATCCTAAGTGAGTCCAGTAACTAGTTTCCATTAAAATTAGTAGTACTTTGTACATGTGAAGTATACAGACTGTTCTAAAAATCCTAGTCTAGGTTACTTCTAAGAACTGAAAAGTTGTACTATTGTGTAGCTAAGATACTAATAATCAATAGTTTAGGTTTGAAAGCTAGGGATTGATTTTTACTAAAAAGTCTCAAACTGATTTGGAAACCTGAGAAATCTTTGCTAAGACAACTTGTATAATGATGTACTTAAGACAAAGTCCCCTACCTATTCTATCTAGGTGCTGATTTTATTTATTTTTGCTGCATTTTAATCTGTTTAATCTATTTCCTTCAAATGTGAATCACACATCCTCTCAGACGAGTATTAGGGAACCAAGGAATTCAATGTTATTTAATGAAAAGCACCTGTGACTTAAGGCATGGCTTCTCTTACTAGATTGAGTAAAAGCTTTCTGATGGAGGTGTCTCTAGTAGAATCATAAAGGAAAAAAGAATAAAATTACTCCTTTTGGTGTTTTGATACCAGTATGGGGTTTTTTTTAATAAGCTTTGCTTTTCACTTTAATATTCATTCACAGAAATGTCAAAGTAGAATCCTGTTTAATTAAGACAGTTTATTAGCAGGGAACTGTAACTGACATAAGAGCAGTAAATATAGCTCCTTTGTGACTTCTCTAAACAGCTTGTATTTTAAGAGAAGCTTATGTAAAAAGTAGAAAAACTTAAGTTTTTCTTTAGAACGTCAGCCTGTTACTTAGGATAAAAAAGCAATTTCAGAAAAAAACCTCCTAGTTTGAGAATTGTATTTATCAGGATTAAACATGTCTATATTCCTCTAAAGCACTAGTAATATTAGCATATGTTACCAATCCAAACAAATTAAATAATACACTTAAAAGCATAGAAATAAGTGTTTACTATGGATTCTGGGGGGAGGAGGATGTTTGGTTCAAATTACCCTTTCAGTGCTCCTCTGTGCATGTCTTCACACTTTACAATTGGGGCATCCTTTAGATGTCTAACTAATTAGATGAGTTCTTTTCCTGGCTTATGGCCTCAGACTTATGACTTAACTTTGTCAGGATCATTTTTGTATTTCAGATGTTAAAAGTTTCTTTTCCTTGAAAGAACATAGATGTGTTGCCTTTATGGCAGGGAACAACATCTGTCCTGCCTGGCACATAGGCCAAACTTGAGAGACAAAATATGGCACCATCTAGAAAGCGTAGTTGGACTTTGGAGTTTTTCCATATATTTTCCTGGAGAAGGGATGTTGACACCGTGTGACTGTTCCTTCCCTTGTGTCAGTATTTGTTGGTTCAGAAGTATAAATACATCTGACCATGATTTAAATCTCAGTTCTGCTTCCTATGAGAACTACTTAGTGTTACAGTGCAGAGCTCTCCTTTTCTCGTGCTACCTGAAGCACAGCATCTTAAGGATGGTAGCCAGAGGATGGTTCTCCTGTCCTTTTTGTTTTCCTAGATGTTAGTTCTGCACAGTTGCTAAAGGGAGAAAAATATATTAAAACCAGAGTATTGGAGAGAGAGCACTACAGTCCTGAAAGATATGACGTGAGTGGAATTGCTTCTCATCTCAGTAGTGAGGACCTTCCTCAAGAGCAGTTCTTCGGTACATTAACCTATCCAGGTTTTCTTTTGAAGTAGTTTCCTAGGTCTTCTGTACAGTATCACTTTCCAGAATATTTGTTATGCATTGTCTTCTGTTGCCTTGTCTAATAGGTTGTTTTCAGAAGAGTTTAGCAACTGGTTTTTCTGAATCCTTGCTGAGTCTTGAAGCCTTCTACAAAAGATGTTTTGGGAAAAGAATTCATGAAATGGTATATGGACCAGTTTGTCACTTAGGCCTTTGTAGTTAACATCCAGACCTTGTACTCACAGCTATACACACTCAACAGTTTTACTGACTTGCTGTGTTATTTGCTGCTTATCTTTACTTAAACCATTTGGGTTTTCCTACTCTTGAGATGCCCCTTACCCTCCCTAGTAAGACTGACTGTTTGTTATATCTTTGATTGTTGAAATAAGAGCTTTCAGAAGAGTTAAAACTGGGAGCACGGATCATAATAAGGGTGACTTGAACCTTGTAACTGAATAGATTATCTACTTTCATAACCAAAGCAAAACCACATTTTGTTGTTGTTTGGTGGTTCATGGGGTAGCCAAAGAAACAAAAGAACACACTCACTGCAAGACAAAATATGAAGCCAAATAGTGATTTCAGATGATGTCCAGGTGGACTGATCAACTGCTTACAAATGGCAAAGCCGCATGAGGAAGTGTGGGTGATAGTCTGGAGTTTTAATGTCACAGTAAAGCAAATATATTTGTAAACTGCCAAATAAAAGTGTAGAGTATAGTCTTCAGCCTAAAAAATTACCAGAAACCCCAAAATGAAAATTACACTGTGTCCTTACTAAAGTATTAATTAATAACACCAGGCACTAATTCTTATTTGTTTAAACAAAGAGAAATAATATTTCTGTACTTGAAAATTGATATTAAACTGTTCCTGAGGGTGGGTGGTAGTGGTACTCATTCATCTGTAGGAAAATTTGTATACAGTATTTGGGGCTATACTGCATTTAATGTTTGCTTATAAACTTCAGTTTCTATAATGATGAAACAGAGCTGTGCTCCTGTTCAGAGAAGTTGATCTTCTATTCCAGTTGTAGCCCTTATACTGTATGTAGGGAAATACGTGCAGTGTGAGATGCTACAGCATAGGCATGCGTTGAATGTTTCATAGGCATATGAAGATACATATTGTACCTAGAACACCAACAGGCACTTAATTAAAATATTAATGTAGTTGGCAAGCATAATGTATGGGCAAGCATACTTAATGCATCAGTATGGTTTTATCTCAAATGCTCAGTACATCTTAGATTATGTTACCTTATGTTACACTGTTTGTACCTCTTCTTTGGTACTAATCCTGACTTCACTAGCATCCTTATAAACCACTGAATGAATTGCATGTAGAGGTCAAATGGAGCAATATATGAGGGGTTTTTATTGCTTTTGGGTTTGGGTTGTTTTTTGTTGTTTTTTTTTTTTTTTAACTTTTTGTTGATAGAGGTTGTAGACTGTTTCACTAATTGGGCCAGATGGATCTGACTGCTTTCTTAGATGAGTCAGCCTACACTTAAAAGATGTTTTTAACAGTACGGCTGCATTTCATTAGAAATGTTTTGTGATAAAATTGTCTTTGGGTTTCTTATTTGCCATTGCATATAGGATTTTAGAACTAAATCTGTTCTTAAAACAAAAATGCAGTAGATTTAGAATATCTCCGTAATTTTTTTTTTAATGAAAGTTACTGAAAGCTTAACTTTCTCAAATGTTATGAGTCAAGCTAATACAGAATTTAAAGTCATACTTTGAGAAACAAGTATGGAATGTTAGCTATTCACTTTAGATTAAAAGGGAAATTAGACAATATGTTTTGAAATTAAATGCGTGCCTTGATCTCTCTCCTAACATTTTAAAAGTTAGTTTCCTTTCATTTTGAGTAACTTTCTAAAGAATGTGTCTTATTTTTGCACATCTAGTTCTTTACTGGTTTTGGTAAGTTTTCGTCTGGAGAAAGGAAGAAAATTTCGTTGTTGT
This sequence comes from Dendrocincla tyrannina, assembly GCA_035047865.1. NCBI lineage: Eukaryota > Metazoa > Chordata > Aves > Passeriformes > Dendrocolaptidae > Dendrocincla > Dendrocincla tyrannina. The sequence goes on along the minus strand of JAWWMP010000116.1, from coordinate 31,666,978 downwards.
AATGTTTACTGTGGGTTTTCTTGCTCTAAAAGAAATGGTGATATGACCAAAACTAAGGAAAGTTCATGCTCATACTTGAGTTTTATGAGTAAAGGATAGTTGTTCTTAGTCCTGCATTTTACATAAGAAGTCTCTCTTTTTCCAGCTACATTTTGGATTTTTTCCTTTCAAAACACTATCTTCACCAATTATCATAACTTTTTATGCAAAAGTTCAGTGTGTTTTCCTACAATTTATTATATAACTCTGTTAGATTCACACCTGTTTTTTCCTTCTGTGCTGTCGTCTTGTCCTAGGCACGTATGTGACACAGCTCTTAGACTTGTGTTCTGTGTTCCATGAAATGACTCAAAGTGTTGAGTCTAATTGATTTCATCTCACTAGTGAAATATTCAGTAATGCCACACTGTTCTTTTCACACAGCTTTGATTTGCTGCTTCCATATTTTCTTAAGCTTTTCAGAGACATATTCGTGTTCTTTATCTCAATTGCAACACAGCCTTAGATATGCTAGGCATATTACAGTTATCTTTCTTGTGATGAATACCTACTGAACTTAAACATTTACAGCTAAATTGAGTATTCCTTCTATGACACTTCAGCTCATTGTTCCAAAATTGCAGTATTTTTTTTTTAAAAGACAATAAATATATACATGCATCCAGCGGATATAAAAGCTAATTCAGTAACTAGTATGAAAGTATTTCATTTCACTGCAATAATGTTTTCTGATGTGAAAATGTCAAAATAATTTGAATTGTGAAAGTATCTTCTTTGCTTATGGCAGTGAATGGAGGCCTCTGAGAGAAATCTAACAACATCTTTGTGTTTTGGTTTTTGGGGTTTTTTTTTAGGTGAAGTGTCTGAATGAGATGTGTTGATAAATACAAGACTAGCTGGCATTGTGTACACAAAGCGTAACTAAGGGTGTGTGTATATGCATATCTATATATATATATATCTTACAATTCTGAAACACCATTTCTAATGAAGAGTGTTGCAAGAGACGATGAAACTTCAGAGCAAATGCTGGTAGTATGTGGGGCAAATTGGCCACCTCAGTGAGAAGCCAGTGGCAGCCATACAAAGTTAAAATAATATTTAAATTGTGACCATTTAAAATATTCATGCAAAGAGATAGTTTTACAATTATTTGAGAGTTAGCTATTGCTAGAAACAAAAACTATTCAGGTTATGGTCAATGATGAAAAACATAACCTGACTCTAAAGGTGATATTCAGCAGTTTGTTCTTTTCTCACAGGCTGACTTGTTTTTTAGAAATGTCAGTTAAATGCTTAGCTTTAATAAATATGTAAGTGAAGCAAATGAGAAAGTCAAGTGTTAAAGGGGGAAAAATGGCGAGAATACACAGCATTGAAATAAATTACTTGTATCCAGTTGATCTTTAGCATTCAGAAAAAGGGATAAAAAAGCTCCAACTGAGAGGTCATCTAACTGCACCAGTGTGGTTTCTGAATCAGCCAATAGGTGTAATACCCTGATCACAGATTGTTATGGGCATGCTATGTCATAAAAAAAGACACTGCAGTATGCCTTACTATCAATAATCCTTCATAATAGTTTTAAATAAGGTGATGGAGTGATTAATAAGCATCCTTGATACATGGCATCCGTGTTTTGTTTCTCCAAGCTGATGTAGAGATGGAGTTTAAAATAAAAAGAAACAAAAATAATGAATCTGTAGACATGAGCAGTGGGGATAAATAATGTGGAGGGGACATTATCTCTACACCTTGTAGAGAAGTTTTTTCAATACGTTTATGACAATAGCCTCAATGTTTTTTGTTCAAGTTCAGAAATCAGTTTCATATGTGGGTTTACAAACATTTAACTAAGGCATATCAGTAAATACATTTCTTCTGTGGTATAAAAAGATTTTACTTTGTCCCTTGCTTATACTCTTACAGAAATAGTAGAATTTATCTAATCTTGAGGTTATACAGGTGAAAGGAAATGAAGAAAGGTAATTCAGGATAGATCAGTTATTAAATCTAGAATTGAGAAGGAGTGAGGTCAGGTTTGTATCCAAAGCATTCCCAGCTTTAGGAGTTACTTGGAGGTAAGGACCTATTGAAGCTGACACTGTCAACATACACTGCCTTCACCTTGTAATGTGTCTCAGCCTAATTCTTATGCAAAAGGAGAGTAGCTTTCCTGAAAAAAAAATGAGTTGTTTAGAGAAAACCTCTTTTGAATAGTGTGATATTTACCTTCCTGAAAAGGGTTATGGGATAATTTTACAGCCACGGCCATAACACTTAGTTTAAGATTCTTTAAAATGCATATTTGGTTAACCACTCGTTTGTGATTTTTTTCACTGATGAACAGCCTTGTGCGAACTAGCCAAATGCATTCTGAAGTGCAGGTCACTGACATGGATGTTGTTCTTCAAGTTAAATGCCGTAAGAGTTCTCAAATTCAGTGCCAAAATGGTATAGCAGTTCTTAGACAAGTATCATTCCTCACGCTGTCTGGCACTTCCACTGAATGAATCTACAGTGTTTAGTGGAACCTGAACTGCAGGCTGATCCGAAAACTAATCCAGGCTCATCAATACAGTCCATCAGTAGCTAACTAGGATAGACTGTTAAAACAGATCTTCAAGAGATAACCCCATAACACTGAGGAGTTGTGCATTACTTGAAAAGGAATTATGGAAGATTTTAAAAAAAAAAAAACTTTGAAACCTATGTTCATGTGCCTGGAACTCTTGGTAAAGAGCTAATTGCCTCCACTCGGATAAATTTCTAATGACTCAGAAGTTTGTAATCACTATGATCTAGTGCATTTGTTCTTTCCTCTTAGTGCCTTTTTGGTTTTTTTCAGTTACTCCTGTTTTTGGTGTCCATACTGAACCCCTGGGAGGGATAGGGTAGTTAGATCTGCAGCATTAAGAAGGGAAGAAGGTAGTATGTATAGGAGTGCATACTCAAATTTTGTCTGAAGATTTAGTACTTGTAAAAGGTGCTAATGTATATTAGGATTTTTCTGACATAATTTCTTAAATTAGAAGTTGCTAATCTGGGGAGGGTAGAATGTTGGTCTTGTTTAATTCATCTCGGGGAGGATGTTCTCTTGTCTGATTTTCCAGCTGCTCTACACATTTATAATACCCATGCCTTGCTGTTTTCTTCAAAAATAAAAGTTACCTTCTACTTCTTTAGAGTACTAAGAAAATAAATTTTATGGGAGGATGGAGACCACCGTCTTCATTCACTGTAGAAGAATGAGTTAAGCCAGGGTTTAGGCTTTTCCCATACAATAAATGTTGGTCCAGAGACAGCAAATGTTTATCCTGTTCAACATTGAGCTGCTGTTTACATTTCAATGGAAGAGGGAACAGCTAGGGCAGAAGAGCAAGGGAGCAGTCATTAGCTTCCTTCACATTTTCTCAATTAAAAATGACAGGGCAAAAGAACTTTCTCACCAAAACCCCCACATTGTCTTCTCAAAGTAAATAATGGTATAAAAGGACCTAGGTGGCTTTTTAAAAACTGATATATTCTGATGACAGTGGACGCTTACACATTCAGCATGACACAATACTCAGTAGCATTTTATGTTCCTTGATCTGTATTATAGAGTATTACATGTAGTACATAATAGCAATAACAAAATTAATTAATTTCATTTGAGCGGTGACTAAGTATCTTCAGTAGTCAAAACGCTGGAGTTAGTGGTTCCGTCGCCTCCTTCTCTGCCATGCACCTGGCTTTTTGCCTTCCCTAGCGTTTGTTCTGCACGACTTAGCGGATAGGAGGTGCTTTGTCTTTGCAGTCTTGGAGCCTCTCCTGTGAAGAGCCGTAATGTGAGAGTACATCCCTTCCTGTACACTAAGGTGTTGCTGCTGTTCTCTGCCGAGCACAGCCATTTTAATCTGAATGGGGAATCTGTCTGGGGACCCGAGTACAGTAATTAGCAGTCTCTTCAGAGTGTCAGAGCAGAATTACCATTGTAATGGTTTAGCAGGAGGATAAAAGGATTGAATTTGGGTCTGCCTTCCTGCCAAACTAAATGAGTTGCCATGGGAATTTTCAAATATAAGAGGCGTTTACTTAAAGCAATTTGGCGAGTTTGAATAAACTCATAAATTACGGGGTTTAGAGGAGAGATCCCTGCTTTCTCTGGCATGGGCTGAACAGCAAAGAAGGCTGTTAGAAAGCTGCTTACATTCTTAATGAGAATAAGTTGATCCATGCTCTCTTGCAGACTATCAGCTTATTAAGGCTAAACTGTTTCTGCTAAATACAGTACAGTAAGCACATTTTGAGAGACAGAGTTTGCAACAAATCCCTGGAGTAAAAAACAAAATCTGATTGCTCTAAACATAAATTGAATTTCCTTTGCTAGATTAGATCTATTTTCAAATAATGCTATTAAAAATGGTTCTCTGTATTGTTTCAATAAACATTAACTTGCTATTGATTTCAACTTTCCTCTGTGCATGTAATATTTATTACAACACTTGTCAAATCTGCTTCTGAAAGGGGAGGGAGGGCATTGAAGGTTTCTTTAGAAAACAAATAAGGTGCAAACTATTTTTTTTTCGGGTCACATGTAAATGTTTTCCCAACTCAGGCCTGCCTTCTCTCTGAAGGGAGTCGGGCTTTGACCCGCTGACTTCTTTGTCAGCACCGATGCTATTGAAATGTGAGAAGATGGACTTGGTGCTTTCACAAGTGCCTCAAGTGATGAACATCACTTATGCTTGTTTAACCTTCAGTTGAGCTCAAGACGTCAGCTGTTGTAGTAAGAACTGATGACCAGTGTTTTGCCCTGCCTTGTTTGGAAGCATGTGTTATTGTTCTCCTAGCCACTTAGATTTGGTAACTTAAAGAAACACGGAAGATACTTTGATGCTAGCTTTAAAAGTGTATATTCAAGGACATGTCATACTTGAAAGAGTATGCAATATTTCCCCCAAAATAATTTATATCTGCTATATGGCTTAAGGCTTAAATGTTTTCTTGTGATCCTTTTTAGTACATATCTCAAATCTTTACTCATCATAACTATTAGGATGTGGTAGTGGAACTAATTAAAAAGAGAGCAGTAGTGCCATAATGGCAGTAATTTTAACTTTAGTTTAAAGCTGTAAAAATATACGGTTAGAACTCCTTGATACAATCTTATGTCTCTAGCAGGAATCCTGTAAATTAGGGAAGGAAAATAGTAAATTCGTGCTGGTGATTCAGTGGTTGAACAGCTGCTAATTCTAACAAATTCCTGAACTGTTACTAATGATGCAGCTGAAGCTGTTTCGTAGCCTCAGGGTAGTGTTTCTGTGCAACTTTAGAAATATCTCCAAAGAAATTAGATGAAGACAAGAGCAGCATTTACTATTCCTAATACTCAGAATTTTAACTGTTCATTTAAAGTTACTTTGAGAAGTATTGGTTCATTATATTAATTATATTTTCTCCAGAGTGTGCGTGCTTAAGGTTGTCAGGGAATTGATTTTATCAGACTTGATCTCCACCCCCATACTTTCTTATTTCTTAGATGAGTTACTAGAAGTCAAAATTTAAAGGTATTATCTAAAGTTTGAAGTGGCTTGAGACATTGAAACTATGAATACTTCTACACTGTATTATAAGAAGGATGCTAAATCATTAGTGGACCATACTCGCATTAAAGGAAAAAAAAGTATGAGAAAAGGCAATGCTACAGAGAACTGTTTGGTATACTGGATTTAAGTGAGTGCATCACTTAGATCCTTAGTTCCAATAGCTTACAGCAATTCTACAAATTCATGCTATTTATAGAAACCAGGCAGTAAAAAAAAAAAAAAGAAAAAGAGGGAGCTGGGAATATTGTTATTACAGCTTTCAAATTTCATATTCTGGGATTTTTTTTTTCCTCCATTTTAGAATTTTGGGTTCATGGGCTGTGGGGCTTGATTAGGACCTGTCTTATTTCACATCTTGTGCCCTCTTCCTCTTCTCTGCTTAATTTGCACAACTGAAGTGGAATTAAGTGGCAATGGGAGCACAGGAACAGCTTAAATTGTTTTTTTTTCTGCCAGGTCAGATGTTGAGAAAGGGATATTTGCTAATTACTGGTAACTGAATCTGGGCTATATAATACGATTTTAGTTTTGCAATACCTGTAAAAGGAGGGGGGGGATTGCTACCTAATATTTCACTTAATTTATGTTTTCATAACCTAAAAATTATTGGTCAGTCACACCAGAAACATGCTTCTCTGGAGTGAATGAAGACATGCGTAGGATAAGTTACCTGATAGAGGATGGGTATTTCCTCTGAAGGATATTCTGTCCTTTTTCTTGTAAGCAGTGCAGAGAGAAACCTTATAGTTTTATCCTCTAAAACTATGGCATACAGGAAAAAAATCTTGTCCTAGGTAAAACTGAGGTAGACCTGCTTAGATTTGAATCTGTTTCCATCTAGAGTGTGTTTTCATGAGTTGTGATGAGCCTGTTTAAAAGTTCACAGGAAAATTTGTTCTCTGCTTCACTGCTGAATCCTGCTGCAGGCTACTTGATTTTTGGGTGGATGTCATAAAAGAGCACCCTTCAGACCTTTCCATGAGCTGATTTCATTTGCTAAACGCTAGAAGAGTAACCCACAAATTTTCTGGGGTTTTTTGAGAGGTAAAGCAGTTTGCTGAGTGTCTCACCAAGCGCAGGAGAACACGGAGGAAGGATCAGGAATATGTACATAGACAAGGTGGGAATACCATAGTGGGGGAGAAGTGGAAGGTATGCAAAATGCTTGTTCTCTGTGTTTTATTTGTTATATTTTGAGGGTTCTTGGCTCCTGCTGGTCTAGGAATTCAGAGAATCAAAGAAATGTGCATTCTGCTAGACGAGTAGAGGTAGCAGCTGTTACTTCTCCAGACACTCCCTCTCTTCTACTAACCTCTTAAGTATTTTTATCCATTCTCCCTTTAATTTTACTTTTGCTAGGGCATCATTACTTTTGCCTCTGATCTTTAGAGTCCAACAGTTTGTTTCTCTCTGCAATTTTTTCACTTTCTAACTTGTAAGCTTTTGGGAATAGGTTCTGTGCATGCATATTTTTGGTATCTGAACTCCAGATCAGAATAGTGTTTATATGCTGTTACGCTAAAATTAACATTGCATGCAGAGACCATAAAATAAAATGCATCATCTAAGTCATTGGCTAAAGAATATCAAGAGTTCTCACTTAGGATAGATCTATAGAAAAACTTAATACAGAATAAAGAAAAAATAACTAATAAGGAAATTGATTTTTGTAGGGTCCTCACTCTAGCAAACTAAACGTTATTTTCAGTTTCTTAACATGGACCTTTTAAGTAATGGGTATACTATTTAACTGGTATGGATTTAAAGTTGGTAATGTAAGATGTAACAATTGCCAGTGTAGGATGATGATGTTTTAGAAGAGGTTCAAAATTAGGGTTTTTTTAGGACATGGAGTGCAAATATCAAAGAAGTTCAAAGATCTCTGCAAAATATGATTGTGTATAGATGTTTACATTAGTAAGTAGATGGTTGAGATTGTAGTCTTTGCTTCTGATGAGCAAATCTACCATGGAGGAAGTGTGCCTCACATAGTTTAAGGCAACCACTAGAGGAACATGATTAGTACAGTTGGTCACGTGAAGTTATGATAGTATTTCTCCACTGAAGGCTGACATCAAGAGAAGGAAAAGTCAGACAGAAGAGTGATTTTAAATAAAGGGAAATGGGCAAAAGCTATAAAAAGCCATATTGTAGCAGAATGAGGAATAAGAAAAATGAAATTAAATATTTTAATATGAAAAAAAAGTCATTCAATTGTCAGGTGGTAGTTTCCAGTTAAAAAAGAAAATTAGACTGTTGAGCTTCAGAATTAGCAAGACTAAGCACCATGTGGAGCTGAGTCAATTGACGCTCTGCACAGGCGAGGTCTCAGCTCCCCTCAGACACTCTTCCCTTATGCTGGTGAGCCTGCAGTGAGCTTTTTCAGTTTTGTAATCTGTTAGAAAACTATTCGGGTTTAAAAAAAAACCAAAAAAAAAACGAAAAAAAAACCAAAAACAAAACAAAACACACAAAAAAAGAAAAAAGGTGTTGTCAGATATTAGCTTGGCATGGTTTAGTCATGGATATAGTGATGGATACAGGAGAGCAACGGGTCCTATTTTTGTAGGACTGTGACCACCACTAGTTAAATTGGCTTAAAGTACCACAGGAGTGCCAGTTGAGAGGCTTTTTACATCTTGAAAAAGAGTTTTTGACTCCTTTGACAGCAATGTAAAACCTCAGCCTAATCATCCAGAACTAATTTGCAGTCTGGGAAAAAGTCTTAAGGATAGCATTTTAATTTTTTACATTCTAGAATTGACTTATTTTCTAGGTAAACTTGCCTGAACTTGTTTCATCTGAAATTATCCTCCCTGAGTTTTCCATCTGATCGATTCCCATTCCATTCTTCTTTTTAAAAGTCTGAGCTTTCTGAACTCAAATCATGTGCTGATGCACAGTGACTTCTTTTTACACATTCAGGAAACCAAATTCCATTACTTTATCCATTTATGTGAATCACTTCAGAATTATATTCCTTTCTTTTCACAGCTTTTGGAACTTTGTTGTCTTTATTTCCCTTGATTAAGGAAAAGGACTTAATTTGCCTCTACCTGCTAATGATGAGTAAATGAATATTTTTCAGTTAATTTCGGTTAATTCAATTTTTAGGGTTTGCTCCTTAATTTTTCAGCCACGTCTTGTAACCGAAAGCTTATAATATATTTTTTCTGGGTTAGACTTTTTTTTCTTCCCTATATATAATTTTTACACACGTTAAAGGAGGGTTTTACTACATAGTGCTATGTATAAGAATATAGTCCATAAAGTTAGACACTATGCAAATTTAGGTATTATTTTGAAATATTCATGAGATTCTGAAGTTCAGGAGATTAAGAGGAACTAAGGTGATTTATCATGTTGCAGAAAATGTATTTTAAGCTGCTTTTGCTTATGAGTGTGAACCTTATCTACTGAAATAGGAAAGTATAATTTACAGTCTCTGATAGACAATTTAATTGTACATATTTCTAACATCTAACTCTAAAGAGTTTGTTTCTCCTAATGATTGGATTAGAAATAGTAAGTGTTTAGAGAACCAGAGTGTGTGAACAATATTTAAGCAGATTTAGATTGAAAGATGTGAAAAATAGAGGAGGAAATCTAGAAATGGGACAGTTTTACTTGTGTAACAAGGGCTCACGGATCATTCTGAAAGTAAGTGGAAATCACATATCAGTATGCAGTCAACAATGCGATAAGGAGTGAGAGTGACAGGCAAGGCACGGGTAGTGAGCATGTAGAAAGATATTAAGTTACCACTGGAGCGGTTTGGTGTTACTAGGGAGGATTAATATTTTTAATATCAACATTTCTTGTTCTCTGCAAAGGTCATACAGTATGTATCTGGCATTTAATGTTAGTTAGAAGGCTACGTAGAAATACTGCAGGAGTATCCTGTCAAGAACGGTTTCCTGAGCATGACATGACAGCATAGATCCAGGATGGCTCAATAACTGTGGTTTGTTTCAGCCATAGTTCAGGTATTCAGCTGCTTAGATAATGAAAAAGGAAGATTGTTAAATAAAGTTTTGGTATAATATCTGGTCCGGAGTCTGTAGCAAGCTGTTCAGGTGCAACACTATAAAACATGCAAAGAACAGCAACAAATAGAAGCACAAAAGTCTTGATTATTTCTGTCCTAGTATAGCCTTTAACTTGCAGTGAAATTTGATCAAATTCATACTGTGAGTCCTGCTAAATAGTTACTTTAATGTCTGTGTCTGCTGAAGAGGCAGATTTTTAAATTAGTGTGTAGGACAGCAGGGAAGAATGGTGAAATTAATTATTTAAGATAGGCTTGATACATGCTTCTCTCATTCTAGGACAGAAAATTGCACTTAAAGAACTTAATTGTCTTGACATGTATACAGATCAGATTATACTTAGTAATGTAGCATTTTAGGAAAACAGAAATGAAAACATTTCAGTCAGTAATTTCCTTGGGAATTTTCTCATAGGTTAACCTTTATTTTGGCAAGTGTTTATTGTGGTACCTTGTGATTCCAGTACCTTCTGGATAGAAGACTGCATCATGTTTGCTATACTACAGTCTCATTTCTACATGTGAACTGTCTGTCATTACCTGCACCTGCCTGTGAGAGAGAGGGTTCTGAAATGTGGCCCACATACCAAACTGGCAGACTCTTACTTATGCAAGGCAACTGAATAGGGCAGGAAGAAAAAAGTGTAGGTTTTGCTGCATACTCCAAAAAACACATTTTATGAAAACTTCCTTTTATTGGGGGGGGGGAGATCTTTTGTTGTGTGGGGGGTTTTTCCTTGTTGTTTTATACGTAAATTGTTGAAATACAGTCTGGTGGAAAGATATTTTTATTGCAATTTGGTATCTTTTTTTTTTTCATAATGTAAGAGCATTTTTTAAAAAACGCTAATAATACTTGCACAACCAAATTTTTTTTGCTGTTGATGTCTCCTACTTTGAATAATAAGTATTTATAGTCAGGTCTTAAAATATGTAGCAGAATGAAACTTCATATACCAAGTAGAATACCATAAGAAACTGCTTTTGTGTTGCTACACTATGAAAAATAGGTGGTTCTTATTTGTCAAAATCTGGGTGTCAAGAACTGACCTTTGGGAATTTATCACATACCTAAAGCCCAAGAGGTGAATATCTTGAAATGTGTGAAGCTGGTTGAATTTTCTTTCACACAACCAGTGAGTCTTAGTCCAGCTTTGAGTTCATTTTTTTTTTCTTGAGAACTCCGATGAATAATTAAAATCAGACTTGCATATGTTTGAATTATTCTGGATGATTACACAAGAAAATTATGTTGACTGCATTAAAAAAAAGTCAAATTATCATCACTTCTGTTATTCTGGAGTAGTTACAAGAAACTGAAGTATGTTGCATGATTTTTAATGATTTACTAAGAATCCACTAATCTTTTGTAACTAAAATTGCTAAGATTAATGGAATTGATTGCAAAATTTAAATCTGTTGCATGTATATTTTTATGTACTACTTGTAGATGTCAGAAGTATTTTAGCTAATTGAGACTTTATAAGGCTTTAAAAATATTTTTAATACTAAATTTATGTTATGTAGAAATAAAATAATGATACAAACTGATAAGAGAAACTTCTGTGCCTTCGCTCAGCTTCTATGTGACAGCATGAGTAAACATTCAGGGCTAGCTGGAGTCAGTTTACCATCAAATGTGTGCTTCTTTAGCTGATGCTCTTAACTGATGGGCAACTCCCAGCACACACCTATGGTTGGTCAGGTGTGCCCAGCAGTGGTGTGGTGTGGCTCCCTCAAAGGCCCTTTGTGCTGGCCTCTGCCAGGCAGTGCTGGGTTCTCGCTCCTGTCTGTGGAAAATAAGGGTTGGCTGGTCTCTAAAAGCTGCAAAGAAAGCTCAGAAAGAAGCAAAGAAAGCCTTCTCCCTAGCAACACGCTGCCTCGAGCAGCCTGAGCCTTCAAACGGAAGGTCATATGAGTGACATATTTGTCCTCTAAAGAGAATGCACACAATTAGTTTTTTCACTTCTCGGTATTTTTAAGCTGTGTGAAAGTGGGTTTTAGCAGCCATACAAGAGGGGAGACTGGCCAGTCGGAATACTCCCACCCCCTCCTCCTGGACTTCATCAGCTTGGAGAGTTCAAGAACAGGAGAGGTGTCTGTGGTGTTTATGGAAGAGCTAACTTTGATTTTTAAACAGTATTTAAACATTGGCATTAGAGTACCAGTAAAGGGCACATAAGACACATATGTGATGTTAGATTCAACAGCTGTGGGTTGCTCATATACCTTTAAGCAGTTAAAAGTAATTGTGAACTTTTAGTCCTCACTTTTTTTAGCAGCTGTTGAAAATTACTGCAAGTACATACTGAGTACATAGCTCCTTTTAAACTTTCAATGATCTGTTTTCTTAATTGGACTAGAAATTTTTTTAAAAAGGAAGGGTTAAATTTTTTGGCATCTTATGTTTAGGAAAACATCTTATTTGTCTAAATGGTAGCTTTATACAGAGTTCTGACTGAAACAGTCATTAGATGACTCCACCTTAGAGGTGTTGTGTGTGCAGAAGGCAGTTATTTTGAAAATAAAACAATCCATGCAAACATTTTACAAAGGGAACGGAAGTGAAATGCAGACATAATTATTTTAATCAAATTTAGCTCTTAAAATTTATGTTGAAAATGTGAGTAGAGAAATACGTATGACAGTCAAAGAGGCTATTGGAAGACTGCTGCTCCCTGAATACTAATATTTTATAATTGAAGAAGCCTAAATGTTCATGGGTTTACTTCATGATGTAACGCATTGATTTGGTTTAATTAGTCAGTATTACATTTTCAGGACATCTCAAGCTGAAGGTAAAAATATGTTAAAAGTCACTACTGCAGCTTGAATTCCCATGTGATAGTCTGCAACCCTGAATCCTGTGTTTAATGAAACACTCGAGAAAGTACACTAGGAAGATGTGTGCTAATTCACAGCAGCAGTCTTTGTGCTCCTTGTCACCAGCAGTTAGTTTTCTTTGGTTGCTCTAAAGAGAGACACTTCTCACATTCTTTCTTGGTTACTAAATTTGATATGAAATGTCATCTTTCTCACTTCTATTATTTTTGAGTGGGAACATGTTAAAAACATAATAGACACATTTTCTATATGAAAACACCGGGTCATGTTTCAGTAACATTTTGAAAAGAATGGCTTTATTTGTGTATTAAAACGTTAGCATAGCTGTAAAGAAAACTGTCTGGCTCGGGGGTCTCTAGAGTTTGCAACAAAACATTAGTTTTGAAACCCTTTAATGGGGTTTGTCCATGACCCTGGTCCCATCTTGTCCCCCTGCCATGTTCCCACCCGCTCCAGTATCTGAGTTTGGTGTCTTTGCACTTCAGGGAAATTTACAGCCATTTGGAGTGTATGAACTTAAACTTTGGATAGAAATCTCATGGGATGGCAAAGGGAAAATAAATGTTACAGGTCAGGCGAGACTTACCTGCAAGTATTTTAATTGAACCATTCCATTGTTGTATTTCTTAACAACTGCCTCTAATTTGTACCTGTTAGGACAACCACCTTGGTCATAGGTAGTTTTGTAACATACGTTGGTTAAATTGTTTTTATAATTTACGTAAAACTCAGAATGGATTAAATAATTTGTCCCAGTATAAGTGGAATGCGTCAACACTGTCTCATAGTGTTTGGCACTGTTCAGTCTGTTTCAAAGCCTACAGCTAGAATAAAGATATAATATTTATATTTAATAATATAGGTCATGTTTGCATTCTCCGTTCAGATTGCTAGGATGTTAGTGGTACTGAGGATGCTGCTGGTAGATTTGTATGTGGGAAATTTGTATCAGACGCTTGCCTGGTGCTATCTCATTCAGTGTGCTTATAGTTTAACTCCTGTTTTCAGAATTAAACTAACCAGTGAGGAGGAATTTTGAATGTCCAGCATTCCGAAATTTTAAATACCAAAAGTAAAGTATTTAGCTCTGAAAGTTTTTAACTGGGCGTGCACATTACTAAAAATAGCTCTGTTGCTTTAGGTCACATTATTGATAGATACTTCTTTTGAATATTAATGTGAATATCAGCAGATGTCTATGCTAACAAATAAATCTGACTGTATTAGCTAAGTTGGTTAGAGCATAGTGCTAATAGCGTCAAGGTTGTGCATTCAGTCCCCATATGGGCCGTTAACTTAAGATCTGAACTTTGTGATCCTTGTGGGTGCCTTCCAACGCAGGATATTCTGTGATATTATAATTCTGTCTTTTTAAAAATGTTTTGGATGGTACTGTATTAATGTGGGGTTTTTTCCTTTAGGATATTTTGGGATTTAGTGTGTGTATATATATTTCATGAAAGATACATTCCTCTTCTGGAGCTTTATGAATTGCTGAAGCTGTTGTGTGTGGTGTATAGAGGTTCTTGTCACTGATTTTAAAACATTAAAACAGAGTTGCAAGGGAAAGAGGAATGATAATTTTAAAAAAAAAAAGAAAACTTGGCAAAAAGCACGTTCAGAAATTCAGTATTGTTGCAGGTCTATTTTAACTTATCCAAAGGACCCTTTTTTCCTTGAAAGCCCAAAACCCTGTGATTTAAATATGAGCCTATCACATCTGTCCTGAAGAAATGCAGGACAGACATAAAAATCTGTTAAGGTCAAGCAGAATGCTACTGGTGATTCTCCCTGCCCCAGTGTGTTGTTAACACCTAGTACCTAGGTGGTATATGGTGAAGCAAACGTGTAAGTTCCACTGATGCTGTATTTCAGCCTGGCTTATAAAATGCACTTCATGCAGATTTTCTGTACCTTATCTGTATTTTCTTCTTGCAGAAATGGAAAGTGGGGGAGGGAGGGCATAAGGACTCTCAAAAAATATTACTGGTAAGCCAAGTATCATGATTAAACAGGGATGTGTCAGATAAGGTGATGGGAAGTGTAAAAAGATAGGCTGCCTTTTCCCCCTAGTGTATCTTTAACATTATGACCAATGAATTTGTCAAGTGAAACAGCACAGTCTTCTTTGAATATCATTTGAACTGAGAGCTTGCTTTGAAGAAGATAAGCAGACTCTGTTGCCCAGAAGAAATAATGATGCTAATTTATCTTTGCCTGTCCTCATAGGCATAGCAACGTGTGACAGTGTTGAATAGGAAATAGAGAAATAACTGAGCTATAGTTTGCCACCTATTCAGTGCCATAGTATTGTTGATGACATGCAGGACTCTGAGAAATATGGCTGGTCTGGAAGTCTGTCTCAGAAGTACTTGGGAAAGTTTCATATAGTAAAATAATAGTGGCCAAACTGTGCCAGAAAAGACCTCTTTGTCAAATTCTCCTCAACTCAAACAAAGCTGTGGTGTCGGTTTTCTGCTCCATCATCCTCAGAAATGTATCATGTAGGATAAGAAAATCTAAGTTACATATGTTTGCCAGTGATTTCTAGCTATCAATATTTACATTCTGGGCATGGGAAACTTGAAGGTATTTGTTAGGTTTTTTGAGGGAAAGGGATAATAGGTTTTCTTTTAATACTGAGTAATAGAATATTTTATCTGAACTAAAAGCCTTTACAAAAGTGAAATCTTACCTCTTGCAGTAGATAATTGATTAATAGTTGAGGTAGTCCCATTCAGAGTCTTCTAAAAAAGCTCTTTGCTTTGTGTTTCACATCTGGTTACTTGTCATCTTGCCTAGACTTTTGTTGCTATAGATACATCAGTCTTCCCACACCTTAGATTTGGAAAAAGACCTTCCAAACATGGATTTCAAGTGTATATACTTTAGCTTCAAAAATTTCAACGTGTCTTACCCTTTATAGTAAATTTTACAATATATTGGTGCTTGAGATCTGTTTTTTTGTTTAATACATGTATGTCTAGGAATTTGTAGTATGTTGTTTGTGAGGTTTTTTGTTTATAAATTATGAATGGAAGGGTTTTGTCCCTGAATAGAGACATTCATGTATAAAGACTGTTTGATGCATGGTATGTTAGGGGTACTTACTGATCTACAAGTGAATTGCAGTGGAACATTTTTCTTTGTCAGGGAGATAAAAGCATTCTAGAGTCCAGAGAATCCAGCGAGTGTCACAGTGCAAACCTCCAAGCTGCAGCTGTTTGGCTGTATAGCAGCTGGGGACTGCGGGAAGGCAGGGTGACTACCTCTTGGATAAGCAGGATAAGATCAGTGGCTGTAAAATATTTCAGTGCTATTACGTTTTACCAGAATTTGTATTAAATTAATGAATTGCAGGTGGCTTATACTATACAGATAGGCAGTCTAAAAATAATTAAACTCTTCATATTTAATGTGTTTATGTCCAGGTGGTAGAAAAGTTATGTTTATTTTGTGTGGCAATTATAAATTACTTTTTTATTTGAGGAAGAGTTTTAAGTATCTATTCTTGTTCATTAGTATAGTGTTCTTCCATAACTGCTGAGTTTTGCCTGTCTGTTTGGAGTGTGTGTAATGCCTTGCATATTGAAAAGTGTAGCGTGGTAATGGAAGAATTCTCTACTCGAAGTAAATGTATAGAAAGGCACACAGACTGGGACATGATGTGGTAGCTGGAAGAGTTCTCTCCGGGGGTGGCAGGAAAGGAGGGAAGCTGCTGTTGAGTATTGCTGTTTAATGAGCGGTGGTGTGGGCAGGCAGGAAGGCAAGTCTGCATGAGAGGTTGCTGAGGTGCTTGGGAAGGTAAGTGCTCTTTGGTGCTCTCCAGATGCTAAGGCTGCCTGGTTATTCTTCCCATGAGCCTGGTGGGACAAGCCTGCTGCAGACAGCAGGGGGAAGATGAGTTATTTTTTGGCCTTTGTGTTTGCAATTATTTAACCATCGTTTTACCTTACCACCATTTCCTCTTCCCACTTTCTGCTCGTGCTCTGAGCCTTAAAGGACAGCCCTGGAACAGCTTATAAAGGACTGTCCCTTAACCTAAGCCAGGTTTGGCTGCATTTGGTGCCAGACAGTCAAACTGTCTGCTGCCTTTCCTAGGACAGGGCTCACTTCAGTTCATGAGAATTCAACTGAAGTGCAGTGACGTGACAGGATTGCAAAAATGTCTTCCAAAATGCATGACCTTTGGAAGCTAGAGTGTCCGTGAAGGTCACTAGTATCACCTAAGTAAGTGTATCTTTTTGTTATGAATGTAAGAAAAAAGTATATCTGTTACATTTCCCCAAGCAGTTCCTTTAAAAGGAAATTGAGCATTATATGGGGAAAGTATCTACATATGTACAGATATGTTGAAAGCCTTCCTTTCCAGTGTTAGTAATAAGTGGAATTGGAGTACATTCTGAGACTTAGCTGGGTAAGACTCTGAGGCTCAAGGAGCTCTGTCAGGATAAGGTATCCCTGCTATAGCACAAGTGAGTGGATTGTTTGGTTTCTGAATTAAGTGAGCTGCAGTCATGTTCCTTTTGGGTCCAGCAGCAGTATGGCAGGGCAGTGTGGGCACTGGCTGTCCCTGCTCGATGCTGGCTCGTGGATCTCTGCTCTGTTGTAAATGTTGCTGCTTGATCCTTCTTTTATTTTAAGATAGAACCTTTCTTTCCTTCTCTACTGTAATTCATTACAACTTCTCAGAGTTGACTGTACACAGAATCTAACAGTCTACCTGTCACCTCTGAAACTGTTGTCGTCTTCTGAAGTCCTTCATTGACATAGCACAGTGAAGGCATTTATGTTTGGAGGCTGCATGCCTGCCTGTCTTCCACTTTGATAACATATGTATCTATTGTGTGTATGTTTTCTGTATAAATAAGAAGTTAAACCATATGATACTCTTCAGAGTGCAGTGTGTGTGTGAGAATCTGAGGCATTTTAGCACCTAAAAATAATTTCAGAAGCACTAGTTAAACTAAAGGATTTCCTGGGGATCTTGGAATATCTGAGGTTGAAGTATAGATTGGACACTGATAATGAATTCATTAGTGTTTTATCTGAACCCCCCATTGCATGACATGAAACAAGCTCTTACTAATATCAGTTTATTACAAAACTACATTCCTCTTTTTTTTCTGAAGCTGTCAGTTTTGCCCAACATAGGGAGACAATTGTGGTTTTAACTGGGTGTTCGTATGGGCAGTGCTGTGTATTTAGTTTGAAATTGTTTTATTTTCGGAAGTGCTTCCCCAGAGACTTTATGTAGGAGGCACTTGTTGTTACTAGTGTTTTGAGCCTTGCAACTATTAATCCTACTCTGATAAAGATTGGAGAGCAAGTTACTTAAAATGGTAGTTCTTGTTGGCATTTGGTCTCCTTTAGGTCTATTTATTGCCAACCCGAGTAGAATTGAGCTACTGTGAGGAGTAAGGGGCCATGTGTTCAAAACGCAGTAAGCCCTGGTGTCTGTGCGTGGTTGGCTTTGTTAGGATTTACTGCTTGCATCTCCTCGGTATTTGTATTCAGTGAGCAGTTCCAAGTGCTAGCATTTGAAGAATTATGTTTCAAGATACAATTTAAGGGTTTTTTTTCTTAATCTGCATGTTATATTATACGTGATAAATACAAGGAAAGCACTGGAGATTTAAGAGGATGAGAGGTTTGAGTCAATCACTTGAGCTTCAACTTAGTAATGCAAATCTGGCTTTAAGTGACCTTATTGATGTTTGCTCAAAGTAACTTCCTTTTGGTACAAATGACTGAGTTTTGTTGCAGCTATTGTAGAGGTAATGTACTGTCCCTTTAGAGACTATCTTAGTATCCCTAGTGCAACCTCTCTTTGCTTTAACAGAGAGTGCCTGCAGAAATGCCTGGAGCTAAGGTAGATCGAATGCTCTGCCTCATTTGATCATCTGTCAGCAAAGAAGCGAGAGGATAGGGCAGGGAAAAACACTTGCCCCTTGCTCTCTCCCAGCTCTTGGAAATTTGAGGGCTTGGCTATTGTCTAATGATGCTCAAGTAGAGAGCTTGATGCAGAGAATGAAGGACATGACAGTGTCTGAAAGGGTCCTGAGCGCTTCTGTAAATTCACTTTGAGAAGAGGTGGGCAGTGGCTGCTGCAAGTTTAGGGTGCGAGGAGGTGGCAGGATTTGAGCAGTACCAGTATGGTGGTGCAAATAGTGCTGAGTGTCTGGCGGAGACAGTATTGTATAATAAACAGTGCCATCTTCTGGGAGGAGTCGGAATGTTGACCTTGTGGTCAGCTTAAAGGTGTTTTTAAGTGGTTGGGTTGTGGGTTTGTTTGGGTTGGGTTTTTTTTCCTATGCAATATGTTCTTTAAAAATCAAAGTACCAGGAGTCAAAAGTTAGTGTTAATGTCTGATAATGCAAGTCCACATCTTACATCTGATTTTTTTACTGACACAGTCTTTAGGGAAAAATTTTAAGCTATGTTTTGGAGTCGTTTTATCAACTGGTGAGTAGTAGTCCGGAGAGGTAAATCTCAAAAATAAAAGTTAAGGACTTGCTCTGCTTTCTTTGATGAAGTCCATTATTATTTTCATAAACATACTTTGTAAAATCTATGTAATTGCAACATCTATTCTTATAGAAAGTAACAGTGACCTACAGGAAAATGTTAAAAGATTCAGAGTAAGAATGATTACTTGGACTTACATCTCCTTCTTTTGAGCATGTCAGAAGGGTAAAAATGTTTTCTGTCTCAAAATTATTATCCTATAAATAGTTCTATTGGGAAATATTCACTGTGGCGCAAAATCTGGGATTAGAGTTACTAAAATTATCCCAGCAAGTGGAACGCAAGATTCAGCATTTACTGAGACTTATTAGTGGTGTGGATCAATCACCTGAAGTCTTATTTGGAGGAAGTGAGCAATTTTAGTAACGTTAATGGAACTATATGGGAGATGCAGCTGACATTGTGAGGAGGTTTTCTTGTTTTGTGCTTTCAAATAAATAAATACATGAACACAAATAAAAAGCCAGTAATAGAATATAACTGTTATGGTGGGAGGGGAAAAGATGACTCAACGGTAAAAAAAAAATCTTTATTGCTAAAATAGTTAGGTAAGATATATCCAGAATGACAAGAATTTGAGGTCTGGATAGGGAGATAGATTTGGAATTGTTTTTATTGTGTCGTGATTGCCTAGGTAATTTACCAGCAAAGCTGTGAGGGAATAATAGTTTCTTTAAAAAGTAAAAGATAAAATTGTTTTGCATGTAAATTGTAGTTCTCTTCTGAATATGTCATGTTAACCTTGCTAGAACCGGTATATTTTGTGTTCCAAAGGGTCTCATTTTAATGACTGTGGAGTCTGAGGTTTCTGGATAGTACAGTACTTAATACAATTGATTTGTAGTTAAAACAGTAATTGAATGTGTATTTACTTTTTCAGTATTATTGTCAGCTTGGTCTGTCATACAGTATTTAATTATAAAGAAAATGTCTAACTTTCAGTATATTCTGAATGTTTAGCAGCAACATAAATCGTTACTGTTTGGTAATCTTGGTGTTTACACAAGTCCTCAGTATTACAGCTAGGTCTTCCAATTTCTGACATTTGAAAGGAGTTTAGTGTCAGCCCATCTTACCACGTTGATTTTACGTTGTTGATAGAAATCACCTGTTGAAATTTCTACTGGAAGGGGTGATGGCCCTCAAACATACCTCACAATAAGTACTCTCTTTGCTTAGATACAATTTTAAAACTATTTTTGTCCTGTAATTTAGTAAATTCCTTATCCATAGTTTGGGAGTGAAGTATGTATAATAGTACTTTATTGCAAAATAGCCTGAAAATGTATTTCCCTATACATTTGGAACACTGTGTGTTAACTCATAACTACTTTGAGATGACATGTCACTGGTGCATTGCTCTAGTGAACACAAAGTTATTTAATAGAATTCTTTTGTTACTGGTGTTGATAGCTATTCTTTGTGGCTTTTAATTCTGGGGGTTTTTGTAGTCATGCTCTTTAAAGTCCTGGTTCAAACCATTTGTATGTGCTGTAGTCTAAGAGAGGTGAACTCTTTCTGAAACCAGACTTCCAGATTTTCAGAGTGGATGGCATGCTGTTTTTATCCAGGTTCCCATTAAGCTGGAAAATGGTGTTCCAAATATCTGGAAAATACTGTGTGAATAAATAAGTAAAAATGTAAAAAATCAGTTTAGCAAAGGCAGAATGCAATGCAGCTGACAGTGAAACTGCTCTTTCTTGTATCTGACTGAGAATTTCACCAGTGGGCATTCTGTACAAGAAGTAAAGTGGTAACCTAACATTAAAGTAGACGTTGACCATCTCTATTGGGTTTCCTTTTATGTTTTCTGCTTGATAGACTGTAGGCTAAACAAATGGTAGTAGTTCTGGAAAGAGATCAGAAAATATCTGGTCTTAAAACTGAAATTATACTGCTAGAAATGTTTTTGTTATTAACTGAGAAAGTGAGCCTTTTTTCCCTCTGAACACTACTTAATATTTATGCAACCTGCATGATACTGGTGGAGTAGATAACTTCAGGGAAGTAATTTATATTGTAGCAAAACCAAGAATAATGTATGCTGTGGAAATAGCAGGTAAATCCTCATCAGAATACATCTACGTGTGCCAGAATTAGGAATTCAGCCTTACGGCAGCTGTCAATATCCTGCCTGGAAAGCTGCTCTCAGAGTTTGTTGTTTATTTTTTGTTTGCCCGTTCCCCCCCCCCCCCCAGCAATTAATATCAACTATAGTGGAGGAAGTTACAATAAATTACAGTGCTTAAAAGTTGTGATGTCTATTCTTCCTCTGGCCCAATAATACAACTTTTAAAAGACTTTGGGAGTACATGAAAATATATTTGAGAAGAAATTTCCTTAATTTCTATCAAACACAAATTTAACCCTATTTTTATAATTTATGAACCTTTTCCAAAACTCTCTAAAGATATTAGTCAACATGACTTAATGATAGTCAATAGCCACATAATTTTAAGGATAAGTTGACAAAGCTTGCTGATTTTGTGACTAATGGTAAACAGATATTTTGCATGGTTAAAACTCGGAGGCATTTTATTCCAGGTCTCTTGTGCACTAGTGAATTCATAATCCTGACTTTCTTCCTATCTTTTCATATGCAGGCAGAAGGAGAAGACAGCCTTAAAAAGATGCAGCTGATGGAGCTTGCAATTCTGAATGGCACCTACAGAGATGCCAACATCAAATCACGTAAGCATGTCATAAGTAATGTTTACAGGTTCTGATTCTTAAAGCTCCTCTTTGGAAAATATACAGTGGCAACTATTTTGGAGAATGGAAGGCAGTAAAAACCCAACAAAACAGTAGGTAGCTGTTGGAAAAGATCTTTTGGGAATAAGTTGTGTCAGTTCGGGGTTTTTTTTGGTTTGTGTTTCCACCCCCCCGTTTTGTTTTTGAAACAGTATGTCTCGGTTGAAACACTTAAAAATATATAGTATAAAAAAACTCAACCCTAAAGGCAGATTTTTCTATTATACAATCATTTTTTCCTTAATGCATATAAAGGACAATCGACTCCTTTTCAAATTTATTTTATAGATTTAATTTTAAACTGTTACAGATGTTGAGGGTACTGTGATTACATTTTTCTGTGTTATATTCCTTCCTTTCATCTTGCTTGCATGTGTACCCCCAATGTTATGTTTTGCCAACAATTCATCAACCGATTTCACAGCTGAGTTCACAGGGATCAGTGATATAACAAGCCATTTTTACGATTACTTCCATTACATTTGTGTGAAAATGCTTTTGCAAACGCATGTATGCACAAGTTTGCACTTGAAAATTAATTACACGCACCTACTAATGAAAGCATATACCTATTATGTGTGATACAAATTATTTTCTCTAGTCGAAAATCTAATTTTACCTCCTGAAAATGGGGTTGCTGATGCTGTTCCAAAGTAAATTTTTGCTGTAGCTGTGATACAGATGTCAAATGTAAGCACAGTTAAATCAGTCTTTTCACTAAGGGCCTACTGATATTTGCAAATTTGTTTTCTCAACACAGTCACCATTTCAATGTTGCATATGTTTAAAGGTTGGAATGCAGTTAGGTCAATTTGGGAGTGCTTACACCAGTGTAATTATTCTGATTTGAAAAGAGACATAAGCAAGGGCTTTTACCACTACAATGGTATGGTAAATCTTTGTCCCCTAATGAACACTATAATATTTAAAGCTAGATCAGTTTTAAATATATATGTTAGTCTCTAAAGCATTGCAAATTTATGAGCAAAATAGCTTTCAGAATAGCTTAAATTGATGCAAACTGTTGCATGGAAACCGTTATATTAATTAGAACAACTACTTCTGATCTGCTCCCATTGGTCTATCAGGGTAAGTGGGAAGATAGATTTTTTTTTTTTTAAATTTTATTTTATTAGAGATTTCCACACTAATACTGATTTTTTTGATAATAAGACAATATCACAGTGTTTTGATTTTAGCGAAAAGTTGAAGATGTAGAAGTCATACTGGTTTATTTCTGTTTCCGAAAGGAAAAATGTTTGAGGCAGTTTTTTAATTGTCTGGGCACTTTTGTTTAAAAAAATTAAAAATATAAAAAATCTGAAAAACTTTCACCACATTTCTCAGGCCACCTGTCAGTTAATTAAATCAGTGTAGTCCTACAGTAATGCACAGAAGTCTATAAATTATAACCATTTAAGATTGACTGTTAGCAGCAGATGTGTTAGTGTTTAAGTTGTTCATCTGATGTGCCAACAGGCTTCAAATAACACTTAATGAAATGTGCTAACATCACTTAAAACCACTGAAAACAGACCAAAAAAACCCACTAAAACAACAACAAAAAAACCCCACCTATTTTCTTTAACTTAAGTAAGGCCATAGTGGACTTCTAATACAAAGGAAGTGTCTTACTTGGTGAAATTACATTTGGAAATCCCATTTGAATCTATTTTATTCATGCTACAGTAGGTGAGAATTGATTCATGTTTCTAAGTCATCCTTAACTTCACTGATCCTGGAAGTTGGAATTGTATGTAGGATTAAATATAGTTTTAAGATGTACAGAAACTGTACTCTTATATAGCAGCTCTGCATAACTGAGTGTCTGTGGACTCTATAGATGCCCTAAATTTTGTACTCTGTATTTGTGACAGTATTTTCCTTGTATTTCCTGCATGCATCTCAGTCTCATGCAGTCTCAATAGCATAAATGAAGAAATGTGGTCTAAATGGAGCTTTCGTGCTGTGTAACCTGTTTGAGAAATCTACCTCACTGTTTTACAATGGCTTTTTTATTTTGCATGTTCGTACTTAATCACACTGGAAAATGGAAAGCTGTTTGCATTTGAATGGTGTGCTTTGGCACTGTGTGATCAGCGCATGTACTAATGATTTCCTTTTATTTTTCTTCTTTCCTACTTTTTCCCTTTTTTCCCATTCTTTCCACGTTTTGTACTGCTATCTCCATACTTTCCTCTGAATTTCTTTGCTTACTGTAGCAGCCCTTGCCTTTTCTCTTGCAGCAACAGCCCAGGCTCCAAGGATTATTACTGGGCCTGCGCCTGTTCTCCCACCAGCTGCCCTGCGTACTCCTACGCCAGCTGGCCCTACCATAATGCCTTTGATCAGACAAATACAAACCGCTGTCATGCCAAACGGAACTCCTCATCCCACCGCTGCAATAGTTCCACCTGGACCCGAAGCTGGTTTAATTTACACACCATATGAATACCCCTACACGCTGGCACCAGCTACATCAATCCTTGAGTATCCTATTGAACCTAGTGGTGTATTAGGTAAGATCTGTGCACGTGGATGACTGGAGAATGTATTGCTTATGCTTTTATGGTATTTGCAAGATGTAGAGGTCATGGAGTTCACAGGAAAAAAATTTGCAGCAACAAACTTAACTCAGGTGTATCAAAACTGCCTAGAAGAGCTGCTCAAATGGTGCAGAGTGGGTTTAGGTATATTAATAAGATTACTGAAAATAAAATCGTCATGTTTGTATAACATTAGATGGTGGCTACATAGGCACAAAAAAGCTAAATAGAAGTTGACATCTATTACATGTCATTTGGGGCTCCCATAAATACCAGATTTGTTTGTCTTCTCTTTAACATAAATTAATGTCCAGCAATCTTGGCTGTATTGTTCGATTAGCAAAACTGGAGGGAGTGGAAAGATCTTTTTTCAGTTGGAATTTTTACTTCTTTAGTACACAACTGATAAATCTCTCATCACTGACAGAAAGCTCTAAATCATTTTGTGAGCAGAAAATAATTTCAGCGAATGAATATAAAGCAAACCAAGTTCTGACCAAAGGAAGATAAAATTAGCAGCTCTACTGATTACTTCTTTTATATACATTGCATTGAAATGTCCATGATTCCTAATATTTCCGACCACTGACTTGCTGTGTGAAAGCAAAATGATAAAGCAGCCATGACAATTCAGTTAACTGGTCAATATGAAACAAGCAGTTCCCATAGTTTCTTCCTTCCTTACCCTCTACAGAATCTAAATAATCTTTTCTCTTCAGTTTGTTCTGAATTGCATATGACCTTGGTGCTGCATAATGTTGATTCTATAGGACTTTGATCTTAGTTTGTTCAGTGGCAGTTATTGATTTACACAAATTCTAAACATCCCTAATGAACACTGGACAATAAGGTTCAAAGTCAATATTTTGTTGAAAGTGTTGCAAAAAGTCAGTGTTTCACGTGATAAATAGTTGGCGAGTTGTCTGTATGCATGCACGTTTCCATGTTATATTACGTACAGGAAAAAAGAACATGTATTTCAGATTTCGGACTTGCTGGATTAGTGAATCATTAAGAAAAACTCTAGTAGGACAAAAGTATGCAGCAGGTCTGTCTTTGAGGAGTTCATCGTTGTTTTCAGTTACCCCACAACTAAAATTCAGTGATTGTATGACAATGTTATCATTTACTAATTTTCCACAAATGTAAATATTCTCCCTAGCTCCTCTACCCCCAGCCTGTGAGTTTGCTTGTGATGCATCCTGGGGTAAAGTCACAGTTACAGGGTTTGTCAGAGTAGCTGTCAGCGGTTGGTTAGTTGCAAACCCCCGTCCTGAGTTCACTTAATAGCAAGTAAAGAAATACATCATTCCAGAGCAGTGGTTTAATACGATGCAGGGAACTTAGATTTCTCACAGGATTTTCTATATAGAGATAGGAGGGGAAAATTACTCCTAAAATGGTATCTGAAACCATTGCATACTCTTGGGTTTAGCTGTGTGAGGTGTGTTGCCCAAAATAGATCTCACGAAAAAATGTTACTTAAAAAAGGAAAAGGGAGGGGGGAACCGCCCCCCCCACTCTCACATAAGTTGCATATAATCAATAACTCTTAATACATCTGCTCTATTATCTGAGCAACTGTATAGACTTAATTGAATTAAATCAGTTTTTCTTCGAGTTTTATACATGATTATTCTCATTGATAGTATTTTGTCCATTTTTGTGGTGGACCTTTAAGATGTCTTAAAATAATTCTGTTAAAAATGGCAGAGAAATGCAACCCTATCAGTATTTTTGGGGATATTGGTGTTGGGATCAAATTTTAGTTGGTGACTAACTTGTAATTCCCTTCCTTTTATCTTCAGGTATGGCTTTCCCAACGAAAGGCTAAGAATTCAAGAACGGTCTTAACTGATCCTTCATCAGATCTGAATTTTAACAAAATGCTTAGTTTCAGCAGCCTTGAAAAAAGCTTGGCCTAGCAGTCAGTGACTTACTTGCACTTTTTTGCACATAGATTTAAAATAAAATAGTGCTATTAATTTGGATTAGGTCCTATTATTACAGAGTAGCTGTAATTTATGAGTGTATAGTAGTATACTGACTGCTAAGTGTTCTATATAGTGTTTGCTTTACTAATCACCTAATTCATTGCAGTTCATACTTATTGACTTAAAGTTTAAAATCACAATCTGTAGGCTTGAAGAATTGCTTTAAAACTTTTTTTTTGTGGTAGAACTGGAAGTGATCTTAAGGCTAGCAAATAATTGTCAGTATTAAAAGATGGCATTATTTAAAATAGTCCTGCTGCAAGAAAGACACTTCAGTGAATATGTGACTAGTAAAGCTTAAATGTGCTTGGGTCTAATAGATTTCATGAAATACTGTAATTTTGGGATTGTAAATGAATGGATTAAACAGGTTAAGGCCAGGATGTTTAAAATAAATGCAATATTAATCTGCACAGATAAACTTCTTTTTAAGATTAAGATTTGAAACTACTGTGCCTTAACTTGTTGCTTTTCTTAAAATGAACTTTTGTAGTTAATGATCATTTAAATCCATTTTGATAAACCTGCTGTTAATGTTTTCTGTGAATGTTTTCTAACTTTGTCTTGGTAATTGCAATTTAACTAGGTGCGGTGGCTACTAAAGTTCGAAGGCACGATATGCGTGTCCATCCTTACCAAAGGATTGTGACCGCAGACCGAGGTTAGTTTAGTTCTGCAGTTCTTGTTTGTAAGAAGTGCTTTGAGTGTACATGAGATTTGCAACACCAGAGCTGGTTAACCAAATACCCTGTTTTGACCTATTCCATTGTTTTTCTCAAAAATCTGAACAGTTAATATTTTAAAGCTTCGGGAAGTCTTGCTGTTTTAAAAAAAAGTTTTGTAAGCTTAGCTTTCCCAGCTCAATTAAATAATATATATATGAACTTCGATATATTTAATAGGAATGCTATGATTGGTTCCATTCTTAAAATGAAAGATCCAACTGCGTCAAACAAAAGCTATGAAATCAGTGCAGCAATAATTAATTTGGTCATGTTCCCTTCCTCCCGCCCCCAGTTCGTTCTTTTAATTGGTGTGGAAATATCAGATTGGTGTTGCAAAATAAAATGAATGGATGGTTGCTTAATGAGAAAGAAGTAAAGGAATAAATGCCTCCTGTCTGTGTCTGGAGAAATCTGAAGATTTAGATTCCTTTTTTTCCAATAAACTTTTGAGCCACTGTACTGTATATTATGAGGAGGATGCATGTTCTCAGATACCTAACTGAATTCAGAAAGGTAAGGGCTGTGAAGATAACTTCAAAAGTTGTTTGAGTTTGAATTAGTAAGGGTAGGAGAAGGGAGGGTGTTTTGGCATTTTTGTTTGTTTGGGGTTTTTTTGCCAAAATCTATTTCTTGGTATTTTCCTTTTGCTGCTAAAATGTGTAACCTGAAGGAGAAGCAACTTTTGAAGTCCTATTGGTGAGATGACATCCAATATTTGGGCATCTCTCTTTAACCTTTGAATGGAAAGTAAATCTTCATTTTTCTCCTGTTCCTCAAGTGTCATGCCTTTGGACCCCTGAATGAAGTATTTAAGCTTATTGAGAAAACTGATTTTCGGTTTATTGACATTGACTAGGAAGCAGTGTGGGGGATGAATTCTTACCCCATCCTTGCTGCTGACTCTCTCTGGGTTTTGGCAAGTCATTTAATCTCTCTGTGTATGTTTTCCCATCAGTAAAATAAGGATAATAATACTTCCCTACCTCACAGGGGTGTTGTGGGGGTTCTTGTTTTGTACAGGGCTTTGAGGATGCAAAGCATTATGTGCCAAGTATTATTATTCTGCTCTCATCCAAATCAATGTTGTGCAGGTTTCCATGATACTGTAATATTCAAAAGTCAAATTCCAGTGACTGATCTGACATCTCCTAACATTGACTACACTTCACTTCTCACAACCTTCCATAAATTAACTACAGGAAAGAGTACAGATTTTGGTCAATACAGTAAAGAGGGCCCTCCTGGATATTTGCTATATTTATGTAACTCTTTTACCTTTCATATGATCTTAGTCTTTACAGAAAGTGTAAAGCTGATAGAAGACACTACTTTAGTTTTCAATAAGATTGTTTTATATCGCTGCACACTATTTGTAGCCTGTTGACTTATTCTCATTTCTTGAGAACTCTTCAGTGGGCCAATAGGGTATAGTCAGTAGAAGATCATAGCCCATGTTTACAAAAAAAAAAAAAAAAAAGAATAAAAGAGGAAATAGGTTTTAATCTTTCCTAATATTTTTCTATCTCAGTCAAGAGAAATAGGTAGTGACGATTTGGTTGTCTTTCACCTGATGTTGCAAATAATCAGTTTTTGCTAGTGGTCTTTCATGATCTGCATTGGTAGTTTCAGGTGATAGGTGAGGCTACCTTTTGTTTAATTAGATCTTTAGCTGAGACACCCAGTAAACATACTGATAAAGCTGGGGGGGGGCGGGGGTTGGGGAGTGGTGTTGTCAGGGAGGAAATACCAATTTGTAGTTTAAAGTTCATCATTGTAATGTTTATTCAACAAAGATTTTAAATATTTTTCAAAGAGCCTAGATGTTTCATCTGGGTCACTTACAAATAATTGAAATTAATTATTGGTAGTATTTCACCTTCTTTTAAAATACGGCCATTTTCTTATAGCACAACATTCACCTCTAGCAAATTGGAAACCCACTGTGTTAAATAGATGAATAAATACACATCTTACTTCTGTGGAATAAGTAATGCATACCTCTCTCTTGCGAAAACCATACTGATATTTCAGGAGAACCTTATTTTAAAGTCTTATTTAGGTCATCTCAATGTGTATTGAGAAACTCACACAAAGTTAATTTTACAACTGAACTTCATTGTATTTTGAATTTGAAATCTGAGGTTACCACTGCACAGATTTAAGTTTCACAAAAGGTTTTGGAGAGAACTTTGTTCCACAATAAAAATTTCTTTTAATGTACTGAAATTATATTGTAGAATTAAAATCCTATCAGTATTTACCATGTTCACCTCTTTAATTGTTCTGTCACCAAGATAATTCTATAGTTATGACCATGAAAAACAATGTCAGCAAACCGAAATACTTTTTTTTTTTCTTATGAGGAAATTTTTTTTTATATAGTTAAATGTCACTAAATCTATCTTCACATTCATTGGGTCTAAAGTTGGAGTTTTTTTAATTCTAAATTCACTTTCAGATGACTTTGTAGTACTACTGCATTCACTTTTTAAGTAGTTTTTTATTCTTTGCATAGTTTTGGGTTTTGTTGTTTTGTTTTGGGTTTTTTTCAGAGATAAGCACTGCATTTAAAGCAAGAATCCCCAAATGTGTAAATGTTTTACAACTAAGCATTTAGAATTGGTGAAGGGTTGGAAAATATAGCTCATTTTAACTCAGAATAAACTCCCAGTTTATAAATAATGCAAAATTGAATTTGATGCATATAACAGAGAGACTGACTGATTTAATTGTAATAAACTGTATATGGTGTTGCACAGTTGACAAACCTGTGTGTACTGTAGAAGGCCAGAGACTTGGCAGAGGATGTATCACAGGTGTACTGGTATTTTTTAAAAGTAGGTTGCTTTGATTTTAAACTCCACAAGAATTATTAATACTGAGAATTGTCTCAAATTTATCCAAGCCAATTGTCATATAATTTATATATAAATTTTAATACCGTTTAATCAAAATTGTAATCAGTATCAAAATGCTTTAAGAGTCTGTTTCTAGTATACCTGTAAAGTGGTAAGATTGTGCCACATAAAATATTTATTTTTATTTTTTTTCTTCTTTTTGAAACAACTGTTTTAATTTAAACAAATCCCAGAGTGATTCAGAAAAAAATTCAGGGAGTGTTTGGTCTCATTTATG
This sequence comes from Dendrocincla tyrannina, assembly GCA_035047865.1. Lineage (NCBI taxonomy): Eukaryota > Metazoa > Chordata > Aves > Passeriformes > Dendrocolaptidae > Dendrocincla > Dendrocincla tyrannina. The sequence continues at coordinate 31,636,815 of JAWWMP010000116.1, read as the reverse complement.
TTACAGTAGTAATTTTTTGTAGTGTTATGAACTGTATCCTAAATGATAGGCCATTTTTATTATGTGAAAGTAAATGAACCCACAAGAAAAATAGTTAAATCAATGGTATCTGTGAATACTACACCTACTGGACTTCATTTTATGTAATGGCACAAATCTGACTTTGCACTGAATACCTTTCTCACTTTCATCTCCTCTGCCTTAGTCAAAATGGCAACAGTACAAAAACTTTTATCAACCTCAGAATTTATTAGCTATAATTAAGCTGTTGAATGAGTCTTAAAAAAAAAAATATAAAAAAAAAAATCATACTACTGTTAAGTGGACCAAGTTTGGTGAAGGAGAATGCGAGAGAATGATTAAAGAAGGAATAGCTCAAGAACATTGGGAATGATAACTTTCCACTTGAGAACTTTTTTATGTTTTACTGTAATTTGTTTGTGTTTTGGGGTTTTATTTTTTGTTTTGTTTTGTTGGGAGTCTTTTGGTTTTTTTTTCTTTTATTTGCAAAAGAAAATAGTATTTACAGGTGGCTTCTTTTAAAATATAAAAATATAAAGCAGGAATGTATATGAAATGTCAGATTTTATTGTATTTGCAGAGTATTAGCTTTGAAAATGAATAAAGAGAGCTGTTTGTAGTTTTAAAATGCCTTATTAGTATCAATTAGATATTTTCTCTATTTTTTCATGTACTTAGAGCTTTTTAAGTATAGACTTTAAAATGGCAGGACTTTTACAGTGTTTACATGCAAGTGCATTTTATAAGTGTCCTATATGTGTAAAATAGTATTTCGAGCAGGAAAATGCTGGCTATAGTAGCAGGCTGAGCGTTTTCCTGGTTCCCACGATGATGCCTACGTTGCTAGACTACAGTTTAGTATTGCTTTGTATCATGAGGCCAAGAAATTCCATGTTGTTTGTAAATAGAATAAATGAAAGGCAATAAAAAATTTATTGAACAAAAACCCTTTGTTTGGCCCGTAGTTTGTTGAACCAAATTGTTTCTCTTAAGTCCAGAATTCCTTAGATGACTCCATTCTTTTAACAACAAGTTATTAATAATCACATCCATCATTAATAGTTGCTTTAATGCTTGCACCTGGGGAAGTACTAATGCTTAATAGCAGTCAGATACTGATGCTGTGCACTGACTGTTGTTCCAGAAATCTTCTACCCAGTTCAAAAACTGTTCATCGTTTTTTGTTTTCCAATTTCCTTCATCGACTGCTACTAACCATTAGTCGTTAGTCATATTTTATCTCTATTTCTCCTGTTAACCGGTTTTGTGGGAGCGGGCTTCTCCTTCACGTGTCCAAATCATGATGGAGGGCTGTCATGATTTTATTGCATTCTGTAGATGGTGTCGATCAGTATGTCAGAATTAAACATGCTTGTTTTTTTTATTAGTTGTGATTAGTTTTCATGTTGTCATTAAGCCGTCACTAGCTGGAACTAATCTCTTCTCTATCTTTTCTTTCTTTTTTTTGTTTTGTTTTTTTTTTTGTTTCTAACCACCCAGCCGCCACCGGCAACTAACCTATGACCTTCTGACCTCTGAACTCTTCACCCAATGATGACCTGACCATGCCTGCCTGCTGATCAGTTAACTGGTAAACGCCTTTGCTTGCCTGTCTTCAGTGCAGCGAGCTGGGGCACTTGTCCGTTCGTCTTACCATCTAACAAAACAGACAAAGAAATTGTTGTCCTCCAACTCCGCTTTTTGTTGTTCTCCTGTTTGGGTGAAAGTGGTTCTAGAACCTGCACTGAATAGTAGTAAAGCAATAAGGTCCAACTCATCCCTCCGCACTGATCATCCTCTAGTGTCCCGCCCCAAGCGAACGGTAAGGAGGCCTCGCACGAGATGGAGACAGATGTCCCTTAACTACCCGATGACAGAGGCAGTTACTGTGAGAGACTTCTAGGAATATTTTTCTTCTCAGAAAAAAAAAAAAAAAAAAAAAGTCAAAGCTCTCTCTGAATGTACTGTGTGATGATGCATCATGCATGAACCTTTGGTCAGGGATGTCATTGGGGAAGGGATTCCAAAAAGTATTCAAAATTTGATATGCCGTTTAGTCACTACCAGTGCCCTCAAAGGGCACATGTTGCAGCCTTTTTTCTATTGCCTGCCAAATTGGACGTTTTAAAGGAAAGTGTGCCATGATATGCAGATTATGATGACTTTTCAGAACTACATTAATGCAGAGGACAAAAAAACAACACTATTAAAGCAAAATATGAGTTTAAATTGTTTTAACCATATTTTAGTCTCCTTGGAAGATTACATGAGAACAAGGTACATGCATTATGTGTCACATTACTGGGCAAACTGTTCAAATATTTTTTTTAAACCTCCCTGTATAGAAAAAATTTCATTAAGGATGTAAAAGCCATGCTTGCCTATTTGCTGTATACATGTAATGAAATTGTAGATAAAGTGTAGTGCATTGAAACAAAATGAACAAAAAAGTAGATACTTTTACTATACAAGGGTGCTGGTGCAGAAAAAAAAATATATTTTTGGAAATGTAGCATTTTATACTTTCAAGTGTTATAAAAAAAAGAAAAAAAGAACAAAGAAACCCTTTATTTCATTAAATGATTTTTTCTGGTGGTTGTCAAGAAACAAAAGACCAAAAGAGCCTTTTAGTCTTTCTTTTTTATTTTTTAAGTATTGGAATAAGTCTAAAGAAAAGGAAGTGCCTTATTTTCTTCATGGTCATTTAGTCAAATGTCTTGTATAATCAGCTTCTCCCTCAGACAAGTTACTGCATGCCACTCAGACGCCCAGTATGTGAAAGAAGCTGTGAGGGAAGACAAATGATGAGTTGACCATATTAATTACCTGATTTTTGCCATACTAGTGTGATGTGACTTTGCCAAAATCTCATTATATGAAATATTTGCTAAGTTTTTGTCAAACCAGCCCATTATTATTTCAACCACTCTACTTTTTAAATCATAGCAAATGCCGTACTTGTGCAACGTAAACCAAAGGGTTCTGTAATACAGATTGTCTCATGCTAAAGGAGATTATTAGCTGACAAATGTTTGTAGAGCTGGAAGTATGTCACTTTTGTTCAGGGATGGAGAGGAGTTTTCTTCATTTTTGGTTGAAATAAATATATGTCAACTACAGTAGGCTTCGGCATCACCCAGCAAGCAGATGTTCTGTGCATAATGAAACTGAAAGTGCTTGGCTAGTCTTCGGTTAGTTACTGAGCACGTCCTCAGTTTTCATAAACAGCTCCTGCAGTGGCAAACAGCATGGAAGTTATTTGTTTTTCAGCTCGTCTTTGACTATTGTTAGATCTGCCCCGTTGGCTTTTTCTTCAAAAGATAAGCAGGAGAGGGACATCAGCTAGTTTTTTGAAGTCCAGCTATACTTTATTTTTAACGTTTGTTTCCGCATGAGGTTCAAATAGCTGGGCAATTGCAAGAGCTGAAGCTGTTGAATGCGCAGTATTTAATTCTGAAAACATTAAGTATTCCTTTGTGGGGTTCAGTACTAAACTTGGCAAATATCAGGTGATGATTTTAGTCCCCTCTTGTCAACTTATTCTCCTCCTGCAAATCTTCACAGCTTCCAAATGAAAGGTCAATAGTAAGCTAAGAGGGCTTACATTTTTAAGCACCTGCATGGTGACCTCATCTAACATCTTGTCTCACCTGGAAATAATTATCAGTTTATTTACTATGCAATAGACATTCATCCTTTCGTATTCAGCTAGATTTTTGTTTATTGTGCCACCGGCTTTGTCTTCCTGTTACACATACAGTTGTGTTGATTTTATTTACAGTATATGCTGTGCCATTTTGATTTTATTTTGGATGGTTGGTTGAATAAACTTGCGACACTCGAACATTTGAAGAGAGATTTGCTAAAACAATACCAGTATTTGATCCAGTTTCATCTCAACTATGATAAAACCTGGACATTTTAGACATTTATCAAAGGTCTTTTACTGGGGGGGAGGGGAAGTGTATGGAATAGATGTGTGACATGTGAAAGTAATGTTTGCTCTGAACAAACTTCTGAAAACTTAGTTGACAAAATTTTGGATCAACTTAAAAAAAAAAGCATGACTTTTGAAATCTCTGAATGCCTTGGTTCTCAGTATTATCATTCTTTAATGACTTTTTCTTTATTAAAATAAGTAGTTTTAAGACTTCTTTCTGACAGTATTATGTAATTTTTTTAGAGTGGGTAGATGGGAGTGTCGCTTGTATGTAACCGTACAGATGACATGTATTTGTCTATTCTTTATTATCTTAGTAGTTTCATGCTATGTATGTACCATAACCAACCTATTGCCTATGAGAAACATGTAAGATAATGTATTTACAGCCATTGTTACAAGTTTATAATGTATTTTTCTATCTTGTTTTATATGTATGTTATATAACATTCAAAAGAATTTTTTTCCTGATTGAGAAAAAAGGATACAAAATGCAAAACCCACAATTTTGATAACTGAAAAATTGCCAATTGTTTTGCAGTACTTTATTATATTGGGAGTGTTGTCTTTCTTGGGCTTTTAGTTAGCTACTGGATGAATACATTAGACATATTTGGGTTTTAGTTGGGTTTTTACATAGCTTGCATTTTAATTCTTTGGTTCTTTGCTGTTTCTATTAACCCATAGCATTATTTTAATAAATGTTATAATACCAACCTACTAACTCTGGACTATGTCTGTTTATTAACCATTACATGTTTAATTAAGATAAACAAATAAAAGACGGAAGAATGTAAAGTCTTGAGTTACTGGACTAACCCTGAAGAACGTGACCACAGATAACACAACGTGACTTGTTTTTATGTTGTTTGTCAGCTGACATTCTGCACACTACTATTAAGTTGGCTTTGGTCATTCTGGCCTTTTACCTTGGGGGATAGGTGCCAGTAGAAATGGGAACAAAGTAGCATTTTTTTGAAGCATTCTTCTTGTAGAGTCTTGCCACTTGCCTTTCAGCATCTGCATTACTAATTCCACACTTTCTTTTTCTTTCTCTAAAATAATTACTGTCGGCTCACAGCAAAAGAGCAAAGATGCCAGTGCATTGGTAAATCATGATGGTGTACAGAAACCAGTTTGATTCTTTGTTGAACCATTCAGAGGTTGCAGTTAATCTCACAGTAATTTGTGATTTGTTGGTTTTGGCACCTGATTCACTGTTGCATCATGTGACATTTCTAAGCACAAAATACTTCTGGGTAGAATTCTTGTACATTGAAATACAAAATCTGGAGGTTTTCCTTGCCAAAAGTGCCTTATTTTCTTGATGCCACGCTATTTTCAAGTAATTTTTTTTTTTTGGTACTTCTGCTGTGGTCTATCAGTATTGTCTAGCTCAGGGGAGTACAATTTGTAAGCCAAAGGTCAAACTGGATCTTTTCCTAATGACTGCAGAAAGTACAAAAATACACCTTTCATTAAATTACCAGGCAACAGCCATTTCGAATTCCAGGGCTGCCTTTATGTGATCTTCAACCCTGTGGATGACTTCAGCAAAGTGAATGCAGGGGATTGAAATGGTGAAAATGCTGTTTTGAATGTACATCTATGCAAATATTTTTACAGAAACATTTCCCTTTCTTAAGCTGTATGAGGCTCCTTTACATTTCCCAGGTAGTCCTCCTAGATTTGTAATCTTAAAATGACAGTAATTACAGCTAATGTCAAGGGAAATCCTCCATGTTAGGTAACTTTTGAGATGTCAACCATTTTTGTGAAAGCCCTTTTTTTTCCTGTAGATGGTAAAAATTCAGGTGAAGAGTCTGAATCTGATCAAATGCCTCCTTTAATTTATGTTCCAAACTATTTATCTTGTAATCCATGCAATATAAAACTTTTAAAGAGTTCTCACAATATTTGTAGTAATTAGAATGCATATCTGTGGTGAAAAATAGTCTAGCTTTCATGATGGATGTTAGTTTTCTAATGGCATGTAGTTCTTGGTTTTACAAAAACCTTACCTACAGCTGAAATATCAATGCTTTTTGAATAGTTTCACTTGTACAGTTTGGGTTTTTTTAATTTAACAGGTCGTTGCTATTTTTAAAATCAGCCACAGGCAGATGATAAAAAGAAAATTAGATATTTACAACTGATTACATCAGGACCTTTTGACTGGTTAATGGCACAAGTGTCATTACAGACCCAATAGTTTATATTCCTGCAGAATTTTATCAGAGCCACACATTTAAGCTTGGTGAAATACTCTATCCATTATAGGTGAAACTATTCAGATGGAACAAAAGTTTCTTACTCTACACTGAAGAATACTTCTAGTCCCAGAACTAGTGCTTTTTTGTAGTATTTTTATTATTTTGAATGTTTATCAATAGATATTAACTACTGTCATACTTTGTCCACAGTGCGTTTTCATCTCGTTCTTCAGTATATGCCATAGTGAAAGTTGCTGCAAGTTTAAAGCTGAAGGACAGCAAAAAAGGGGAAAAACTTTTAAAATCAAAATATTATACCGTTACTGTCCACCAAAGGCATTTCTCAATTTACCTAAGTGCCTGTCTGAAAATTTAACCGTTTTATACTTTGCCTGCTTATAGGAAAGAAGCGAAGTTGTTTTAGAACTGAATTTAAGGATGACTTCAAGACTGCTAAATTACTGAAGTTCTTTTGTTTTTCCTTATTATTCTGAGGTTAAATTGTAGGTCAAAATATAAACAAAAGCATCATCGAGCTTTTCAAAGTAAAAGTTCACATTTTAAAAGTGTTGTACCACAGTACAACAAATTTAGTTTCTCTGTGAGTGCTTTTCTGCATGTTACCAATCCACAATATATTTCATAAAGAGTCTTCAAGGACATCTTTCAGATATTTTTAATAAGCTTATTTTCAGTGTATACTGACAATATTGATCTTTTATTTGAACATATCTTTTAAAAGTATGTCAAAAATCTACATGTAACAAGTTGCTTATTGCCAGACTGTACTCTAGGAGGGGGACCACTAAAAGTTTTTTCTGCCCTGAAAATGCAGGGAAAAATTGAAGTGTGTTGCCATCCACTAAGAAATTACTTTAACTTGAGGGAAACATACTTAGGAGTATTTGAAACTGAATTCTTTGTGTCTGCATAAAAATATCAGTTATCATAAATAGCACATTGTACAGGATGGAATCTGAGTAACACATTCCTAGGGCTGGAAGTATACAATTGTGACTGGAATTTCTATTTTGTTTTAATGTATTTGATATACTTTTCTAAAACACTGTTAAAGGAATACTGTCCAAATAATACATGAACCGTAACATTAACACGTGATAATCAATGTTGAATCAAACTGGTTAACGAAAGTACAGTGATTCTCTGTGCCTTCTCTGTGCCTGCACGCTAATTGCAGGTGCTCTGGTTCTGCAGAGGGGCTGGGGGTCAGACACAGCAGGTTGCAGTTCTAACTTCTCCGTGCCTGCACTTTGGGTGTCCGTCTTTGACAACAGGCTAACTGGGAGGAATCTGCCTCCCGGGGCAAAGATTAACTGAGATCTGAAACTCTTAGAAGAATTAATTGAAAAAACAGCAACCATAAAGTGACATATATACATATATGCTTTGACTTGTATTATGACAGTTTGTGTGAAACATTTGAGGTTTGGTTTGTGCAAAATAATGTATTCTGAGGGGAAAAGCAAACATGGACATTGCCAAAAGACATGTAAATAAAACACCATTTATGACTGTACATTATGTGCAATAAAGTAACTGGAAAAAGTGCATGTACTTTATCCTCAAAGGTAAAACTGACAGCTCTCAAAGCTGTAGCTATAATTTTATTTTCTGAAAAGTTAAATTTTATTCTGTATCTAAGCAGCAGAATAAAGGATGTACATTTTCCCACTTACATTTTCATTAATACTTTTAGCATTGTTATGTAAGGCGTTAATTGTTGAAGAGGCTTACATTTTCATGGTTGTCTAATTATTGGTGTATTTTGCTGAAGAGTTTCTTATTGCATATGCTGTTGTTTGTAACTGTAAGTGAAGCAAGTATGCATTATATACCGTAAACATGCAGTACACTTTTTGCATATAGATTTGTGGATGCACCAATTCTATAAATTTCTTAAAAGATGACCAAGTCATTTTGATGTTATTGTACTTTTGTAAACATGGCTGTTAAAATTGTTCAGAGCAAATAAGGAATAGGAGTACTACTTAACTATAATGTTGACATACTGGTTTGTGGGTTTTTTTCTGATTACCATAGAAAATGAAGATAAGACTGCCACCTTACCTAGTAGGAACCTAGTGAGAAACATCCATCGGAGAAGAGCTAGATTCTATTTTTTTACATTTTCATTAATATTTATGTGATGATACCTGGTTTTACTTAAGGACAATTTCTTTATCAAGGTATTTGCTAAAAATTCTTTCTGCTTTTCACTGCTTAAATAAAAAAATGGTTTGCTTCAGAAGTAAATGTGCAGTAGATTAGATTAAAGTGTGGCATCTTTAGAAGTCTGGTAAGGTAGGGGAGAGTAAGCTAAATGCCAACGTTAGGGTACACTTTCTCTTCTGCAGTCTCCCAGCAGGGGAGAAAATTTCAGCATAACTAGCTTTTCAAAATACCTTCTGTGATGAGTCTCAACAAAGTGGTGGCATATCGTCATATCTGAGCTTGGTTTAATCTCAGTAGTTCATAGACTGTAGAGATGCTCAGGTAAAGCAGCCCATGTCATCTTTGCTGTTATTCTGGATGCCAGCACAAGCGTGCCTGTACCCTGCAGTGCTGGCTTGAAGTGTGGGTGCAGCCTCACTTTCTGTGCTGCCTTTGGCTGTACTGTGCAAACCCCCTCCTTCATCCATCTGGATCCTAGAAAACAGAATTGTCTTGACCTTCCTTATCTCTTGCACCAAGTCAGTAGTACCTGGTTTTGGTCACATTCATGCTAGGAATTGCATTATTGGTCTACAAATTAAAGTTAGATGAGCAATTTAATGACTGAAAAATTTCTGTCAACAAGACTTTACTACTATTCTCCCAACACTGTGCGTGTGTTTTGGTATGTTTGTGGAGGATGGCCTGATGTTACTGCATGGCTCCTCATTGTTTTTACTACAGCTACTGCAGTTCCTTTGAGGCAATAGAAACTTAACCATTTTCTGTATCAAAGTGGTGAGAGGCATTCATACCAAAGAGTACAAAAAGCAGTGTTTCAAATCACTGTCTTTCACGTTGGCATTCAGGTCTACCAACAAAAGTAGAAAGAGTCTATCCACTTTTCTCAGTGCCTCTACGAAGTTCTCAAACAGTTAAAAATAGGCAATTGGTAGCCAGTTCCTGTTGAGTTGACCTCTTTTAAAAATTAACAACCAAAAATAATCAGTTATTCCCTGAAAAAAAAAGTGTTGTTTTGGGGGCTGTTTTTGTTTGGGTGTTTTTTTTTTTTGCTCGTTGGGTTGTGGGTTTTTTTCCCCCACAAAATAACATAGGCCTTTTTAATTTCTGTTGCAGCATTTTACTTTCATATGAGAAGGAAAACCCATCTTTTGTCTTTTTAATATCAGGTAGATGTATCAGTCTGTACCTTCTACAGCAGTGTTTTAAAGGGATTTTTTTAAACTGAAGTTATTTCAGTAAAGAGGTTGAGCAAGGAAATGTGTTAGTGTATGATAAAGATACTGGGATCACTATTTTAGAGCCCCACTGTGTTATGTGCATTAGAAACGCACAATGAAATAATAGTGTAATATTTATCTTGTTAGTTATCTACACCTTTACAATTGTGATTTCCAGGCAAGGCAGTTTTCATGGGACTAAGAACGCACCTTGTACAGTTCACAGGAAGTGAAATGACAAGATACCACAAATCCCTCCTATGTATATGCCTTTTCACAGAGCACAGCCTTTTCAAAGAAAAGTTTTAAGGTCTTGGCCTCAGATATTGGGTAAAACATGGTAAATATATGATTCAGGGAGCACAGTTTGTCAGCCCACCTGCTAATCTAGAGTTCAAACATTGTTACCAATTTGGAGATGTTACTGCATGTTAATTGCCTTGGCAAATTCCTTGTCTTATTTTTAGCATGGGTGCAATCTGGAGTGCCTCAGATGCATACTACTGTAGTAAATCTCGGGATCGTTTTCATAAAGAGAGGATCCAGTACTGCAGAAGGGGCCACAAGGCCATTACTTGCATGCCCTTGTGTGACTTTTCCCATATAACTTTAGTGATGAGACAATTTTGGTTCTCTCCCTGAAAGGCAATGAGTGAAGGAGATCTTCAGCTTTGTTTCTGAGAGAAAATAGAAAATGTATAACAATCTGGACTGAAAGAAGATAAAGAATAACAGTAATGCCAGAACTTTGAACCCTGTCTTGAACGAATGACTAAAATTACTTTGTCATTTTTATAAGCCAGGAGGAGAAGAAAGCCCTTAACAAGAGCAGCATTGTGGAGCCCATGCTGTGTTGACAAAAAGTTCATCAGAGACTGTAGGCTGGAATTTTAAGTGAAGAAAATTGAAATTATCTCAGTCCTTGAAGAGTTGGTTTACCATATCTCCCTTTTATCTTAAGCAAATGTTAATTTCCCTGTTGGAATTTTTTCCCTTCTTCAGTCTAATTTGAATTTCTTATTCTTTTCTTCTAAGGTTCTGTCCTGCCCTTTTCTGTGCTGTTTTACTTTCATAGACAAATTCTCCATTAGGATGGCCAGGTGGCACAGGTCATTCTTGATATAGAAAGACAACAAGCAAGACTTCAGGTCTAAATTAGGATGTACAAGTGTGACATTACTTAGAAGGCTTGTTTTAAATATACCTGACTCCATCCAAGCAGATGGAGAAGAAATATCTTGATAGTGAGGGCACAAATCCAACATTTGGAACAAGATCCTTGCAGGCAAATCCACAAAATACCACTGTCACCTGAAGTGTTGTGTCAAAATATGGGGTGTGGTTAACTAGGTTTTCATCATAGCAATCTTATGTTCTTTCTTAAAATGCCATTGCCTTATCTTCTTTTGTCTGTTTCAAGCAACAGCTTCAAAAAAGAAAATCCGTGGTACCCATAGACAATATACCTGCCTGAGTGCAGAAGGGAAAGTACTGGCCAATACATCTCCATCTTTCCATCACACCCACAGTAACTAGCTTAGCAGCTTGGCTGCTCAGGTCTGTCAGGCTGGGTATGGTTCTCCCCATTTTCACATGCATATCTTAGCCTTTTGCATTCCCCAGCTACCCATCAAGTACCTTTGATGCTCTCGTTTGCAATCTGTCCCACATTTTCCTGTCAGTGAAATGAGGTTAACAGGAGTACCCCAGTAGAGTATAAGCTGTGGATGGATGGTTGCATTCAAGACTGTAGAGTGCTCAAACAGTACAATGTTAAGTGCACTCTAGTATCATCATAATGTCCAAGTGTCTTACAATCTTGAATATACTTAAAGCATCTAAGCAAAACAAAATACCTTTGACTTCTTACTTAGTTAAATCCTTTATATAAAAAGTTTGCAGTGTGTTGTAGGGCAGCTGAGTCCAAGTCTCAAACCAGATAAGCTCAGTGGATGCCCACCACTAGTGCCATCTCAAGGGATGGCCATGTCAAGAGAAGATGGGTACAAGTTATTCCTGGGAAGCTCCTCATTAGACACGAGGAAAATTTTTTACAAGGGCAGCAGCCACTGGAATAATTGCCCCAGAGAAGTGGTGGATTCTCCAACACTGGACACCTTTAAGGTTCAGGTGGGCAAGGTACTAGACCGTGCTTTTACCAAGACAAGTAACTGTCTTGGTACAGATGATCCTTGCAATCCCTTCCAACCTGGTATTCTGTGATTTGTGTTCGTAACGTTCTTGGTCATGCAGGCTCGCTGTGGATGGACTGAGCTGCATTGCAGTTTGTCACAACTGGCAAGTCCAAGGAGAGGCAAAGAGACAGAGATGCAGCTACAAGGAACAGCGCTGCTTTGTCTCTTCACCAGTGAAATGTAGAAGTGGGGAGCACTGACAGTGTTTGAGACCCAGGAGGATGGACAAAATGGGATTGTACCTGCTTGGTGGAAGTGAGAATTCCTAAGTACAACATGGGAGACAGGCATGATGATAGCATTAGAGTATTAAACACACTGCTTTTTACCTGTTGGATTGTTAGTATTATCAGACAGCAAAATAGCAAGATTGTTTAAATTTTCTGCTGCCTTTTGGAAAAATGTGTATCTGCTCTGAGAACTCTTTGGTGTTCACAGAGCCCACTGAAGAATCCAGTGCCCAGATATTCTCACTGATCTTTGTGTGCAGTGGTTGAACAGTTTTGAGCTTTTGACTATAGCAGTCCCGATACCATGGAATACTGTGATGGTTGAACACACGATGTCCTTCACAGACCTAGATACAATATTCAATAAATTCAATGCACTGGGAAAAGACGGGCAAGGCAGCATTCTCCATTACATTTAAACAAAGGTGCACAAGTAATGCTGGACGTAGAAGATGACACCTGTGACATACACCATCTCCATTTGAGAGTTGACCTTAAAATTGATGACTTTTTTCAAATCCTCATCTCGGTGCTGGATGTTGGCTTTTGGTTTTTTTATATGATTCTTGTGCACAAGTTAGCATACAAGCATCATATGTCTTTTGCAGTCACATGAGGCTCTCGTTCAACTCTCAGGCTAACATTTTTGAAGCTGAAATGCCTTAAAATAGTTAACTTTGAAGCAAGAACAACAGTGTTTGCAGCTTCAGGCTTTTAGTTGTGAGTGGTTACATTTGGGATGCCAATTTTACAGTGAGCTTTCTATTTGCTTTGGAAGGAAAGATATAAATGCCATTTTTGAGAAACGGAGCCTTGGGTTTCTCAAGCAAGAACCAGTGTCAGCAAGCAGGTATAAGGCAAAATCACCTCGTCAGCCGTACCCATAGGCTCAACAAAGCCCAGTATTAAGCAATTTATCCCTGGTCACACTCAACCACAAGACAGCTGGCAACCAAACACTTCTGGCCAACATCAGTGTAGTGGAAGGTGGAGAAGTGGGGATTTAGCTGTTCAGTCACGACTCTTCTAAAATTTTATCTTGGTGAAGTAAACAACTGCATTTTACTAGTTGCTATGATCCCCACAGTGATAATAGTGAATTATTTTAATGAAGTAAGGCTTTTCACCTGCTCTGGATTTGTCCTCAGACTTCCCTGTGTGAGGGAACCTTGAAATAAATAATTTCCACTCAGACAAGCACCTGATTTGAAACAAAAGTGAAGCCAATGAGGAAATAGTCAAACACCTGACTTCTTTTAGGTGGGAGAGAAGCAGTAAGTAATGTTTTCTTAGAGCAGTTTCTCCCTTGTCGTCCCTTTCCCCTTGCCCTTTGCTGTCACTAATCACTGTGAGCCAGGACTGTGTGCACATTGAAGAATCCTTCAGCTGGAGTCGGTGGGGCTGCTCATGTGAGTAATTTGCAACGCACGCAAACAGGGCCATGAGGCCCTGTGGTATTAGACTCATTTTGGCTATAAATTCTCTGGGCAAGGACTTCTATTCTTGTCAGTAAAACACTGGATGCAATTCTGGTGCTGTGCTTTTTTTCTTGCTTGTTCCCTCCCCCCAGCTTCTCATTTTTTCTCACCTTTTTCTTCACACACAGACATACAGCTCTAAGAGCCTCAGAGAAGCAGGAGCTTTGACAAGCAACACTAACGTGCCTCCTTCCTCTGAGCAATTCCTTTGGGCAATTTAGCAACGCCACTCTGGCTCTCAACATTTCTTTTGAGTCAAGAGCCTCATCACTTATAGCAGGTTGGAAAAGGGAGAGCCCAGTTGCAAAGGCAAGAAAAAAGTTCTGTCAGTGGCTGGCAGCAGCAGGAGAGTCTGGTTGTGCCGGTGAGTCAGCTGAACCACTCGCTCCGCTTGCTTATTCCAGCCACATACAGGCATGTGCAGGCAGGGAAAATTCCTAGCTTTGATTGTCAGGAAAGGACCTGCTTATGTCACCACAATAAACTCCGTTTGTTCAGAATAAAATCTCACAAAGCACAATTGCCATGATCCTGGGACAAAATACTTCTGCTTAACCCCTGACACATCTCTTTCTCTCCACGGTGAGAAAAATAGTCATTTACGGGGATTTTTTTTCCCCAAATTTAATTACCAGCTTTGATGTGTCTGTAATGGGAATAATGGCAGAGAATAAAAGATCTTCTGTCTGCACCACTACCTACCTATACACTTGCATATAAATAGCACTTTTGTTTCATGGGTTGGAATAGTGTCTGAAGAGATATACTGACAGTACGGCAGCTCTTTTCCTTTGTACCAGATCTAATAGGCTTGCAGTATGAAAAATGCTATGTATGCTTTGCTTTTCAGCTGAAACTCACTCTATGCAGAGGTCTAGCCCAGGGCAGAGGCCCCACTTAAATCCTGCTGAGCCCTCAGACAGGCTTTCCATGTTCCCCTACGATAGCTACAAGGATTCAGAGAGTTTTGCATTCTGTTCATGGATAAAGGCATGTAAATAATATCTTTATGACTCAGGTATGTCTTGAAATATGCAACCTGATGGCAGACAGCTCTACTTTATTGTGCAGATATTTGTTCTGAACCACATGGCTGGTAAGTCATGAAATATTCATGACCATGCAAATCGTCTCTTCTGTATCACCAGCTTTTCTGTGTTGCTGACCCCTGACTTCCTTTAATCATCTCCTGGGTGTGTGGTCTGTTACTATTCTGAGATATCTTGTGAACAGGGGCAAAGTAATTACTTGATCCCTGCCTGACGCAAAAATCTATTTGAAAAGGAAAAGGATAACTTCAGAGACGCTTCCTCTTTGCATTAAAATCAGCCCCACCTGCTTGCTTCACTAGATTTCTCTTTTGGTGGCCTGAATGCAGACCTACAGTGTTCAGTGCTATTTTCAAGACTGTAAAAAACAGCATTCTTGGATCTCCTAAGTCATGACCTGCTCCTCCATAGATTAATTACAATTTCTGGTCAGATGTTTTCTCCCCTTCTCTCTCCTACTGATTTTTCTGAAGGCATCCTTACAAATACGCTGCAACTCCAAGTGGCAGACATTTTATTGTGACTTGTTACAGGAAGGCCTGAAGATCTTCCAATGAGCAGCTATAGTGCTTGTTAGTTACAGGGTTATCTTAGCCATCTCCCTAATAACTGGAGGCTGAATTAATGCATGAGATGCGATTTTATTTTTTTTTTTTAAGAACCAGGGCATGTCTTTTTGACAGAAATCTCCTTTCTCTGCCGATTTTCTAACATCCGCAACACTAAAAATAAGGATGTTATCAATGTGGGGAAATATGGAAATGTGTCTTAGCTCCCTACCAGGTATAGAAGGGGTCAATGGTTTGGTACCATGGGGGTCTGACAACCAAAGGAGAAGCAGATGGACAAGCTGTAAAGAGAGAAAACTAACCATGGAAGAGCATTTTCCATACGGGAGCTATTTTAGTAAACCAGTGTGATGAAAGTATAGACGTGAGTAGGTATTTTTACAAGTGAACTTGTAGTGACTGCCAAGAGCACAGTGTAACACAAGGGCAATAATGAGCACACAGTTAAATACAAGGTTAAGAAATGTTGACCTACTAGTGGTTTCTGATTTCCAGAGTAATTTTGGCCTAGTTGCAGGAGTCAGCAATGCAGCACCAAAACTACTACTTGAAATAGCAGGTTTATGTAGATAAGAAGGTGGGGAAGGCTAGCTAAGGCCAAAACATTCATTATCAGACCAGAGAAAAAGCAGCTGGGATACCTCGGGTGTTTGTAATATTCCACTATGCCAAACCTGGGATGACACAGAAGAACCTTTCTGGGTCTCTGCTGTTCAGTCCTCAGTGGTATTTCTGAAAATCAGATGCCAGCCTGGGATGAATCCACACCCTGTGTTTTAAAGGTGCAAAGATAATCTGCCTCACCCATGATTTCATTCAGCAGTCAGATGCCTATATGTCTTTGAGGACATAGGTGTCTGCCATCTTTCTTTCACACTTTTCTTAGTTTTTTTTCTCCAGAAATGACCTCAGTGACTTATGGGCCCTGTGAGAAAGGCAGAACCACAGCTTGGCTCACACAAATGACAGTCATGAAGTGGCTTAAAGCCTGACAGCCTCCAACCTGTATGTCACCTTCAAATCGACTGTGCCATGTGCATGGAGTAGGAGTCCTCTCCCTGTGTGGTGGAAAGCTGATGTTCCACCAGCTGTTGGTGCTGTGAGAGCCACAGATAAAGCAAACTGGGCAGAGCATCCCTCCTGGCCCTTGTGCAGCACTGTGGCGTCTCGCCACAGGATGACTTATATGTGTCTAAATTATGGTAATGAGCCCAGCTGCAGGTCTGGCTCTCCCTTAGCTTGCAAAGGTGACACTTGCTAACACTTGCTAAGATTTTGGAAGCAGGTGAGCTCTGATCAGCTGAAAGGAGCAGTGAGTAATCCTCATTTACCTGACTTCGTAACTAAACTGTGAGTCACTCTAATGAGGAATACCAAAAGTGCTGACCTGCCCATCTCATGCTACTTCATTTGAGAGTTCAAGCTAACCTGCTGCCTTGGTATGCCTCAGGGCCACCTTTTGGGCAGAGAAGAACCTGGGACAGTGGTTTTGATGCAAACCCTGCCAGTGGAAGAAATGCTTTTTTAGAACGTATGTGTGCCCAAAGACTAGGTATAAGTAATTAGGAAGCTTTCAGTGCTTTTTCTGTATTTGGCATTCCCATCTAAAGCTGCAGAGTTGTTTCGTATTTGAAGAACCCTTTCTTAGCCCTCATCATCAAGATTTCAGGTTCAGATCGCTTTCTCTTGTGCGTGCAAACCTGGCCAGCTAGAGCTGGTGGGACTCGTGTGCAGCAACTGGGTGGAGGAGTGTGTGGGATTATCACTGGGTTAGTCCGTGGCCCTGTGTTTCTGGGGACAGCACGAAGTACACCAGCCTCTCCTGTCCTCCCTGCAGGGAGTGTGCCCACACTGCAGGGTGGGATGGTGCCCATCCTACCACTTCAAAAGGCTTCTCCTTTGAGTGCAAAGTCCTCAATGTCCTCGCTTGGCTTTAGGCTCCACCTGTGGCACCATCGCATTGGAGATGGTCAGAGCTGTTTGTGTCCGGTTTGAATGCAAGGCATGGGCTGGCTTGGCTGCATGCAAGAAACTGCTCCACTGGATGTTTTCAGCAGCTTCCCCTGGGTTCACGGCACTATTTAAAGTGAAAGTGCTTTGATTTGGAAGAGGATGAAGGTGAAGGTTAATAATGGAAGTTTATAAATGCAGTTGACATCCTAACACTCCGTGTCTTTCATGCCACCCTTCATTTACTCTCCTGGTGCTCTCATCTTTGAATGCTCTGATTTTTTTACCCCTGTAAGCAAGGTGCTGTTGAGAGTAACTGGGTAGCTGAGTTTGATCTGTTTACATGCCTATGGGTATAGTATGTGCTGTTATTTAACACTGCAAGTGAAATGATCCATGAAACCTCCAGGGTGAACCATACTAAGGGGCAGACTTTCATAATATGTGGATTATATTCTATAATATATGTATATATATATAATATATGTATATATATTATAGAGTATATATATAGCTCATTAATTATTAATTAATTAAGGAAGCCCCTTTTATAGTTAAGAGCTTCTAATTGAGGCCCATCCATATAACATTCCTACAAGGGTGGGTGGTGTTGGCACCAGTAGTGGAATGCCTGACTCTAGTCCTGATCTGGGCTTCGCAGCTAGGCTCCCTCCCTCATCACTGCAGGACATGGGCAGTTCTAAGGTCAGTTCAGGCTAGATTAGGATTAAAAATAATAAACTATTCTCCTCTATTATCTGCCCGGGGCTCCCCATGTAGGTGGCTAGGTTAGATGTGAGCCCTTCAGAGAGAAAAACTTACGTGAGGTGAACATGACTCATGCTGAACCTCCCTTGAAGCCCACAGCAAGTAAGGTAGATGGTGAGATCCTAAGCCCTTTTCCACAGCCTTGAAATGGGACCATCACTCCTCTTCTTGTCTCTGGAACTTCTCTGTCCCTCCTGCCCCTGCTTTGCTGAGTGGAAGTCCATCTGGGAGTGTACAACTAGCTGGTTTGTGCTGAAGCCTCGTTTGTTTTACGAATAGGCTGACCTCCCCCAGTGCCCCTCACCCATTGCCCTAAGGGCCTCCTACCTTGCAAGAACAGGCAGAACTCTCTGCTCCAAAATCCTCACCAAAAAGCACTTGCTCAGAGATAGCAGAAGGCAAAACAGAGCAAGTTCTTCAGCTGAACTCATATTAAATGAATTATCTCAAGTAGTCTGTACATTATTTCTACTTAAAATTTATTATTAACAGTCTGAGAGGGAGAAAAATAATTCATTAAACAATCAGCAAAGCATTCATAAGACATTACTGAGATCAAGTCTCAGGGAAACATATGAGCCTTCACAAAGCAACCTTAAAACTTCATATTAAGTTTTATCTACCCAGTTAAGTCATTTTACATAGGAAAGTGAAACTTAATCCAGCTCTGTCTCTGTAGCTGCTGCTCAAGGGGAAACAAATTCAGATCCACCATAATCTGAGTAATAGGTTCAACACCAGCTACCTCTTATCAGAGGAAAAGGAGCAATTTCATCTCAGTTTCTGCAGTCTGCCCCATGCTTATCTATTCCCTGGTGGCCAGATATCAGAGCAGACCAGTGAGAAAAGTCCCCTTTCAGGGGCTGGAAAACAAAATACCTTGCTGTGAGACCCTTCTCCCTTGCTGAGAGTTGCCTGTACCCAGACTTGAGGAAAAAGTTTGAAAAAAAATGGGATTTCTCCAGTAACTCAAATCTGTACTCTTGCTTTAGGCAGCAATGAGGCAGTAAGGCACTGCTCAGTCAAACAGCCACTCAGAAAGCCCTGCTCTCCCTCCATGAAGGGGACATCTGGTGTACTTCCCTCCTAACCATGCTACTGCGTGGTGGGCTGATTTGGTTTTGTTGAGAAGCTCAACTTTTCACTTCTCACCCCTCATACT
This sequence comes from Dendrocincla tyrannina, assembly GCA_035047865.1. NCBI lineage: Eukaryota > Metazoa > Chordata > Aves > Passeriformes > Dendrocolaptidae > Dendrocincla > Dendrocincla tyrannina. Next base: position 31,617,827 of record JAWWMP010000116.1, on the reverse strand, counting down.
TTGCTTTCTGAGCCTCTACCATTTGCTTGTGCTGTGCAGTGATGATCCTGTATGGGAAATGACTTTAAAAACATCATGAAAACATTTCTGGGAGCAGTGAAGTCTTCAAAGGAAAATTCTTGGGAAGCTGGAAATATGGTGGGAGGGAAAATATAATCTCTCATTTCAAATGAACTTCTGCCCTCCTTGAAATCCTTGTGAATTTCAAAGCCTTTGATAGTCATGAAACATCAGAGGAGCCTTTATGCTAAGCAAAACCTGTCTGAAAGCAGTGCTACTTCTGATCCCACCGGGAGCTGCTGCACACGCTGTTCCACCTCCTTATGTTTGTCACCCCCTCAGCTGATGCAGTCAGTCTGCATTTGTCTGGGTGGTCGTGGCTGTGGCCTTACTCTGCTGTGTAGGACAACGCTGGAGCAAAACCCATTACAGGACTTGCCTGTGTGGCCAGTGGCCACCCCAGCTGCTCACCTGTGGGCCAGGCTTGCTGATCCCCAGGGTTGGCTGCACTCTGTGCCCTGGGATGCCTTGTCTGCAGTAGAGCACAGCACAGTTTGGTTTTGTTCCAGCCTCCCTTTACAGGGTCAGCATCAGACAGAGAGGCCATGGCAAGGGGCTTTCCTGCGTGAGATCTGGTGGCACCAGGCACAGGTGGCAGATTTATAGGCAGCCACAAATCCCTGTGAATGCAGGCTACTGAAAAGGACAGCGCAACCACCTGAGGTGGTGCAGCCATTCCTTGGAACAGGTACAGCCTGAGTACAGCCAGTGGGGTGGGGTGAGGAATTTCTTCTGTGTAGCACAATCACCAATAGGAGACTATGCAGAGGATGCCACAGATATTGCAAGGGCTGCTGAGTTGGAATACGATTCCCACAGACCCCTCCTGAAGGGGAACAAAGATCTCTGTGCGTAGATGCAGTCTTCTTACTTCCTGCACCTCACTTCCCAACAGCTTCCAGCAGCACTTGAGGGTGTTCTACCATGCAGTCCTTCTAGAAATGTTCCTGACAGAGAACAGCATCTGGTCAAGTAAACAGGGAGAGAGAAGAACAGCGAGCAGAAGTCCCAAGTGGGTGTTTTCTACCTGGGCAATGGTTATCCTGTGAAGACTGATGCATTCATGTCTTCTTCATTCAGTGGGAGGGAAGAAGCTGCCAGGGTGGCCGAGCAGTGGCACAGCCAGACTGGTCCCTTGAGGGCAGCCTCTGTTCCAGCCAGCTGTGATGTGTGTCTGCCTCATGTTTTCCTTCCCAAGGTGCCAGTTAAGTGCAGAAGCTGCAGCCTAAAGGGGCAGGCCATGGCATGGGCACCCCATGGGAAAAAACATCTAGGGAAGCCGAGCTGGGAGAAGGCAGCGAGAGCACTGAGGAGCCTTCCTGCCACAACAAGCAGGCTGCAGGTGAACGACAGTCTGCAACATGAAGAGCTGCAGGTCTGAAGCAGTCATTGTTTAATCATTTTGAAGCCATTGCCAGGTTAGACTTACCTCATCTCTCCCAGCTGAGGGCTTATTTGTATTTGGCCTGCCCATCTAATTCATTAACTTCCAGACATATCTGATCCATATGGTTTTGAGAGCCTACAAAAGGGCTGTCCATTCTTCTCTCTTGTCCATTACTGTGTCTGTTTCCTTTCACTCCCCAGGCTTTCCATCCCAATTTACTTCCCCTTCCTTCTCTTGCTTTTTACCCTGCTGCTTCTCAGGAGCTAGTTTGTCCTCTGCCTTGCTCCAGCATGCTTCCTGCCTACAGCTGTAGGCTTTCTCTCCAACAGGTAATTCGGTTGCTCTTAAACAAGCTGAAGAATTATTGGACTATTTTTGAAGAGATGTCATGTGTTCCAGAGCAAGTGGAAGATGATGCTTTCTGCTGGAGCGGTGTTGAGAAGTAAATTCTTCTTGGTGTAAACCAAATGTAGTTTTTGAACATGAGATTGTCACAAAGTCAGTGACTTTCTGCAAGGATAAGCTGAACTAAGGAGTAGAACAAGTTGAACTTTTTTCAATTTCCAATTTTTTTAAGCTATCTTGACTGAGATGCTGACTTTGAACAAGGGTGGTGAGGTTCTGGCTGGATCTGGGACACAGCTATACATGTATGTAGGCAGAGCTGTGAAGTATGTCAAGAATAGTCAAAGGCCTTGATGACTTTTTCTTAAGATACACCATGGAAGGAGAATGTTATGACTGGAGTTCTATGAACCAAGGTCAGCATATGAATTTTTAACTGAGACAGAAGGCTGCAAAATAAAACAGCAACATTGTCCAGTTCTTCACATGACTAATGAACCATCACTTGACAGTGTTGATCATCACTAACAAACACATTTAAGCACAGCTCCTGTTCCCACCCTGCAGTGTTTATCAAGCTGGTCCCCTCCAAAATGGACTCACTTCTGCAGAGCCTGCAGGTGTGATTTAGTGATCAGCGAAAAGGCCATGCAGAGGAGGAAAGAAGCATATCACCCCATATTACTCCCCACCCTTTATGTGGGCAATGTGCAATGGCTTTAGATTGAACTTTGTTTGAAACTCAGTGCACTGGTTTCGTCCAAAAGAACAGAAACAGTACAGCTACCTAACACAGGTGCAGCTACAGCACTAGATCTGCCTCCACATCATCCTACTTGTTATTGAAAGCTTTACTAAATATGATTTTTTTAGTGTATGATAAAAGTGTCCAATATATGAGGCAAGTGTTCAGAGGTGGCAAGGGGAGCGGAAGGAAAATCAGGCTGAAAACTGGCAGTATGGCAGGGTGATTTTGAAGACAAATCCTCTAGAGGAGTAATTCAGGGAAGCTTTACTGTAAATGACGAACTATGGACTAACCAGAAAGGCTCCTAGACAAATTGGACGGCTTCTATAGAGCAGAGTAAAGCACAGCTGTTGCTTGAACAAAGAGCTGGTTGAAGATTGCACCCATCTTGCAGTAAGTTTTAGGGACATTTGTTCCTTGCTGGATCAAATATACATGTTTTCAGGTAGTTTTAGAGGAGAAGGATGTGCATTGTCAAAGTTAAGTTTTTTGGGGTTTTTTTGTTTGTTTGTTTGTTTTTTGTTGGTTTTTTTTTTTTTTTATTTGTACCTTTTTCCCTACAGCTTCAACAGGCCATCCTCACTGGAAATGTTGTCACATCATAGGGATATGGGATCATAGGTCATAGGGGTATGTTTCACCTCTGACAAGGGAATGGATGCAGGCTATCTACGCCCTCCCACCATACCGCCCCCAAACAAAACTTGATCAGAAATAATCTATCTGATTTCTAGTGCAGCCAGAAAGTAGCAGGTGAGGGAAAAAGTCTTCCCTTCACTGAAAACTTCAGGGACTTCATGCTGCCCAGTGAAAAAAAACCTGATTCCAGCTCTAGATTTCAAGGTAAAGACCAAATCTGATAGATGGTCCTTGGAGGAAATGTTGGGGTTTGCCTGGTTTTAAAATCATTATGCATATACTTCATGATCCCATAGTAAATAAACCAGAAATTCCCCATCTCACAAAGTTAGCTTCCCAGGTGCTCACCTACTTGAACACAGGAAAATTGATCCAGGTGCAGCCTGAAGAACTTAGAAAGGTCATTTTCAAGTCTAAGGAAAGATTGAAAATGTTGCTGTTAATCGAAGAGGGGATTTTTAACATCTTTTTGACAATAAATGCAAGTAACATTAGTTCTGCTGCCATCCCTCTGGCCTAGAAGTGCTGTCAAGACAGTTCTTGTACTTAATATAAATATTATCCACTACAGTGTCCTCTATTATCCTGGCTGGGTTGTGCAATGATTAGTGGTGCAAAATCCCCACCGGCGCTGGGGTCTTGGTCAGTCCCACCAATGCTGCAGGTCTTACCTTTTTGGTACTTGTGGGTCTTGCCTGCAAATGCAGCTTCAGTGACTGCAGGCACTCAGTCCCATCTTTTCCTTCCCCTTCCCTGGCTCTGCCTGTGTTTTTGAGCAAGCTCATATTGCCTGCAGTCTCCAGATATATATCTCCCTCCCCCCTGTCCTGTAAAATCAACATATATCCACACCTTCCCCATCCCTGTTCCCTTTCTCTGAATGCTTAAAGACCTGGGAAATTGGCACTGTTGGTGGGTTTCCAAAACCTAGCCCATGCTCAAGTGCCAGATTTGGGCTAAACAGCTGCTATGTAGTGTCAGATCTACACATGACAATGATTTGTACAGCCCATTGCCGAACCAGATAGAGCCATTTGTTTAAAAAATAAAGAGACAGATAATTTCAACTGTTCCCCTTCTCCTAGCAAACTGATATCATGTGCCTCTCTTAAAAACGGCTTGCTCCAGAATGCATTAGAGCTAAATTATCATTTATGTTTGTCACAGGGATTGCTAATGTGTAATGAGATTTTAGAGTTAATGTTTTGTACAAAGCACTTAGTGGAGCTTGGAAGAAATTGGTTCAGGATTCTGATGTGGTGTTTTAATTAAAGATATTTTCCAATCAGGGCTGAGCAAACGACTTGTCAGAAGATTTTGTACCCATCAGCCCATATACCAATGCAATGCTGGTCTCGCTTTCTGCTTTTGGATTTTCTTCAGGGAATTAGAGGAGAGAGCCTCTCCAAATCTCATGCAGAAGAGCCATTCTTAGCTACAACCCTTATAGGAGAAGAAACACTTATTTTATTCTCAAATTTTCACCTGGCTGTCAGTGGTCTGGTTCATTGCAGCATGACACCAGCCTTATGCTTCTTTGGTTATGTTGAACTTGCAGCTGCAGCCTAGCGCAGTACACATACACACAGACTGAAAGCAATGAGAAGTCCCGCGCTGTGGGGTGAGTTCTGAGGTGTTTCTTGTCTGCTGTAGTGGGGTCCCGAGCTCTGACTGCTGTTCCTCAGCCCTCTCCTTCTCTGCTGTTGGGCATTGCAGCCAGTGAGGAGGCAGGAAAAAGGGTGATGCAGACCCAAAAAAAGGAGAGGAAGGATTTCCAAATACCATACCTGATAAAACCAGCACAACAATGACTGAGATATCTCTGACTTAAACAAACAGGTTTCGGATGTATGATTCAATGTAAACATCAAATGCATGTTCATGGGCATGGTTTTTATTAATTGCTGGATAGTAAGGGTCAATATTACCAAACCAACATATTCTTTTCTTAGCTACCTCTGGTCCACGCAGGGAACTTCAACCACCATCACGTCTTAGGCTGGGATATCTGCTTGAAACAAAATCACAAAGCCATAACCAGACATTAAGTGTAGCTCACAGGGTTGGTGTCAGATAGGGGCAATGTAAACCTGTGGCAGAAAAGCAGCTGTCATCCTCAGAGTCTGCCTTGCGCATCCTATAGCCATGAGAAGCTCATCTGCGTGGAGCTGTGGAAGGAGGTCAGCAGGGATATAGAGAAGTGGTTCCTGCTGGGAAGGGGCAAGAGAGAGGAGTCACCCTACCCAAAGCTCCTTACACTTCACCTTCTCCCTTTCTCTTCCACCTCTCCAGTTGTGATCAAGGCCCCTTTTTCCCCCACCCCTTGTTTTTTGCCCCACTCCCACCTCCCCAGACAAGGAAGGGCACCAGTCCCACCAGGCCAAGGAAGGGCAGCTCCTTTTGTGGCTATCAGCTCCACAGACACAGACAGAACAGCACTGCTGGAGACCCACCCGGCATGGGTGTGCAGCTGTGATACCACAGCATCATTAACTTGGATAATAGGATTGAGCCACAGCAAACCACCCTGGAATCCTATAGCTCCATGCCACAGCTTGTTTTTGCAGTGTTTCTGACCTAACCCCCTTTAGAGCTGGCAACTTTTCAGTTGTATGCACTGCATCCTGCTTGCTACAGTAATAGAAACAAATCCTTCTTTATTTGCTTATGATTTCAAACACATCTGTTTGTTTGTTTGTTTGTTTGTTTGTTTTTCTAAGAAAAGGAAGAAGCATGCTTTCATTTATAGACAGTTTTGGTGTTTTAATATGTATGAATGAGGTTTTTCTTGTATTTTTCTTTTCCAGGTTTGCCCATTTAGAGATTCCATGATTGTTTGGAAACACATGAGAAGTATGGATTTTAATCCCAAAAGTGAGTTGTAACACAATCTATTCATTAGATGAATTCTTTAGCTCAGTATGGAAATTCATATGAGTTATGTGAAAGGATGCTGCTGGCTAGAAGAGAGAGGTGAAGGTGAATTTTGAAGAGTTAAATATCACTTTTCTACTTCTATTGTATGGTGAATACATGAATATGCTGCATATTGTAACATTTTTTTATTATAACATTTTCTTTGCATAAGCCTTGCATCACAGGATCTCAGGAAATTACAAAGACAGAAGGAGATGAAGCTGCCTATTAAGGTCAGCCCCTCAGTGAAACAGCATCCTACTCCATAAAACATAGTACACACTGAAACTTCATCGTACATCTCTTGGCCAGCTGTGTGGGTGCTTTATCTGCAAGAGCATTGACACACCACTTAATGAGTGGTGTTGACCTTTTCAGAGACAGTGAGGCACAAACATGCATGGGGCATCTTTTGCTGCCAGCCCCCAGTGTTCCAAAATCATGAGTCAGATCTCCCTGCCTTGTAAATTATAAGACTAGCTGAAAAAAACGTTAATGAAAACACCAAAAAAATGTGTTGGTGTTCTTCTCTCACATGAATTTTATTAAGTCAATGGATTTGAGCCCTCAGAGGTCACTCAGGTTAAATTTTAAGTCTTTTATTCTCTATAAGTAATAGAAAATTCTGCTGATTCATTCAATCACAGGACTAAGTTACAGCAACTGGGAATTACTTAGAGAGTGAACTCTCCAAGAGAGGCACGTTTGTGGTGGACCTTCTGATGCGCATCTCTGCCAATGTGTGCTGAACTATATGTGCTGAATTAAATTCTGCAAAAAGTGTTAGGAGATACAGAGAGCTGGACTCATGTCTACAGGGATGGTACTAAAGCTTCTGAGTTCCTTGTTCACTGCTCCCACTTGTTCACTGAACCACTTCATAGGTATAAGTCCCTGTAGTCAGAGATCTCTCTGCGGGGATTATGGGGGAGAGTGGAAGAGGAGGTCAGGGTTGGTGGAGAGCCAGGATAATGAGCCATAGAGGAACTCCCCATCCTCGGTATGTGACTAGGATCTGGGAAGAAAGAATATACTCTGCAGGAACAGAACACACCAGTGGAGAGGCTGAGGTAGTATTTACAGGCTGGTTTTGGAAATGTATGCCAAGCACCCACACCTCCCTCTGGGAAAAGCGTGAATGAATTTTCTAATGAAAAGTCCAAATTTTAGCGCAGGGCAAGGCTACTGTCAGGTACACTGTGGTGCTGAGCGATGGATCAGGGGCTTAGGCACATCTGTATGTGTTTCAAGCACCACCTTCACCATGGCTTTAGGCACCATAACAGATATTATCATAACAGATTAAAGTCTTTGGCAGCAGTCCCAGCATTTGGTGTTTGTGAGAGGAATGATTTCACACTAACATGGGATTTTTACAGTCACAATTTCATCCACCCTCCTTTACTGAAAGGTCACTTCTCCTTCTCTCCTCCTCTATCATCTGCTCCTGAGAGTCTTGTCCCTGTCAACATACCCTTGACACCACTGGTAGCCCCAGTGAGAGTGCGGCAGCAGCAGGAACAGCAAGTGAGTTAGATCAGTGGATGTACAGGTGTTCAGGAGCTTGTCTCTGACGTGTCCCCCAACTGTTTCCTGTGGTGTTGAAGGAGGAAAGGTTGAGAGGGATATAGCAGGTAGAGCTGTGTGCAGGGATTGTGTTTCCCTGGGACAGGAGAAGCTGAACATGAGGATGCATGCCAGGCACATGTGTGCACATGGACCTCAAGGTCCATATGACTCCTGAGGAATTGATTTCAGGCAGCTGCTTAAAGTGAGGGGTTTAGGCACTTAAATGGACTAAAATAAGAACTAAATTTTCATTGAGAGCCTGCTAGGTACTTGGGGCCGCTAGAAACCAGACCATTTCTTAAAGTCATGTGGTAACTAGTACCATCCCCACTGCTGGTTTGTGGCTCTGCTGTACTCATTCAGGCAAGGAGGTTCAACAATGTGCCCCTCTTCTGAGCTCATTTATCTCATGATGTTTCTGTTCTCAAAGGCTCATTTCTGGTTCAGAGTCTTCATTTGCTGCTCACTCTGATAAGGTGATGTTTTCCCTGTCATCTGCACTGGCTCTTTTGTTCCGGAAAGCTTTTGCAGCCTCAGTTTCAGATGTGGATCTTTTGCCCGCAGAGACAGGGCTTTTGGACCCTCCAGGTGTCTGGCCTTGAATTCTGGGGGTTGCCAGAGCTGTTCTGGAGGCTGCAGCCATCAATGCCTCAGTGCTGCACTGCTTTAGTACATTTGGCTGTGCCCTTCAGCAGCCTTCACTTGGAGATTTAACACCAGAGTTTTGATACTGAATGTAGTGGTTTTTGGGAGCACCTCTTTGTTTCTACTGTCAGTAGTATGAAACTTCTTATTTTATAAAGCAGTGCATTTTTCAGGCCTCTGTAGCAGGAGTCATCTTGCTCTAGCCACAGATTCATGGGCAGAAAATGCCAATGGGATGCACTGGTTGCAGCAGCTGCCCATGCCAGTGTGCCTGTTTAGCAAATACAGATGGAAAATGCTGTTGTTTTCCTCTCATTGATCACTGTCCAAAGCAACTGAGACTCCAAGAAAAGAGCCAGAAGAAAGCAAAGTTTCTGTTCCCACAGCTCTGGTAGTTCCTATCACATCTCAATTTCTTTATTAGGCTCAGCTTTGTAGCTGTGTTGGCCCCTCATGACAGGCCTGTTCTGGCACAGAGGTGGCTGCAGGGACCTGCAGCAAGCAGTTCAGCTCAGGTGTAGGGACACACAGATTTCTTCAAGCCTAGGAGCCTGTTCCTCCATTAACTATACCTTATTTTTTCCCTTTTCTTTCTTTCCTTGTTGCTGGTGCAGATGGCTGGAGTTCTTCTGTTTCAAGCAGATAAAGACATTTGTAACTGTCAACATCCACCAGCCCTGTCCCTCTGCCATTTTGATTTTGTTGTTTTATACAGAATTTTACAAGTGGCTCCCTCTCAAATTTCCAGTGAAATGAATAATGTCATCTGAGGCTGTAAATCTGTTGCCCTCTGTAGAGGGAGGAAGACACCATAGGCATGGGAACACTATTGGAAGGGCTGAGGAGGACACGACAGCAATTAGACTGAACAATTACAGCAACTTCCCCCTATTCCTCCTCCTCCCTCAGCAAGCTGCTCGTCCACTTCCCACGCAGCCTTCCCAAAGAGTATTTTCTTCCATGCTCTGCTCTTTCTAAACCCAGTGAGTCTATAATGGGATGTGACCTACAGCTTGAGGGTCCACACTGGTCCATTGACATTTTGTTGTCTACCCAGCTAAGGTTCAACACCCCATCCCCTTGCTCCCGCACTCCTTTTGTGGTGTTGCCCATGCTTTAGTGGTTGAAGGGGACATTGCTGCCAGCCAGCCCCCAGCACCTCTCCATCACAGCCCTGCATGCTGGAGCAAGCTGATGCTTGCTCTGGCAATTTGGATATGCTGGACCCCAAACCCTTTCTGGGAGCTCCGCCACATCTGGGGTGTGGCAGAGGAAGCCGGGTGTCAGGGTCAGCTCTCCTGCTGCTGCCGGCTTCTGTGTAGGGAACAACCACCTTGACTTTATGGACACCTGCCCTTGGAAACTGGCTCTCAAACCTGTCCTGGCATCACCTGCTGCCCTGGCAGCATATTGTGATAGGAACCTCACAGCTGTCTGCATTAGAAGGCACCATGGCACAGCAGAAAGCGTCTTCCTTCCAAGGCCCCTGCTTTCCCCTGCACCTCATGATGTCTTCAGGCAGAAGCTCTGAACAGAGGGATGTGCCAAAACAGCTAGACCACACTCTCAAAAAGCTCCTTAAATTGCTCTTTTGATCACTATCATTCCTCAGAAACTTTCCCTTTGTTTAAAGGCAGCTAAGCTTTTGCTAAGTAATTGCGGCAGGTGCCTTGCCATTCCTTGCTCCCTGTAGGTAATTGGCTTTCCTTCTCCCTGCCCACGATGGGCTCGCTGCTGAGCATTTACCATATGAGACATCACAGAGGGCTGCACCAGAACCTCCCAGTCCCTGTTCTCCTCCTCCTCCACCCAAGCACATATGTGCTTGCCCTGGCATGGGCTCTTCTTACAGGAGATGTAGGGTTTTTTTCTGGAGTGCAAATCTTCTTTTTGAAACCCATGAACTCCCAACTGCCCACGTGGTGGGGCCCAGCCTGGCTGCTCAGCCAGGAGTGGTTTATTATGAGAAATGGGCTGTTGACTGCTGCAGACTCACAGCAACATAAATGTGTTGTCTGCAGAAACAACAGAGGAGTGGGGAGAGGCAGGGAGAGATTAGCTGTGAGTGGGAGGGTGAAGATATGGGGAGTGGAGGTCAGAGGAAGTGTGGGTTTGAAAACAAGACCAGAATGTAATGCCATTGCCCTGTGATTTTTTTTCTTCAAGTAAAAAGGCAGATAACACTGGTAGGTTTTAACTTTGGCAAGTGTCCAGAAACTCCTTCTAACCCTATTAACTTATCTGTATCAGTTCTGCCACCCCTCTCCTGTCACCACTGCTCATTGGGGCATCAGAGAGTGCTGCAGTGGTGCTGGATCACTTGTTTCTCAGCCATCAGATCACGAAGAAAGGTTGCTATTTTTTGAGACTTGGAGTAAACTGGAGAAAAATCAGTGGGTCCATGTCTCGCCACTGACACTTCAGTTTGGGAAGCATCAAAGAGGATTTTAAGTACTGAATATTTGTCACTGACTTTGCAGGCTCCATTGCTCTTACCCCTAATCTTCCTCACTTGGTCATGCTGTGCATGCAGAGGCAGGGACGGATGATAATGGACTTGCAGTTGTACTTGCTGTTCCCATAACAAATGGCAGGATCCTCACATAAATTGTTTGAACATGTAACACTGCTCTTATTTCTTAACGATAAGGGCTTGGGAGCTGCCCTTTTCCAAAATGAAAGAAATGAACCAAACGTTATCTCTTTGTTTTAAAAAATGATCCCTGCAACTACAACAACAAAAAGCCATTATGATGATCCGTAAAGGTCTTGCAAGCTTTTACAGGAGAGATTTTCCGCTCACCAAGTCTGGCTTTGCTCCCGCTCCCTTTCCCTCTTCCCAGACCAAGCTTTCTAGGGCAGTTCAAGCTCCTAGATACAGCTGTGCTGAACAAGCCTGCCCTGAAGGACATGTCGGAGGTCAGACCTGGGGGGAAAAGCCACTCCTTTGGATACTGTGCCTAAAGGCAAGTGCTCTAGATCTTGCTCCAGTCCCAAGTGCATCTATCATCAATTATATACCTACACTCACTGTTTACACAGGTTTCTTGTTTAGAATGAAATATTTACTTCAAGGCTCTGCATCCTCTGTTAAGCCCAACAGCAGTGTGTCTATGCTGAGGAAAAAAAATTCACCATGACCTTTCAGTACTACAACACAGACCTGTTAGGTGGCTGGCACTGGACTTGTGCCAAGCTGCCAAGCTGTGTGCTGACTCTGGCCTGGACCAGTGGGCATAGTAAGGGTACTTTTAAACTTGAAAATTTGTGAGTCTAAAGAAATAAACCCCTCCTTTACCATGTATGTAATAATTCTCTGGGGGTAGTGGGGAGAAATAAAAAAAAAAAATCAGTTTGAGCAGCATATACAGAAACACACAGGTATGCACACACACATACAGGCTTGCACTGATGAGTGAGGTATAAGATGTGATGATGTGAACTTGCTTTATGGCCATCTCAAGACAGAGTTTGAGCCCTTGGAACTGATTTCACAATCTCTGGAACAGAAGGTCTGAAAACTGAACTCCTTTGATTTCTGCAGAGCCCTGCTAGCTTAAACAAGCTTATGTAGGTTAATGCACTTACCCATTAACTTTCCCACTGTCAACTGCTGTTAGTGTATCTGCTTAGCACCCTGCTGGGAGGGAGATGGATGGGCTGCTCCAGATGCCATCTTGATGCTGCTTCTTTTAGTTCAGTCCCAGGGGATGCAGATCCTCCATGGCTCTCCCAGAGCTGTGTGTGGCCGAGCAAAGCAGTCTGTACACATGCTCTCTCACATTAGATTTCCAATTTAACAACACTTCATGCTATTCTTAGGTATATAAAATGGAAATAATGTTTTTCCCAAAGTGGACAAGAGTAACTCCTTCCTAGGTGGAGAAAAAAGAACCACTGAGAGCTTCAGTGATATTGGCTGAGCCAGCTGCAGGGGTGTGAAGCGGCTCCCGAGTTGTAAGAGCTGCCAGTCAGCCTTGTTGTACCTGGTCCACTACATCATTACTGAACCCTGGAGTGGGCATGGGGAGGTGCTGAGAGTGGGCAGGGAGGCAAGGGGGGGAAAAAAAAAGAGAGCAATGCATGAATCAGAAGAAAGAGACTTGTAAAGGCAAAGTCCTCATCTGTCTACAGAGGCCTTATGAACTAACCAAATACTTGCTGGTACGAGTGCCTTCCTTCCATGCATTCTGTATCAGGTACTTAGCATGTCTGTGTCTCAGCAATGTGTTCCCTGCACAGGACTGTAAGGAGATAGTCGTCATCAGTATGCTGCATGTAGTAGAAAGCAGGTGGATTTACTTAGCTCTATGGGTGGCAAAAAGTGGGAACATTTTGTATTGTCCAGGCAGGAGTTAATGTGTTCTTCACTGCTTTCCTTTGGATGTGTCACAAAATCAGTCTATGCATGGAGGAACTGGGGGAGGAGGGGGGAGAGAGAGACATCCAGAGCCAGTGCAGATGAGAAGCATGGTTGAGTGATGAAGAGTGAAAGATGCTAACCAGGCTTAGACCACACACAAAGGGCTGGCTGCCCTTCCTGACCCTCCTTAACTGTGGAGAAAGACAGGGTTGTGGCTGGAAGAGGGCATGCCCTTTATTGCTCACATCCATGTGTGAGTACTGTGAAACTGTAGGGTCAAGGCCATCTTCCAGAAGAACTCCACTGTTGGCAAGGAAGAGAAGTGGGTTTTGTTTGGCTCTGTACAGAGTTTCTGGCAGTGTTGTTCTCACTACTGAGCTAGATAGTCAGGTGGAAATTGTTCCTGCTGCTGGACACCTGCTGCTGGAGCAACTCCACCTCCACTGCTTAAGAAACCGGCTTGTCTTGGAGGTACAACCCATGGATGGAGATAGGAGAAAGCACTTCAAAACCTAAGCAACTTCAACTTTCCTCAGGTGTTGCTGATTCATAAAATTAATTTCTGAACTCTTATTGACAATTACCCTACATCAAAATGAATAAGCCGCTGGCTGCAGTTCAGGGATGTTGGGTACAGCCAAGTGTGTTTTGGCTCTGGATAGAGGGCGGGGCAGGAAGGGAGAGAGCTACTGCATCCCAATCCAGACCATATTGCCACTGCTTAACCTGGATCTGTAGTGGGGAGAGGGGAGAGCAGTGCTCCCCACAAGTGCTGCTCTTGTGTGGCTTCAGGATCGCAGTGCAGGGCTGTCCTGTACCCAGCTCCTATACAGCTCAGGAGAGGGCTTGCTAGGGTGGGGAGACATCCACCCATTCTGGCCAGAGCAGACACGGTGGCTTCTCCATGTGCTCGATGTGGATATAAACCCTTCCAAGCAGCTGTAGGAGGGTGGAGGGTCTGTCTGTGCCATCCTGGCCGTGGAGTGGTGCTGGGCTGCTGTGCCTGATTTTTTCACACATAGCCTTGGCTGTATCTTGAGGCTGGCTGGCTTTGGCAGGTGGGTACCACAGGGATGAGGGGAGACAAGGGGGTCTGCCCAAGTGGGCCTCTCTCATGTGCACTGACTCACAGGGCTCTGTGGTGATGTGTGGTGGGGAGCCTGCTGTCGTTTAGGAGAGCCGTAGTCATCCTCATGCACCCGCAGCTCTCTTGTATTTGCACAACCACCTTATACCCAGGCTGGGAGAGTCAAAGCCTGGACAAATGTGCCTGAAAGGAGCTGTGGCATCCCAAATTTGAGGTTGTGCTCCCGGAGCAGCTCCGTGCTGTCCTATTTAGGCACTTTACATTGTCTAATTGGAGCTGCTGGGGATCAAATACGTTGCCCAGAGGAACACAAAGTGGCATGACAACAGCTGTCACATGTCTCTGGTCTTCCCTCTCCTCCCTGAAAGAAGTCTGGACTGAAAACTACATGGGTTTGTTGGCCCACAGAAAAGCATATGCAGATGTGAGTTTGTGCACCCTCAATGGGACATCCTTATAGGAGACATAGCGAGAGCCCTGCCCTTTGTGGGCAGCAGGAAAGGGACAAGCCTGCAGCAGCCCTTCTCTGCAGGCTGAGCTTGGGCTTGGAGGCAGCTCCAACCCCATCCTGTGCCCCTGTGCTCTGAAGCTGGTGAGCACAAACACGGGGGTGGGAGGACACCCAGCGCAGGCCAGATTTTATTTGGTTTGCATGGTGGATTTTGCTGTTTTCTGAGCTCAGGAATATTGCCTGCTCGTCTGCCTCCCTTAGCACAGCTGCACCTCTCTGTCCCAGTCCCAGCTGCTGCAGCTTAGCTTTGCCTCCAAACACATTCTTGTGCTGGGTGCAGTGCCTCTGTGCTTTCAGATGGAGATTGGCTTGTAGCTGCCTCTGCCTGCATGACATCTGCTTCCCTCTGCCTTTTTAATCCTCTGCATTTTCCATAACCTAACATAAACCAGTAACAAATCTGGGATGCACTGCTCCAGCCAAGGGGACAGATCTGGGACTGTGGCACTTTACATCTCCTGTGCTTTCTGCAGCAGTCCCTCTTTTTCTTTTCTCTTTTATTTCATTACACATCAGACTTGTGAGAAATATCTTCTTATGTCAGTAGTATTCAAAGGTGAAAAGAAAAGCTGCCAGAAGAGAGCTTTAAAAGTCTGACATATTATCATTCAGAGCAGAATTTTTAGTACAATTATTCTGGAATTTTTCCAATAAATAAATTGTACAGACTTTTAAGGGAGAGCTTTTAGATTAATGGAAATATTACTTAAATTAAAATACATCCCATTCAGCCATCAATTCCATTGTCATTGCAGTGTGTGTTTAATGCTAATGACATGCACAAATAAAAAGGAGGAAACCTATTCGTTCTATTGTGTCTAAAGCCAAGTATGACCTATTGTGGAAAGTTAAATACAAGCCACAGTGGGCACAAGGCAGCGTCAAAAGAAATATGGTTAAAATGCACTTGCAGCAGGTGTATCACACAGTATTGTGCATGGGAATGTTAAGAAACATGTTTGGCCTTGGTTTTTTGTTTGTTTTTTGTTTGTTGGGGGTTTTTTTTGTCTCTTAGTGACCTTAAGAGAAGGCCTTCTACAGTTTACAGGCTCAGTCCCATTGGTTTTTGGAGTCTCACACAGGGGACAGTGGATCCCAGATTCCAGTTGGGATAGGTTCCAAGTTCAGCCTTGCTCCAAGGAAACAGTGGGCAACTTGGAGGGGAGCTGCCAAATTCAAATAATGTCTTGAGCTCTCTACACTTCACAGATGAGCTCTCACCAGACTAGATTTCAGGCCGCTTGCATCAGGCCCTTCTGCTTCCAGCTTAGCTGGACAACCTGAGAGACAGCTCTCTGGGTCTTTGGAACCTGTGCTTCCCATCCTGGCAAGAGAACACAGGCAGGGGGACAGGTGAGTGAGTAAGGGGTTAGGGTTAGGGTCTCTAATCAGAGAAGGTTTCTACACTTTCTGGTGTGTTATTTGTCAGCAGTCACACCATCCCTCTTACTTGGGATGGACATGAGCTTAGCTGTTTGCCCACTGTAGGGGTTTTTGTCTTGAACCACCCACGGTGGTGCAGGTGTGTGTCCTCAGGGGTTGGTCACTCCAGGTGTAGGGTCTGCTGCTGGTGCCCTGGGGAGGGCGGTTGGCAGACACAGCATGGGGAGGAGCTCAGTCTGCACCACACGAGAAGGACTGCATTAGTCTTGGAAAGGGTGGTTCCTAGCTGCAGGGCCATGGGGAGCAAAGACGGATTAGGCCAGGGCAGGTGAGAGCTGCTACATTATCCCCACAATTGCTGCCTTGCATGCCCACCCTGAGAGTCTGCTCAAGCCTGCCTACCCTTCTGGAATCCACGTGCAGAGAGCACCAGGGATTTTCCCTGCATCCTTGCTGGAAAGCAGCAGGGCTGCCAGCCTAGGAGACAGTGTACAGCATGTAAAACACCAGTTATAAACACAATCCCCACGAAGTTCAGGTCTGAAGATTTAAATGGGCTTGAGATAGATTTCAAGGCAGGATTGACATGTGCCCAACTGTAGTAGAAGATACTTAGTGACTCCATTCAGACTCCAATCCACAGACTAAAGCTTGTCATTCAACGTAATAAGCCAGCATGAAGACTGAAAGATGAAAGAGATCGTTACCCACTGGTGTCTTCTATACTCATATCAACATCCAATATCCATATCAGGAAAACTCCAGTAATAGCAGTCTAGGCGACAGCTACTTCCCACCTTTCAGGTGACAAACTGGCCACTGTTATTGAGGACCCAGGAGCTGCATCTTCAGAAACACTCCGTTCACCCTGTGGAAAGGGGTGAGCAAGTTTATCTGGTCACCAGGGCAGTTTCTCCTTGCTGCATTTGTCCTTTACTGAAGGTCTTAGGGCACGAGAGCCAGTTCCAAGTGGAAGGCTACAGGCACTACAAGGCCAGGCCTTAGCTGTCCTCAAATCTGCGAAGGTTTTACCTGGAGCTTGTTCTATCATTCCTGATTCCTCAGTCTGTACAGCAACATGTTGGGAAAAGTACTAGATCAGATTTCATGTCCCTACGGGGTTTGGGGAATATTTGTAGCAAATGGTGAGATGACTCAATTTGAAACTTGAGGTGCCTTTAAGAGAACAGAAACCCGAGTAGGTCACTAGCACATCCCTGGGTTTCTGGTGCTTGCATCTCAGGCTTTGCTATGTGAAGTGAATGGTGTTTTTCTTGCTGAGACTAAGAATACCTTCAAGGCCAAGTTCCAAGGTCAAGCCACCCATTTGACTTTCTCCGTCTATATAAATTAACTGTCTTCACCACAAACTTGAGGAGTGCAAATGCTTCACTGTTAGAGCATGTTTAGAGAACAACTTCAGGATTACTGAACTGAGCACGTTATTTGTACAGAGGCAGAATTCCCAGACATTTCACTGCAATTGCTGTTTGGGCTCAGTTACCACAGTGGCTTCCCAGTCTCTCTTTCTTTCCAGGTTACTCCATTGCTACAGAACAAATATTTATTTTCAGCAGTAGCACAAGGTGTATTTTCCTTGGATCCCACTGAGTGTTTGTTGCTTATGGTCAGTAGAAGAGAAGTTCAAGAGTCTGACTGTTGCATGTTGTCAAGACTACTTTTCTGTCCTCCTGAGGCAGGGGTAGGCTTTCACTCAGGGGCACTGTAGTTCACGTCCAGTGGGTTTTGATCTTTTTTCTGTCTTGCTCCACATTATCATGAAATTGTTCTTACTTTCATCTTTCTATCCTGCTCCTCTCAGATCCTTGGTCTTGGTTCAAAGGGACCTTGTGCCACCAAACTAAGGCATACCTGGTGCAACCCAGGGAAAATTATTTCCCAGGGAAATAATGGGCAGTTTGTGTATTCTCGTCATCACCAAGGGTTTCCTGCAATGGAAAAGAGCTTGAAGTTTCCGAGGCTCTCTTCTCCTGCAACAAAATAAGCCTGTGAGCAGATGTAAAATCAACACATCTCTATTTGTCTTGGCCATGAGCCCTCCACAGCCAATATTGTCTTCTTTGGGAAACGAGTGAATTCTTTCATATTACCCTCTCCTTTTCTGCACTTGGACTGTCTGCTTTGCAGGACTCTCTGTGTTTAATGCAGCCCAAAGGTGAAATTAGCCCTTTCCTTTTTAGCAGAGTATTTTCGCCATATGACACTCCTTTTTTTGGTTGTGGTTGCCATTCATCACGCTTATAGCAAAAGACCTGCTTAGTATTGGTACATATTGACTGTTTCTCATTCGAGAAATGGTCATGGCAATTCCTCTGTCTCTCCAAGGGGCATTCTGAAGAAAATATGTTAAATTGTCTTTGTGTGTCATTACTGCCTGTCATCCAGGTAGATTTATAGAGAAAGGCAGTGTAGGACGTAGTATGGTAGGACGAGCTATGGGACAACTCATCATTAACAAATGCCTCATGGTCACTTTGACGTGAGAGCAGTGGCAGACCTCCTGCTTTCCTGGTTTACCAGGAACACCTGTACTGCTTAAGAGCAGGAACATATCTCTTGGGGGAATCATGCAGTGCTGCAAGGCACATATCCTATGGGGGAAGAGTTTGGACTCCATCGAGTATGTCTATGCAGCAATCACTTGTAATCGTTGCTAATCTAATGAGAGCAGTAAGTAGTTATGGACTCCAGCATAAATGTACTGGTCTGAGGCGATACCAACTGGCAGAGATAAAGCAAGGGACAATATTTACCAGAAATAAATGTTGACATTTATGGAAATCTAGTGTGTGATCACATCTACTTTGAATATTTTCATGAGAGATAGCCGGGAAGCCTCTGTTATGGGTATATTTCCCAAGGGGTGATAAGTTTTTCTCTTAAGCTAATATTCCAAAAGGGGTAGATTAAATTAAAGGTTCATTTAAAAACTATTTCTTTTCCCCTGGAAGGTGAATAATATTTTTCACTTACACTGCTGCAGTCCATCATAATATGTTTATTTGCATGTGTAATTTGGTTATCTGGTGCTACTTCAAACTCAGTATTATTCATTTCCAATGACTGAAGAACAATTTGGGCCCTGGTCCTATGCATTAATCTTATAAATTAATCCCACCAAATAAAATCTTACCTCTATAGGTGTTGACATACGAAATGCCATGGATGTCATTTGGGCCAGGATTTTATCCACTACTTTTATGCTTAAACACACACGTAAGGGTTTGCAGAGTCCACATTTTACTTACCAGCTCTGTGCCAGAGGTTCTCCTTGTGTTCAGCCAGCAACTCCTATCCTCCACTGAAGAATCTTAGGATAACAAGTCAGTTGAAAAAATTCAAAGTCTTGTTGCAAAAATGCTGACCTGCTTTTCATATTCCAAGAGCAGAACTGGTTAAAAGGGAGAAATCTAGGCTGTCCATACCATGTGCATGTGGTGGTTACTCAGGGTCAGTGTTTCTCTGCACAGTCAGGCAGGGATTGATTTTTATTTGTACAGGTCTATCTCACAGCAACAGAGAAAGACATTATAAACATGGGAAAATCTGATATTATAAAGCTGGCAAGTGAAACTTTGGTCTTTTAAAACTAATATATATACATGCATTTAATGAACGGTATATTATGTAGGTAAGAAAAAAGACATATTGAAACATCAGAATTGTGAAGTGCAACATTGGGCTATGGATGGATGCTGTTTCCTGACTAAATAAACATACTTTGTGATTGGCTTGGGTTTATTTTATCTCTTTATTTTTCACTCTCACTATTCAGTAGGGGTTTCCTGGACTCTGCAGAGGATCAGTCATTTTCTCCCTGTGGCATCCTCAGCAGAGCAGCATCTTCATCCTTTGCCTATTCACACCTGATTGGGTGCACTGAAGTGTTCTTATTCTTCTTGTTTTGGAAAAAACTTAGTTGTAGAGAGAAAAATCAAAAAAGAGGGTCAGCTAACTGGGCAGGTCCCTGTAGGGAACTCAAGAACCTTGCTTTTGTTGAAATTGCTTGGAGCATCGTGAGGTTAATATTTTCCACCTGATAAGTTAGCCAGACACAAGAGGTCATGGTTAGTTTTTATTGAAATGAGAAAACAGTTGTTTTGTTGGGGCTTGTTTGGTTTTGGATTTTGTTTGTTTGTTTTAATTCAAATCATGACCAGAGCCAGAACCAAATGACAGTGTCTTTGCACCCAGCTTTCTGCCAGCACTAACACAAAATGATACAATCACACTTTTTTTGTGTGTTTGTTTCTTTTTTCCTGGGCATAAATTCCCAATTCATGTGTCCTCTTTTTATATTTTATTTTATTTTTAATGTTCTCTGCTTCCCTGGAGTATTGCCACTCTGCCTCAGACACAAGGTAATAACCAGATGAGCTCTCCCCTTTGCACCTGCATTTACTTGCCTGCATTTAGGATGGATGCAGCGAGGAGCCCTTCACAAGGGCTGCGCGTGAAGGACAGCAACTGCATCCAAACGACAAGAGTCTCTGTGTGCAAAACAGAGATCATCTTCCCTCTGCTTCCAATAACACCTACCTACTCTGCAAATTAATCTTCAGGTGCTTCAAGATGGGCACCCAGAAAATGAAGTACAGGCAGTGGCAGGGCGTGAAAAATTTACATTAGGAGCGATCTGTCGCAGCCAGAGTTGCTTCTCATTTCTGAACTCATGGACAACATATACTCATTGACAACACTGTGAGCACACTGGGGGCCCCCTTGCCCACAGTTACTGTATTAAATGACCTGTTACTCAAAAGGTCTTGGATGGAATTTACTATTCTACACCCAGCACATCAGTTTGCAGGGATGTTTAGCTTCAGACGAACTCGGAAGAAGTGATAAGCTAGTGGAAATCAAGAGGGGGGGAGGGGGGGGAAAGGAATAAATTCAATCTAAGTAATTTTATTAATGATTTTTCAGTCTAAATACCGCTGGATTATTTTGTTCCAATTCCATAGAAACAGTCCCTCTGTGTAGAAAAAACTTCAGATCCCACAGATTCCAAAACAAATCAGGCACTTGAAAGGTTTTATCACGGAAACTGCGTTCATTGTTAAGTAAAGAGAATTTCCCTCTTATTTCTCATTATTGGTATAGGTCCTTAGCTGACCTTCAGGAGTTTCTTAGTAGACTGTTGATGGCAGTAGTCAAGAATATTGTCCCCACTACTGTCTCCAGGTAGGTGACTGTGTTGACACGCCTCTGAAATGGCTTTTTCAAGCATGTTTTATTGCTTTTTCAGTTTGGGAATTGAAATGGAAAGTTTCTTCACTCCTTAATATAGAAAGAATAAGGGAAATTATGTTTTAAAATTTTTGAAGTGGTTAAAATAGCAATCAACACAAATTGATTTTGGTCCATTTTTAAAAAGCACCCCCCAATAGCAGGTGAATTACAGGCCATCATAATCAGATCCAGTCTCCCTTCACATTTTGATGAGATTTTGTGGCTCTTTCATTCATTTATGGTAATGCATCAAATTATTCTTTAAGAAAGTTAGAAATGAAGACAAGAGATGCTGCTTGTTTTAAAGCATTTTACATAATGCAGTGACTTTTAATTTTGGGTAATGACAGAGATTGATAATGCAGTCTAGAAGCAAATAAAATGCTGACATATCCTCTGCAAGCTTTCTTTCTGTAGATAAATATCCTTGCTGCCACACATACGTGCATCTTTGCCCAGCTTTTTCTGGCTGTGTGCTGTAGTACAGAGCCATCATTTTATTCTTTGGACAGATAAAAGTCCTGAAATGTATAGGCCAGTAATTTGTTATATTTGGTGGCTTGGTAGAGATTTCTGAATGTTACGTGGACATATCAGAGCAAAGAAATAATCTGGTGATCAAAATCAACATGTATAGGAGTACTTACTGTGTAGCATTTTGGTGCTTTTTTTCTAGCCTGAAACTAGCTAAAGCTTCAGATAAGTATATCGGTAATAACTAAGATATGTTTTCATAACTGCAAATGGCAACCCTGCAAGCATTTGGCAAATGATGTTTTCCCTAAAAACAGTTGTTTAGAAAAATCAGGAATTATTTAACTTGTTTTTCCACAA
The DNA here is from genome assembly GCA_035047865.1 of Dendrocincla tyrannina. Taxonomy (NCBI): domain Eukaryota; kingdom Metazoa; phylum Chordata; class Aves; order Passeriformes; family Dendrocolaptidae; genus Dendrocincla; species Dendrocincla tyrannina. The sequence continues at coordinate 31,596,087 of JAWWMP010000116.1, read as the reverse complement.
ACAAAAGATGCTTAAATTATTATTATCTCTTTTATTTTTGGTGTTTTGTTTAGAACCCTGTTTTTTGTGATATTCTTACTTCTAATTGCATTTGGTAAGTGTTTTACAGTACCCTCTGTCTGACAAGTCTTCTACAATACCATTCAGAAAAATGGTGGCTAAAGCAGTCTGGGAAAGAACTCAGGGCTGTGAGAGTATTTCTTTTATTTGCTGGGCCTGCTAGGCATGAGGAGTCAGAGGGAAAAGGAGATTTCACTTCCCTGGTGCCTTTCTGCTTGCAGGTATTTTGAGAATACCAGGAGAAGTGTCACTGGGCCCTCACTGCACTGTGGGGCAGTAGCACTGAACTCATCCATCACCCTGTAAAGACATAGCCCCAAATGCCTCGGGTGAACTTTTCAGGTGAACAGTTTGCCAAAAGCTCAGCAGGAGCAATGGTGGTGCATGGCTCTATAGCAGTCTCACTCTTCGGGTGGTCTGGGAGGCACACACGCCCTGATCCCCTCCCAGAACAATAGACCCAGCTATGTGGGTTGGGAGGCTGGGTGATCAGCGTTCATGGAGGTTGGGTGACCAACATTCAAGCACTGCTGCTGAAGAAATGCTGCACCATCAAGCAGTGACCTAGAATAAGCTGAAGGTCTTGATGTGCCATAGTAGGAGGCCAGAGCACATGTCAGTGATTAAAAGCAAGCATTGCTTGTGGGGGCTCATAAATATTATACCCTTCATTTTTTCCCCTCCTGGTAGACCTAGATACTAGGCAGTTTTAACTCCATTTTAAATCTGCTATATCTGTGACTGAAATAATAATATTTATGCAGGGTAGTTTTTCAAGGAGCTTAGTGGATGTGAAAACAAGTTCCTGGGTTTTCCCCTTTCATGGAAGCAAGCTGAAGGTCAGATTTACAACATTTCAAGCTACATTCTGTGCTCATTTACACAGCTGTAATCTTGAGTTATGCCACCGAGGACAAGCAATTGCTCTAGACTTACAGGATATAACTGACAGCAGAATTTAGCTTGGGGTTGCCAAAGCTCAACAGAAAAGGAGCTGTGAGGGTGGAATTCGGTGTTCATGAAGTAGCTTGTATGTATTCAAGGAATGCATGAGCCCAAAGATTTATTAGTAATGTTTCAGAGCATTATTGAAATTAGGCTTAATTATCTGTGTAATTTGCTGGAACCAGCATTTTAGCATTTTTGATCAAGTATATGCCATTAATTTTAAAGAGATGTACCAGGCTGCTCTCAAAAAATGAAATTAAAAAAAAAAATTTAAAAAGAAAGCTCTTAATTTCTAAATGGTGTATTTCAGAAATTTCCAAGGTTGGTGATGGTTGTGTCCTTCTCCTCCCTTCACAAACAAACAGTTCGTTTGCAATCTAATCATATGGAAGAAAGTTCACATCACCCCAGAGGCTTATTCCAGCAAGGAGGGAAAAGAAATATCTGCTTGTTCCCAGGGTTGCCTACTAGCTCTGCCATTCTTCTCGCTCCTGTTCTTGCTCCAGCCCCATGAAATGGCCTCATGCCAGGACATGGTGCTGGCTGTCCTTGGAGGAAGGAGAAGACGAAGCTGTGAGCAATAACGTACTCACTCCTTTGCAACGAAGAAAGTGCAAGGCTCCTGTTCAGACCAGTACCCCTTTCAGACACACTCCTGTACTGTTTGTTTTGGAGGTATCATCTCCATGCCTAGACCACTGTTTCTGCAGTGTCTTCTTGCCATCCCTCTGATGAGGTGTAGGCTGTGGTCATCTGAGCTCTCAGCAAAGAGGGATGTTCTTGTGCTGAAATCAACAGACACGCCCAGGTACTGTGCACCTTGCTTTTCTGCTGGTTTCTGTGGAAACTTTGGAGAAGATCCTTTGCTACTCTCTTTTGCATGTATTTAATAGCAATCTTGATGCTTCCCTCTTTCTCAAAGTGCACTTTGAGGATACAGCCATTGTTATGGACCAATATCTTGAAGCTTACATGAACACTGTAACACTGAGGCAAGAGGAATGCCTACACAGCCACGTTATTAAGCTGTCATTTTGCCAAACCTCTTCGCAAAGAAGCTTTTGGTTTGGGCAGCTGCTGAGTGGTGGTTTTTTGTGGTCAGCACTTCTCTCATTCAGATGTTCACTTTTTCTTCTTTCTTTATAACTTCTCACCCCCTACCTCCATGTAGGTCTCCAGCAGCACTGACATGGTCACATCATTTTGGGAGGCAAGCATTAAACATGAAGGGGGGGATGCTGTTATTGAAATGTTCTACGTACTAGCTCAAATGGTGGAGAAACATCAGCTCGCACTTTCCCAGTAAATGATTAACTTTTGTTTTCACAGAGGAGAGAGCCGCAGTAAGAATGCAATTAATTATGCCGGCAGCCCAGCCAGGCCAGCAGCCAGCGGTGCTCTCACTTGCAGCTCCTGGCTCTGCAGGTCTGATTTGAGAGTAACTAATTAAACGCAGGTGCAGGCTGGAAGACTTGTTGAATTAATGCACAGTGTCTTCTTTTCTGTGTTCCCAGGCATTTGTAGCTCACAAAAATAGAGCAGGCTCTTGGTGCTACAAATAGAGTGCTGATGACAGAGGTAATTAATCCTTTATTATTCTGGTGTGATAGGCTGCTGCTAGGGCTGTCATTCAAGTACTTCTCAGGCAAAAACATGTCTCAAAGGTGAAAGAACATGGAGTAGGAGAAAGAAAGTGTTTTAGTGGACTTTCTGGTGTTACAGGTAGAGATTCATCTTCAGGATTTTGGCAAGATTGTCAAGACAGTCAAAACTCAAGACTGGACATTCACTGCACTATAGTCGCAGCTCTCTTTGTCTCTTCTGGTCACTTTTAGGAAGGTAGCAGCTTAAAATGAAAATTCAGGCTGGTTCAAATGATAAATGGTCATGAAAGAGAAATGCAAGGCCATAACTGTAGCTCACTGTAGCCTTTCTTGGCTTTTTTACTGCTTCCTGAACATTCTCAGCTGGCCACTGTCATTAACACACTACTGACTTCAGCTGGCCTTTGGTTAATCCCAGCATTGTTCTTCCTCATGGTTCAAATGATCTTTCAATAAAGGAGACTGGCTTAGAGTGGAGGTAATGCAGATGTCTAAGGAGCTGCAAAAATGGCAAATAGTGGTTTGGGTTGCTTCTTACCAATATTCCCCTTACTGGTTCAGATTGAACTCCAGGATTTAAAAATCTCTTCCAGCTAAAATTAAGGGTAAATTATGAAAATGTTGTTAGCCTTCTCTCTCCAGTGTCACCTACTTGCTTGTAATGCCCCTTCCTCTCAGACACAGGAATTTTGTGATTTTATGAGATGTCAAGGAGGAAACAACCTTCTGCAGTAGTAGCCCCAAGGAGTGCCAAGCATTAAGAGGCTTCAGCCTCAATACAAGGGAAAACCTCAAAACATAACATTTACTTTAAAGACAAGTAGTGACTTCATGTTCTTCTTGTTACTTCATGATGAAAATGGTCCAAAGCTATTAGGAATGCTTATAGTGGGAAAATAATGCCAAGTCTAATAAATGGATTGGATAGGACAGACCATGTTTTATTCAGTGTGGGAACCAAACACTGCCATATTGTACAGATTTGCTGATCTGGAAGAATTGTTCTTGCCTTACGGAATGCAACTCAAAAGCTGAGCGCATGAATATGACAGTTCTCTCCTTTTTAATGCAGAGAATTTTAAGACAGAAACATTGCTTGGAGAGTTTTCTAAGGCATTCTGATCAACTTACGTAAGTTTAGGAAATCAGCAATAATTCATTATCCTGTCATATTTTCCAGTGGCTTTTGTTTTCCTTGCATCACAATTCTTATCCCATTAGAGACAAATAGTATTCAAGTATTTAGATGAGGGCTAGTACTCTGCTACAAATTTTAATCCTAACTCCATGTTAGGAAAATAGCTGAGAGCAGTTCTTAGTGCAAGGATAGTTTCTGATTTTTTTTCCCTCTTTACGAGTTACCTGTGGTCCTATGGGAAATTTTACATGGTGGAGTGTTTGCTCTCACTGGGCACATAAAAAGTTTGAAAAAATGCTTTGCTACCAGCATTTGTATTTTATAACAGCAGGAAATCTTGCTGATTTTCTCCTGGTAGTGGGTCCTGTTGGGAGAGAGCTTGGGAAGGCTGAGGCCTTAAATTATTTCTCAGCTCATAAGAAATTTAGTTGTAAAGCATGTGCGTGTGCATAACCAGGTGTTGTGCCTGCAACAAGCATGATTTTTTTGTTTCCTGAGTACTATCCCCCTGAAATTTCCAGGAAGCTGCTCTTTGCTACTGACAGTCGCTACAGAGGTGATGGCAGCAGTGAAGTGGTTTTTGTTCATGTCTTCTTGTCTTCGTTAATTTCCAGCATGTCATTTCAGCTGAAAATATGCAGTTGCTGTTAATGTGTTCAAAAGCATTATGTTGGCTAGGTGGCTATTTATGTCAGTAAATATTTGATGAAGTGTGTTATTTTTAGCCACAATCATATTATTGGAATTTATAGACCTGAAATAGGTCATCTAACACAGGATTGTTTGTTACCTTTACAGTTTCCTGAGGGTTTTTTCTGGTTTGCTTCACAATTTGAACTGAGGAGGTGGTGATTCAGAGTGTTGGTAAAATTGTTGCACATAAGCTGCATAGTAGAGGCAAACATCAAGCCTCAAATCACAGGTCCCTTTCAGATGGGGGATGCTGCAGCCACTGAAGCAATAAACCGAGAAAGGCTGTGCAAATACGTGAATATACAAATGCATCTCAAAGCAGTGATTTTCATATTCCGGCAATCACTGCTGTAGCAGTGCATGACTGACAGCACAAAGGACTTAGATTTACTGTAGAGAGATGTAAATTGATAAGCCAGTAGACAGCCATCATTCTTCCTTTATTCTCTCTCTGTATCCCATGTCTTTCTCTGCTGGCATAATCAAAGCTGACATAGTGCATTCTATACCAAGTTATATTTTTCGTAATTATAAGACAGTACATGAGATCTGAGGGTGTTATTCAGGAAATGGCACAAACCTCACTGAAATACAGGCTTTCAGATTGATCCTCTGATAATATTGTTTTTCACATAGATTCTGGGTGCCCAGACTCTACATCTATATCTTTAAGCTGTCTGTTTGCTTTAAGAAGGGATAAGTGCAGTGGAAAAAAATGAGGCAGCTTTTCCTTTTGGGCAGGAGAAAATATACAAAGTGTGAGATACTGGCTTTCTTTCCCCTCTTAGCTGAATCGGAAGCATTTTGCCACACCATACATATTTCTGAAACAGTTTGTGGGGTGCTGACTTATGGGGAAGAGGTAAAAGAATTCGGAACACCAAAACAGAGAGACCATCTGTGAAGACCCAGATGAGCATTCAGCCTTCCCCTTAGCCGACTGATTGGTGTGGCACACCTCTCGTGTCTTGAGGCCAAAGGGTCCTCTTCCACTGATTCCTCTCATTAGGCTCAGCTGTCTCTGACTTGAACTGCAATGTTTTTAGATCTAAAGAGAAAAGTCTATGAGATATAATGGAGTTGTTATAATATAAATGCATTTGAAAAATCTCATTTTTCCTCAGGTCTGAAAAAGTATCATAAAATCTGAACGCTAATATTGCAGCTCTTTGACCTCACATACATACACTGAAAACTGAGATCCCATCTGGATCCAGTGAATTTGTAACTTGGAAAAAGGGAAATGATTGAGCTTTCCTTGCTCAGGAGCTCCAGCAGGGAGGTGCTGCAGACCACCTGGAAAAATTGCAGGGCTGTGAGTAATTTTCCATATACTTTCACTTTAATTTTCTGATTTTTTTTTAATTAATCAAAATAGCAAAGCAAAAGAAAAGTGAATTAGATTTTTTCAAGTCAGATTGAAAATCGTAGGGAAAATAGGATTATTTCACTTGATAAGGAAGAGATTATTACTTTTTATCCGAACACTGTTGTCTCTTTCAATGTCAACCTCACTCAGACTTATTTCCACTTCCAGAAACAAACTGGGAAAGTTATAACTATGCTTCATGGTATGAAGTATATATACTTGTCTGCTCACTGCTGCACAGAGTCACCACAAGGGCAGGAAAGCACGTTTTCATATAGTACAGGTGCATAAAAAAGAGTGGGATGAGTGGTATATGTTGTATGTAAAATTTGATAGTGTAGTCTCATATTTAGCTTGAATGCAGTTCAAGTGTTCCTCCCACCTTTGCTAAACCTGGACTGCCTCCTGTGCTTGTTTTGGTCCCCTCCAGAGTGACAGTCAAAATCTCTTTGCATGACAAGTGAGAGTTAATTTATGTATTGCTGCGAAGGATGCCATAGAGACATTGGTAGATACCAAAACAGAAGAATTTCTATCAGTGTAAAAGACTCTGATATTTGCTTTAACCTATAGGCCCCTGTCCCTTTGTCTAAATGGATTCTCACACATGACACCATTACCTTTGCTCACTGGGGCTGAGACTTGTGGTATCTCAAGTCTTGCTTTGCCTCATTAACTTGGTCTTCCTCTCCTTTTCATCTTTAAAACAGGGAACTTCTTACGTCCAGTAGCTCCTCTACTTAAATATAACTAACAGGTCATTTCAAAGAGGCAGAATTAATTTTTATTTTCCTCTTTAAGCAATTATGTCAAGTGCCAGAATTGGGAGTCTTTTTATGCTAAATTGCCTCTGTAGTTGATGGAGAAAGAGAGATGCCTCTGATGGGAGATGCAAATCTTAGGTGCCCTTTGGCAGCACCTGGCTCATGATGCAGGTGGTACCTGATTTTGACATCTCAATTTTAAATGCTTCCAATTAATCAGGATGGACCTAGTGCTCTTCATGTTGATGAGAACTTGTTGAGAACATGTATGGAAAAGCACTGCTGGTCATGCACTGGTATCACAAGGCAGTTCCTTGTCTTATGACAACTCATGGACTTACAAAAGCAGGAAAAGAGTCCAAATAATTTTGGCTATAACTAGTATATAAAGCAGCATGTTGAACTACTTAAGTGAGAGTGGTTGTCTGAAATACTCTTATAAATCAGCCCTGGGTGACTCCCATCAATCTGACTGCTGTTTAAACCTTTTGCTTGCATGCATTGATACCTTATTGTTCCTGTCAGTGTAGGACTTTTCACAGGAAAACATCTTTTTGGGGGATTATAGAGAGTACATTGGAAAAGGACTGAAATTTCTCTGTCATTCTTGCCGTAGATACATAGCTCCATAAGAGCTGCCCAACTGGACACTGCCAAATGATTCTGCATAGGTCCCTGAAAAACTCTATGGAATAGCTGTGCTGATTTGTTATGAGCAGAGCCTAGTTTCAAACAGAGGAAGAAAAGCACAAAATCTTACTATCAATTTCCTAGGCCATCCAATTCACAGGACATTCATGCAAAAATGTTTTTACTGGACTATTTTCTTAACAGGGTCATTATGTTTCCTTCAAGGTAATTCTTAAAGAAAGGGTTTATTTCTTGTCACTTTTTCATGTCTGTGTCTCTGGCAGGAATAGGCCTTTGGGAGCTTCTTAGGAGTGAAAGTGTAAAAAACCAGAATGTGTGCTGCATGTTTGTTGCCGCATATTCCTTCAGAATTTGCTTTTAAAATGTATATTGGTTACAAAATAAACCCGAATGAGCCATTATACTCTGGTGTGTAATTATGTATTTAGGACACATACTACACATAGCTTTAAAAGAAATCTGTATGGAAACAAATTGCATTACATTTGCAAATAGCTGAAGGTAGTTGAATAGCAACACCTCGAGCCTTTCAAAATACTGAAGTCATTTACACCATTTTCTGAAGTAATTATCTCCCAAGCGTCAGATTCCAGTTTCAATGCCTTTGCTGCATAGAAGCTGTAGAGGTCTCAATATAGCATAAAGGACCTGGGCTCAGCTTTTTAACAGATTTAGTGCGTCTGTGTGATGTACCATCTCGAAGCAGGATTGCTGGCTTTCAGGAGGTAGTGCTACATGGATCTAACACACCGTGCTGAGGGTGAAGACGTGCCAAGAAGAGAGGCATCGCCAGGGGCAAGGGTGAAACCCAACTTTCTGTCTCTCCAAAGATTAGTGAGGAGCAGAGGTTTGAGTCTTGGATGAGTGGTTCTGGGTTTTACTGGAATAATGGATTGACTTCTATGGCTGGCCTAGAGAGTGGAAGAGTCCCTGGCTTCTTGTTTCAGGGACTCAAAATGCCACTAGATCAGGACAGTGCATCTCCCCAGCCTTGACAGTAATGTACCACTTATTTTTCCTTTTTAACCAGTACTTGGCAACGTACCTGCCTCTCAGGGGGCCAATCCTTGGAAACAGTCGTGTGTAACAGAAATGGCAGCAGTTGCACCCGCAAGGAGGTTGTGTGCCTGCCTGGGTTGATGATATGGAGCAGCATCAAGCGTGCTTCCCTGCCTTGAGACAGCAGTTCCTGCATTAAATCTACAAAATGCCTTTCTGCGCACAGTACAGTTGGAAATGTTAAGAGTCACGCTTATTAGCACTGGCACATATAAAGCAGAGCTGCAGTAAATGAGTTAAGTGTACTGAAGATTTGAGGACTGGGGTGGTGTTTTTCCTTTTCTGGAGCCGAGCACTCAAGAGACTTTCATTAAACCTGGGACTTGGCAGATCCTTATGCTGATTCTGCCACTTATTTGTTGTTTGGCCTCAGGCTAGTCACTTAACCTCTTGCTGCCCTAATTTCCCCATCTGGAAAATTATATTTACTTACCTCTCCTGGGGATTTCACGGGGCTTAATGAATGCCTGTAAGGGATTTGAAGATCCTCAGATCTGAGATGATACAGGACTGCAAAAGATTCACTGCATGTGCAAGGAGGAGGGGGTGAATACCCAGGCAGGAGAGCCTGCCTGCGTTCCTGGCCTAGAACTGAGTCCGAAAATCTAATCGGGGGGGAGGGTTGTACTCTCTGTTTTAGATGAACTCCTCTTTCTTGTGGTCTTTTCAGATTTACTAGAACTAAAAGGAGGCAAGTGGCCGAATGGGGAGGAGGGCAGCTGAGGTTAACTGCTTTCTCCTGTTGGTCCCCTGGATCTTTTTGTCAGTGCAATAACAGCTGGATCTCCCAGGAAGGTAATGATCTTCCTGGATACTCCATCTTGCTGCAGGCTATTAGCAAAGCCAGGCAGCCCCTTTGCTGCCCATTTCTTTAGCAGGGAAAAATGAACCTCTGACCAAAAAAAAAAAGTTCTTCCGTATAATTAAGCAGCATTAGAATGAGGCCTGTGCCTTTGCTGATGAACTTCAGTGAAAGCAGATGGTCACAATGGTATTAAAAACTAAAGACTTCAGTCAAGCTTTTAATTGAAAACAATTGGACCCTGCTGGATGGTAATTACCTTGGCTGCTTGCAAATAATATCACAGCACTGCTACCTATGAAGGAAAAATGGAGACTGAGTTAATAAGAGCTGCTTGATCTGCATATAATAAACAAGGAGCATCCAAAACTATTTTCTCTGGTAGCTTCTCCCCAGCAAGATGCTTTCAAGTGGTTAGCAGTATGAAAAGGAACACGGAGTAGAAGAAATTGAAATGTGTGAAGCGTTTGCTGGGTTCATAAAATAACTTGAAGAGCCCATTTCCTCCCATCTCCCTCCTTTTTTAACAGCTGAAATTCCAGACCCATCTGAGGGAAACAGCAAAATATAATAACATGGAAAAGCTCTAGATTATGCAGCATTCCTCCTCTTCTGAATGGCAACAGTAACAGCAGGCTGCCTTTATCTTGTTTCATCCTCTTTCTTCTTCCCTTGCCTTCTAAAAAACAGGCTGCTTTTCACTATGTTCTTAATAGGATTTTAATTACCATTAACTTAATATGCCTCAATCTCTAAGAAAGCAAATGTAGTATATGGCATATTTTACCTGACAATTTTCTCACTTCTTTCCCTTTTTCTGGGATCAGATGAGGTTTCCAGGGCTAGACCATCTAAAAGGGTCCTAAGTCCTGGTGCGCTATGTATTTGTTGACAGAACATGATATTAATACCACCTTACATTGTCTTTCCTGCTGTGAAAAATGACCTACATTGCTGTGGAGTTAAGGGTGGAAAAACCAGTCCTAATGTTGTCTCTTTCAAACACAGATCCTGGATGTGTATAGAATCAACCAAGCCTTGTCACCTTCCATGTAAACACTATTTTTCATGTGGCAGCATTCTTGGGCATCACTTTTTTGGCCCATATGAGCAGGCAGGACACTTTCTTGCCCTAGTAGACCTCAGAGAGCAGCAGCTGCTGCAATTTTGCAAAATTAATGAGCGGCTGTGAACTAGTAGTAAAAGTGATGCAATGATTTTCCATAACATATCATTTTAGAAGCAATGACTTTACCCGCTCTTTCTTTTTCTATCCAAATATTTGTCTTCTCAAGGCACCAGCCAAGAGTTTGTCTTGTCTTGTCTGGCAGTATGATGAAATGAACTTTTCCAGTGTGTTTCATCTGGATTTGGTGGTTTTATGCCTGGAGTTCAACACTCATTCATTTAAAGCACCGTGATTAACACAGAGAGTGAGGTCCTGAACTCATGAAAGTCAATAGAAGTTTCCCCACTGTCTTTGGTAGGATTTTACTTATTTTTATGTAGTCAAAATATGCTTAAAGCTTTATTGCTGTAATGTCTCTGAAACTGCTGAGCACAGTCACATGACATAAGTGTATTTCATAGAACCACTAAAACTGATGTTTTTAGTTCCTGTACTACCACCTAAGTTGAGGTATTTTCCTTTATATTTAGGACTTACCCCTGGCTTTTCCTCTGCTGCTGGGCTCCCGGAGGGCAGGCTGATAGGGTGGGTGTCCTGCTCTGTCTCCTGGCCCTTATGTTCAAGCTGATGGCAGGGTCTGAGCACAGAAAGGCTCACAGCCTTTCCAGCCTCCCTTTCACCACAGAACTTGAGACAAATTTGAAACTAGGAAAGGCCACCTTTCAAAAATGTCTTATGCTAGGGGCTGTGGTGATTCTGTCAGTTTTATAATAGCTACTTACTTTTAACTCTACAGAGTACGATCACTTATTGCAATTACTGCTTGCAGCTTCAAGGGAGCTGGTATGGAGAATGCTATTTTAAAGGTATAAGCTCTATTGATCTAAAGTATTCTAAGCGATAAACAGCTGCTGGGGTTGATTAAAGCTGAAGGGAAGCTGAAGCATTTAATCAATCTCCAAAGCTGCTCCAAGTATATTACAAAGCAATTGTGATTATTGCTATTATATGACAAGCTATAGCATAATAAAGAAAGAGGGATCGTTTTTCTTGGAAGCATTTAGAGGTGTTGTGGTACTTCTTCTCAGTCTGCCTGATGCTGTCACCTCTGAAGTTTGGCTAAGTGACAGAATGTGCCAGCTCAAGCACACTTGAAGGGAAAATACAAAAGCAGGGCCTTTCAGCTCCCCAGAGTCTTCTCTTCCCTGCGTCTAACTGTGGCCGACAGCAAGTGCTTGGGGAAGAAGCATAAGGCAAGTGTACAGTAATGCTGTCCACATTGTAACCCACTCTGATCCTTTCATCCTGCACAGCTTAGGATGTTCTGTGCTGTGGGATAATTTTGTGTCTAACAGCCCTGAAGGGGCCTTTTTCCATTATTTTTTATCCACTTGTTGAACCTTTGGACAGTCTTGGGCTTCACAACATCCTGTGGTGGTGCATCACACAATGCTGTCATGGGGCTTTGTAAAATAGTACCTTTTTGTTCTTGTTTTTCAACTTTCCGCCTGATGTTTTCTTTTAGCACCTTCTTACTCTTGTGTTAAGAAAAGCAATGGATAATAGTCATCTGTCACCTTTTCTATTCCGTTAACACAGAGATATCCCCCTTATCCTTCTCTGTTGTCTCCTTCCTTTCCAAGGCTTATTTAGTCTCCATTTTTCTGAAGCTGAACCATTCCTCTGACCATCCATGTCATCTTTGCATCTGTCTCCTTCCTCATTTTGCTGCATGCTCCTTGAAAAGGTGTAATGAGAATTTCTTATATTACTTTAAGATGTGGGTTTTTCTAAGTTTATTATTTCTTCCTTTTTTAGGTGTCCAGTGACCTGTACTTATTATATAAAATGTGCATACACGATGCAATATTGAAGACATGGATATAAAAAAGATTTCTGAAAACCAAGGTGCTTCAGGAAATAATCTAGGTTTAAAATTTTTCTTATGTTGCATTTAAAATATAGAAATCAAAAGTCTATGAACAGAGCAGGATTTTCCCCCTAAAAATACAATATGGAAACAAATTAACAGATAAGTTTATTAAACAAAGATTAATAAATGAATAGACATATTAATTGACAAATTTTGTAAACCTTGTCCTTGCTGTAATTGCAACAAAGAAATTAGAGGATTTTAGCCTGGCTAAAGCAAAGGCTAATTTTTGTGGAGAATGTCTTGTGTCTGTTCTCTCAGTAGTTTCTTTAGTCTTTCTTCACTGAATATAGTTGAATTGTCTCTCAAAATCAGAAAGTAAAAATAAAACTTAAATGACTCATCTGATCTTTATTATTCACCTGAGGAGAAACACCAAAAGTAAATGGAGCTTACACAGTCATAAATTACTTAGGGCATTAGATATAGATAAAGTAGGATGGCTTTAGGAAGCCATAAGTTGTACTTTTTTAATATGTATATTAATTTTAAATTGACATTGCTCTTCTGTATTTTATTTCCTTGTGGGAGAAGGTGACTTGCACTGAATCCCTTTGGTCAACTGCAGTTTGCTAGTCAGCCCACATTGCCAGCTGTTGGTGGAGATGAACTCCTTTGAGTTAACTCTTTGAACTAATTTTTGAAAAGCAAGGGTGGAAGGGCAGGCCATCCTTTGTTTCTCAGTCTGTCTTGCTTTTACTCCTGCCTTCAGCATGGTCCATGCTATGTGAAGGGACCTCCAGAGACATGCTGTTGCAAGCTTTTTCTTGTGTTGAATGCATCTCATACAGGCAAGTCAGATCCCTTTGGATTAGCAGGCAAACACAAGATGTCCCTGCTTTTTTTAACTATTATGATATATCATTTAAAACTTTAAAACATTTGAAGCCTCTCATGACCTTCATGTGAAACCTTATGCATTGCTCTAGTGTGCTGGAGGCTGAGCCTGGTGCAGTTATCTTTGTTGAATAAGATTCCTATTGCAACGACTTAAATCTTCTTTATAGTGGTTTCACATGAGAGTCACAAGTCTTCTGGGAAGCTTCTCCTGAGTTTCACTTTATAATGGTATGAGCATCTTGTGAGTCTTGTGAATGCAGGTTTTAAAAGGAGAGTTTAGACCAGTAAATAAAATTTCAGTTGGAAAATCTTGAGGTTCTCCACGGATGGTGAAAGCTGGAATGCTTGTGCTTTGAGAGGAGGTGGTGAGTCCCAGGCGTATTCAGCCAGGGGAAGAGATAGCTGCAGCGAAGCCTAAGAGCAGCTCAGGTCCTTGACTTAGCTTAAGTATGGCTAGTCTCAGTGTGCTGAATGGGTTGGACAGCTGAAACTACAGATCTAGCTCTCAGAGGTTTCCCATTGGAAGGTGGACCATAGAAGTCTACTGGCAGTGGCCTTCCTTTCCTTAGGATGAAATTGTGGAGCATTTTCTTTGCATTCCTCTGTTAACTTAGTGGCGCCAGCAAAGGTCTGGTATGGCCATGTGGCAAATCATCAGGGGAACCAGTTCAGGTTAAAGATAATCCTTTGTTTGTTTGTTTTAACCTGTTTTCAAATTGATTCCTCCCACAGCTCCATGGAAATTCATCTTGGTGACCCTGAGGCACAGTGCAACAGTAGGAATAGCCAGCAGGGAGTGCTTCAGCTGGTGTTGGCTTTCAAAGAGGAATTTTTCATACTGTGTCAGCTTTAGTCAGCTTTAAGAGTCCCCCAGAAATATCTCCCAATTCCATGGGTCCGTGGATTGCCAGCTGAGGATGACTTTTTGTGAAATTGGACCTCAAGCCAGGTCCGCGACAAAAATAGACTGCAAAAACAATGAAACCCAACTATACACTGTTGCACAATGCTGCATTTATGCTGTTTTGCCTTTTTTGGGGGTTCCAATCTAACCATCTATTAACTGGCTGATCACACTTTGCCATCGGGCACTGAGATTCATTGTGGGCCTAGAAGATGATCAGTGTCTCCTGAGCAATTCAGGATGGGGCCTTGCAACTTTTCGGGTCCTGCTGCTGTTTAACATGAACCACACTGAGACTGGCTATCCCTGCTGCCATCCTCCCTCTGACGGCCTCAACCTCATTGCTGCTTTGTAACCAGAGATTGTGTTTGAGCAGAAGGATGTGAATGCATCACCAGCTTTCAAGAAAACCTGTTTGTGCCAAGGAGGATGGGATTTTTAGGCATTGTGACTGTCAGCTAATCTCATCTGGAAACAAAGTGTCATGCTTTGTGTGAGGTGGGACTGATCCTGCACCCCAGTGCTCAACCTTGGCATTGCTTCTGCTGGGATCAGAGTGAATCCTGGCCAAACTGAGACCCGCTTCTGTTTATGCTCCTTTCTAAAACTAATCTCTCTTTTCTCCAATATGCATATTTTCACATTTGTGCTAATGAAAGCGCTGGATTGTTCCAGGGGATTGCATGGAAAATATCTGTGAGCTTTGGCCACCTCTCTGAAATACTAGAGTCGATTTGGTGTTTGCTTTGGCGTGTTGCTGTGAAAGATTGTAAAGTGCGTGTGTTTATACGCATACAGGGAGAGAGGACTCCTACTCATTGTGCCTTTGTGAGGCTGCCAGACTGTCTGGCCCCATCTATTCTACTGTAAGTGAAAAGAGCCTCGCGAGTGCTCACTGCATGCTTGGACGGGGCTCTGCTAGGTACTATACTTGGAAGCAGTTCTGCCAGCTTGAAAAATATCTTTCTGTCTGAATAGTGGGTTTTTCCCTGTTGTTACAAGTAAAATGTAAGATTCCTTGTCAGTGGAGAAATTTTTCCTGCTTCCCTTCGTTTCTTCTGTGTACTGGGAAACTTTGCATTCTGTGCATTTTGGCGGCCCTCCCAAATCAGCTGCTATTTGAGAACAGAGAGAGGATGTTCCATAGAGAAGAATGAGAAGTAATGTGTGAAAAGCAGTGCTAACTTGCATCCCTGGTTGAAAGACCTGGACATTGCCCTTGACAAAGGACTTACTTTCCTCCTGTAGCCCATTGCCTTCTGAAGTAAGATGAGACAGAGGTTTTCATGTGGAGGGCATTTCTGTCCAAAGTGGGATTTCTCTGCTCTGTGTGGAGAGATATTGTTGAGGAGAAAGCTCACACATCACCCTTTGAGAAGATGAAGAATGACTCCAGCAATCCATCTGTGAATTTTCCTGTCTGTGAGAAAGCTTGTTCTAGAATTTAATGATATCTGTGCACTCCTGCTGATAAGTCATGGGCTGCAGGACCTACCCTTGACTAGTAATTATAAAGTACTTTGATATTGAACTTGGAGTCTGAACAGCAGTTTGTAGAATTCAGGTCTCCTTTCCTTTTTCTAGTGACAGCAAACATTTATCTCAGATTCCCTCTTCGTGAAGAAATAGCTGGAAAACAAATGTGCATTGATGGGAACTACTTGGACCCAACTTATAGCCCACCTAGCCTCGAGTCCTGTCTGTAGTTGAGTGTTTGGAGGAAGATGCAAGTATTGCTGGAATTGATGATTGCAGCTAAGCTGCACACAAACTTGTCCACTGCTTCCTGGAGAGTTCTGTTTCAGCTCTTGTTTCAAGCAGCAGCTCTGTTCATTTCAGCAGGGGAGGTACAGTAACTGATGTTTAACAATTAATTTTTTTTTGTTTCAACTGTCAAACTTTGCTGGCCAATTTTGCTTTACAAAATCTGTAAGTAGGGAACATTGGTGTTTTCTTTTGTACTAGAGACATGAAGGAATTAAAGGATTCAAGACTGGTAAGCCTTCATGAATAATTCAGGCTCTGCTTCCAACAGATATTCAACTCTGCTACATACACAGTGATGCTGGGCTTAGACATTTTGGTATCAGCAACAGAACCAAACCCCCGTGAACCAAAAGCAAATACACTTTTATTTAGTATCAGCCATCAATCTATTTCCAATCTTCAGGATATACCCTTGTCAATTAGAGGCTTCTGCTTGAGCAACCCGGCCTGTTAGCTTGCAATGAAAATAGATAAGACCCAGCACATTATGTGTACAACCTCCTCTGCAACACTTTGTGCAGTCCAGCCAGCCTTGTTCCTCTTGCTGCTCTGCTTCATGTTGCCCTTGTGAATAAATATTGCTGCACGAGCTCAGGCCAACATACACAGTCACTCGGCTTTTCCTGCTAAAGGGGCTGAGCTGCCTGAGACAGAAATGGCAAGAGTCTTCTCAAGAAAACCACTCAGTGAGTTTCTCTGGGTCTTGGCTGGATGGTTTTGAGGGATATTCTTGGTGTTACAAAGACTGAAGAAAGCCTGGAAATCTGTAGTTGAGAGGTAACCCGTGTCTTACTCTTGCCACTAATGCAGTGTGAGACCTTTAGGCAAGCATTTTCCCTTTTAGTTTTTTGGTTAGTTAGTTTTGTTTGGGTTTTTGTTTGACTGGGTTTTTTTTCTGTCTAATGTTTGGAAATAATGAAAGCAAACTGTAAGCAGGCTTGTTTCATTAAGAAAGTACCTTATGAAAGCTCTGCCTAGTACAAATGGATCAATCCTCCAACTCCAGTGCTGTTTCATACTCTGCACCTCAAAGCTTTGACTGCTCTAGCATCAACAACAAGCAGGGTGAGGAATGACCAGAAAGCCCCTGTATTTCACTAGTGCCAGGATTAAACATTTGTTTCCATTTCTCAAACCACCGTGTCTGAGGGCTCAAAACGCCGCTGTGCCTGCTTGCATCCCTCCTGCCAGGGCATGGGCACATGCTTCTGTAAAACCTGTCAGAGGTAAGCTGCTGCTGAGAGCTACACAGTGTCGAGTGCAGCCCTGTGCATTCGTGAAGATAAATGAACCAGGAGGAAGAATGCTTTTGCTGTGCTGCTGCTATTTCTCTGTGAAAGTGAGACCCTGAAATGCTCTGTTCTACTTCAGTAGCTCTAAGAGGAGAGTTTCTCCCGAGGTCTCCGGTATCTGGACTAATTGAAATAACTCCAAAGGGCTCTTTTAAATCTAATTACTCCCCCATGTTTTCAGTATCTTATTTTTTGCCCCTCCTGTCTACACCTTCTTTTGAACAAAAAATTCTCTTTTGGAAAGGATTCGAATGTAATTCAGATGAAGTTAACATGAAGTCAAGGTTGATTGCTCATCTCCCTGAAACCATGAGCAGTGGCTGAGTGTAGGTGAGTGTGAGATGAGAGTTCAAACGTAGCTGGGAAACTTGTCAGCAAACTGAACAAAGGGTGGGCTGGAGGCTGGGGATCACTGCTCCCCTCTCCCCCCATGACTCTCTCAGCTCACACTGGACCCTTTGATTACTGTCCAGCATGGGGTTATGTGGCAGCCTGGGCCAAGGCCAGGATGTATACATGGGTGGAGGCTGCTGTAATCTGCGTATGCTCTTGATCCACCCTGTACCCTTATTTCCACAAACACTGTCTCATATCACAGTGGGGTGCATCACTGCCGGTGCTCCTTCACTGGAACGTGGGACTGTCCTGACCAAGCACAGCTCCCTTTTCCAGAAGGGACGTTTTGAACAAGTGTGCCTGTATTTAGTAACCATTACTCTATTTTTACCGGGCATGTTTCTATTTGACACTGAAACTTAAGACTGTCACTACAATAGTGCTATTTAGTGCACAGAGTTTGTGTCTTCCAAAAGTGGCTGCTCTGGGAGACCTGCATGGCCAAGCATGGCTAGCTTGGGAAGGTGCTGCTCATGATGAGAGTACTGCCAGAACCTTACCTCAGGAAGCACATTCTCCAGACCACCTGCTTTAGGGCAGTATTTTAGCTCTATATATCTCTAATAGAGATATATAGAGAGATAATAATTTTAGTACTGGGTTTAGTGACTATTAAGAACTCTTGAGTCCAAGATAAGTTCTTACAGATGTGCTACCATTATCATTCATACTTAAATGTTGACATAGTAATCTGCAAAACGAGTTGAAACTCTTGAAGAAAAAGTCTAATTGTCTCTAAGGTAAGTGGATGAGAATCAGTGGTGAAGAGGCAAGCTGTGGTCCCTTGTGCTTTTCAGTTGCATTTATTTGTGGCCATTCTTCCAGCATCAGAAGGGAAGAGAGACCTGGTTCCTCCTGTTTGTCTCTACTGTGTCTTCTGATAAGTTGCTGCCAGCACAATCTTTGTCATTGAAGACTTTCAGCAACATGTGGCATGTAAGATCTTATGCAAACCTCTGTTTTCTATGAAATTGTACAGCAAAACTGATATGGGTTCCACTCTTCTGTGTTATTTCTTCTCTATTTATTTTGGAATGGTCAGAAGATCCTAGAGGAATTATACCATACCCTATCAAAATCTCTCTCGCTAACTTCTACAGTACAGTCATGCATTGTCCTCTTGTTAAATGACACCAGGTTTTCCCAGGTGGTAGATCCACTACTCCTAGCAGGTCGCACAAAGGATGTTGCAACCCTGCAATTATTTTTCTAGTACAAACATTGAAACTGGTTGAATAATATTTAGAAATCTACCCCTTCTCCCTTCAGCCCTCCCCTTGCCCCTCAGGTTACCTCAAAGGCCAGTGAAATATGTTTTGCCCAGACAGGTGAATCAGCGTCACAGCGTCTCCTCATTCCTCTGGGTTTCTGCATGACAGGGCCAAAACAACACACAGGCAAGTGCCTGGAGCATGAGATTGTGAAACTACCATGAGCTCTGCCTGTGCTGCAGCTCAGAGTCTGGCTGAAACCACCAAGAGGGGCCAAGATGTGTCAAGGCAATTTCCCAGGGCTTGAACATGGGTAGCGGTGCATGCTGTGTGATGCTGGTGATGCAGAAGAGCAGGTCTGACTTGATGGCATGGCTACTGCCTGGCACTCCATGGGACTCCTGCCTTCCCTGTACATTGCCTGCGGTGGTGCCACAGCCAGGTGGGCTCAGCCCCTCTTCTGGGACAGTAGTGCTGGCAGCTTTACTGGAGCATCCCCTATCCTGTTACTCTAGTTTAGCTCTGTAGTTACAGAGACAAAAATCCTCTGTTGTAGATGAAGATAGACTATTTCATGCTCAGCCAGGGAACAATCCATCTCTTCGTATCAGGTAGAAGGTGAAGCTGAAGGAGCCTGGGGCAATTTTATGGCTTTTTACTTATGACTGTGTCCACACCAGGAACTGTGGTGCTGCATTAGGAGACAGGACAAATGCCCAGAGCTGTTCACTGTAGAATGCCCTAGAGCTTGATGTTACCCCTGGTGCAGCCCCCAGATTGCTCTGCAGCATCCATCAGCCCCAAAGACATGGATGAGGATGTGGCCCTTATCCTAGGTCTCATCTGCAAGTCTGCTCTCAGGTGAGATCCTGTGGTGAGTAAAGATTGAGGGGGGAAAATGAATCTGGTTTAGGAGAGCTACCTGTCTTTAAGATGATTTTAAATGTTCACGTTTTTATGCAGCATTTTAGAACATTTCAGCTGCTTCCATTTGGAATTCAATTCCTCTCCCTGTTAATCAATAGCAGGCCTTAACAAAACAATATCTCACAGGAGACACAAGCACACAGTGCTGAACAAAGCAAAACAGCCACTGGCTTACAGCAACAATTGCTGCTACACAATGGGTTTTCAAAGCTCAGTATATATTTTGTCCCTAGTGGGAAAACTATAACAAGACTGAATTAGTGGCTAGGCTTGCCAAAGGGAGAAATTAAAGTGTGACGGCTTGTCTGACACCTTGAAGTACCTTTATTTATTTTGGGGGAGAGGACAGCGTGTGGAAATAAGATGCCTATTAGGGAAAACTATTTCTGTCAATTTCTGAAGTGTGCAGCAGTTCTATATGCCTGAGGGCTTGATCCAGGTCAGGGATCAGGAGTACCTTCTGGTGAGAGCGTTCCTGAGAAGAGCTGACAAGTGTGGGGATGCTGTCCAAAGAGCTGGGGATGTGCAGGATTGGATGTAGGAATGTGGCTTTCAAGGGTAGGAGGGTCTGGGAGTCCCTTGTCCATGCCAGGGAAGGCTTGGTATTGGTTTGCAGGTGGCTGTTTGGTGAGGGAGAGAGAAGAGGGAGATGTTATGTGAGAGCAAAGCAAATTCCCTTCCCTGTAAGTGGTTGGTCACCCCTGAGCTTGCAAACTTAGCTGCTCATCTGTGGATCTTGACAGCTCCTTGCTCTGGCACTAATGGGTTTCAGGAGTTCCCAGTGAGCTGTAATCACCTTGGTTCAGAGCTCAGCTTGCGCCTTTACAAGCACCTTCACCCCTTGCTGTTAACCTATGGTCTCCTCTATTTGGCAGCTAAGCTTGTAAATTCATGTAACCAAATAGCTGGGCTGTTAACTGCCTGCATGAAAGTGAACAACACATCCATCTTCCAGTGCCCAGCCAGCAGCCTAATGACACTGCGCACCGTGCTCACGGGCAGCCTTTCAGACATAACTAACTCTGGCACTGCAAAAGCAATTGTTTTGGTGCTCACACGGGCCATACAGCCCATCTGGGTGGAGGAGGGAGGTGGCGCAGGCAGAAGGCTTTCCACGGCTCGCCCATGTGCACCAGCGCCCTGTGCCATCATCACCACATTCCATGGTCTGATGGCTGGTGAGGGAAACCTCCACCCTGCTGGTAAACTGTGCCTCATGGCGCGGAGCAGCAGCCTGCTTGCAGTGGTTTTATTTTGGGTTGTGATTGAGGTTTGACAGGTCTCTCTTAAAAGCCGTACCTTAGTTTTGCTGTCCACAACCTGAGTGTAATTTTCTGAAAGAAAGTGCCACTGGGAGGACAGCTGCTAATGAAACACTAAATGGTGCTGAGGTTTTCTGGCTCTCTAATTCTTGCTGCAGCCTGTGGCTTGAATCACCTAGTCTTGAAATCAGTCTTGTCATGTGTCTGAATGCACACCTGGTTTCTTGTGACTGAGGCTCATGCAATTGTTGTGTGTATGTGTGTGGGTAGATGTGTCAGACCCTTTCCAAGTTGTCTCCGTGAGCTAATTTCAACCTGGCAAGGCAGAGAGCTGCAGTTTTCACAGACAGTAAATCCTATAAACTCTGAGGAAATGCAAGCTCTTTCTCCTTCTTTCCCCATTGAGAAGGCTGGGCTGCAAGCTCACCCTTTGCTAGAGACCCACAAAGGAGCTCACCTGGGGACACCGCTCAGGGGAAACAAGGCTTGGCTGCTGCTGCTGCTGTTGCTTATGTTACTACTTGTTATCGATGGAAAAAAAGTGCAGCTTTCCGTCTGCAAGTAACTTAGACCTGCCATTGGCAGAGATCTGATATGTTCCCTTCCTCGCCCCAAAGCAATCACAAGCAATCAAAGTTGGGAGCACGCGAGCTGGCAGGGGTTGAATGGTCATTGCTTTTCTTTATTTGCTGTCTGCTTACCTGGTGCAACAGGCCCTACAAGAGAATTTCTTAATTAACTGGGCTGTGTCCTGGGCAGCACATGAACACCGCCAGTGGGCATTATAAAAAACATAGTTATTGCACTTTGGCTTGGGAAAGGCCCGGGTGCAGTTGTATTGTTAAGGAAACAGTGTTGGAGGAAGGGAGAGGAGACCGGTCTCCACTCCAAAGGCTGTTTGTTTTAATGTTAAACATAGCTGGATCTAAGCTCGGGGGAGATGGAGGGTTAATTCGAGCTGCCTTTGAAAACAAACTTGAGCAATGCACAGCAAGATCTCAGGGAAACACTGTTTATAATCTGTATCCTGCCTCAAATTGCATAGCTACCCTACTCCTGCCAAAATTAGCTCCAGTCATCAGGAAGCAGCTGGTGTCCCAAGCATGAGCCCTTGCGTTCAGCCATCGCTCTGTAGCTTTTATACAGTTTCAAAGGGAGAGTTTTTCCTGGCTATTGAGCATCACCTACTCTTTGCCTTTGCAGTGGCTGCAGGAAACTTCTAATATGTGGAGCCTGATCCAGCATTCTTAATCATGCACGGTTCCTGCTGATTTTAGCAGGAGGCTTGCTTCACCGTGCATAGTAGAAACGTGACCCTCAAAAAGCAGACTCTCTTCTGTTCTCTCTGAAAGAGGGTGGGGAATGCATTGCTCTGCCAGCTGTCTGCCTGTACATCATGAAAAGTGTACAGGCTATGATACACAATCCCTAGATTTAAACAGAAATATTGGGGATTTTGCCAAGCTAGGTAATACTGAACCAAGGATGTTTGTTGATTAGCTTTCCCATCCATTAAATCCAGGTTTCTTTCAGCTTTTATTTCACTCTGCTTAAATTAATGCACCGCTTTCCTTAGTCCTTTGTAAAATGAATGGCTGTTTCTTCCTGCAGTCTGGACTTCGCAATATTTGAAAAGTGGCAGTGCATTAATTTCTGCCCCAGAGGAGCTTTGCAGGAGAAACAGCTCTTTAGGTTCTTCTGTGGCCACAATACATTTGAAAGAGTTGGTGTCAAAGCTTTTTGTAATTATTTAAAATACTAAGTAATGCAAACTAACAGAAACAAGGGAAAATAATTGCGGAGGGGAGCAATTCCTCTGCTGTCTCAAGATTGAGTCTGACAAACCAGCTTTTCATTCCCCAAGGAAGAGAATTCTATCCTATCTTTGTGACTGTTTTACATCCCTTTTCTCCTGGGGAAGGGAGAAATTAATAAATTTTGCCTTTTTCATGTTTCTTCATCTTCACCAGGAAAGAGAAGATGCTGGGACTCTGCTCATTCTTTACTCTTTTTCCTTTTCCTTCTCATCACTAAAAGTCGGAAGAGGGAAATGATGGCAGACACTCAATATCCACTCATTTTATCAATCTAGCTCTTTAGCTCTCTAACTACTTTTGTTATCCAGTGGCATGATGGTCTTCGGCTTGTTATTTACCGGCTGTTTAATTTAAATGCATTCCCATCAGGGAGCCAAAAGATCCAGTCTTAGAGCTTTTTTGCATGATTTGTCTAACCACTCTCTAAATTATTTAACATGGCTCTGAACCATCTGAAGATTTTTTTTTTCTTTTAAGCATGATGGTTTGATTGAAAACATCTGTAAAAAATCACAACTGACCTTCCATCTGGACAACAGCTCAGCTCTGTCCTGAACCTGGGCAGAGTCAAGTGTGTGAGCTCTGTTTCAAAAGCCTTAAAATTCCTGACATGGTGAAATTATTTTCTTACATGTTTGTTGACAGAAGATGGGAAGGGAAGGGAAGGGAATGCAGGGCAAGGCAAGGCAAGACAAGATCACAATGCTGGGCCAGAAGCGAGTAGAACATCTTGTTACGGAAATAGCCACGAAAATGCTCCTCCCTGCATTAGAAAATCAGCTATTTAAAGCAGGATCAATTGTCAGTCCTCTGACACTGTTGTCATTTGGATGTGGCATGTGCAAATAATATTTCCTCATGAAAGAAAACTTCCAGCAATGACAGCACTCCTCTGGATGCATCCCCTCCCGAGGGGGAGAAATCAGCTTGTCTCTGGAAATGGTGTCTCCCTCTGAAGGGAAGCACCAAGATCTCTGGTTTTTTTCCTCTAAGATTTTAGGTGAATGAATTTTGACCTCCAAATACCATAAGGGTGGTACGATTTTGGTACAATTTCTAAGATGTGTTTGGGCACTGGAGTTATATAGGACCACACTCATGTTAAAGTTGAAATACATGGAGAAAACGAACAAACCTATGTGACTTGGAGCAAAGCCCACTTTTCCCTGAGATACTTGTAACCAAACTGGCAATGCATGCCTTCGAAACAGATTGCTCCCTTTACTGATGTCAGTGAGCAAAAATCCTTTTATTCTCAGCTAATCACAGTGGAGTCACATTTTTCAAAAGACTGGAATTATCAAACATAGATTTTCCAGGGAGGTGAACCCATGCTCAGCTTAAGTGCCCTCAAACTTTCCTCAAGTTGAGATGTACATCTGCATCCCAGCTCTATTCAAGCCTGTTGCTCTTTGTTATTGTTTGCATTGCTTCAGGGCCCGCCTAGGGATTGTACAAAGTGTTCTTTTTAAAAAAATAAATATTGAAGTGTCTGTACAGCATTTGAGAGAAGCACTCCTTCTGTAAGGTGCTGCCTCCTGATCATTACAGAAGTAGAGAAAAGAAATTTTGGGGGCACGTAGGTCACTGGGGCTTGAGGAAAAAAATGTTTTTACAATATTAGGGGCTTGGAGTTATCCTCATTTCCAACTCAAGAGAGAGCACCAGACCTTTGAGAAGCATTCATATGTCCTACGTAAGAGCACTTATAGAACTTATAGGGCAGGGGGATTGGACGAGATTTAGGCCAGTTGAGCCTGGATTTTAGAGGTAAGGATCTCTTCTCGTTCTGAGTAACAAGTCCTAGCAGAGAAAGAGTTGTTGAGCAGCCCTGTTGCTGAGCCCTGAAGGCTGTGAAGATACAGCAGAGCTGCTCAAGATGCCAGAGGTACAGATAATTTTCTTGTCTCTCCTATATTTGTCTCCTTGCCTCCAAACTCCTTGTTTTATTTTTATTGGGATTTTCTTCAGATGAACCCTATTAAATGCATCACTAGCGTTGAAATTTGCTGATGCCAATAAACCCATCTGTTTTATTAACTAACCGCAGTCTCTGGAGTGTTTCTCACTGGCTGAGACATGAGCAGCCCTTTCTGCTGTCTCCAGCGTTGTGTGTCAGCCCAGGGAACAATGGGAGGGGACCCAGGAGGTCGCTGGCAGGAAGTGCTGCTTCCCCTGGATAATTAACCGGCTGGGAGACTGAGGAATGAAGATAGCACATGAGACACACACGGTACAAACTGCTAAAACAATAAACAAACAAACCAGCCACCATCACTTCCTTTTCTTATATTGTTAAAGCTGCTTCCTTAACTCAGGTTGCCCCAAACCCACCCCTCAAAAGCAGCCTTTTAGGATTACTAATTCTTAACCTCTTCATTGCCAGTTCTTGCTGAAGGCATAGGTCAATGTTTGCCAAGGAGATGGCCAGCACAGGGTCTATGGCTCCTCCTTGGGGCTTGCTGGAGAAATTAGAGATCCCTGGTTCTGAAAGTGACAAAGGCACTTTTACCTTTAAAAATTCAATGAAGAGACACTCAGTTTAGCCATAACGCTGCATGGCTGTAACATCCTGGTACCAGGACTGCTCCTCACATAGGTACCAGCTTCCAGACCAGCTGGTGCCTCAGCCTAGCTCTGAAAAGGTTAATTTGCAGAGAAGCTGGCTTCAGAGCCAAGACCTGGAGGAAACCTGGATTAGGGCTTTGTCGCTCAAAGCCAGCTTTCATATCAACCGTGTAGCCACCTTCCAATGTGCCATTGTTTCACTGCCTCTTAGAGAGAGGTCAACTGCTCCATTGGTGCTCACTACCGTCTGCATCAGTGAGCATCTAACTACACGCGTCCACTGAGATCCTCTCCTCTGATTCCAGGTGGATTTGTTTGTATGGTCTTCTTCCCCATCCAAAGCAGTCTTTGGAAGAGTTGCTGTTTTGTGGTTTCTGACCTGTTAACACTGGAATTATGAAAGCAGAAATTGGGCAGTGGCAACCTCAACCCTCTTCCCGCCCCAGGTAATTTTTCCATTGAAAAGCAGTCAAGGATTGACTTTGTTTTTGTGCACAGAGCATCATGTATGTATTTATCCATTAGAGGTCAGTGCTAGTGGCACCCAAGAACTGAGGTGATGATGTAACCTGCATTCATCACATGCTGATATCAATCCATGGATGTCACTTCCTCATGCCCTCAGCAAAACACTAACAGGGAGAAGGTGCAGCTGGGAATTGTTGGGGTGAATTAGGCTGATCTTGTTGGAGCTGGGAAATTGCTTTTCAGAAAAGACACTGATGTTTCTCTTCATTAGCCTGGAGATTCAGAGCAAGGTGGAAACTGGGGTACTTTGCCAGAGGGCCTGTGGCCTGTCCCTGGACTGGCCCCTCCTGGCAGCACTGACAAAGGCTGTCCTGGGGCAAGTCCTGCCTGCTGCTGAGTGTTCCCAGCTGACAGCTTATTTGTTATTACTTTAAATACCCATGGCTTGTGTTAGGCACAGCAAGAAATTCAGTAAATTGAAATGGTGACATTTAAAAAATGAAGTATCAAGTAGATGTTTAATCTTTCTAATAAGGAAGTAATGTACTAAATATCATGTTTAACAGTTATGCAATAAGTCCATATCATACAATCATAGAATTATAGAATCAGAGAATCACAGAATGTTTTGGGATGGAAGGGACCTTAAATATCATCTAATTCCGACTCCCACTGACATGGAAAGGAACACCTTTCTCTAGACCAGGTTGCTCAAAGCACCCCCCAACCTGCCCTTGAACACTTCTGGGGATGGGTCTCTGGGCAAGCTGTCCCACTCTCTGGCTTCTCACAGTGAAGAATTTCTTCCTCATGTCTAATCTAACACTACGCTCTTTCCGTTTAAAGCCATTCCCCCTTTTCCTATCACTACACAACCTTGTAAAAAGTCACTCTCCAGCTTTCTTGTGGACCTCCCTTAGATACTGGAAGGCTGCTCTAAGGTCACCCCATAACCTTCTCTTGTTCATGATGAACAATGGTCACTCTCAGCCTATCTTCATAGGAGAGGTGTTCCAGCCCTTTGATTATCTTCATGACCCTCCTCTAGATTTGCTCCAATGGGTTCCACATCCTTCTTATGTTGAGGACTGCAGAGCTGGATGCAGCATTCCAGGTGGGATATTATAAGGGCAGAGTAGAGGGTGAAAGTCACCTCCCTCGACCTGCTGGCCATGCTGCTTTTGATGCAGCCCAGGTCACAATTGGCTTTCTGGGCTGCAAGTGCATGTGGCTAGGTCATGCTGAGCTTCTTGTCAATGAACAGCCTCAAGTCCTTCTCCTCAAGGCTGCCCTCAAACCATTCCTTACCCAGCCTGTATTTGTGCTTGGAGTTACCTCAACCCACGTGCAGGACTTTGCACTTGGCCTTGTTGAACTTCATGAGACTCGCACAGGCCCACCTCTCAAACTTGTCAAGATCCCCATGGATGGCACACGCTCCCTCCAGTGTGGCAACCACACCACCCGTATCAAAATACAGATAACTGGTGGAGCATATTTTAGGAGTTGGTATTTAATTATACATGAGGATTTTCCTGCTTAATCTAAAGTATATTTATATCCAGATTTGTTTACAGATTAAGGTCCAGTGCTGGAAATTTTGCCAGTAAAACAGTTGCTTTAGGTGCTGTGGCACCTGAGACTCTGGTGGGGCTGTGAGCATAGGATGACTTTGTGCATTGGAGTGCTGCTCACAAACGTCTCAAGCTGGATTAAGGCCTTCCTTCTCCCTTCTTCTCTTCCCTTTCTGGTAGAGGAGTTGTGGCTGCTGTCATTGTGCTTGTCACCTCCTCAGAAGTCCTCTCTGGTGGCTTTGTACCTTCACTGGAACGTAGTTACAACATCTGCTGCTGCCAGCTCCAGCACAGCCTCATGTAGGTGGAATAAGGCACATTTTAAAAATCTTCAATGCTTTCTGTACCTCTAGCTGAATAAATGACATGGGACACCATGCAGAGGAGTAATGAAAACCAGTTATGGAGATTAGACAGTGTGATAGGAAACCTGCCACAATTGTGGATTATCACAGAAGTGGAAAAGATCCACTGCCTTCTGCCATAGATGCTGCTGGATGCCCTTCAGCTCTGTTTAGAGCTGGAGCTCCAGCAGTGCTCTGCAGTGCTGTTAGCCATGGCAGGCCACCCCAGCTCAGGTCCTCTGCTGCCAAGCAGGAACTGGGCACCTGGAGGAATGGTGGGTGGTATGGAAGGGACGAACGACAGTGGATCCTACTGCTCTATTGTGACCAACATCTGCTCTGTGCTTTGTTGAGGGGAGTGGGAGTGAGTCTTTGAGGAACAGCTCTTCCTCTTCCTCTCCCTCCTGGGGAGATCAGACTCCCTCTCACAGAGAAATGCCTCTCCTTGGCAGGTTTCTGTCCTTAGTGGCTGGTATGTTTTGGCATGTTTAACAGCTCAGTAAAGTGTTTGAAGCTTTTTCTTTTCTACTGCCAAAATCCCTCTGTGTCGCAGTGTGTGTGTCCAACAGTGTGGAGTCAAGTGGAGATGTGATGGATTTGCACATTGAAACTTCAGTGAAAAGGAAGAAATGGGGAACAAATTCTTCCTGAACACAAGTTTTTCAATTTCAGGGAGCTTCCAGCACCCCAAGCCACTTGCATGGTTCAGATCTCCTGCAATCTGCAAAGTGATGCTGTGTTCAACCAACTGCTGAAGTGTGAGGTGGAAGAGTGGTACTATGGGAACAGCTTTGAAAGGAGCTGGGAAGGTGCAGGTGTGCTGTTATGTCTGGGAGGTGCTGTAAAAAGCTCAGTTCCTGTTGTCATGTCATGAATCAACGCTTCCACCTAAATTTCTTCGCTAACTGATTCATTACTGTATGTTATGCTAACAGCAGGCTTCTGCTATATGCCTCTCTTCATAGTGTTAAACAAAAATATGGGTTTTACAGTTTAAATAAAATAGCTTTATTTCTTGTGGAAAAGATAGCATGTGTGCAGTTTAGAATTCATATAAGGCATGGATGGAAGTCCAGGAGATTATGAAATTGTTTTTTTAGGCAGCAGCAGCCTTTATTTGTCCTCTTTGTAAATGCTCAGGCATTCTGTACAGTGAAGTTGCCCTGAGAGCCTTAAGGAACAGCACAAGGAGACATAGAAACTAGCTCCCTGTTCTCAGAGGACCAAAACACAATCCCTGCCTGGCCATGGCACGGAACATAACATAAAATCACTTTCATCAGGAGGCCCCAGATTCTCAAAACCCTGTGTATGATCTGCTTTAGAAACTCCTAAAAGTGTAGAAACTGCTTGCAGTCACTGGATTGGAAAGGCAGGTTTTCCTTCCTTCCGCTCTCTCTGCTATGTAGTCTTTGTCAGTTTACTTAGCATTCTGAGTCCATGTGAGGCAGTAAATGTCACTTAGAGAATTGCTAGGTTAAAGAGAGCACGCATGTTCTGCTGCAGGTTTTTTCATTCCTTGCACCTCTTACTGAAGAGTGGAAAAGGCACCCGCCTTTCTACATTAAACACACAATAACACATGGTAGGCCAGTGAGGAGCTCAGCTTGCATGTCAGCTCTGACTGTGAACCTGATGGGATGGCTGAACAGGAGGAAAGTGCAGCCGGGAGATATGTGTGTGTGTGTGCCACTTGCCTTCTTTACAGCTTTGAGCAGTGAGAACTGAATACTCCACCTTTGTCTTGTGCTGAATGAAAAATAAAAAAGGAGTGCTTAGGTCTCACTTTCTAAGACTGCAGTATGCTGGTCCTACTAGGAAATATTTGGGAGTGCTACACAGTCCCACCAGCTGACCCAGACTCAGAAAGCTGAAAGTACTCATGTGTGGCATGTTAGAGTATTTTGACAAGGATAGAAAATTGTAGCATACTTCTTGATTTATCTACCCTATTTAAGGTCAATCTGGCCTTTTAATTACATATCTGCAAAGGGAGAAACCAATTCATAAGTGGAGAAACTATATTGTCCCAGACTGCAGTAAGTCTGATGGAGAAGAGGTGAAATTTGACCCCAAAAAGTCCTTTTCTAACTGATGGGAATATCCTTGTCCAGAAGAGATTAACCTCCTTTTGGGAAACATCTACCATAACGAAGACATTGTCCATATAATGCTCCCAAACCAAATTTTACTAGCCCTAATGCCTTGGGCACCTGCATTTTGTATTTGATGGAGTCAGGCAAAAAAAGGGGGACCATTTTTGCAGCTACTGCACTGCTATGGAGCAACCTTCAGGACCAATACTCAGGCCTTACATTGCATTGTATATAGGCTACTAGTAATAATTAGTATAATCTCAAAATACAAAACAGCAGCTAAACAGCAGTGGAAAGGATGTGCCACAGTTGCACTGGTGGTGGATGGAGGCAGTGGTATCCCCCAAATCTTCCCTGTATCTGTACCAGCATGATGCCTGGGATGCACAAGAGATTTTGGAACTCTTTGGCTTCTCCTTTCTTCCCCCACGGCAGGGTTTGAAGTGCTGGGTGGGTGACAGGGCTTGGTCTTTGCAGGTGTTGAGTAGCTGATACATGATTGTTCTCCTGACTGCAAGGGATTGGCCTGAAGGAGCCTGGAGCAGCTTCCCCATCCAGTGCTCCAGTGATGGTGCAGCCCAAGATCAGGATGCTCACACCAGGCTTGGGACATAGGGTCATGTGTGGGTTGATGATCCTGAGAAAAATATTTGTGTCTTGGTGCTCCTGGCTTCTCCCTAAGCAGTGACAGGAAGGTTGCTGCAGACCTCTCAAATAGCTGTGATACCAATCTAAGGACTACATGTACTCAGGGGAATACACACACACACAGGTAGAATTTGCCAGAGCGGGTATGTCTGCAGACTGAGATGGAGGAGAATTGTCAGAACTGTGAGTGCTGGTGGATGATTTCAGCTGCTTTCTGCAGTATGTGTCCACAGCAGGGTAATGGGCAGCAGAGAGAGGAGACAAAGGCAGGAGATGAGTACTGCAACTTTCTAGCATTCTCCCCCATGAAGACACAGCTTGATTCAGCTAATGACAGTAATTAGAGATAATACTTTCGTGAGAGTTCCATATTTCCTTTATAATTAACCCCAGGGAGCTTATATATTTTTTAAATCTACAATAACCTGTCTTATGTGTGGTGAGAATTTGTTGCCTTTTTCTTCAGGTTTTCTTTTTCGCCTTTCTGACCCATGTGCTCCTCCTGCCTCACCCCACAATTCCAAGACAAAGGTTGGCTTTCACCGTTCATAGATAAATGGGACATTCACTGATGGAAATTGCCACCTCTTATATCTATGAGCTGATAGAGAGGAAGGGTGTTTTGGGATCCTGGCCAAGAGTGGCACCTATAAAGTCATTGTTAATAGCTGCTGTGCTAAAGGCATAGGCCAGAGGTGGCATGGACATGTTAAGTGACTTGGTGATACCGCTCCTAGAATTAGAAACACTTCAGGGGTTTGATGTGGCTGGTCCTCAAAACACATCTGAGGAGAAAGTTTTTGTAGTCCCTGTTTTCCTGGTAGGACAGCTAAAGCAGATTTTAGGTTTCGATACATAATTTTATGCCAAATAATCATTTGTCCAGATTACTAGTTCTTTACCTGAACAAGAATTAGTACATCCAGAGGTGAAATGAAACCCAGTCAGGGCCCTGCTTTTCTTTTGCTTTCTGTCTCTGATCCCAAATCATTTACACCATCCATGTCCAGGGAGAAGGATATATACATTACTAGCAGATATAGGTGGATGTCTGCTCAGCGGCTGTGTCTGTCCTTCTTGCAGGATATCCTTGGGTAACCTGAAAGCTTACAGATTTCCTGAACTTTAGGTTAGGCTCACATCTTTGCATTTAGCCTCAATTTCTGCCTCTTTCTTGTGAATTTTTATAATTAGCACCTGAATCTGCGTGTGCTGTTGGTTTTTGCACTATCCATTGGCAATGAATTTCACAGTTTAACTTGGTGCTGTGCGAAAATGTACTTATTTGTCTCCTTTTTACCTTGAAGCCTGATGATTTCTATGACAACTCCCACCTTTTGCATTGCAAAGATTAGTGAGTAATATTCCCTGCTGAGTTTTTAGAAGCACTTCTGATAATCGTTCTTGACATTCTGCATGATTTTCTTCAATCACATATCTCCTTTTGCAAGCTAAGGAGTCCTATACTGTTTAATCTTTTCTTGCACACCAGCTATATTGCTGATGATAATTCCATAATTAGTAAAAAATCCAGGTACCAACAACAACTAATAAATTGCCCGAACAGACTGAGAGAAGAATTTTCCTTTCCAGCCTTGTTCCACAGAAGCTGCACTCAAGACAGGAGGAGATGCAGGGTAAAACACAACTGAAGAGTCTCTGAAAAATGGCTACCTTAGCATAATATAATGTCTTGCACTTTTCAGAAATCCACAGTTTTCACTACCAATTCAACAGCATGGAAACCCGAGGAACTGCCCTAAGATTGTTATCCAAATAAAATATTTCTGAACATTGCCCTTTCAGTGTAAGATCTGAAATGAGAATTAGTATTTTTCAAATGTTTCATATGGTACATGCTCATGAGGCCAAATTACACGTGTTGTACCTACAAATACCCACAGCCATGTATTTTTAATTTAACTCAGATACTGATGTTAGTAACCAGAGGGACAACACAGATGCTTTGGGTCTCAGACCCAGATGTTTTGGTTGCTGTGACAGCACCTGTGCTGACTCTGTTGGCAGCACAAGCAGCCCCAACACAACTGCTGTTGCTGCACAGTCCTCAGAGGAGCAAACAAGCCAGGTCTTCTTGTGGCAGGGCCTGGGCAGCAGCCTACACCTGACACAGAGGTTTTTCTCTGTTGCAAAGTTAGCTCAGGAGCTCAAGGGAAAGCATGAGTGAAGCTGTTAAAATTTCACTTCCTTTGTTCTCCGAAAAGAAGGGGGAAGAAAGATATAGCTTGTTGCTGTTGCTTAGAAAAAAGCAAGTGAGGTTTGTTTTGTCTTTGGACTTTGTTCACATTAGAATTTTCAACATGGGAAGGGTCAGAGGTGGGGACATCCCAGACAGGCACCTGTGCCAAAGTGGGGAAAAATGGCAGTGGCTCAGATGTTTTGGCAACCAAAGATGGGGAATTCTGTAATTTAGTGAGTGGGCTCCCCTGTGTAACCAAATCTTTCACAGAGTCACTGGAGTGATTTAATCTCAGTGGTTTCATTTCACACTTGTTAATAAGGTTAACAAGTTAGTCTTTCTTGCAATGACTTTGCAAATATACCTTAAGAAAGACAGGATAAAGGTGCAGAAGTGCTTGAAATACACTAGGCATAGACCACTTCTTTTTATTTGTGTGTTAGTAAACATTTTATTTCAGTCTTGGCGCATTATATCTTCATGAATGCAGGTTCCAGGCAGTGATGTTCATACATATCTTTCAGAGAGGAGCAGTGCTTGATGATTTGGTGTGATATCAGTGCTTTGTTAAAATTCTCCAGGTATAACTGGGGACTTTCCTGTAATCAAATGAGTAGGTAGAGGATACAGGGTTTTGTTTTCAGTTGTGGTTTAGTCTTTATTTTTTTTTTTTCCTCACAGGCAGGTTGTTATTACTGCTGAGAAGATGGGAGATATAATGCAAATGACAAAATCTAGATGATGGCTGTATTACCAAGAAGCAGAAAACACAATCAAATGGAAAAGAGAAGCACCAAGAGAAGTCTTGACAAGGTCACACTGCATGCCAAAGGAGCTGCGTGGCCAGGAAGGTGTATCATATCTAATAAAATTAACAAGGCTATTTAAATGTGAAAAATATCACCGTTCTGCCAAAATCTGACCGAAAGCATTTGAAGAAAGGTATCTATCAAAGATTAGCAACAGAGAGCAGGGAGGAATACATATATATATTTTCCTTGTCAGTAAAGTATTTTCCAGTCATAAGAGTGTCTTGTGCTGCATGCTGATCTCACAGATGGTGCAGTAAATCAGGGCTAACTCTGAAAGTGTCAGTGGAATTATCTGTGTGTAAATGGTATCTGAATTGGTCCCTAGCTGTGAAAGACAGGGGTTGCCTTGGGGCAGAAACACAAATAGGAAAAGTGAAGGGTTTGTCTCCCCCCACCCCCTCTCTGAATTTTAATTTTTTATTTATTTAATTTTTTTTTTGCCTTGGAGTCTGACTCATTTTGTGGCTTTACGCATTTTGCATAATTCTTTTGCCTTGGTTTCCTCCCTGCAAAGTCAGCTGATAGTTCCAGAGAAGCTCTTGAGAGGAAAAGTTTGATTATGGAAATTGCTATGGAAATGCTTGTTTATTACCATTAATGAAAGTAATATAATACATTAGAAAATTCTAGCACTAGGGACTTTGAGGGCAAAGGGCTCCATGGATTCACCAGTATCTGATTTTTGAAATACCAGCTATTATTCCATATGATGAAGAAAAGTTTCAGCTTTGAGGAAAGGTACCACCCAACAGTGAAGCAAAGAATATAATCCTGTGACTGCATAGGACAGACTTCAAAACTTGGTAAAAGTTCCTTGTGACTTACATGTGAATTCAGTGTCAGGAAGTAGTGACCGCAAGCCCTTCTTTGATGTCTGTTCAGTTTATATTGAATTTGAGGGTGTTCTGCAATATCTTTGTAGATGCGCAGGATTTTAGACGTCTTATCTCTTGAGGAGAGACTGTGGGCATCAGTCTGATGCACTATCTGCCTCCCCATCGTTCCTCTTTAAAAAGACACACCTAAAGATTGTGAGGGGTGGAGCTAGTACTAGTTGCCTATACAATATATTCATTAAAGCATGTGGGCACATTATCACAATAATCTTATTCAAATTTGATGCAAGGGATGCTCACATATCAAAAATCTTACCTGTGTACTACATAGGGGCTGATGTGCTGCCAGAAGGGAGCAGCAATCTGGCAACCTAGTAGCAGTGATAGATCAAAGCCAGAGTGATTTTATCCTAATGTCTCAAATAAATAATCAAGGATTAAGTAAAGGAAAAAAGAGCTTCTAAATTTGCACAATCTCTGGAAAGAACAATTCAGAAGCTTGCTCACCATGAATACATCCTTCAGCTTTCTAATAGAGGGGGCTGGGATGTGTTGGCAACAGAAGTATTCTGGCTTTTACTATGACTCTAGACTTTGAAGATGGGATTAATTTTGCCTAAATGTGTTCAGGTGTCTGGCCTCCTTCCACAAACAGTGAAGAAAAAGAAGGTGATTTATACAACCTCTTTCTATCCCTGAGCTGTAGAGGGAACCTAGTTAGACCGGATACTAACTCACAGACAGATAAAATTAGCAAGATGAATTGCTCTTTTACTGCTTCATATGTTTAACAAATTGCACACTTTCCCCACAATTGTGTATAAGGTCTCTGCTTTACACAAAGAGAGGAAAGTGAGGCTGAGGTGAACTGACTTCCTCAAAGAAGGATAGCAACACAACTGAGGTTCAAGCACAGATTCATCTGACTCCACCCCCCACCCTTCTTCTTCTTCTTCCCCTGCCTCCACCCTGCTGCCTTTTAGATTATACTGCCTCCCAAGGACAACAAATAACTACTTGCTGTGCAGGAAATCATTTCCACTACTCCTCATGGTCATAAAGGAGAGTTAAAAATATGGCTGAGTGGACAAACACAGCCAGCTCCATCAAGCAGGTTTTGAGATTTAGGATTGCTTGTGGGATGTCCAGGACTTATTACCAAACTTGGCTAATTTCAGTTTCCTAAAGGTAGGGTGGCAAGTTTCAGCAAATTGGGTTTGCAAAGAATTATGCAGTGATTTACCTG
Source organism: Dendrocincla tyrannina (assembly GCA_035047865.1). NCBI lineage: Eukaryota > Metazoa > Chordata > Aves > Passeriformes > Dendrocolaptidae > Dendrocincla > Dendrocincla tyrannina. The sequence goes on along the minus strand of JAWWMP010000116.1, from coordinate 31,560,729 downwards.
CCTTGCCTGACAACAGCATTGCATCGTTGCTGTTGCTCTTTTTGCTGAGCATATGGAAGCTGAGTGCTCCCTGGCTAGCATCCAGACATCCAAAAGTTAAATTGATGGGAATTGCCATGAGGGTTCTAGCTAATGGGAGACATAAAAAATGAAGCCTGTTTTGTTTTTGCTTGTTTCTCCTCTTATGAGAGTTTTCTTCACAGAACAAACCTAGATATGACTGCGTGTGGCATATTTCTTCTGTGTTTTCCCCTTGGGGATGACTTATGCCAAGTTGTGATCTGTTTTGCTGTTCCAGCCCATTGGGCTCATCAGTTTAGTCAACTGACTTTTTAAATGACCCTGTTTTTCCTGACTTTGGAAAAAGTGGCAAGAATCTAATTGCACTTGTGGGCATAGGTTGTAATGTCAGGGCGATGGGATAAAGGGAGAGGAGGACTCTGCTTCTCAGAAGGGGAAGAGCTCTCTGGCCAAATTTATTGAGGTGGCTTGGGTGATTTGCACTTCAGTCATCAGTATACAAGATATGCTTTAAGCCACATAGCTGGTGTCTGCACAATCCAGTGTGGGATGCTTAGTGCTTTCTTATCCGCAGGGACAGATGTTACAGAGAAGCTTAGATATGCACCTGTAGCTAAATTAAACATTTGAGGGCCTATCTTCTTAAAGCCATTAGAGCCTGGGGTCCCTCTTCACAGACTGCTGTATATGAACTCTCTGGACCAAACTGTAGATTAATAGCTCTGCAGATGGAGAAATATTTTTTTTTCCTAAATCGCAGTTCTGTTTCATTTTATGTTGCTTGCTAGATTAAGTTTTAGAGCTCTCTGAGGTTTCTTTTTTTTAATGCAAAGTAAGATCAGAAATTTTTACTGTTGTACAGTTTTGAAGGCTTTTTTTTCTCTTTTTGCCGTAAGCAAAGCTCAGGAAATCAAAGTTGATTCATTTTTAAGCAGCAAGTGATTTAAACCAAACAATGCTTTTTGATTTATGATAATGAAAAAGATTGCAGAGTGATGACAGGTCAGATGAAAACTCACACTGCACCGATTTTTATGGTAAGTATCATTATATTCATGCACTCAACTAATTCTCCACTATCAGCTTTATTTGTGGGTTTTATTTATATGAAAAAAAAATATTTAGAGAATTTATTGCAAGGGTGTGATTGACAGCCTTGGAAAAAGCAGTGTGCTATTCACAGAATGGATATAAAATTTCCTCATGCAGCCCTGACAATGTGCCACAAGTCGTCAGGACCACAACAAAAGAGTAAAAGAACATGCGACCATCTTTCTTTGGTCAAATTAAAAGTATAGCCTGGTATCCTGTCTTCTACAGTGAACCATAAGAGATGCTTGGGGGCTACCATGAAAGAAAGGGAAGCACAGGGTGACATTTTCTCCCAAATATTACCCTAGTCACCAATAATTTGTGGCTCAGAGATTTCCTGTGCTCACACACATAGGCATGCTCACAGCACTGCCGCAAACACAGAAAGGATACTCAGCATCCTGTGGCAAGACATTCCATGTCTTATTTGCATTATCTGTGACAACAAAAGTTTGTTTTGTTTTGTTTTGGGTTTTTTTGTTGTTTTTATTTCTTTTTTTGTCATCTGCAGGTTTTGTTGTATGCTCCTTAGTTTTGGACTGAAAAGGGAGTACCCATGCCCCTATCTCTATGCCAGTCTCTAGGAGGCCCATTTGCTTTCTGAACCTTTTCTTCAGCAACAGAATTTCCTTTTGTACTAACTCTGGGCTTAGATTTGACTTAGAGGATGACCATTAAAAACATTAAATATTAATGAACACTAAAAAGTGGAGCCAGTCCCAATAATAAGAATTTTTTTTTATTAACTGCTTTTTGATATTTAAGCTAAATAATGTATTTTATCTCTCTTGTGGATTCATACCTGCTGAAAGTACTTCTCTATCATGCTTTTAAACTGAGTTGGTTTCTTTTTCCTGCACCATAAATTTAGACAGCTTTTTGCTTATTTAAACCTGGCTTTCATGAACCTGCTTGACTCCAAAAGCCAGAGTTTTAAGAAATGGGTCTAGTACAGTAAAACTGAAGAGAAAGCCATAAGAGCTTGCAGCACTAGGATATTTTCAGTGTTGTTTTCTTTTCAGAAAACTCATTCAGGAAATATCTAAACTGTGCTGTACTTAATGCAGTCTGCTCCAGAGAACTTCATCTGGATTTCATGTTTAGGAAACTGAAGCAGCGAAAAGTAGGTCTGAAAAGGCTCTGTTAATATCATCTGGCTCACCCCTCCTTTCTGAGATAGGATTTCTGTGCGGTTTGTTTGTCCAAGCTGGCCTTAAATTTTTTTCTGTGACAGAGTCTGCAGCCTTGCTAGATAACTTATCCCAGTGCTTAACTATCCTTATTGCTGGAAAGTTTTCCTGATGTCTAAACTAAGTCTCTCTTGCTGCAGCCTAAACTCATTATTTCTTATCCTACCCTCTGCAGAGATGAAAAATGTTTATTTGCTTGTTCTTTGTAGCAGCCTTTAGAAAGGCATTATCATGTACTCCCTTGGTCCTCTTTTCCCTAAACTCAACAAACACCATCCTCCTCGTTCCTCTCACAGACCATAGTTTCTAGATCACTGACTCTTCACCTTTCCCACCTTTCAGTTTCCTTGTTTTGGCATGTATCTATATGGAGGAGTGAAAGTGGACCCAATTGTTTCTTTGGAGAGGACATCATGCCTGCAGCAGTGCTGTGGGGAGAAGATGGACCATTTCTCACATCCTACTAACACAGCCTTTCTGCTCATTCAACAACAAAATTTATTTTACCCACTGCAGCACCTGAGCCATGCCTGAGAGCTCTTTTTCCTCTTTGTCCACCACTCTGTGCATGGTTGCTGCCCTGCCAGCCAGTCCTTCCCACCTTCTCCCCTTCAGGACAGCATTTCACACTTACCCTATACTTCCTTCTTTCCTGCACTGGTCAGATCTGCCCAGCCCACTGATGTCTGACGCACTTTATAGCCTATAAAAGCAAGGCACTAGAAAGATTTATCCACATCTTTAAATGAGGTAAGCAGTTTCTGGCAGCCAGTGGTTTTCATCTCTCTCTGACCACCTTTCATAAGGAATCGCTCCATGCTTGTTGAACACTGTGGAGCACATGCTGTACTTGGTAGTCCTTACTACTGTACAATGCAGATCCCTTTGGGAGGTTGATGAGTCACTTTGGTACTACTTCTCCAAGCTACTGTAGCTGCCAGATGTCAGCAGAACCTCCTAGGAGAATGATACTTGGCGTTTCTGACAAATCTGAAGGAATAAGTGAGGACCTTTTATTCCTGTCCATTGCCAGGACATCATCAAACTGACATGATATCATTCCTACACAAGCACAAAGCCTGCAACCTAATGTCAAGGATTAAAGTAAATGCTGGAAAATTTGTGTGCTAGTACAGTCTTGCCATTTTCTTCTTGTTACTACCTACAGCACTCTCTCCTCAGCCCCCTCCCACTACTTTTTCAAAGAGGACAAGGCAGAGATAAGGAAGATCTGACAAATTGATTGAAATGGCTCTTTGCAAGGCATCCGATAAACTTTATTCAGTTAAGCGGGTAGACCTGTCATTCATGAAAGGAACATTAATGAAATCCATCAGTGTCAGGTGTGTTGCTCTTTATGACTGTCTGTTCGTTTTCTTTATTTTGATTATTGGCAGGAAGATCATAGATCTGGTGCATGGGCAGCTGGCCAAAACAGAGGGAGAATGGGGAGCAGAGGAGATATTTTGTTTCAGATAAGATTGGCTGAAGTGTATGACTTACAAGTTTCATGATTTTCTGCAGAGATTGAGACTGAGCTGGCTGAGACTGTAGCTGTGTTACCTTGAACTAAAACCATCTCATCAATAGTCGTATTCTGCAGACCTGTCAATTGCTTAGGCTTGTCAAATTACAGCATGTCATTTTTACTAGCTTGATGTCTGGAGAGCTATCTCAACCATTAGAAAAGGTGGTTAAAACTACATCAAATGATTTGTATGTAATATAACATTGCTGTTGGGTTGCCAACCACTAAAAGATTTTCTGATGTCACCTCCAGTGCATCACTTGCTGCTGAGTAGCAGCTTTTAATATAAAATAAAAGCCATTAGCAATGCTATACGAAAAAGTGCTCAGAAACTGGCCTTACTCATATTTTGTTTGGCTGCCAATAGCTTTAATCAGAGTTACCTTTTTCTGAGTCATCAGTGTGACTAATATCCTTGTGAGGCCACCTAGAATAGACTTTCTCTGAAACAGCTTGTCCTCTTCCTCTGATCCATAAAGGCAACTTTGGTAAATCGCTTTGGTCTTCAACTGTATCATAGTCTACATCACAGAAGTAAGACAAGTAAGTAAAAACACTGGTGTGTTTCCTTAGGGATATCATTAAGTGTTCTGCTGAAAGGAATAGTGTTTGTCATTCTGTTGCAGAATAAAATTAGTATAGTGACTTGTCCAAATTCCCATTCTGAAGTGGTGACAGACCCAGGATTAGGATCAGTCACCTGAATCTCAATAAAAGGATTTATTAACTAAAAATAATTAAAAAAATTGTAGCTTCTCTAAACCCATCACATTGGATTCTCAGATTCATATATTCCAATAATTTGGAATATTGACATATCATTCCCAATATTCAAGCTGTTTATACCTCCCCTCTCCAGTATACCTCAATTATCACACTTCTGCATGTATGGAGCATATGATAATTGCCTAAAAACTTTTAATTCGAGCAGAGTTGCAACTTGTTTGTGGGTATGGCAGAGAGAAGAGGTATATTACTGGGCATGAACCTTTCTTTTGGAGTCAAGAGGAAGATTCTTCAGAGTCAAAGTCATGATCCTTTCTGTCCTTGGTGCAGAGTGCAGTAAAAGCCTTTCCTCACATGTAGATTATTTGGAGCTTCAGGGTATTTTAGAGAACATTATTTTCAATGGAGTTCAGTTTCTCTGGAAGGTGAGTTTTACATGTTAAACCCATGACAGTCCAGCAGATCTTGTTATAGTCAAGGCACTTGTGTACTTAGAGTGGTTTGAGAATTTCTGATAGCAACCTAGGCATTTTACTTTTAACCTTTTTATTGATAATGGTGGAAAGATAGGAAGAAGCATTGTGGCCTCACACATGTCCAGCTGCCTTGATACAAAATTTGCTCGCATCTCTATGTGCAACCATGGGTTACTACAGCCTTGGAATACCCATTCTTGTGTGTGTCTCTCCCCGTTTTTGCGGGTGCCAGCCAGTGCAGCCCTGGCAATACTCAGGTTAAAAATTAGTTTGCTAGTGTACTGCTGTTAATCTAGCACACAATGATGATTTTTGTTGGTTGGCACATGGCGTCACAAAACCAGCTGGGAAAGCAACACTGAGTCAGGGGCTGCAGGAGGCTGAGGATGAGGAAGTGTGAGAGTGGGACAGTGGGGGGGAAGGGATTTCCAACACTCACAACAATGGTTAAAGATTCCCCATTCTGGCGCCTTGTGGGCACAAACAGTAGAGCAGATTCTTCTTTATTTCAGTATTTAAGTGGTGCAGTCACTGGAGATACTGGGTGGCGTCAGTCATAGGTAGGCAGTGTAGCCTGAGAGACTACTGTGGTACCTCAGCTGTGTAAGCTGACATAGCATGTGTCAGCATTTTTAAATCTAAATACTTATTAAAAGGTTCTTTGATATTGTCTGATAAATACACATATAAATGTGTATACACATGTGTGTATATATATGCCACTTAAGCTGTATGTCTTCTGCCTTCAACAATACTTCACAATCCATCAGGAAACTGCAGATGTGTTTGTATCTAATTAAGTAAGTTCTGATTTGGATTACGTATTTTTTCATTCTATTTAATGAGATTCCTCTAGCAAGATCTGGGAAATAGTGGGTCTTTTTTCTTTCTTTCTTTCCTTCTTTTTTCTTTTGTGTTTTAAGTAACCTTTATGCTTCCATATGGCTTACATGACTCAGACTTTATCATTTATAGAGTGAAAAGTTACAATTAAAGACCTAGATAAGACTAACAAGTTGAGCATGGCAGACAGAAGTACTATTTTGTTAAATGAAATTCTAACTAAATTTTAAATCTGCAAAGAAGGCATAAATTCACAGTGCAATATTGATTACAAAGAGTTCATTTGTCTAATGAGTCAGTTCTGAAACATTCTGCGATGCCTAACAAATTAAGGTTGCGTGGCTTGGTGTGGTCGTGTCCTTCTGCACTCTTTGCTCCATCATGTCATGAAAACTGCATTATTCTTGTTTAAGATGCTAAATGATTTTTTTTTAAGGACCCATTATTTAAAGCTGAAGATTTTTTTGACATTACCCAGGATGCTTATAGACTGTTCATGCAGTTGTCATTCAGTAGTTTTGTATTTTCTGTTCTTGGTGGGTAATGTTCACCCAACTTTGATTTACTATTGTTTGTAATAAAAATGTGCTGTTCTCAAGTAAAAGAATATGTTTTCACAGTACTAATCTAAGACACACTTTTCACTTTTAACTTTCAATACCTGGGGTCAAGTAATCCTAACCAGGTAGCAGAACGCAAGGAGGGAAAAGGGTGTGCATCGGCTGGAGCGTGAGGTACACTCCTGATAACCTACCTGACATTTGTGTGTTTGGTCGAACCAAGATATTTGGAGATTGTCAAATTGCTGTTCTCTTGCTTTTGCTACTTATAACTGTATCTCAACAGTTGCTCTCAGAAGTCCACACCACACCTTACTAAGTGGCTGAACAGTCTTGCTTATCTATCTAATCTATCTAATCTATCTATCTATCTGTCTGTCTGTCTGTCTGTCTGTCTGTCTATCTATCTATCTATCTATCTATCTATCTATCTATCTATCTATCTATCTATAAGTTTTCAGTTAGTACAGATTTATCAGGGCGGAGGAAACTCAGAGAGCAGCTGATGTAAATTCCAGTAGTAGAGAAGGTCTTGTCATGCACAGATCTTTGAATTCCTACATGTGCTGGGCTTTGGCTTCCCAGAACAACAAGAAGCTCTAACTTAATTCAAGGGAAGAGGTACTACAGAAGAGAAAAATCTTTCAGGAAAATGCATGTGTGTGACCCTCTGTGCTACCAGTTGGAGGGCAGAGCTCTGCTCCTCATGCAAGTGAAGGTCCCTCTCCTGGGGTCTCCTGAGTGCTCTGGACCATCCACATGAGTAGTTTCAAGAGCTGCTGAAATTGCTGAATGCAAGTTTCATGTTCTTTCTCCTTCAGAGAAGCATGTATTTATTCAGGTTGCTTTAAATTACTTTTCATTGATCCAGACGCTTCATACTCAAGATGTTTCATACTCAGGCTAAAATATAAAAAGGTCACATACAGTAATTAAAAATATATTCTTCTTGTGAAAACTGAAGGGAAAATTTAAGCTTTAATTAAGTTAGAAAAAAATTTGAAAAGCATAATTTTCTTATTCAACAGCTATTCCTTAAATGTACTTTGCTTTGGGCACACACACTCAAAGATACAGTAATGCATTTGTTTGTTTTTTTAAAACAATTATTAAATATGTTACAAATTCTTTATCTCTGTGTGCAATCAGCTGGTGAATGGAACATGAGCCTGGAGGAATTGTGTTAAGAAATTTTAAAATTGCTGTGATTTAAAGAGAGTGACAGACACTTCATAATTGTGTGTACATAGGTCAGGATAGGTCAGTATAAAGATTTTAGCAGTGGGATGATTATTATATACATGTTTAAAAGCAAGTTCCCTGGTTTTTAGTGTGCTATGTAATTTTTTAATGTATGATCTGTCTCCCAGAAACGAATGGCCTTAGTTGATGCAGGGCCTGAGACAAGCATTCAGGAGTATTTAAAAAAAAAAAAAATTACCAGTCTTTGCTCCCTCCTAACTGCTTGAGACTGTGTTTCCTACCTCTGACAGCCTCCAAATGCACACCTCATTCCTGCAAAATCCAATCTCAGACCTTATCTTGTCCCATTCCTCCTCTGCCCTGCTTCACCAGCAGGATGCTAAAGACTGTGCCCACGTTTTGTTTTAAGAAGTCCTATTCGTTTGCTTTGCCCTCAATTTCCATTAGAAAATAGAAAAAATCACCTCACACTTGACGAAGGTATTTGCTAAAAATTCATCTTGGGGAAGTTTCTGAAAGTATCTTTCTTGCCTATGACATGGGCCAGTTGTCTCTTTTTCCTTATCTGGGAGTTGACTGGAAAGAATCTGTTGCTTTTACAGCTGTCAAGTCCATCTGACAATCTTTGTCCTTGTATTCACTTGCATGCTGCAGAAGACTGCAGAAGGCAGATGCTTCATCCTTTTGTTTTTCTGATCTCATATTCCCAGGAGGTTGAAGAGAACTAAATAAAATGTAGAAAATTTTTAGCATCAGAGGTTTCAGTATTGTTTAAGGGGTTTCATATATTGTAATTGTTCAAGATTTTGCTGTTTTCTTGTGGGCCTGTTTTTCCCTCATTATGATTAACTTCATGGTGAAGTTTAGATAAATATGACATCTAATGCAATCTTATTCCTGCTGCTATGGAGACATGCCCTGTTGATTGTGTTTATTTTACTTTGGTCTACAAAGCATGATATGTTCAGCACGCTTCTGCCAGATCTTCGTAGCTCCTGTCTTTGTTGTTAATAGCTTAACATGCATGTTAGTATAATACTTGGCAACTTAACACAACATTCGTCTTCATTAAAGCACTTTGCCAGTGCCCAGTTAAGGAAGCCCTGTCAATGTGTGTTTAGGACGGAAAGGCCTTTTACAATACAGGAAAAATGGTGAAACTGAAAGACAGAGACACTGTCAGCTTACATCTTCTGAGGTGTTCAGGTGCCTAAGAGCTGGATTTCGTGTTATGGTCTCTCCAGTGGCATAGCCATTAAAAACTTTCCTGTTCCCTCCCACAGTTCCACCTGCAGTTTGTCCTTCCCCTCAGGCACAGCAGTTCTGGAAGGCAGATCATCAGCAATGTGTTGTTTAGAGTACATCCTGGCCCCATCTCCTTATCCAGTTCTTTAGGAGGGCTGATACCAATGGCAATTTTTTATTATAAAGTTGGAAGCAAAACCAAACTAGAGCTCCAGATTTTGCTCATGGTGACAGGGTGACAGTCCCTTTCAAAAGAATCATGTGCTCTTTGCTGTGCATGCAGAGACAACCTGTCACCCTGGCTAAAGTGAAGAAATATTTTGGAAGGGTAAAACAATGAAAATAGCCCTTTTCAAATTTCCCTGGGTTTTTTTGTTTGGTTGTGTTTTTTTGTTTTGTTTTGTTTTGTTTTTGTTTGTTTGTTTGTTTGTTTTGGTTTTTTTTTGTTTTTTTTGGGTTTTTTTTAAATCTGCATTTTTTCAATGACCTGCTTCAGCAATGGCTTCACAAACAGGGCACAGGGCGGAGTAGGAATTAGTGCCTGAGATCACAGGGAGGGCAAGAGTTTTGCCAATAAAGAATTCATATTTTAGAATAATTTCTGTGGAGATTCATGGAGTTTAGTAGAGAAAAACTGGAGGCAATGTGCCTGCAGATCTGTCTATATTAGGTCAACGTGAATACTAAAATCTTCAGTTGGTCACAGCTCCCTACTTAACAACCTAGCAGGCTGGGATATGGGGTCCTGCACTTGACTCGCTGTTTAAGATTGGAACTCCCAGTGTCCCTAGGAAAACAAGGGCAAACTCCCGTGGAGGCAGCTTGTCACACTGCCTACACCGTGGGGTCCATGTGTGGTGTCAGCTTTATGCACTGTTTCACATAATTTTTATTTCTGCCCTTTTCATATAGGTTTTAATAAAGGACATGTTAATGAGGACTGAATGACATTTATTATCCAGACAGCATATCATGGCCAGTTAGCCTGATGGATTGGTAAGAACATGTCTAAGCTCCATACCATTATTCAGTCCTTAATTAGGAATTTTTCCTTAGTAAGGGCTGAACACCATGCAAGGCTTTCAGATTTACATCGCGTTCTTCATAAGGGGTAAGTGCTTATTGTGCACACTCCAGAGGAGACAGTCTTTCACCCATGTCTGTGAAGGGCTTTGCTCTAATTTCTCATCCAGAAGACTTTACTGAACAAGGACTGTGTCTGCACACAGAAAAAGACCCAGACAGATGTAGCTGTGCTAGTTAGTTCCTTAACTCCTTTAATTTTAAAATGTGTTAGAGGTATTTTATTTCTCCAAGTGTGGAAACCAGGTCATGCCTGTAGAATATACCAAATAGAGATTTACCTCTAGGTGTGTTTATCCTCTTTATATCCCTAGTCCTGCTAACTGGGGTTTCTTTCTTTTTGCTGGACCAGCAAACCTCTAGTTGCATGGTCAGAGGCTTGCCAAACTGCTGTAAGAGCTGAACTCCCTCTTCTCAGGGGGTCTGAACAAGATGCTTGTCCTCCCAGAAGAACACTGTGGGCATCTCTGGCCAAAATAAAGCTCTGGTGACATGGACAATTACTGCATCAGGAAAGACCTCAAAGAACATTTCTTTCTGTGAGCAGTTGATGCAAAATGACTATAACGGCCAACTGATAGGAATCACTCAGTGCCTTCTATCAGGTGAAAGAAAATTGTACTTTGGTCCTTTGGGAGGTGCATTTAGATGTACGTAGTCATGGAATATTTAAGGGAGCCTTGGGGGGAACTTCTGGTGAGAGAGTTTAGCTTGCAGCCACTACCTGTGGTAGCTGCAAACTGTCATGTCTATTTTTCCACTCCTGGGGAGATAAAATCAAAGACTGTTTTCAGTGATGATGGGGGCTTGCCCTGTTAAACAACTCTCTCTGTCTATTACTGTAGTGTAATATTTGTGGGGAGGCAAAACCGAGCAATTCAGATTTGTTTACAACAAATAGAACTTGCTCCTCGGAGGCTGTTGTGATGCAGCTTCCCCAGTTCAAAATGATGCTAATTTGCTCTCACCTAGTTACCAAAGGGAGGCTCTGTGATATCAGATATGTCACCTGCTGGAAATGACTAGAAGACTGAAAATATATTCAGTTCCTCAGGGAGCATTTTTTATCCTTTTAAATGAGTTTTTGTGTGAAGAGGTATTTGATAGACTATCCCCAGTGTAAGATAAATAGTTTCCGTGAGTTCAGGACTAATTATCCTCAGGGACACAACAGACTGAAGAGCTAGATGAGCCAGAAATAAAATGGTATCTCTTGGCTATAGCGGAAAGTAGGCAGTTGCACTCCTACCATACATGATTAGATGGCTATTGAGCTTGTTACTGTTGGGGAGAAAATGACCAGCTTCCTCGTACAGAGCCTCCACAAATAACAAAGCACATGCGAACTACAACTGCACTCCCTCTCTGTTGTCTATAGGTAGATGTACATCACTGGCAGCCTTTGCTGGTTGTATGTATTTCAGACCAAACAGGATCTTTACCTAGTCAAAAGAGAGAACTTTCTGAGCATGTGGCATTGCACATGCTTTTCTTGTGTACATAACATACCTATTTAAAACACGTACCTGTTACTGAAGGATGAGAGAGCATGCTTTTGTTGTTCTTTAAAAATTTAGGAATAAAATGAGGTTTTGTCATGTTTGCCCAGTGCTTGAAATCTTTCTTTTGTTTTCTTTAACTCTTCAGTTTTTCTCAGATATTTTTCATTGACACTTAGCTCAGCATTTGAGGCTCCCAGTTGCGACTGGAAGGAGAAGAGAAAATGCATATTGAAATTGTTCTTGTACTCTGAATGAAACAAACCAGAAATTTAGCAAGAATTCCAAAGAAAAAATAATTGTTACAGCTTAGGGTTATGGTGTTTTGTTGTTGGGGTTTTTTTTCCCTCCCCTCCTAAGCCAAAACTCGTGTTAAAATCAAACATTTAAGGTGAATTGCCTAAGGAACACAAGATCTGGCCAAATTTTGCAGTATAAAAAGTTAATTTGCTTCTTAAACTCTGGATTAACATCTGAACTTTGCGCCACATTCCTAAGTTAGATCATTCCCAGCACAAGATTCACTGCAGCAGAAACCCAGCCAGGCCATGCCATGGGCTGTACCGGGAAAGGCTCCCACGGGGCAGAGCTTCTTCTGTGGGGCCACACAGGGTGTGTGGGGAACACCAAGACCTTGCAGTAGGGGAGGGGGACAGAGAGGCAAGAGGTGTGCAGTTCACCCTGTTCGTCAGGATTGGCTGTGTGTCACCTCACCCACCAGTGCTGTGGTGTGCAGCCAGGAGGTGAGAAAAGCCCCAGACAGGAGGGATGGGCACAACCTCTTGGCTGGCTGGGGGCACATTGCACTGTGGCTGCTATTTCTATCTGGGGCAGAGGGAGTGGGATAGCACACAGTTGTCGCTCACCCTAACTTTTCGAAGAGCAAATGCCTCCAGTGGAGAGGGCAGTTTCTCTCTGAGCTCTTTCAGATGCCTCTCAGAAACTGCTTTTCCTAACCAGAGCTCATGTGTACCAGTCTGCTAAAACTGGGGTTTGGGACAGAGCGAAGCACTGTGGGAGCAAACACCAGCCACAGTGGTCCTCCACCCCACCTCCTGGGGTAGAGCAAACACATCAGCAACGAGCTCCTCTAGGGGCCTGTTTGGAAGTGCTTGATGATGAAGTTGCCAAATAGAGAGATATAAAATGTAGAAAAGTCCCAGCTTTAGCGAGTGGATTTGTGTATAGCACGGTATATTAACAAACTGTTGAGTCTGATAGCTCAGACTACCTTTGAGGGCAAGATGTGCCCGGGGAAGTGTGAAAATAGAGCTTGTCTGGCTGAAGAAGTTCTTTTGACATTTCCCAGTCCTCCAGGCGCTCCAGATGATGCTTCTGTCAGCACCGGAGAGCTGCTTCCCAGCATCCCAAGGACTCCTAAATTTTAAAAAAGTGTTATGAAAATAAAGGCGACATTCATAAATTAAGATTCTCTAAGTGGAGTGCTTGTGATTTTTGCATTCAAGACTTGCAGTCAGAAAGCTATGAATTTTCTGATTTTTGTCACACTCTGATAAGATTAAAAAAACACAGTTATATCTGATCCTGCTGACTGAGTTGCAGAAGTAATTTCTTGTTCAATTGAAATCTAAAACTTTGGAGGTTTCATGTCCACTGGGATGTAAAGTAATTTATCAATCCCCATGAACTTCAGCCACCAATCAGGGAAGTTTTTCTTTTCATTTTCGCAAAAAGGATAATGTATAGTACCCTCATTCTATACACTGACAGGAATTTCAGAAAGCAAGAGCTCTCTGCCTGTTTGGAAAAAAAACCCTGTTCTTTTTCTAAGAAAATCAGGACTTTGTATTTGGTCTGCAACTTTTATGAGGAGGAGGATTCAAAAGTCAAAACCTGTATGTTTTGAGACTTGACCTCTTTAAGTAACTTTGATCAGCTTTGTGGGAGCTTTTGGCCTTTCAAGCCCCGTATTTTTGAACCCACACATTTGCACTTCTTTTGGGTGTTGCTCTTCTAAAACACAAACATTTACTAATGGCTTTACTATGCCTGCAGATTACATTTTTTCCAAGGCGGACAGGCAGGAAAGAGAGGTTGTCAATCCCATACAAAAATAAGAACAGTGACATGAACTGTGTTCATTTCTTGTAAAGATAAAGAAATCTTTACAAGAAATGCAGGGAAGAAGCATTTTGAAGGTTAATTCTCTGAAATTCCTACATTAGAACATTTGAAGAAGGAGAGGCTTTCTATTAATCAACTGTATTGATTTCTGCCACTAAGGAAAGTGGGAGAAAAAATATTTACTGTGCTAAACTGCTGAAGCTTTCAACCGGTTCATATTGAATACTGTGTCCTGCAGTCTTCTCACCTTGGAAAGGAAGACTGAAAGAGGCATTAGGGCAGAGCAATGAGAGGGAGCTGCTCTGTGCTTGTCAGCCTCCTCAAGGGAAACCATCACCTTCTTCTCACTGTTACCAGTGGGTCACAAAATGATCTTTATGATTGTGACGTATCAGGTCTTGCTGTAATTAAAGAGTGATCATTGTTGCTTTTTGGTCTTTTCAAGTGCTACAAGTACTTGCAAGCATAGTTGCTAACATGGTCAAAAAAATTAGTTATAGTTCATTTGTTTCAAACTGCTTGATACTTAGGCTGAGTTTCATGGGAAATTATGTTTGTTTGTGTTTGGGTAAACTGGAATAAGTGTTTTAGTTTTTAGGAGTTTTTTTAAGATTTTCTCTTTTATTTACAGACGTTAAACTTTTAACATGGACTGTTTGCTTTCTTAACAAAAGACAAGGAAAAACAAGCTCAGACTTTTAACTAAACTCTTAAAGGTGAAGATTCATAGACGAACAGATGTATTTTATAGTGGGGTTCTACTCAGGAAAGCGGCTGTCTAATGATGGTGTCTTCTTCCTCAGCATGACTGCTACTTGTGTGCATTCAGTCAGATCTTTGACTTTATGGCAGAAATAAGTCTTGACTGCTTTGTACTCATTAGCCCTGCAGAGGCTACATAGCTAAGCAGCAAATATAGCTAAGAGCTAATGAGCTAGATTTTTCACTGGTGAGCACTGAAGCCTCAGCAGCTGAGACTTCTGCAAAATATTGATTGCTCCTTACAACAAGGGGGTAGTAGCCAAAACACCATAGTTCTCAAAAGAAATTAATCCCACATAAACCCAAACAGGCTGCCTGTGTACTTGACTTTTAAGTTTTAATAGAATTCTAGGTCTGAAAAATCAAAATGAAATAGTAATGAAATGGAAGGCTGAACTTGAAAGACCAATCTCAGGTTTACCCTTTCAAGGCTATACTTCAGGATACATTTATTTTCATCATTATTAAATTTTTTGTAACCAATAGTTCTTTTAATACAAATTGGATTTCACATTGACACTAAATAGATGATATATTATATAGAAGACATCCTAGATTTGATTATTAAGGCTTTTGCTATAGAAGTTCAATGTTGAATCATTAGTGTTTGAAACTGAGGCATGTGGTAAGTTGCCCTAATAAATTTTCTATGATGTTCCTGAAATTAGTCCATGAATTTGTAATCTCCTTTCAACTAGATGAAAATAAAGGCTGTGACTACAGAAGTCTGAAATGGAGACTGAAAAAATGTGATATTTTGTAATTTTTGAAAATTATGAAAAATATGAATGGAAGATCATGTGGAGCTGTAATGGCAACTGCACTTTTTAAGTCCATTTTTATTAATAATGTAGTGAAACAAATGTTGAGGGATGACAGCTGATGAGCAATAACACCTTTTATATAGAAAATAATCTCTGACATACTGAATTGATAGATTTTTTTTTTGACGTTACTGAATTTGTAGCCAATGGTAATGATGACATGACTGAAATACAGGTATTTCTCAATATTATTAAGCATTTGATAAGATACATCTAACCTGAACAATTATCTCTTAGCAACTTGGGTATAAGCACTGTCTCATGCATAGAAAGAGTCTAAATAAATGGTGGTGATTTGCAGCAAAAAATTGAATCCTGGGAGGTGCCCAAGTGAGGTGGTGCTGGGCAGTGTAATGTAGGTTTTGTTTATGGTGTTTATTAATTTTTACAAGAGAAGTGTAAACTGCACATTAATTACATTCCACAGAGACTAAATGGGGAGGTGTAGCAGAGGATGGACTAATCACTTTATCACTTGCTGAGCACTCTGAGCTGATATAATTTAGTGTAGTCCAAATAAAAGTGGGAATAAATTCTTCCTGATAGGAAATTTATTTCCTGGGCTGGTATGGATCTGAGCTTTATTCCCTTCAGACACTATATATCTATTCTTATATGCCAAGGCCTTTTTGTTATTCTGGGTGTCAGGAATACTGAATGGTTCTTAAACTGCTTGTAGATGATGAGAAGTGCAAATGAAATAATTATATTAATGATGAAAAGAGGAAGCAGATAAATATTGGGGATCATGAAGTGATAGAAAAAGGATCAGAAAAGGCTGGCAGAGCTGGGACAGGCTGCTGCTTAGCCAAACATTACTTTATTCCTTGGGTGCTGTAGATTTACAGGGTGTGTTCATCACCATGCTGTGGAGAATAAGGAGGGTATAAGGCCCCCATGGAAAAGTCTCACACAACGGATACAATATGATGCTGCACTGATTTTTTTGTAGGAAAATTTCTGTAGTTATTTTGATTCTGTTTCCACCCTGTCAAGGACTCCCTGACCAGGGGCACTGAGGAGACCCACGTCTCTCATGGAGCAGAGGAGGAAGCAGGGAAAGACAGAAAATCCCCTGTGTGAGCAGGCCTGAATTTTTTTGGTCTGGAGAGTGGACATGTGTTTCTCAACTGGAACCTTCTGGAAAGGAGGTATTTTTCTGTTAAAAATGAGTTTTAAGGAATTTTAATGCCCATGCAAGACCTCAGAAGACTTTGAATGCGACTGGAGGATGGCAGAATTGCGTGGGTGACTGCAGTAAGAGCTGAGTTGGCTTCCATCAGTGTCTCAGGTGTCAAAAGCACTGAAGTTGCAGGGTACAGTCTTCAGCTTTTGGTCAAATTGGCCAAACTAAAACGAGGCAGCTACTTGTGCTCTGACTGCATGAAGGGCAAGTGCAGGTCAGTGCAAGCATCCTTCCCCTAGATCATGTTTTCTGTAAGGAAAGAGTAGAAGGGCAAGTTCAAAGGCAGTCTGGACAGGCAAGGCTGGTGCATCTGAGGCTGCCAAGAATGGTGCCTGTAATTGTAGCAGTATTTATCACATTGCAGTGGAAATTAAAACCCTGTAACGTCTTCCACAGACCCTTAGGATGCTTGGAGACAGGACAAAATTTTGATTTAAACCATTTGCTTAAGTTACTTAAAGGAAGAAGAGTGCCTTGAAATAGTTCAGGTATGGGCACACATTTTGTCCTTTTGCCTATGGTGTCAGCATGAGAACTTTTAGAAGTGTAGAAAATCAAATGATTGGAGTGAGTACACCATAAATTTCTATAAGGAGATCTTGCCTACAAACTCCTAAAAGGCTCCATGTTATCAGTGGTTTGAGCTAGTGAGATGTCTTATTTATTTCTTTAGAGTTTTCTGTATTGATGGGGCTTAAATGTGCTCCTTTTACAAAAATGTTCATGAGGTTGATTAAGTCTTGCATAAAAAGTGCAGTAAATTCTCCCTGGCTCCAAGAGACTCTTTAGCAGTCACTTGGCACTGGCACTCCCTCACCAGAATCCTGTAAATCCTGTACTATCTGGCAGTTCTGAGTTAGTTCCCCTACCTTTGTCTATTCTTTCAGCAAGTGCTGGAGACAACTGCATTTGGCTACATGCACCATCATCTGTGATATTCTCTGTCATTTCAAGGCTGGAAAACTTGAAAAATAGAGGGTATTGGGATGGGGACTGAAGGTCGTCATCCTACTGCTTCCAACCTCAGGCCCAAACCCACAAAGAGGCAGCTGCTGGAACTAACAGTAAAGGAAGAGGGTGGATTCACATTGTCGCATGTGCAGGGTGATGTTACCCTCACAAAGCTTGATGGGCATTTTACCTAGTGGTGCAGGAAATATGCCTGGGATTTCTCTATATACAGGGGATGTTCATCCAATATAATGCACCCTCTATGGCATCTTCTGGGCTGCTAAATAGGTTTTAGGGAGGATAGATGTGGTCTACTTGCTCTCAATTGCCATGTGGGACATCACCTACCCACAGGGGATTGAGGAAGTAGACGTTCATGACCTTCTTTCAATATGGAGAGGGCAACTATTCGTTTCTTGGGCCTCCCAAGTCAGGAGTCACCTTGTTCCCTCTTTTCTCACAGACATAAGACCACCAGACTCAACTATTCCATCATGAGGGTGGCATTCAATGGTGTGCCTTGTCTTCTGTTGAGGAGAACCCATCAACCGAGGTGCCTATGCCATTACACTCACTTAGACATGCCTAAGCTATAATTCACAAGAAGCTAATGTGTCACCAGCACCCATCTGATTTTCTTCTGCTTCTCTGCTGCTGCAGCAGAAATAATATGGCTGAAAATCTTTCAAGGTTCTTGGACTCAGATATATCCTACAAATGTTAAATATTATCCGATTATAAAATGCTGCCCATGGTCTGATTTACCACATGCTTGTTGGGCAAACCTCCTGGTGACATGACTCCATCAGTGAAGAAAAGTGGATTTTAGAGGAAAAATTTTTTGAAACATTTATTGGGAAACTAGTTTGAAAATAATAACAAGAGGAATGTTATGTCTTTTGTGTGAAAGACTTTAAATTCCTGACTAAGGTGTATAGCAAATTTAAGGGGTTTCATATTTAAAATATATATATATGTGTGTATATATGTATATACACACACACTCTTGAAGGCAAGACTTGGGAATTTCAGGCTTTTGAAACAGTTCTCTCCGTCAAGGGCACAAGTCCATAAGTTGTGATTTTTGGATCACTATGCTGCTGAGCTAGTCTAACTCAGGAAGGTGGTAAACATTTTCAACTAGCAGGGATATGCCTGAGGCAAGCTTCAGGCATATTGGCATCATAGCTGCCTCACTGCTTTGCCAGCAGAAAAGTGGTAACATATAGACTGATTAGAGGAACATGGATAAGGGAAGGAGTGGAGGATTCCAGAAAAAAATAAACAACTAAAACCATAAAGAAGCAAGTTTTTTGAGGGGTTTGATTTTTTTTTCCTGGAAAGGTTTTTTTATTTTCACTGCTCTGTTTTTAGAGTTTGCCATCAGCTACTGTGCCAGTTTAGCCTAAAATCATGTGACATGGCAAGGTTTAACTGAGACGACTCCTGGTTTATTCCCATGTGAATGGGATGACTTGCAAGTGAAATCAAAGGCATTTCTTTTGGAAAGTGTAGTTTTGTGCAAGTTCCTTAATTGCATGCAAAAAATCGGGTGAGAGTGCATCTTGTACCTTGTTTTTGATGACTTGTTGCAGTGTAACACATTTAGGAAATTCATATCCAGTTATGATTTCTAAACTTTGATGATGTTTTAGACTTCGTACTCTTTGATTTGGGTCTATCTAAACACTAAACATCAACATCTAATGCTTTGTATATGCAACCATACTCTTTACTTTTCATTTTGTAGTAAGCACAGGAATGTTATCAACAAGACGGAGCCAAGTTCCTCACAGCATTGCATACAGGGTCAATAAGGGAGAACAGGCGTTAGCTGAAATGAGATGTTCAGTTGGCATATAGTCAAACAATGGAGCAGGTTGTCCAAAGAGGCTGTGTAGACTCTATTCTTGGAAATCCCTGTACTGAACTTCTTCCCACTTCTGACCCTCACATGATTTTTTTTCTCCAAAGGTCAAATTAATTCCAGCTCTTATCCCACTGATTTCAGTGGATTTACTGCTGGAACAGGAATATCTTATTGTCTGTCACTTCTGAGTGCCATTGGTACTAACATAACTGCAGTTTTATGAGGTTTGTGTTTTGAGATTGCCATTAAAAAGTATCATTATAGAGCCTCTGATATTTGAGCTTTACTGTGGTATTTGTAGTATCTCTTATAGTGAGAAAAGAAGTATTGCAGTAACGACAAAGTTTGAGGTACCATAAATGTTAAATTTATTTTAAAGGACTCATTGCAACCCAACAAGAAAGATATACTTAATACTCTAGTCTATAGATATAAAAATTGATCCAAGACTATGTCCCAGGGAAAATGAGAAAGAAGTAACACTTTTTTCTATTACAGAGTTTGCTTCTTGTGTGAACGAGTTACCTCTAAACCTTCCAATTTTTAGGTTATTCCATGATTAGTGACCTTCAGTGACAGTATCACACCTTGTTCCTACTGCCTCATCCTGCTGTTAGGGAGAGACCATCTTTGTGAGGACATAGCCTTCATTCATGGAGGGGAATACACACCTCTAAACTGTGATAACTCCAAGTCTGAAGAAACAGTGCATTATCTAAGTCCTTCAACTCAAAGGTCTGAGCAACTGTGACTTCTGCTGATTTAATTCTGAGTATAAATAGGGAGGCAACAAATGCTTAAACCTGGCTACCAACAGAAAGGGACTAATGTTTAAAGCTGTTGACATAGGTGGAAACTCTGAGAAAATTCCCAAGGCTTTTGAAAATTGCAAATGTTCTTCACGAGAGGATTTTTGCATATATTTCTGTTTTGAAGGAAAGACAAACCAGTTGAGTTAGTAAAGAAAAAAAATCCTGTTTAGGAAGAAAGTACTGACATACAGCCCAAGTCCTCCATTTGTTGATGCAAGAATACAGCTGCTTTGGTCACAAACCCTAGAAGAGTTATGGTATTTTTCTACCTGTACTGAATGTGCGAGAAAGAAAGGATGCCAAGACTCTTCTAGCCCTCCTACTCTTTGCTGGTAGTGCCACTGAGTGCCACAAACACCACTGTACTCTGCAATGCAGCTTTAAGTGCAGCTGTGTACATCCTCATTTAGATCTTTGCCTTCTGCTTCAGCCTTGTATCACATGGATACTGCCTGGACACTGTGGTCTCTGAGGATCAAGGTTCTGCCATGTACCCATCTCCTCAGCTAGAGCCCATGCCAAGATCAGCATTCAGACAGCCATAACAGCATGTGTTAGCAGCTGGGCAAATTTAGCAGTGCATGGTGAACCCTGTTAAGCATGTTTGTGCTTCTCCTGTGGCATAGGATTTTGCTACCTCTGTTTTTATTCTGTACTAAAATGCTATGAGACAGCACGGGCACAGAGATGTGAAAAAGCTGTTGCAGTGCCTCACTGCTTCATGGTTGAGTCATGTCATTAGTAGTCCCCTGGTGCTAAGTCAGTCTGTGGAAACCAAATTAAATACAATTTGGTTGTAGAGGAACACTTTATAAATGGAGTACTGATTTCCACTTAGGTGTATTTGCAGTGTTCAGGAGCAGGACTAAATAAAAGAATCTTTGCTGATTTGAGGCAGTAAGGTGGTTTCTTTTGTAGCTGTTTAAATCCAAGGTAGTGAAAAGTGACTAGAAACTTTTGGTGCTCAAATCAAAACATTTTAGAGAGGTGTAATCTTCAGAATAAAGGTGTAGAATGTGTTTTGGAAAGGGGATCGGTAGGGGCAGCTCTGTGGATGCTCTGTGAATCTGCCATCCTTTCAAGAAAACATAGGCCATAAGCTTTTGAGGAGAAGCCTGTATTTTCTTTGTTTGTGTGTGCAAGTTGACTGGTCAAATTAACCACACAGTTTCTCTAGGATTCTTTTGCAAGGACTGGAGATACCATGTGTTCCAAAACCGGTGCAGGGGAACAACAAAGAGGGTACTCGAAGCGCAGAGAGAGTAACCAGCTGGCTGAGCTAATGGCTGAGTTAGGCAGGTGGGCAGTGCCAACACGTCTGAGAAGGTACATGGGTCCTGCATATCAGTGTTGTTGCTTTTTGTAATTAATGATAGAGTTATGTGTAAAACTATTTAAATATAGTTATGTGTCCTAAAATTAGGAAACACTGTAAATGTAGATGGTATTTAAACAGTACACCAGCTCCAGCATTTGAATGCTACATTGTGCTTAATTGTCCCGTCATTAAGGAAATTCTCCATGAGAGTGTTTCTGTGGGCATGCATGCACATTTCGCTCTTTCTCCAACCCATCTGGTTGAATCTGTTGCTTCCTCAAGGAGTATAAGGTGTCTTTAAATCTCTGTTACATTTATTTTATTTGCTTTTTTAAAAAAAGGAAAAATTCTTCTTTTAAACTTAAAAAACTCTTACTTTTATAAGTGCCTTTCCATAAAGCTCAAAGGTCATTTAACATGCTTTAAAAGTTCAAACCAACTGTAACAACAAAAGCAAACTCAGAATTTCCCCCTGAATTGGAATATGGAGAAAAATCTTTCTTTTGCAGGCACAAATCTCAGGGGTATCCTATTCCCATTGTTTTTTCTCCCATTGGATGCATGAGGAAAGAAAGGTGCTTGTAACATGAAGTAGAGAAAAGCTAGTTCAAGTTAATATTAACCAAACATGAGAGGAGAACCAGAGAGGGATTTCTGAAGTCTGAAATGCTTTTCAGAAAGGACTATGACAACTTCTTCATCACCAGTAAATAGAACGAATAGAACACATTTTAGCTTGATGCTTCTTCTGATCAAATGCTCCTGTAGCAAGGCAATATCCATCTGGTTTGAATAGCAATTCCATTTGGCTCTTCTGTCAAAGGCTCTTGGGTTCATGTATTCAGAGGCCAGAAACGCTTATGATGACCTCCTAAACAAAACAAGTGGTAGAATTCCATCCACTGATGTCTGCATAAAGTCCCCAGCTTCTATAGGAATATAGGCTTTAGTAGATATCCGGTTTTGTTTTAAACACATCCTATAATGAGAAATCTACTGTATCCCACAGGAAGCTGTTCAAATAGTTATCTCCTTCTCAAAAGCATGTATTTCATGTTGTGTTTGAACATTTCTAATTTCAGCTCCCTGGTGTTTCATATCTCATTATCCAAAGATGTTAACATGCATTCAAACATCAGGCTGAAATGAGATCATTGGAGCAAATGTTGACCCATCTGCTCACCCACCCCCGTCCCAGAGGCTGCTGCCCACCCGAGCAGGGATGGCTAAATGTCTCCTGAAATGACACAGTTTATAATGATATACTGATCCTGCACCGCAACTTGCGAGAAATGAAGACTGAACTGGTTCTTGCTGCAGCCATACAGTTCGATCTGTGGCTGCATTCACATTAATGTTTTAATGTACTAGTCTGAGGTACTCTTATCTCCATGGATGCAGGTATGATAAAGTGTCTTCCTAATCTTCTCTTTGAATAGACTGACCTCTGAATCTTTTGCTGTAAAATGTGCCTTTGAGCCCCTCAAATTTGTATCTCTTTTCTGAGATATATTTCAACATGTGGACATGAGACTTTGATAACTATTTCTGGACAATCATTCTGCAGTATGGGTTAATCTATATAGACCTCTCCTCACTGAAAAAAAAAGATGAGCTCTTCACATGGAGGCTTCTTTACAAATAAAGTTCTCAATTCTGCAAGTATGATGTGGTGCCAGACTACTACAGAAAAATGTGGGCAATGGAAGTTTGACATTTATCCCCCTCCCTTAAATAACACAGTGAAACAAAAAGCAAATGGCAAAATTAAAAAAAACATTTGAATTACATTTTATTATCTTTGTTTTTCACTGCTGCAGTAGGACAAGTTAACAGAATACAAAACTTTTGCATTGAAGAGACTTTTTTTAAATTATTTTTTTAGAGAAGTACTTTCTTCCAACAGGGAGTTAACAGTTTAAAGCAGGATATTAGGACTGTCCGTTTCCACAGAGAAGTTCACTGGAGTAGCCAATACATTGTGTGACCAAATTAATATGTATGAGAATGTCCAATATATGCATGCAAAATCTCATTGTTTTTATGGTAGCTCGTTATGCAGCAATTCGATGAAGTCAGCAGTGTAGTCTGAATTCAAGTTACTTTGCAGTGAATTGGAAATCAGGAGAAGTATGAGCTACCTTGCATTGCGGGAGTAGGCGAAGTTCATTAATGTTCATTTTGGCAATGATTTAATGATGAGCAGTTGATACATTGTCAGCTCATAGTCAGCTCAATATCAACTCATTAGCAGGAAGCTGAACTCTGTCTGACTCGTTCTGAGACTTGTACCTCAAAAGCAGTTATGAGAGAGTCATAATTTTATTAAAAGAAAAAAGGTGAGAGTTTATAGAAGTAATGTTGGAGTTGCCTTGAAATTACTCTCCAGGAGTCTCTCTTAAAAAGTACAACATGAATAACTAGGTATGTCAATGTCTTTCTCATGCTACCACAAACCCACTTCTTTGTAACTGCTAGATCTTATGCATTTAGATCTAGGAAATCAACACTGAATTTAATTTAAATTCAGTATACAAAGCCAAATCAGTAACACCATATCAAAAGCACAGACTACATCTGGTCTCAATCAGTTTGTGTACAACATCCAACGCACTTGGAAGCACACCACCCACTGCAATGTCTCCCAGCATGAGAGCTTCCAACGCTACCTTCTCTGCTTGCTTTTTCTTCTTTAGAGTGTGTTCTTTAAAAACAGACAAATAAACAAACTATGTTTTCATGATTCACATTTTCCATAATCTTGGATCTGAAGCACTGCCTCCAACTATTTTTAAGCTATTCCTGCATTCCTTCATTTATTGTCCCAGGCACCAAACAATATAATCCATAAATTACATTCATTTGGCACGTACTTTGCAGCTCCCAAGACATTTGGACCCCATAGACTCATATCTTTTTCCAGATATGTTATTTGGGGATCCCAAACACCTGAGATTATCTTTTAATTGTTTGTTTAACTAAAGTACTGATGTATTGACTTCATTTTGTCTGTTCTCATTTATCTGCTTAAACGAGCAAAAAATACTAAAAGATAACAACATTGTTGATTGATTTGACTGTGTGACGTTTGATGCAATCCATGTGGGCCAGAGAGTCAGCCGGAGGTTTGCAATCACAAGGAGTTATCTCCAAAATCTCAAAGAAGGGGAAAGCTGTTGGTGCTGGGAAGAAATTCAATTCCTGTAGTAAAGAATCATTTGTTTTGGTTTATTTGCCCCAGTGACATATATGAAGGCAATGTCAGTAAATCAGCTGTCAGCTGATAGCAAAAAACTTTGCTCCAAAAAAAAAATAATTGCAAACTAGGATCTGCCAGTTTCACACCTGGTAGTTTAAAAATACTAATATTAATAGGAAAACCTGTGACAGGAAACTGATTTATACAAAGAACAGCAAACCTCTGTTATTTGTAATGTAAAGTTTTCTGCCTCTTAGAAATGATCCTTTGGAAAAATTCATAGCCTGAAGAATTCATTATCCTATGAATATTTTAAGATGTCCTTGCCCAGGTTGGGACTTTGGGAATGGACCCTACTTTTCCCAAGCCAAAGCCAAAGCCAAAACAGTGGATTCTTGTGTGATTTTTGCCTGTTGGGTGCCTAGCCAGCTCTTGTAGCTTAAGGAGAGCAGAAGCTGATCATGTTTTTGATGCAGCGGTGTTGCAGTTTCCCTTTGCAGGCAAGCCACAAGCTGTGGAAGAAATGGAAAGAGAGAAGTGGAGCCAGAAAATGCCAAAAAGAATGCACATGAATTTTGTCTTGAATTTTTGATGATTGTATCAATTTTGAGCACCTTGGAAAACGCAATTTTGTTTTTCTGCTGGTATATTGAGTTTGTTCAAATAGAGCCATTAAAAGTGTGGGAATAGTAATTTGTGAGGCAGCTTGTGACCCATGCTGCTCTTTCTTGCCTTCTTCAACCTAGTTAAACTTTTAAACCTTTGTAAATTATTGTCAAATGCTTCTTGCCGCTAAGAAGATAAATGCAGCAAATCATCTCCTGTTAACAGGTGTATTACAGGTTCTCCCTATGGGAAGAGCCAACAAATGTTTTCTGTATAAGGCAACAGTTTGTTTCCATTGAGCTTGCAATGAAAAATGCAGATAATCTCTGTGAACTGAAACAGTTTTCAGAACAGAAAAATGGGAAAATTAGAAATTTAATGTTTCACCGTTTACCAAGAATGCTTGTCATACCATGCCAGGCACTTAAATGAAGAAATCAGCAATAAACATTTAGGACTTTATCTTCAAGAGAATTCTAACCAGCTTATGTGTACAAAATATTTGCACTGGAGGCAGTGAAGGTCAACTGATGAGGAAAAGATGTGGTATTACATCCAGACCAGGAAAACTGTGCAGGTAAAAAGAGGCTATGCATTTCTATTCTACAAGCCACTCCTGTTCTGCAACTTGTAAATTTTTCTTCATTTGAATATCCTTGTGTAGGCACTGGGGTCTCTTTTAGGTGATGGGAACTTCCTCATGATCAAGAATGTATTTCAGAATAATGAGATTTATGTCTCTTTTCCATGCCTGAAGTACGCTGTTTTTCTAGAAATAACATATGGTTTTGGTGACAGGTGCTAATGCTTTCTTGAGGGTATTTGATGTTGGTGTTAGACACCGTGGATACAGAGCTGCTGGCTCAGCTATCAATGATACCTGGCCATGTGAGTTAGGACTCCAGAAAGCCAGAGGTGATGCTACCTTCTTCTCTATCAGCTGTTGTGCAACGCAGCCTGGCTTGGCCACATCTTTTGACTTCAGCTTCGCAACACTATGCTGTTTTCTTACCTGCTGCAGGAGGCTCTCATAATGAAGTTAAATACTGCTTATCTGAGTTACATGAGCTCCTCTTTGTATTCAGGGCGAAGCATGCAGAATCTCCTACTTTCGTTGCCTTTTTTATATTTTTTAACCTTTTTACTATCCCCTACCAACTTGATTTGGGTGGGAAGTCAGCACTTCCTGCTTCCTGATGCCAGGCTGTGATGAATGCATGCTTTGCACTGTGTTGCAGCCTTTCTGCTGGATTTGATTCTGACATAAGCTGGTAGGACAAGCTGTCACTTGTCACTCTCAAGATGTTTTCATTGTGAATGGGTTCTTTGGCATCCTTTTGCCCAAAGAACAGTCAGACACTCTTCCCTTGCCTGCTCTGTTATCTTCCAGTGCTTATTGCTCTGATTGTGCCAGATGCAGAGAGGCAGTTGCTACCCTTTAGAAATTTGCAGCAGGCATTAACCTGGAATACTGACACAGGGTTTTTTTGTGGTCCAAGGAAGACATTAAACAGCTGAGGTAGGAGGGGGGATGGCCGTACCTATGAATGAAGCTGGTGCCCTGTGGAAACCTTAGCTAATTACCTCTGGATGAAGAAACTGTCAAGGTCCACTGGCTGAGACGTTGCAGGCTGTTACCTGAGCAGTTCCATGGGCTCTGGGCAATGAGCCAGTGCAGCTTCCAGCCTTTGCCAGTCCATTAGCTGCAAGCTACTAATATGACACATCCCTCACAACTTGTGTCCTCTGAAGCCGGTGCTGGATTCTGTCCCAGATCCAAGCTCCTACATTATGTGCTTTTTCCAGAATTTATTTTTTATTTATTAGAAACAAACCAGCAGGCACAAAAGCCTAACTATTCCTCACTGCTTAAAAAACACACACACATGTGACGCCACTTGGCTGCTTTGGTGTACAAGAGTACTGGTGAGAGGTGTGAGCACACTGGAAACCTCACTGTGGTGCTAATGCCATGGCCCGAAGATCCATGAGGCCATTCCCAAATCACCAGCTGAGAAGTATGAGAAAGATGTGGCAGCCCCAAGCATGCACTTTCAGGGAAGTACCTCTACAGGCCTGAAAAAGCATTGAAGTAAGTGTAGAGGAAAAAGAGTTTGCTTAGATTTGCTTGGCTGGAATGTGAGGGTAACTCCCATGCTAACTTGAGGGCAACAGAAGGTATGACCCCCAGAACAGCATCCCCTGACTGTGCTGGCAGGAGGAGGAGTAGCTTAACAACTGGTGCAGTGACTTCTCCCGGGTACAACTAATGCACGCTCACTTTCTAAAAGGACACCTCTCCCTCCACCTGAGTGAGATAGCTCAAAGCTATTTTAAACAGGCACCAGCTTTGTCCAGGAACGCCCAGACAACACTGACATCTCCAAAGGTGGGAGGAAAAGCAGTTGAGATGACTAATCAAAACAGTGGAGGATCACTATCCCAGTTAGCTGAAAAGCACAGCATCTGTCTCACACTGGACATTAATCTCACAGAGTAATGAGAGTCTGGGGGAGCTCTTTCCTTTCTCTGGTGGAAAGAGACAGCTGGGCAGGGCCCTGCTAGAAACACAGCACTGGTCAGGCTGTGGGTGACAGAGTGCCTGCTGGACAAGCGGAGGCCTCCTGAAGGAAAGCTGACCTGTGCCAGGGCCAGGGGCTGTGCTGGAGGACCATGGCATGGGTTGCCAGCACTGCTGTGGCTGGGTTGCTTTGCTTTGAAAAGGAGAGGAGGCATTTACCAGTTTGTATGACAGCTGAAACAGCCAGAAACAGCCCTGCAGCTGTCCAAAGCACTGCTGTGTCAAAACATCAGTTGCCTTTGGCTTTTGTAGTTTTAGTCTCTATGGACTTGTTTTATATTGAAGGATAAATTCCTGCCACAGTCTGTAGCACTTAAACAACTTTTCCTCATAGAAAACTACTGCATAGAAAACCTCATGGTAGTGACAGGAGGAAGATGAAGCCGTGTTGGCATGCTGGCTTCAGACAGAGCTGTCATACACATACCATTTGTAACAGCCCAACAGTTTTGGCCAAGAGTGCTTTTTTAATCAGTCTTAATAATCCAACCCCCACCCCTATTCTATGGACTTCTTTGTACCAATGCAAAGATGCCATACATAGGCACTGTCTGCCCCTACTCCACCATGGAGAGGCAGCTCCAGCTGGATGTGCTGTGCCTCTGCAACTGTAGTAGATATGCTCACTGCCTTCTGTATGGGCAGTAAGTGGCAATAGGTCTCTCACCTGAGGCAATTCTATTGTTAGCAATGGAAACAGCTGGACCCACTTGTGATCTTTCCATCCTCAGTGTTACTACTCCTCAGCAGGTGGCTGTCAACCTGCCCCTAAACTGATGAAAGAACAAGGGAAAGCTTCTCAGTGATTCTGTGTTGGGTCTCTCTGGCCCTTTGGTTGCTTCTCTGTGGTAAGTGAAGTTAACCTGTCTTGGGCACGAGGAGAATTGCTCCTACAGCCTGTTTTGCCAGCTCTGTTATGTCAATTTGGACCTTCAATGAGGACACCATAAGTGATGGTAAGTGTGCAAGTAATGTTTTAACCTTGTACAGCTGATTCTGCCGCAAGTAACCATGAGCTACGAAAGGAAGGAATTTGATCCATATGTTATTTTAGCTTTCTCTTCATATACCAATGTTGTTATTGAACCTTGCTTTTGATTTTCTGGTACCTAAGAGTCCTTTAGTCTGTGGACATGTTGGCTTATACTCAGGAACAGTGCATGTTTTTTTCTGTACCACTGCAATTTTCAGCTTTGGGCAAGAGTAATGTGCACTGGTACCAATTTCAGTTGACTGTGGCAGATTAGACAATAAGTACAGGCAGCTTGTAAAGAATATGTGACATGTGTCATTCGTATTCTTTTAGGGGGAAATAGACTGGCACAGGTGGCATCTAGTGCTGCTATCAGGGTTACTTTCTGTTCCACAGCCCTGTAGTTCACCCAGAAGTGACAGCTAGGTTACCAGCGCAGTACAGAATGCTGTAAAGAAATACCCACTTCTGAACCCATTTCAGCTAGCAGAAGCTATCAATGCTCCCAACTGCCTGTCAACCAGCATAACCATCCCTGCACCTTGCTTGGTAGAAGTGCCTTACTTGGCTTCAGCTAAACTGGGTACCTGAGCCCTCTGTTCCTGCTGTTTGAGGACATGATAACCTCTGATGCAGGACCTTGTGAAGTTTCTTGATGAGCACTGGGGCTGAAGGGCAGAATCACAGAATCATTGTAGTCCTGCTGGCAAGCAGCTTGGCCTGAAGAACTGAGTAATTATTTTTGCCTTTCTTGAAATGATATTTCAGAAAATAATAATCCGTGGAAACTTAACTAGTCAGGTTATGACCAGAGTCTACCAGGTGCTTTGTTGTTCAGATAGCCAGCAGGAGAAAGCTTACAATTTTTTATGCATGTATATTTCTGAGTGTAATGTTCCAATAACATCTTTCTGGCTGTGTGTACAAATAGATACAAACTTCTTGTAATATTACCCAGTTTTTGATAAGACCGTTCTTCTCTTCTGTGGTAGCTTTCCCAATTCTATCAATCACTGCTCTGTTTGGGTCAGTTTACAACCTTTCTGAAGAAACTCAGTGTCTCAGAAAAGTTATGGGTCTATCAAAAGGCAGCAGTTTAATTTTATAGGCACACCTGTGAATTTAATTCTCTCTCTAAAACTTTTCTTAAGTCCTTAAAGACTCATTCCAAACTCAAGGGGGGAAGCTTTGATTGCATTGTCACAGTATATAGATATACTGAATGTGACAAGTGAGTGGTCATTAATCCTGAAACCTGGTCAAATCACTTGTAATTCAAATAAGACACTGAATTTAAAATGAAAAGTTCCTCTTATGATAAAGACCCATTTATTATTTCTTTATTATGTTTCTTACTGCTGTCATTCAGTAGTAACTGCCAGCAGCTGCTGGTAAGGTCATTGGAAGTTAAAGGTTTTCCTCACCTGAGGAAATGCCAGTAAACTATAAATTCTAGGACATGGATATTCCACCCTCCTTTCTTAAAGTGAAGTAAAAAGTTTTTATACACTACTTCATATCAGCTCATAGAAAAAGATAACCCATTGTCTTGAAAAATTTGAGGTAGCAGTAGAACAACATGTTTTAAAGATTAAAGTGATCTTGTATGGTAGTGAGTATGGTAACTTTCCTAACAGTGGCCTAAGCCAAGCCACACTTCAAATTTATCCAAGAGTTTTCTAGAGGGGATAAAAAGAAGAAAACAGATGAAGAAAATGTGTTTGTCAGGACAGGCAGCACCTAAAATTATAGGGAGGATGACAACGACCAGACAGAGTAAGTTACTTAAACATTAGTTAAATTCTTGCTAAAATATATTTGCTTTACAGTTAAGTTAATGACTATGTCTCTTATTCTGTGCTCATTTTAACCTAAAGCAAAAGTACTTACAACTTGTGGCCAAATCTCTTTATGAAGTACTGATACCTTGACAAAAGTACCTGAAATCTCTGGAGTGTCTATTCTTGAGGATATTCACTGCAATTTCTTAATTTTTGGCAATTTAAGGAAGGTAAAATTGCTGCTCTGAAGTCTGTGTGTGCTCTGACATTTATTTCAGTAGGGCCAATATTTGAGAGTCTGTCACCTGAGGAGCTCCCTCTTTATGACTAGTGGGTAGCTTACACGCTTACCTGAACCTATTACATGCTTATCTAAATCTGTTGAGGTATTTTGTGTCACTGAATATGAAGCATATCTATCCTGCTTTTTGGTGATTTTTTTTTTTTAATACTGAAAAAGGTTAAAAAGCCAAAAGGAGAGAATTGCTGTGATTAATAATGCACCTTGGTGAGACTTCAGTGCCAGTCCACCTAAGTATGCCGACCCAAACTGAGGGAGTACTTGAGCCCCGCTGCAGACAAGCCCTGTGCTTACAGAGCTGGGTTAGATAGAGGCTCATTAAAGCTATTACTAGGCAGAACAATTTAATTTGTCTTCAGTGACAAGAAAGCAGTTTTTAACTGTTACACAATAAAAGGGCAGTTGAGGCACCAAGGTATTTTTGGTTTTACTGGAAGCTGAATTAGCTGAGGTTGAATCATCAACCTCTATAATAGTGCTGATCTTGCCTAGCTGTTGGTAAAACTGCAAGCACCTGTGGCCCCTTGCAATTTACAGCAAGATAACTATCCCAAGTTTAAATAAAAAAAGCAAACATCCTCTCCACACCCAATACCTTTGCTGTAGAAAAGACAGTACTCTCAATCCTGAGAGACCTCTTAGTCATCTGGCCTCAATAAAAAATTCTCTTATCTCTAATCAAGGGAAAGTGAGGAAAGAACGACTATATGGGATTGGAAAAAGGTTGGGGAAAGTGCAATGGGATGGAAGAGAGATGCAGGAAATTTGATTAATAAAAAAATCACAGTGGAAAGCCCTGAAGTATTCTGCTTTCTACTATATTTATACATTTTAACAGTGTTTTCTATTTCTTCTTTAGCTCTAGAAAATTATAATTGCTCCATACTTTGCAAATACTAATGGCTGTAATAGATTAAATCTGTAGTAATGTCTCTGCAACTTAAAAAAGCTCGATAGTTTGTAATGCAGGGCATTAGGATTTCTGTTCTTACTGTGTTGGCAAGAAGGAATATAACAACAAGAGAAACAATTCTTAAGAGCATGCAAACAAAACCTAGGCAAGACTTGTGAGTCTTCTGACTCGGAATAAAATGAATTTATAATGAAACAGTCTTCACAAACAAAAGCACTTATTTCTTCACTGAATGTTATTTTCTAGAGATATTTGACAGTGTTGCTCATATCTTGGAATCTAGAGAACAAAGAGAAATGATTTTAATTTCTTTTCCACTATAACATTCCTTGATGTTTGAGTTCAGTTTTGGTGATACACTAATAGGTTGCACTTACATATATAGCTTTCCATTTTGAAATCTGGAGTATCATACTGGATTATCCCTCACACACCCACATGGTATTGGGCAGTAGTGATACTCTTGAATCACAGGAGTGGAAACTGAGACATTGAATGTCATTTCATTCTTATGTCCCAATGCATTTGAGACATAGTTGAGAGAACAGTCCAACAGATCTCATCCTGGCTAATTTTTTCCCCCACATGTACCTTGAAGCAGGATATCCCCTTGACTTACTAGGATCCTCCCCGCACCTCCTCTGCTTTTCTTCCCAGTAGAAGAGCCTAGAATTGCAGAAACATGTCAAGAAAGAGTAGCAATGGAAAATACAGAAAAACCTGTACATGGGTTGGCATTGTGACAGAACATCATGTAGAGACTGGGATTTTCAGAGAGGTATGAGTGGACCTTCCTATAGAAGTTTAGGAAAGTACTTGAGCTGAATATTTAGCCTGAACCAGCATGATGCCTCTTGCTGTCCATGAGCACTACTGTTCCTTGGTGTCTTTCCTGTGCGGGGGGAGGACTTATGTTTTGCCTCAGCTTTTCCTGTGCAAATCATGTGGAACAAAACAAAAAAGCCAGTTTGTGAGCAGGTGTGACTGAGAAAGGGCATGTGATCTTGTCAACATGCTCCTACAGAGGGGGCAACTTCTGGCAGAAAGTGTGGTGAGCTGGAAATAATAGTATTTTAACATGCTTTTTGTGTGTATGTGGAGCTTGAAGAGTTAAAACGCAATAGGTTTTTTCCCCAAAAAGTTGAGTGTGTTATGTCTGAAGGGTTTCATTTCATGTTTGTCTTCTGGGCTCTTTATTTTTTTTTTTTTTTTTTTTTTAATAAGAGTAGGGTTTTGACTTTTTATTTGCAGAATTCTGAGGAAGACGTACTAATCAGCTTGTAGGTGTACTTGCTCCCCATTATGTGTTTGCATACTTTAAGCTGCTTTCACTTCTAATTAAAATCATTGTGATTGTTTTATGAAGCTGCTTTTCAAAACTTCTGGCACAGAGCTGTGGACTGAAAAAAACCCACTTCTGAAAACTTCACTTCAATAATGTATGTTATGCAGTGCATTTGAAGAAGCTTTCTGAATTGCTTCATCCTTGTCTGTAAATCTTCCCATCAAATCCCCTTTATATACTCACTGCTAGGCACCAACTAGGTAACTATTATGCTTCTTGTTTTCTTTGCTGTATACCTATAAATGGCAACCACCTGTCTTTCTGAAAATATGAGTTCACTTTATGTAAGGTCCAACACAGGCAGGAAAGAAGAGGTAAAACCATGTGATCTCTCACACAGTTTCCTTTTGTGTCATCTAACATACTTATCTTAGCAGGAGGAATAATTTTATCCTTTTTTTGTTTGTGGATAAATGTGATAGGATTGAAATATGAGTCTGTATCCACAGAACCTTGAATGCATTGTCCTAGAATACTGCATCAGATTTAATCACACATAGAACTGGATGGACAAAGACCTATTTGATTTTCTTCCATTGCCTTTACTCACAAGGGAACCTAAAGCAGGCAGTTGCCTCTCCTTAAGCTTTGAGGAGCTGTTTTTCTGTTTTTGCACATTGATACACTACTGAAACAGAAGTAGATGCCTGCACTCTGAGTTGAAGGATCCATGAGAAGAGTTAGCAAGATGTTATGTATACTGTGTTAGACCTCATTAGTTTTCCACCTGTCCTGGAAATCATAAACTTTTATGGAACAGGTGAGTTTCAGCAAGGCACAATTACATGGGGGAAGCTAGAACAAGCCTGTGCATGGGTGCCAGAGTTTCATCTACTGACTACTATCTCCAATTTACTCTTTCAAAATAATTTCGCCAATAAAAGGAAGCTTTAGGCTCTCATAGGAAACACAGAAGTGCTGATTTCAATGGTTGTTCTTTGTCTCTCTGTTAGGTGATCTCTTTCATCTCTGTTTTCATGGTGCTTACTGAGGAGCAATGGTATGGCTGCTTCCTAGTTGAACTGGGGGATTATTGTGCTGGGACTAACTGGTGATGTCAGTGCAGGTATAAAATAGTAGTGTTCATTCAGTGGAAAATGTCTCTTTAAATACACAGTTCCTGTGTTTCAGTTGACCTCTGGAAGTACTCTAATGCTCTTCCATTTCCTATGCTTAGATTCTTAAAAGTTTTGAATTCAATAATATTCCGTTCAGCAGATTCCACTGTCACTTTGCTATATCTTGTACAGTTTGATTCTTCTATTAATGAGAAAGAAGTCACTTGGCATTGTTAATTCCTTCATCTTATGACTCTTCAAATCTGAATAATAAGAACCCATTATGTTCTTTATGGTTATTCTGGGTTATAATAGTCCTAATAGTTATTTGTAAAATATTTTTTTTATAAATCCTCACCTCCACCCACAAATTTTAATGCTTGGATGACATGGGAAGAAGTGACTCACCGTTGTCAGGCTAATGCAATTTGTAATAACTTAAAAAGGGCTTATGAACTTCTTAAGCTTTAAATACATTGTATGAGGACATATCTATGTATCCTAGAACTATATTTAAAAGTTTTCTGTTTATTCTCTCCTGCTTTTACCCTTGATGAAATCTCTCTGAGGCGGCTCAGCTGTTTGTGGGTCTAATATAAAACTGGAAATTGCAGACAACTAGACGTCTTTTTTTTTTTTTTTTTTTAAATAATGGATATGACATAGATGGATATTCATGCAACGATTTTAGTTTAGTTGCATCATCTCAGATGGTGAGTATAGCAGAGCCAAAGCTTGAGACAGGAAGTGCATGACTAAGGGCCTGAAACAGGGTAATGTAAATGCAAAAGGCAGGTGGGTGAGTGTTTCCTCCTCTCGTTAGATTCACACTTAAGTGCTAAGTATTTATAAGCTGTGTTTTTTTGTTTGTTTGGGTTTTGTTTTGTTTTTGTTTTGTTTGTTTAGTTTTTGTTTGTTTTTTTTTTTTTGTGGTGTGTTTTATCATTTGTTTTTCTTAAAGGAATTTTAGGTAATAGGTAATATAGTGAATTTTGATTGGATGGATGGAAAATGCAAAAAAACCCACCAAATCTGCTACATGGGTCTAACTAAAGACCCTTTCTTAGCCTTCCTATTCACCAGAAACTCTGATCTGAGATTACATACTAACTGGCCTGGGCTCTTGGAAAGCTTTGCATGTGTGATCAATTTAATAATAAAACTTTAAATAGCTGTGTTTCTCTTGCTTTAGGATTTTACTTTGGCAATGTCATGGTGTGGTCATGTCTTTTGTTCTCATTTTTGTCTTGCCAGGCAAGCTTAAAGTGTAAAGAAGATGAATGGCTTTTGGGGCTTTCCATGTAACTTTCTTTGATCTTTGCATTGTATGACATAAGCTAGAAAAGTCTTGGCCTGGTTTCTTTTCCTGTTTCCTTCTTCTGGCAGCAGTACCTGATGGGAAGCTATACATCAGGTTTGCTTTCCCTTTCCAATCATACTCTATAGCTCAAGGCCTGAGTGTTGTGGTTCAGCTTGTTCTATCTCTGCCTTTCTCCTCTTTACACCATTCCCTCAGGAAAAACTACCCAACAGCTGCCTCCATTATGCTGGACCTCTGAAGAGTAGGATGCCAGTACTCAGGCAAACCACAAGTCACTCATAAACAAGGGGACATTGCCTTTACGTTATACCCCTTTGCTGTTAGAGTTCTGTTGTTCGGCACTGCCATGAAGATCTTCAGAGCACTACTACCACGCAGGGTTCTGCTCTGACAAGAGTATTCTAGAGCAAGCTCCTTAAGGCTGACTTATGAAATAGCACAAAATTAGTAAAGTAAAAGACTGCATTATGTTTAGAGCTGAAATGAAACTTGCAGCTTCCCATCCTTTGGAATAACTTGGAAAGGAAAAAATCTATTCTGGATTGAAGCAGACCTTTTGAAATATTTGTGAAAAGAAAAATCTGGAAAAAAACAGGTCTGAAAATTTGGAAACAGGTTTCTTGCATAGCATTCAAATCTAAGGCTGGAGTTTGGTCCAGCCAAGGTCTCTGGGCTGCCAGCTTTATGATGGGCAGGACAGAACTCCAAAGCTCCTGAGACTCCCTCTCCTTGGTAAGGACCACTTGCTTTGTCTCGGGGCTCTGCCTCAGGGACCTTGGAAGACATTTCACCTTGCAACAGAAGAGTTTGGCTACTTCTTCTACTTAGTGCCTCATTGTTTTCTCCTCTGTTTTCTTTTTATCACTGTAATAAATAGTCTGCTCAAAGATCTCTTCTGCAGTCCTTTCTGAAAGAAGTAATTAACTGAAAGCTAGGTCCCTGCTATTTGCAAAACTTTAACATACAGATCTATAAGACCTCAATGTCTCTCGTCTCAGGTGAGAAACAAATCCTATTTGATGATTGACCTTCCTAGGAACAGAAGCTTCTCCAAGAAGACATCAGATCTATTGGTTCACAGCTGCTGCTAGGTAAAAATCATTATCAGAGCACACAAAGGAAAACCAGTTGCACTGGCTGCTTAGCTCACTGAACATTTCTTAGAATAATTCCTAAAATAATATGGACCAACATGGACATAATATGTGATTGCATCTCTGGCCCTTTGAAGGAAGATGGCTGAAGTTCATTATTGACAGGATTTACTGAGGGGAGCAGTAGAAGTCAAGTAGTTGTAAAAACTAAGAGATGCTTCAGAGTTTAGACTTCTTTTGTTGTCTACCTGTTCTTGGAAAAGGAGTAGATGATGCAGGTCAAAAAGTCTCTCCCTTGATAGGCAAGCCACATGCTTTTTCACTTTGTGTACAAATGGACTCAGTGTGTGCTCAGTCTGCATAATGGATTAATTCCATTAATCACTTTAATTCCCCATTAATAGAGTAGCTGAGGGTTGGCTAGCAGCATCTCATACTACAGTCAGATTTTTGGGATTGGAACAGTAGTGACGTGCATGGAGATATTTCCTTGCTATTCTGGCCCAGCTGAGTTGACTGTTGGTAAAAGGTAGGAAGACATAGCAATGAGTCAAGACCCACCCTACCTGTAGAAGGAGAGAACCATGGTTTCTCCTTCACTTGGAAATGCAGATATTGCCCTTGGGCAGCTTTTGGAATAAGGAGACTTTATGTTACACCTTTCTCACCAAAAGTGGTCCTGATGAGTATACCCAATTCTGCCTCAGCAGCCTCAAAGCAATATGGAAATCCACTAAAGATGGCATAAGCTATGTTAATAGAATATAACTATCTACTTACATCCTGCGCCCTGCAAAACAGCTGAAAGGAAATCTATGCTTTTAAAGAAAACTATTACAGTTAATAGTATATATGAGACTAAAATGAGAAATAGTAATTTGAGAAACATTTGTAATTGATGCTTACTTATTCTCTCTTCATTAACATTTCCCACCCCCAACATACACACACCTACACATGTAGGCGTCCTTCCTCAGCTCATACTAAATACTGTCTTCTAGTGAAATGCAATATAAAGTAGGATATAGAGCATCAATCTAGTAAGACTGTACTTGGTAATCGAATTCTGAGTTGTTTGTTTCTTATCCTTTATTGCTCTATTTTTGTCCTTATTGAAACTCCAATATGTTGCCTGTATTATTTTATATTCCCCAAGTTTTCCTTCTAATGGCTGTGTATGCCCAGCAGTTACTGCCTCTCAGTTCTTTTCCTTTCCTTCAGAACAGAAAGTTCAGGTTTTTGGTAGGCTGTGCTGCACCATTTATGGTCCTCCAACATTTTGATTGCAGTAATCGCCTACTGAATGTCTTTGCAATATCAGGACTTGCATGAAAACATCCCATGAGGACCAGGTAGAGCTGGTTTCTCTAGATTTAAGCTGAATAAAATCCTTTCACAATTGCCTCTTATAGGAGAGTGAATGTAGAGGTTTGTCTTTAATTGAATAGTGAGTCCTTAAAGTAAATTCTCTGTCACTTTGTGTAACTTTACATTTTGTACTTTTTTTTTGCTGAAAAGTTCATTCAGGTGGTGATCTAAGATGCACAGTATTATTCAGGTTCAAAGGTACAGCATATGATGTTGAGAATTCAGATATGAAATGGCTGACACTGAGAATAAGGTTTTGTATATAAGTTTAGGGAACAAACATGACTTTAATTAAAATAAATTATGAAATCAGAGGTTTTGATCACTAATTGTCAAAAAAAAAAAAAAGACTGGAAATTCTGAAACTTTGGGTTTTGAACAAAAGCTCCATCCACTAGTATCCAGTAGTCATGTCCACATCAATTACTTTGAGTTAAGGTTTTGTTTCAGTCTCTGAATTTACAGTCTCTGTGAAATCAGTAACTGTTGTGGAAAAGAAGCAGAGGAAAAATCCTGTAGGTGTGCTATTACTGCAAAGCTGAGGTAAAATAGCTTTACAATAAGTCAATACAGGTCAAAAGATTGAGGATGCACTGACACTACACTCAGCTGACTGCATCCATGTCAGTGCTGTGCTTGCTCATGTACATATGAAGGTGAGACTTCTGGGGCTTTTACTATCCCTGTTACTATTGAGCTGAGATCTTTTGTGGTGCCTTCTCTCTCTGATTCTGCTGGAGGGTTAAGGGAGAAACAGGGGCAGGTGGCTTTGCCGTCATGCTTGGTTCCTTCCACTGTGAAGCATGATTGTTCAAATGGCTCATTTGTACTCTGTGAGTTGGCCCTTTTTAACTAGCAGCTAAGTCCTCATGGGCAAGTTGCTCAACAGAGCTTGCTTAGAGAGGCACAGTCCAAAGCTGCTTTCATGCCAGGCACGAGCATTAGTAGAGACACCTAAAGCTCATCTTCAAGGTTCAGGATTGTGTTTGGATGAACACGTATATTCTCTTCTCTCTGCCTTTTTTTTTTTCTTCCCCCTGAACTTTGTTCAGGTCTGTGACTTTTGACATTGTTTTCTCAGGAGAAGTTTTGTTGTCATTGCCTGTGACTAATTACAGTTGTTCTGCAGTCAATGGCACACACAAATTTTTCTTTAATTTTGTGCATTTATCTTGCATAACATCAACAAAGGCCTCTGAGATTGCCAACCTCAGCTGTGCCTTGAGCACACCTGCTGAGCTGGAGTCATGACTTTTTTCATGGTTATTTTTCCTCTGTACCTCATGGTTTGATGTGTATTCACTTCATGTTTTCATCTCTTCTCCCTGAGAGCTTAAAAACTTACTAGTAAAGAAACAATGGATGTGAAAGATGCTTGTGTGAGTCCTCAGCTGCAGCTGTGATCAGAGCACTAGATTAATGATATAACCCTAAGAGACACCACAGACACATGGGCACATCCATTCAACAGACCCAGGGAGAGCACTAAAAGAAAGTGTGGGGATGGTACCAGCAAGAATGTTGCATGTCATGATGTCAATAGAGAAGGACTCAGAAGTTGTCTCTGGGGATCAACATCGTATGCTATGAAGAGATAGCTTGAGATTTCTATGGATTTGAAGTCCACTGTGGTGTCTTCGTGCTCATCTCTTGCATAATGTAGCCCATGCTGAAAAGAACTTCAATTTGTACAGATGGACCATGGCTGTAGCTCATCTCACGCACCCTACCCCTCCCAAGCCTGGTTTGTTGTCTTCCTCTGCCTGAAGGCAATTGACCCCAAACTGCCTCTCTTGCTTGGTGCTGTTTTCCTGGTAAGCCAGGAAGAGTCTTATCTTCCTTCCTCTTCCTCAAACACCATTCCCCACTGGTGAAGCTGCAGGACTGCAGCAAGGCTGGAGTGCGAGGCTGGGTCCTGCTGTGCTGCGGTGAGGAAGAGAAGAACTGCGATACAAGCATTAAGTAGAGATATCAGTGGCAATGCTGCAGGCAGCACGTGGCAACCCCATGCATGTGACAACCCTTCTCTTGGGAATAAGAACTCTGCAGGCATGTGTTGGCTATTTAGGATGGGATGAGCATTTCTTATCTCTTCAGCTACAAGGTAGGCAGATTACCTCTCACTGCAGGGTGCTGACCTGTGCAGCTAACTGCTGTGCTGGTGTCTTGCTCCAGGTTCGTAGGTTTTTTTGTTTTGTTGCTGCCATTATATTAATATTAATGTTATTTACTAAGAAAAATCAAAGCAGCAAAAATCACCTGGGTCACCAAATCTAGTCTCTCTTGACTGTTCACAGACAGAGAAGGGATGTTGGTCTGGAAAGCATCTGCTTCTCTGGCTTCACAAACACCCTGTCGCATGCAGGGTGGCTTTTGGTAATGAGGGTCAGGATTCACTTCTATAAAGAGCACAACAGTTCATAAGATTTTCACCATCCAGATAGTCTATTCATTTAAATGCTAATCAGATTCCTGTTTTGTTTTGAAATGTAGAGAGGATCTTTCTTCTTTACCCTTTAATCCCCTTTCTCCTGTTTACAATCTTGCTTTAGTGGTTCAATCCAATATTACAGATAAGAAACACTCTTGATTTAGCCAGGGCGAAAGTGTCTTCTAGATGTACTTTTCAGAGGAGCACGTGCTGTATGTGAGTGGTTCAAGCATGGACAGCAGAGCTCTCTCCACCACTTTGGACTTTCTCCCTCCAGGATGGCCGCTTTTGGTTTGCTTTTAGAGCTTTAGTATGCAGAACAAAGGCTTGTTTTACCCAGATAGGCTCTTATGTTTTACCCAGGTGATCTCTTACAAAGACAACAAATGTAACTTTAAGGCCTCTGCAAGCAGCCACTGGGGACTTGCTGCTTGGAGAGGGCGAATCCAAGATAACAGCATAGTTTCCGTGGGAGCCTGACTCAATTTAGGAAAGGCTGTCAGTTTCCCCATGATGTTGAGCTGGACCAGAAATAGAAGCAGGCTGCCTCTGTGTACCACGTGGCTTTAATAACTTCATAACAATGACATGAGTAACCCCTTTGAGTATGCTTTAAGATGACAAGAAGCTGGAGATAGCAGTGTACGTAGTCTTCTCATTATGTATTTTAGATGCAGAAGATAACAAGAAAACATGAGTCCGAAAGTATATGATTTATATAAAGTCCTAACTTTTCTACATCACACTGATATATCTCTTGGAAATATATATTAGAATTATTAGAAAGGAAATTGGAAAGGTTCTGCTGATATGATTTCTTATGGTTTTATTAATTACAGGGATCCAGAGATTCCACTTTTTCTTAGTCCAAACTATGGTCACATACACACATGCGTTAAAAAAAGTTCCTGACATCACAGCCTCAGATTATAGCATGATCCGATGATAGATCTATTTTGAGTTTAGGGGCAACTGCTGTCCTCCTTTTCAAGTGGTAGAAATGGGTAAACCCTTTGAGGCATTGTGATGCTCTTCACATGACATTCCATATGCATATTAGTGCCCAGATCAGAGGAATGTTCTGGACCTTTCAGGTATCCATCATACAAAAGAACCAGTGAGCCTCAGGAATGACAGGGAAAAAAGATATAAAGGAAAACTTTGATACAGCTACCTTGAGTATCTGAAAAGGCTAGAAGAGAGTTTTTAGACTCTGTGCTGATAAGAAGATGCCAATGAAGAAGAAATCTCCTGTCGTGTGACACCCTCAAACCCGACAAATGGGACTTGGTGTTCCTTGTCAGAGAGCAGAGTTTCTATAAATGATACCAGGCTTCACTGCCAAATGCTTCCTCCCAATACAACAATTTGCAAGATCCTAAATTTTGGGGAACTGTTGAGTTCAGAGAGAGTAGCAACACAGCTGAAAGTGTTATATAAACAACATATGTTAGAAATCTGATGTGTGGAGCTGGTCTGCTCCAAAAAGAGTGCTGGAAATCATGTAGAACATAGGAGCCCAATATGCCATTTTAGTGGTGCAAAGGAACACTAAAAAGCGGAAAGGTGAATCTCCATTGAATTTTATAGTTAGATTTTTTTCTTATAGTACTTTTTATAGTGTTCTTATGGCTTTTTCTCCTTTTTTTTTTTCTTTTTTTCTTCCTTTTTTTTGATGTTTGCATAACGGAAATTAGTATGTGAGTTGTATTTGAATGAAAAGGCCTAGTCAGAACTTAGGCTTAATAATTAGGTTTGGAATCTCCTAAAATGGCTTTTGCCATCAAAAATGTAGTCATTGGGCCTGAGCCAGTTGTCTAGGTACCCGCCATAACTAGAGTAGGGATATCTCCTGAGGGCAACTCAGCCCTTTTTAGAAGGACTTTTAAAGCAAGTAGAATGGTTTGTCATCCAAAGGTGATTTTCTCTCTCTTTGTTGCAGAGAAAGCTTTAGAGGACTTGTTTAATCTTACCCTTTTAATAACTGATACCTTATATATACACCTTATGCTTACCCTTTATACAGTCAGTGTTAGTTGAAAGGAATCTTGTCCCAAAGTGTCCAAGAATGCTGTATTTGAGAGCTGATTGAGCAGCTGTTTTACAACCCAGCCTTGCCAGGCTTTCTGCAGCCTTGGCAGAGCCCTTCAGGTATCCACCCTTCAGGTGCTTCCATGGCACCCAACAATGAATTACTGCCACAGCACTAAAAAGTTCTCTGCAAATTGTCATTTTTCTCAGTCTTGACTTGCATGTTCTCAGTCGATTGCAGTTTCTGCTTTGTCTTCAGATTCATATTCAAGCACTGTCATATTTGCTGGTTTTCTTATGAATTGTGCTGCTTGTGCTCTGACAACTGAGCGCTGCCTTGGTGGTGGCATTACTTCAGGGCATTTGTGCTGTGCCTACAATGACAGGATCTGACATTCAAATCTTGGCTTCATCCAGTTGCTTGAGGGGGGTCGAGAGCGAATTCTTGCCTTGAAGCTGCAGCCTTGATGCCAAATCTTTTAAGAAAGCCTGTATCTCAGAGGTGAGAGCTCCCCTTCTTCCTGCTCGTTAGGTGGTAGGATCTGCTACAGTGGTTTGACTTTTACAATGCCACAGGCAAGAGTTGCTGCTGCTTTTTGCATTTTTACCTGGGTCATTGGCATTCTGCCTCTCTGCTTTTGAGACTTGGATTAGGTATCAGA
The DNA here is from genome assembly GCA_035047865.1 of Dendrocincla tyrannina. Lineage (NCBI taxonomy): Eukaryota > Metazoa > Chordata > Aves > Passeriformes > Dendrocolaptidae > Dendrocincla > Dendrocincla tyrannina. Next base: position 31,517,791 of record JAWWMP010000116.1, on the reverse strand, counting down.
TTCAAGAGGAGGCTGTAAGACACAGAAACATGCAGACTGCTTTCTAAATCAACCCTGATTAGAGATGAAAAATTAATTTCTCTTACACATAATATATATTTATGAAAGCATTGTCTCTCTGCAAACATTACCATTTTTACCAACTTATAATAAGTCAGTCAAAATGGATCATTCTTTGTGTGAGTGTTTTATTAAGCATTCCTGCATTTCTTTTTTTTAATATTTCTGAATGTTTATTTTCTGTGATGGTGGTTGTTTTTTGGGGGTTTTTGCCTCCTTTTTCTTTTTTTTTTTGACTTGTTACAATTGATGTTAGTGTCTTGTTTCTGATATCTAGCACTTGTGCTGCAGAGGAGAGAGACAGAAATAGAATGTCAGATCCCTGCTTGGTTGGGAAGGCATTTGTTCCCTTGCAGTGATAAAGAGGGTGACAGCTACTCAAATGGTTGTGCGAGCAGACATGTGAAGGAAAACCCAAGCCAGCTGTCGTTGCAAAGACACTGTAGAAACCTTATGTGCCAGAGCAATATAAAGGACTAGAAAATGAGTCAAAAATTCATGCATTCTCTCCACCCAAGTAAAAGTCCTATATAAGCATGTGAATCCAAATGAAAACCTAATCTGATCCTGGGCTCCTTGTGGTTCCAGGTCTGCTCAGTGAGCTAGCGTGCTGCCTCACTTGCTCCCTTTGCTACTTCATCGCTCTTCTAGGGGAGGAAAATGGATTTTCTCTTTCGAGTTTCCCACACTCCACTTTGACCAGTTAAGTCTTCCATAATTCCCCATTTCTGCTTGCCCAATTGCTGCTTTTAATAACACAGAGGTATGAATTTTCTTTTTTTTTTTACTTCTGAGACCCAATGTAATTTTAGACCATAAATAATGCTTCTATACAACTTTTCAGAACTGTACTCTTGATTACTTCACTACCTCCTTTCTCATGGTCATTCTCTGTAGCCCTGCACGCAATGTGCTCAAAAACAAAATGAGACGTTGCTGAGTACTTTCTTGTCCTTTTGTATTAGCATTTTGAACATTTTAATATATTTTGACCCTGCAAGTGGCCTCACAGCTTATGGATGTCTTTCAAATATCCACACATAGAAGAAACTTCTGAAATTTGTCTTTGAGCTGCAGAAGATGTGCTGGATGAGTTCAGGGTTTGTGTTGTGTAAGGTGATCTGTAATGGAATGTATCTAAAACCCGTTTTGTAGGGCTTCAAGTAGATCATGAACAAGTAAATCAAATAAATTTGCCTCTGAGGGTAAGAATGCCCAGAATGGTTTTACTGGAGCAATGGGAGGCAGAGGGGCCTTCCTCACATTGGGGATCTCAGATGGGAGCATGCTGCAGTGCAAGTGAGTGGCAAAAGGACTTAGGGGGAAGTAACTCTACCATCCCGGAGCTCTGTGGCTAGCAGTGCCTGTGGCAGTATTTCTGGGCTGCACTGTACCTGTTTCTAGTGCTATTTGGCAGGATTTGTCAGCAGGACTCCACAGAGACTCACGAAAATGTTACAAGCACCTCTAGCTGTTGCTCCATGTTACCAATGGGGCCTTTGGGGCCGGTGTCTTCCAAAACTTCCCAGCCTCCTTTCAGTAGCTCAGTAAACTAGAGCCCTTTTCATATCATATTGCCAGGACCATGCTCTTCAATAAGGTTTCCTTTGTGCTGTGGGACAATATCTGGAAACAGTTAAAAAGAGTACAGGTCAAAATGCAACTAAATAGTAAATGTAATGGAAATTTTGAGATACCTGCAAAAGGTGTCAAAGAGGAACGAGCCAAATTCTCAATCATACAAGCACCTTTGGGTGCCCAACAACAGACTACTGAGGTTGGGACAGAATTTACTTTCATTACTTTTATTACAGTAATGCCCAGAAGTCCCAGTTGGGAACTAGTGTACCACTGTGCAAGACAGCATCAACATTTCCAGATCACTGCCCCTACCCCCCACACAAAGGAATAGGCTCTGCCCTGGTTTAATCCAGGTGAAGATTTTTCTATGAATTTTCACTACTGTAATTACATAAGGCTAAGTAAAGTATCTGCACTGCTCTGTCTTAAATAGTTTGAACTCCTCACATCCAGGTTCTGGCAGAGGCACTGTTGTTGGTTGTGCCTATTGAAGGTTAGCAGACAGTTTTCCTGGTGGGCCAAAATGACTGCTTTCAAAGCATTGCCCTACCTGAATTTGCTTAGACTTGTGTCATGAAAGGAACTGGTGCACAATGGCCTGTTTCAGCCTTTGTCAGGGAGGGAAAGTCGTATCATAGGTAAAGCATATGAACAAGGAGTTGCACAAAATCAAGGTAATGCATTATTTGCTGAGCAGTGCTTGTGTGGCTTTTGCTGGGTGGTGTGCATGCAAAATGCATACAGACCCTGTGAGGTTTTAGAGTAGCCCTGTACTGTCAGGGGGGCCACTGGGATCTTGCCTGAGAAGCAGAATTTCTGTGTTGTGTTTATCTTCTCTTTGTTTGGTAAGCAAATGTAGATATTTTAAACTCTGCTGTATCCTTGTGGTTTTCTCATGGCTATAGCCTTGCATACAGAGCAAAACGTTCAACAGACTATTTGTCCCGCTGTCAGATAACAAGAAAGGGTTGGCTGTATGCAAGGAGATGGGGCTGGGGTCATCTTGAACTGAAATTTGCACATGTTAAGTCCCTGAATTAAGGCAAGCCAAAATCACTTCAAATTTTCTTGGTTATAAAATAGGGAGATGTGTCTGTCCTTGTAAGACTTAGTGGTACCTACTTTTAGAAGGGTATCTTGTCTTGGGAGTCTTTTTTCACTCTTGGCACTAAATGATTTTTTTTTCTTATTTCTGTTTCTTAAAGCAATTTCATGCTTTGCTAACATATAGTAATTTTTCTACATAGTATGTAGTAGAGTAGCCACTCTTGATCAGACCAAATATATTTTGTTCCCTTCCTGTCCTTGCTGCAGTACAAAATACCAAAAGTAATTAGTCTAAAGTACGGATGAATTGATTAGATTTTCAGCTTGGGGAACAGATACATTTTAAAATGAGAACCTCTGGAGTCATCTGCCTCTCTCTAGTATAAAATTGACTAGAAGTCACAACTGCACTATATTTTGTGTGTGTGTGTGCATGTGTGTCTTTAATTTACTGTGCAATTTAACTGAGTCATTTAAACACACCAGCCTTGATTTATCATGCACTCTGTTCCACCTGGGCAAAGTAGAGCACTGCAGAGCAGGAGTTCAACATGCAGTGAATATGTAGGAACCCTTCCTGGTGGAGAGAGTGCTCTGGCTTGGAGCAGGGTGGCAGGAGAGGGATTTGTCATCAGTACCCCCACAGTGCTGACTCTGCACTCCACCTGTCTGTCTGCAGTGGTTGCTCAAACAGCTGGACATTGCAGAGCAGCATGAAGAAGCACAGGCAGCCTCTTTGGGGGAGACTCAGGCCAGCTCCTCAGTGGTCCTGCTCTTCGTTGAGTGTAAGGGGAACAAACTTCCCAATTGCACTGTGCAGCTTATGTGATGCTTTAGTACTTAAAGATCTTTCGATAAACGGTACAATTAAGTCCTGACATTATTCTGTAAGTTAAAAATGGTTGAAACACTGCTTAGACCCAAATTTAATTAACTTTGTCTTAAACAAAGATTATTGTAAAACCTTTATCCAGCTGAAGCTTTATCTGCCAGGTTTCACTGCGGGCTATGCATTTGCATAGTAGAGCTTTTTACACACTCCTGAAATTTTTGGTTTGCAATGGAAAACTTGGCAGACTTGGTTGTATCAGCATTAACAGACATTCAGTATAATTGAAAATACTGCCCCTTGCCAAAAATTGTGTTATAAGAATTTAATAGGGTTTTTTGGTTTTCTGTTTGTGCTTTTTTTTTTTTTTCTTCAGGTCCTTTCACTTTAAACGTTGCACCTCAGTTTATACTTGGGCTACATGTGGCTGTGAATTCTCTCTCCTGCATCTTTTACTCATGAGTTTGGGTTGAGAATGCAGCCCTCCATTGTAAGAGTTGCAGCACTTCTTCCCAATTTCCCAGCATGGCCATGTATATGTGATCAATGACCAAGGACATTTTAGAACATCCCATTTCTCAGGTCAAGCAGTATGATGCCCTTTGAAAATCCCTATGTCAGGGAAGAAAGACAGAGGAGAGGTGGGAGGGATACTCATGTTTCACAAAGTCCACAAACTGCAGCCAGACTCAAAAGCGCTTAAGTACAGCCTGACTGCAAAAGGAATTCAATATTCCATTCTCCAGAGTGAATGACGCTGATCAAAGAAGCTGTGTCTGAAAAGACAGACTCTCTCCTGTCCCCTTCACTTCCAGACTTGAAGGAAAAAGCATGAGAGATCACTGTGCTGCAGGAACTGCTAACTCTCATTTCTATGGGGAAAATATTTCTTTTTTTTTGCTGCCAACCTTCTTTTCCTGTATCAAAATAGTAATTATTTTTTAAAAGAAGGACACTTACCCTTATTTGTACTGTAAAACTGGCTTTAAAAAGGGTAGGACAAATAAGGAGCAGAGAAAAGCCCACTAGGAGCTGCTAAGCAGCTCTAAACAGTTGTAAGTGCAATTTCCAAATAGACAGTGGGACACTATAGCACAGAAGTGCAATTCTATTCCTGCCCCTGAGCTTCCAACTACACCATGACACCTGTGCTTATCCCCAGAAACAAGCTGCTACTGCTGTTGTCAGTCTGGTGAGGTCTCTGGTTTGACAGAGGACAGACATCACATTGCCTTACCATGGTAAATGAGGAACAAGATACTGTTCCTTGCTTCAAGGAAGGGACAGGTGCACCGTGTCATGGTCCTGCCCATGTCATCTGTCCCCCTGAGGACTCATCCTGCACACTTAGCTTTCAGAAGCTGATAAAGCTGTTAGTGCTGAGCACTTTCCCTAGGAGTATCCTGCTTTCCTGGCAGGGCAGCTGCTACCCAGAGATGCTCTTTGTGGCTGTGGTCACATCTGCAGCCTTTGAGCTGGATGTTTTCAAACTCCTCATCCCTGAACAAAAGGGCAGAGTATAGGAAACACTTCTGTGCAGGAAGACAGATATAATCCTCCAGGCCTCAGAAGGATCTTCAGAGACGTTTACATTCAAAACACCAATGCTGAAAATATACAAGTGTAAAACTGCATCAGATCAAATAGTTGTAATTATAGCAAGCATATGAAACAAAATGCATTGTCATTTATGTCTCTGGGGACACCATACTTTTTGTTTGAGCCCTATTATTGATGAAGTATGAATTCTAAAATTATAATAATTAAAATGATGATTATAAAGTCTTGGGGATTATAATTTCTTTTTTTTTTTTTTTAATAGCTGGGAACAGCCTGTTCATTATAGCAGCAAAGATTTGGCTTTAAATTCACATCAGTTTAAAAGACAGTGAGAAGGGGGGGGTGTTGATGTGAATGCAGTGAGCATGCCTGATTGTGGAGGCATCTTGCTGCAGACTGGGTCCCCTTTTGCCTCTCTCAAGCATGAAGAAGATAACTGTGGTGAAGGGCAGCCCTGGACAATGGGATGGAAATGTGTCGCTGCTTGACCTTCTGGGAACCTGCTGGTGACTTCTGCTTTGTAAACACCAGCTGGATGGCTCCTGCAGCCCATGGCTGGCACGTGGGAGCAGGCAATACATTATTCTCATTTTCTGGAAAGAGAAGCTGAGAAAGAAAAATTGAAGAGAACCACTAGAGGCATCAGCAATTGGAGCACAGGAGCCCTTGATGTCAAATGCACCTTCAGTGTATCACCTTAACGTTGTGTGTCTCATGCTGGTGCTCCTCATTGCAAGGTACTTTCTGTGTCTCAGGGCAGAAGGTGATGTGTTTCTGGCTGGGGCAGCAACCTTTGTCAAATGTGGTTTGTTGCCAGGGCTTGACTGGGTAGCTCAAAAGACAGAACATATTGAATGCCCAATATTCAAAATAATTTGCATTTTCATATTGGCTCAACTTTTGGGAGGAAATGGCCCCAAAATGTCAGCTATGTCTGTTCTGTGTCAGAAACAAATGAAAGCTGAGAGGAGTGTTAGCTTTGGGCACCCATCCAAAGCTGTGGGAGAGAGGAGAAAATCTATACCATAGATTTCAGAGAGCCCATATGTCCAATCTAGGACTCGCTGTCTGTCCTTTGCTGGATCAGGCACACTTCTGTGAAGAAGAGATGGGGGATGGAGGGGAAGAGGAGGAGAAAGGAAAGGGAATCAGAGAAACATTGATAAATTCTATTTGGTGAATACCACAATGCATGTAGCAGCACAATGGCCTTTTCTGCAGGTGGATTATCCCAGCCAGAGTCTTTGCTATATTAAAAAGAGGGGGGGAAATAGAGCACCAAAGAAAAGAAAAGGCGGGCTGTACAGCAGCAATCAATGCTGCCCTTTGTGCTGCCTGACATTTGAGGGACTTGTTATCAACAATTGCTGGCTGCTTTATCTAAATGTATCTCCCCAGCTGCCAGGCACAGCGCTGATAGGAAGCGGGACGTGCCGATGGCCCCAGCTGATACTGCGGCCGCCCAATTCACCCGCCAGCCTTGCTGTCAGGGGCAGGATGGCTTCTGGCACACCTCTGGTATGTTGCATCTACCCCCCAAAGCAGAAGAAGGGCCATTTCGCCCTTCTGCCCCCCTTGTCCCCATCCCTACCAACCATTTCTTTGTCTTTTTAAAGGAGAAGGAAAGGAAAAGAAACAGTCTAAACAGGCCCAAAATTAAAAAAAAAAAAAAAAAAAAAAAGAGAGACTTGTGATGAGGGAGGGATGTTTTGAGGAAAGGAAAATTTACTTTATTTTTTTTTGTTTGTCCTGCAACAGCTCTGTCATCTGCCTTATGTGTGCTTGCCTTCTCTCTCTTGCTTTACTGCAGAAGAGTGATAAGAATAATCTACTGCTTGGCTGCTAGGTTGTCCCTTACTGTGGAAAATGCCTGTCTAATATTTTTTGTTTGTTTGTACAACATATATACTTGTGTCTATGTAATGCAGAGAGCTGTATGCACAAGTTTGCAAGCAATTACTAGAAATTTTTATGACTGGAAGATTATAAATGGGCATAAAATAAAGGTTAGCTTGTGGCATCTCCTAAATCCTGGAGGGGGTATGTATTTAAAAAAAAAAAATAAGAGGGTGTTGCAGTCTAGTTTCATCCAGAAACTAACTGCTCTTAGGTGTGCATGCTGCTTAAAGCCAGTTTAATTATTCCTAAAATGTAGCCAGTTATTGACAGATTTTAAAGTATGAAAGCTCTGGATTTGTGTGGCCTCTTATTCCAAGAGACAGCTTAAATTATTACCTTTACAGCTAAAAAGGTTTTGAGGTCTGCATGGAAATGTCAGCTCATAGGTTTGCATGCGTATTTACTCTTGCTGAGTGCTAATGAAGCCATTAAATATGCAATATGGCACAGCTGAAAGATTTCTTAAAAATCAGCATTTTCTGATGTCTGTAACTCCTTCTGGTGAAGCATTTGGAAAACAAAGTAACCTATAAGGACAATAATAGAGGCCACTGTATTAACTGATCTACTTTTAATGATTATTCACCAGTCTGAAAGTAATTAGAGCTTTCAAAAAGTAGATGATTCCAGGAGAATAAATTCCTGTCTGTCTTATGTTCAGCTGTCTTATGTTAATTTGTACATTTAGCATACATTTATTAGTTACATGCCTGATTTTAAAGTGTGTGCAAATTGCTACCTTGACCATAGTTGGAAACTTCACATGCATTTAGTTAAAACTAATCTTGGTAGTGCATGTTGAGGAAATGAATGCCTGTTTGAAGGATGCTTATTTTGTTTGCTTTTTTTTAATAATGGCTGTCTCTGGGAAAAAGTTCTGGTACCACTGCTCTCTATCTATACTAATACTGTCTTCATTTTAGGCAACACTTCTGCAGTCACACCTTCTTGCACCAAAAGACCCAATGAGGAGAAAAGCAGACATGCATGAGTGGCTGTTGCAGACCATAAAAATCCCTCTGGAAAGCCAGAGCCAAAGCCCAGGTACCAATATATGTCTGTTTAACAAAGGAATTGCAGGATGTTAATAAAATACAAGATTTGGCTTTCAAAAATGGCACACTTGAATGTTAGCACTTCAAGTGTCCAAGCTGAACATGGAAGATGTTGAAGGGTCTTTGATAAAGCTCTGGCTGAGAAAGCAGCGTGTTAAGAATCTAGTTCATAGGTCAGAGCTGGACATCCTCACCCCTGCAGCTCCCAGTTTTGACTGGGTCACAGAATTCTTTGTGGAGCCAATGCTATTTTTCTGTATGAGAAAGTGGAACAATTTCACTATGCAACGTGGAGTAATCTTAAATGGAAGCTGTTCCACCTAGCTTTCATCGTAAGTCATCCAAAATATAACAGAGCTACTTTATTTAATAAGTGCTGTCGGATGCTGAGTCCATTTGTCTTTCTGCCTGATAACCCTGAACAAGGGGAGAATATTCCACACGGGTTACTCTTCAGCCTTTCTCAGGTGCAGGCAGTACAGCTCATAGAGTGCAAACTCAGATGTGCACATAGTATAACCTTCCTGAGCATTTCTCTTTCTGTGGCATTAGGAAGCCAATTCCTCCCAAGAGCATGTTTATATCAATCTAAAATTCATTTCAGCTGAAATATTTATGAATCTGGAGGGGGGAGGCAGGAGGTCTGGGTGTTGAATGTGGTCAGATCAAGTTAGCTTCAGCTGGCAAGGTTGACACAAGTAGTAATCTCTCTGTCCCTCCCCCCGTACCTAAATGAGCATTTATTCCAAGCCCTTTCTTAATGCTGTAACATAATTCATTAGGACAGCCATAATGAGCTGGTAATTAGTCTGGTGGGAGGGGGTGAGGAGGGGAAATAGAAATGCTAGACAGAGAGAAAGTCGAGCAGGCTGGGACACCTTAAAGAGCCCTGAGAGAGCCTTTTGTCAACAAAATGGATCAGGCTTGCAGGCAGTAAAACTTTCAAATGACCTTCGTGTCAAAATATTAGGCAGCTATTTTTCGCTAGATGGTGGTTTCATAAACATAAAAAGCGCACATATCATTCAGAGTGCTGTAAAATTTGTCTCAAAGATGCGGTGTTTTCTTACCTCACTCTTCCTTTTTATTTCCTTTTTTTTTAACAAGATAAATATCACCTCTGTGTGGTATGGGTGGGGGATGGGGTAAGGAAAATGGCATCTAATATCACAAACTTCTGCTTAGTCTGAACATAATGTTAATAGCTGCTCATCTTTGTTCCAATGGTTTTGAGTGCTTGTTTTTTCTTTTTCTGGAGCAGAAGGAGGGGAAGTAAAATATATACAATAGTATACATGCCAAAGATAGATACAGAGGTGGTGAAATTTTCACTTGTAAAATTCAGGAAAAGTACTTATATGTTTGTAAATTATGGCAAAAGCTAGATGTGATTTAGAAGACAGATGTGGTATAATAAATATATTCAAAACAACAGTTTATTTCTGCAGGAATGAAGCATCAAAACAGTTGTCTAAGTGTTTTTCAATCTGTGAAATCTTTTTTTTTCAAGGTTAAAATTTGACATGGGGTTAGAGGGTAAAGGGGCAACTGTTTTTCACAAGGCAAGGAAATGATTACTCAAAGCATCCACTCATTTTGCATTGCGCTTGTCTTTAAGCTTCTTCCCTTTCTGTCCTTATCTAACAAGCCCCAGAGCGGTGGCACTTGTGTAACTTGGATAAGTAGTAGAAGGCTGATAAGACACCAGTTGAGTTGAACCATAGGAATGTGCAATAACTGGTGTAAATAGCCAACTTAACAAAAGCAAAAACCAAGGAGAAAGCAAAAAGATGGAAAACTTGACTTACTGAGCTGTTGGGTGGTTAACTATTTCTTTCTCTGCCATCACATCATGCAATACAGAAGAACCAAGCTGCTCCCTGTCTGCCTCCTGTCTTTTAACTGTATTTCCTTTCTGAACCATTTATCATTATAAGCAGACGTTGCAGGTGATGTACTGACAGCTGTGTCACTTCCAGGAGCCCGAATCTTCCCCCCAAAAATGGCCCTGACTGGTGATCACAGAGCTTGCATAAGGGAAAGCTGGGGCTGGGCTTATTTGACACCTAGCCCAGCTGTCCAGCCACTCATTTCTGACTTGGTGTAGTTGCTTGGTATTTAGACAGACATCATATAAAGTATTTCTGATGTGGCTGGAAGTATCAGGACTGATCCTTAGACTCCCAGGTACGATTAGTTTCCCATCCCTTTGGTGTGCCAAGCAGACTTGCCTATGGCTGTTTTGTGGCTGAGGCTGGAGACTGGCTGGGCCCAAGCCCATGTGCAAAGACCACGTGGAGCTGGATGCCCTGGGGATCTGTGGTTTGATGGGCTTTCCCTTTGAGATCTGAAGTCAATCTTTCTCCCATAAAACATGAAATGTAAAGAGAAATTTAAACAAGGATGAGAAGATGCTTGATTTCTCCTTATGGACCAGAGCAGGACAGGAAATTTTACTTGCATTTGTAGTTTTGCACTGCTCTTTTATCCATTGTGTGAAAAAGAAAACAATTTAGACTTTTTTTTGCCCCCACTCATATAATAATTCTCAAGTATTTTGCCAGTGTTGTAGTTGTGCTCTTTCAGAACTGCATATGGATAAAAATCACGTCTGGAGGACAAGTTGTTCAGGTAATAAATGAGAGGGTTTTTAAAAAAAATATTGTTTTAATCTAATAGGAAATATAGAGGTGCTGTAAAACATAGTGTAACATACACACATATTTAGGAAGGGCCCAGGTGTGATCAGTTTCCCTTGGGGAAAAACGCTGATGTTGTCCTCCAGTGACTTTGAATCCTGCTGGCTGGCTACATCAGCCCTACCAATGAAACTGTATTCAGTGCCTCCAGGGGTTTTTTTTCGTGGTTTGGTTTTTTTTTTGTTGTTTTTGCTTGGTTTTATTTCTATTTTTTAATTTTTATTTTCTTTCTTTTTTATTTTCTCCCCTCAACATGTTACTGGAAGAGGCAACAACTTCTTTCATCCTCTAACATATTATATTCAGTATGGTCCAGGCACACCAATAAAATGTCAGAGCTCAGTAACAAAATTTGGTCTATTCGTAAGGTGCAGTGCTATGTTTCTGATGCGCAAAACACCTATAACATGACCCCCAAGAACCTGTCTTAAGAAATCTGCTTTTTACAGTACAGTTGAGTCTTGTAAGGTTCTATCACATAGAAAACCAATGAGGTCTCTGCTTAGCTCTCCTTATTAGAAGGCTTTTTCATTCTTTTTTTTTTTTTTTTTGAATGTATTTAGTTTTATTCCCCAAACCCTGATTGGACAGAAATTTTCTTTGCTGGGTGTCTGCTGCAGAGTGAAGGTCATCATTGTCAGAAAAAACAAGTTTAAGCAGAGTTAAGGGAAAATTACATGATTAATTCTGGTATCTTTTCTTTGCAAAGGCCTACTGTCACCAGCTAGGACTGAGAGGCAGTATTTAAGTAGGGGCTTACATTATTTTTAGAGGGATATCTTCTGCATCTTTCTGCTCTTATAAATTTAGCCAAATTATTCAGTTTTTGAAAATCTTCAGCATCTATAAATTCAGTAAATATTTCTCAGGTGACACAGGCTGCGACAGCATGTGTGGGATCAGGCAGGTTTTGAGGAATACACAGAGAATGGAGCTGTGGACCTGTCTTGCCAGGCAGGAGTTAATTGCCTGTGTTTAAGTGCCTGAGGAATGGAGGAAGGAAGCACCTGGGTGAAGAGAGAGGGACTGTAAGGGAGAGGCTGGACAGATTAGAGCAGATGGTCTTGTGTTGTGTCAGTAAATACAGTTATCTCTGTCCATCAACAGCAAATGCCTCCCTCCCTGCTCCAGAGTACCTGGAATAGCACCTCAGGTCCTTGAGTTTCAGAATTTGTCTGCTACCAGCAAATAGCCACTGCATCGATTGACAAAACCTTCTACCCCCTCCGAAAAATCAAACCGAGTCCCAAATTAGTGGTTCCTTTTAGCTTAATATCCCCATGACTTGCCTCTATGTACCATGGGAGTAAATTAACTGTGAATTAGTGCCAGAGCCACAAGGAACTCACAGAGAGGTTAATAGTTCTGTCTTCATAGCAGGGACTGAATAATGCGCAGCAGAATAAGAGCTAGGCGAGTACATATAAGAATGCAAACAAAATATTGAAGAAATGCGATCTGTGCTGAGGCAAGGGTTCCCAAGGCAAAATATACGATTATGTAATTAAGAGTGGTATCCTAGTGCAGTGGCAGTGAGTAAAGGCTCTGCAGGCATCCTTCACTCCTGTGTCTCCTAGCTCTGCTTTTCCCCCTGAATAATGATCTTTAACTTACACATTTTGTGAGATATATTTATCATTGCACTTTCCACCTACCTCCTGCGCAGTGTTGAGTGTCAGAATTCACTGTACACCATCCCTCAGTAGCAATGTTATTTTTCTTGCTGTGGAAATGCCAAAGCTAAAGTTGCCCACATAACCGCAACTCTGGTCCCCTGTGTAAACACATTACAAGACAGTCTTTAATTACACAAGCTTATATTTATTTTTTTTTTCCCCTGCTGCATGATGCTCAGAGACATCTGGCCATATCAGTCAGAGTGTAGCCCAGGCCTTATTTACCTCACATCATTCAAACAGTGTACTGAATACAAAATTATTGATTTGCTCTTGGGTGTTTCAGCTGTGCTCTCAGCAGAACGTTTGAGTACTTTATAGAGGCGTGTGGATTCAAATTCACAGCACCCCTGTGAGACAAAAGGGAGACAGTACTCCCATTTTTACAGATGGGGAGCTGAGTCACAGGGAGATTAAGGTCAAAGGACCCACTGATTGTGGAGCCCCAGTTTGATATTTTGGAGTACTTAGTGTTTTTATCGCTCGATATATGTTCAAAGCACAGCTCCCAGAGACTTCAATTACAGCTTCCAGCACTCAGCACTTTGCAAATCAGCCCCCAGGGTTTCAAGTCAGGCATCCAGAAAATGAGGAACACACAGTTAGTGACCACCTGTGGTTTATAACTTGGCCAAATGTGTGTGGATTTTCATGGTAATAGCAAAAGGCACCTCTCTTATTTCTGGGTGATGCTTTTCTCTCTCTGTCAAGCGAACTGATCCCTGCAGTAAAATAGAGAACGCTGCTAAAGTCTCTCAGTGGAGCAGTCCCACACCCTGTGGAGGAGAAATGCAAGGGGACCACTATCATTACTAGCAAAACAATGCTGTTCTCTTTTATGTCATTTATGGCAACAGCTGAAATCTCCTTTGTTAAAGTTTTAACATGGCTTTTCAGTCTCTAGGATACAGCAACTTGCCTTCAAAGTCTTTAAGTCTCAACAGAGAAATTGGGAAAAGTTATGGGAGGGTAAAAGTGTGACCTTAGACTGGAAGGTAGTGGGCTGCATGGGTTGCTGTCTGGTCTACTTCCAATGCTCTCTGGCTGTGTTTTGCAAGTGAAGGCTCTCCTTCTGCATAGTACTGGTGTGGGAAAAGGAGTACCTTTTAGCTGTGCTTAGTCTTGGGCAAATTTTTATGGCAGACTGATGAAAGCCCTGGAAGTGATACTTTTAATGGAGACCTCTCTGGCAGACCAGAGTTATAGCTATGCAAGTGGTTTTCATTAAAAGCATTTAAAATTTGAGCAACATGGAGCTGGAATGCCCAGGAATAGGTCTCTGCTTTTAATGGTATTAACAACAGAAAGATAGTAGTGAGCATGGTAGGGAGGATGCATTATGTGGATGAAGTAATAAATATGATTTGTTTTCTTGAAATACAGAGATGCAATATAGAATTAATTTCTTGATTTTATCTACATTCCACACGTTGTTCTCTGTTCTGGCGCATACTTATTGCTGAATAAGGTGAAACAAGTGATCAAATGAGTTGCAAGTTGCTTCAATTTCATATGGAGAGAAATACTTGAAATATCAGCCCATAGAATTGTGTAAACTGGGGTGAGCTCCAGTGTGGGGAGAACAGGAAGCATGGTGCACTGAAAGGTGCAGGTAGTTTGGACTGAGAGAGAAAAACTGTATTGAGAATTGGTCCCTGGGAACTGGTGAGGTCCTGGGAAAACTGAGAAATTATTTCAAATGAAGTAAACAGAACTGAAAGAAACAAGTCACTAGGAATGGACCACTAAGAACTCACAAGAATTCAGTCTCCTCAGAGGAGCAGTACGTGTGAAGTAATGGCTGTCCTTAATTTGCTGGGTTTCTTGTTTACTGTGAGTTCATGGTGCTGATGATGAGTCTGTTCCTTAGCAGCAGCATACTTTGCTGATTAGTTTTTCCACTGTTCCACAAGAAAAATTAAAGGGATTGTTGGTGGACAGAGCCAGATCGCAAGACAGTGGCTCCTTCTGTATTGACAATAGTTAAAGCTCAGCTTGTATGTTCACTCTTGTCATTACCATTGCAGGCCTTTCAAGGTGCAATGGACTCTCCAGCATCATATTTTACTATCATAGAAGCTTGGTTATGAGAAGGAAACCTTAGATATTGGAGAAAGCAGTAGACAGATTTCTCCCTGTTGTTTCTAAATAGTTCCCCTTGTTGTCTCTAGTTTGGAAGATATGTTCTGAAGAACAACATCCCTTAAAATTAGGGAACACATATATCCCCAAGAAATGGAACAAGGAAGAAAGCATCTTCCTTACCTGAACCCAGCAGAATCCTGCTTATCTTTTGTGAGAAGCTACCTGAAATTATTTGCAGGTGAGCAGGATTTGTTCTCTGGCAATGTTCAGAGGTGTTGGAGGACAAGAAGCCTATACCTGAAGGAAATAAAACCAAGCAAAATAAACTTCTTGGCCTCTTTTAATGGCAGCCCTTTACAGGTCACCTTTAAAAGGCTTGCGTGTATGGCATCAGTATTTGAACTTCCTTTCTGTACAATCTGTGCATATAGGCTCAAGCAAGAAAGGCTCAAGCCTGAAAAATGCAGAGACTAATTACAGCAGTGTGAAAGTCAAATAATGAGAGCTTGAGAATGTGACTGATAAGCAGTTAGATAATAGACTAACAAGCAGGATGTCTGTAGTCCATCAAAGAGGTAATGAAGGTCTCTACGTCCTTTGCTGTTGCCTGAGGAAGACATACAGATGGAAAATATCCCAGAAATGGCATATAAGGATATACACCATGTACTGACTGTGTGGTGATATAATGATTGGATTAGTGAGGTCTTAACCTATGGATAAAGTAAATACTTAATTAAAAAGTGCACACTAAATGCTGATAACCAAGTTGGAGATGCTTGAAACGAATGTTTACAAAGGAGGTGGTGCTTGGTTTCAGCTGCCCACTGAGCTGGGCTTGCAGCCCACAGTGCTGCTTTGGTTTCAGTGCTGCAGGAAGGCGCCATGGCAAGACTGAGGTAGACCGGTGCCTGGGGACAGTTGGCTTGGGAACTGGAAATGGAGCTGCTGGTCTTAAAGGGGCATCTGCTTCACATGCTTACGTGCATCCCCTCATGTGTCACAGTAATGCAAGAGAACCTTTACCGATAACATCTCTTTGATCATTGGTGTCTCTGCTGTATTTTCAACCTCTGCTGGACTGACTGAATTTTCTTGGTAAACATGCAAATTCTGACCCTTTGAGGTGAGCTGTTCCAGACAGGGAAATTAAGGAGCAGTGGCAGTTTCAGCAAATGCCAAGAAAATAAAAGAACAAACAAGCAAACCCATGACCAGAAAAGATAAATAAAAAAAAAGACATTTTGGCCATTTGGTCATAAATAGTACTGTTCAATAGCACCAGAAATCATGCAGGCTGTGCAGGGAGACATAAAACCACTGAATTATGTATTAATATGTCATATAAAAGGAAAAAGTGCTAAAGAAATACTGTTCGAAAAATAAATAAGACGAACATTAAAAGTGAACACGTCCCGTTTGGTCAGTTATGCCAAACATAAAACAACAGAAAGTGCCATTTGGAAGTTAGCAACACTTTTAATTTTAATACTGACTTTTCCATTATAGACCATACAAAGGTGTGGTTAGACCATAGGCTCAGGAATTGATTTTATGTCTGTGCTTGTCTATATCAGTAGGCTTTTAAAATATATATCTAGACCTGTATCTCTCTGTATATATGAAGGGAGGAAGACAGAGTTGGAAAACTAAGGTTGTGTGAGCTGGCCAATGCCAAACTGGAGCTGATACCCTCTCAAAGGGACTGTTTGGATAAAAGGAGTCAGAGCCAAAATCTACTGGCGGTGGCCATGAGGCCGCTGCTCTCCAGCTGTTGGTGCTGCGGAGGTGGGTTGGGTGTACACATGGCTAAGCCATGTCCTGCCCACCGCAAGTCCGGCTGTCCCAACAGAGGAGACACCATTCGAGAACAGCCACGGGGGACAGTGTGGCCCTGCTCAGGTTGCAGGTTGAATTTCACTCTTGTCCCTCAAATATCCCTGGTTTTGATATGAGAAGACAGGTGCTGTGACTGGCCACAGTCTGGCAGGGCCAGCTCTTGAAGAGTGACAGGATGAGGGAAAGGGGCTGCCCATGTTTGCACAGCTGGGCCCACTCTGTCAGGGTGCCAGAACTGTCCATTTGTCCATGCAGGAAGGCAGCTGTGAGGTCTACACATCAAATCTGGGCTGCTCAGATCTGGACACTGCTTTGGGCCATCCAGCCCTTGTCAGCTTTTCCCTGCTGTGAGAGGCAGGGCCACAGCCAGATGACGACCCTCACTGCCAGGGACTCCTGTCTCTCTCTCTCTCTCACACAAACACACACACACCTCAGGAGGGATTAAAATGAAAACAAAAATAGGGAGGGAGAAAAGATTTTGCTGGCAGAAAGTGCAAATGACATGGAAACTGCTGTGTTGCTTCTTCATTAAATACACTGGCCTGCCAGAACTGCATTGCAGATATCCTCCCAGTGTGTTTTGAACAGCAAAATCCCCTTTGGTCAACTCCACTCTGCTTCGCCTGCTCTCCTCAGCCCACCTGCTGAGATCTTGATAACATCTGTGTTGGGAGAGGAGAGGCTGGGAGCAGAGACAGGGACATCTGGGGCTGTGCCAGGTGCTCCAACACCTGTGCTGGAGCTGCTACCTGCCTGCTCCCCTTCCCGTGTCCTCTTGGTGGGAGGCTCCAGACTAACACCAGACTGGGGCAGCAAGACCTGCCAAAGCTCACCTTCCCTTGCGTGATACGTGGGAATGCCTGCACAATGCTCTGCTGTGGATGCACCAGTTCCACAGGGAGAGAAGGGCATGGCTGGGCTGTGACTTCAGAACATGGATTCACCAAGCCAGGGCTACAGGATCTGTTTCAGCAGTGCCCATCCACAGCACCAAGAAAACCCCGAGATTTGGTTTTGTTTTGTTTTAAATTTTTAAGCCTGGGACTGTATTATAAAACACGAGAGGGGAAAGAAAGAAAGAAAGAAAAAATGGAAGGCAAGTATGTAAATAATCACAATTAATCTGAAGGTCTAATGGCCTGCCTGCCTTCCTGCTGTAATTTACCATATGCTCTAGTACTTGTGTGAGGTTCCCTGGTTCACGTGTTGTTAGCTTATGTAAGTGCGCACAGACCTTTGGCAAATTTGTATTTTTATTATCTAGAAGCTAACATTTAGCTTTCTTGTTGTGGGTATGTTGTAGCATATGTTAGTGTTTATGTTGCAGGGAAAATGAATCTCTTGACTAGAAAATATCTTCTTCTAATATTCTAGCGATTTGTTATTTTGACCTTTTTTGTAATGATGTTTTGTCAATAGCAAAGCTGAGTGGGATGGGCCAGGTAAAGGCTAGTCACTTGTGTGTGACACACATGGTATATAATTTCTTCTGGGTCCTTGAGGGGATAATCACATCCAGGTATGATTCAGAAGGTCAACCTGCATTGGAGGGAAATGATTTCTCAGAAGTGGATGTGAAATGGGAAGTGATTTTTTACCTTTTCTTTTCTTCCTCCCCAACCCCATTTCAGTTGAAAAAACTGATGTATGACAGGGGTGCTACGTCTTTTTCCTTAGTTTTCTCTGTATATGTGTTACCCTTAACAAATTTTTTCTCAAGACAACTTTATTTTTAACTTTGTTATAGCAGAACCTTCAAGGTTTTCAATGGGAAATATGTTTACATCATTGATATCTGTTTTCTCCAGGGCCTGTAAATAGGAGCTCACAATATGTTATTAATGGACTAAGGCCAATAGATGACATGCTGTGATTTTCCACAATTAATAAGAAAAAAACCCTCTTAATTCTAGCAGGTTTTTGAAGTTTTACAAAATTTAGGGTCTGTTTTTTTTTCCAAATGCCTGTGTGAGAAATGTCAAAACCTTTTTTGAGCTCTGTGGTACCTGGATTTGACATCAAGCCTGAGCCAACCCTAATAGTTGGCATGTGAGCGGGCTCCTCTTGTGTTGTGAGACTGAAGCCTGTCCTCTGTAGTCCCACAACTGGAGCGAGTAGGCACAGCTCAGAGTAGGTCTCTGAGATCGCTCTCATGTCTGGAAAAGCCATCTGCATGCTAAGGGGGAGAGCAGGAGAGATCTGCCTTTTTCCTTGGTTCTCACTGACTTAATTTTACATCATTCCCATGCGCTCTGACCCTTGGTTTGTTCTTGGAAATATCTGTCTTCTGTATTCACAGAGGAGTCTGATTTGATTATCTGCAGTCCCGTGACTTTGTATGCTGTGTTCAGGTCAGATTCAGTAATTATTGTCTATAAGGTAATAGCTGGGAATTTTTATGACCTCATGTGATGTCTCAGGCAATTTGAATTCATAATGAACAGGGACAGAGGGTGCTTTTGCCTGTGTGACTATTAACTTCTGCACTTGAAGCACCATGAGTGTTGTTGCTTGTGAGTACCAGGTAAACCAGACCAGTAAAAAGCACAGAAACCTTTTAAGTTCAGAAATGAGGTCTCATTGGACTCCATGTTACATACCATATGGGAAATTTGCCCTTTATTTCATGCAACCTTGTTTTGACTGCAACACACACGCATCTAAAACTGCTCACTGTGTTGAAAATAAGGGGACATATTATGACGAAAGTCTAAAATAATTGCTACTAAGAGGATTACAAAATAAACTATTGTTGAAATATGCTTTTAACCTTGATGTGACAGTATTTACAAAACTGATATTTCCTGAATCTCTGCAAGCCATGTGTTCCAGGACTGCTGGACATAATATGAAAAGACCCTGGCACTTAATCATTTATAGCACTATGATGTTTCTGTACAACCTACAGCCCAATATGTACCAAGTACAGAACATGACCTAGGCAACAGGTAACCAAACCCTCATTTAGTTATATGGAAGCCTAAATTGAACAGTGCTTGAAAAATCAGCAGGATCTTAAAATGAGTCTTGTAACCAGCTCAGCAGCAAGTGAAAGATTTAGGATGTGAGAAGGGCATTTTTGACCAGGTTTAGACTGCACTGAATCTAGGACAGTTGGATTATGTGCAGCTCCCACTCTAGGGAAACCCGTGCAAAAAGACATATCCATAATAGATGATAGTATCAGGCACATGGTGGGACTCTTGGGGATGGATGGTGTTGTGCAGGACTAGGAGTTAGACTTGATGATCCTTGTGGCTCCCTTCCAACCCTGGATATTCTGTGATTCTGTGATAATCTGATAACTGTCCCTTTTTAATTTTTTTAGCTGTTTTGTCTCTCTGGATACAGCAGAACATCAGGACATGGTTTTGTTCCTTTCCAGGCAGTTTCATTGTAGCCACCCCTTCAGTACTCTCTAACGTAATACCAGCAAGCAAAAATCTTCCAAATGATTTGCCAAAAAAGGCAAGAAACCAGAAAATTTAATGTTCTCTGGCATAAAGGCATGCATATGCATTCTTATTACACAAGGTTTGCGGGGTTTTTGTTTTGTTTCCCTGTAAGTGAGAAGTTTGTTGACCCACTGAAAATAAGATGTCACTGCCATAACTGTCATACAACAAAAGTGTTGAGATTGAGATGAGCTCTCTGTGTTTGATGGGCAAAATGACATAGGGGAAAATATCTGCACAACTATGACAACTTTCTGTGTGGTGCCTGGTTAGCTTTCATTCACACTGTGAAAGCATGAGGAAGTAAACAAGAGGTCTTAATATTTCGCTATGGGGGTTTTCATACAGTATTGCTTTTTGTTACTTGTTACTTTTTTTGTTTGTTTGTTTTGGGGTTTTTTTGTTACTTTCTGGTATGCAGCACAAATACAGAGGGATATTTGCCTAGTAAACGCTAGATTATTTTGGAAGTAAAGTCCTAAGGAAAAGGATTGGATCTTCACTGTAGAAACTGCACTGTTCAGCCTCCAGTGTCTTCTAAGCACTTACCAGGTACTGCAAGGCAACAGCTATTAATAAGAGCCTGTTACAGCCTGCTCACCTGTTACTCTTGGATATGTGTGAACACACTCTGGATGTATCCTGCAAATCGGAACCACATGCCTTCAAGCTGTCTTAATCAGGGCAGAATTGAGGGATTGACTCCAAGCTGGGTTTCTAGGAATGTTTTTGTGACATGAAGTCTTTGCAGAACTGCTCTTGCCCGATGATCCTAGAGACATGGAGTTGTTCTTTTCCTGACATCTGCAGCCCAGTGTTCTCCATGATCAGCTTAGTTAGCTTTCCTGCAGGAAAGATGGTGCCCTGCAGTACAAACCAATGCCTTCTGATCTCTCCCTCCTGCCTGAGATTTATCTCATCTCTTGCTTTCCCTTGCCCTGCTCTGTTCTTCAAAGCCCTCAGAGAAAAATGTTTCTTTATAATTTTGTTTCTCCTAGTCAGGGTCAATGCTGGTGCTGATAGTCCTGACTGAGCAATCTATTCTGAAGCAG
Organism: Dendrocincla tyrannina; assembly: GCA_035047865.1. NCBI lineage: Eukaryota > Metazoa > Chordata > Aves > Passeriformes > Dendrocolaptidae > Dendrocincla > Dendrocincla tyrannina. The sequence goes on along the minus strand of JAWWMP010000116.1, from coordinate 31,496,951 downwards.
AGATGCAGACACTACTCAAAAAACAAACAAACAAAAGAAACCCAACACAAAACAAAAAAAAACATATATGTGTATCCAGAGCAAGGTCTTACAGAAAATGCCCACAACAGTACAAAAAGTCCATGATCTCAAAGAGAATTCACAAGCTGGACCTTGATTCTATGATCCGTGGCAGAGATATTTAGCCTGTGTCTGCACCACAGTAGCTATGCTTTTTCAGAAAGCTGTGTTTGCTGACAGATTATTCTATGCTTTCTAAGCACATCTTGAAGGGGTTTTGGTTTGTTCTGAGTAACCAGCCACATCAACAGACCAAACTGTTACACATCTCTCTACTTCTGTGGAAATACAGTACATAGTGGTAAGTCTGACCTACTAGGTGCTATTTAACCCTGTTAAAGCATTCCCATATAAGATTATTCTGGGCAACATCCAGCTTTCTATGGAATGCAATGCATTTGATTTGGAACAGATTGTTCCTCCTTAGTCTATGAGTAAAACCATTGCACTGGCCTGATGTGGTTGGAAACAGCTTCTCTTTAACATCTTTAAACCAGAAAGATCTGAAGTTGACAAAGTGTTTGTGGCATCTCTTGTTTCTTGCTATTTTTCTCGATAACTAGGCTCTAGGGAAAAGTCTTCAAATCTTAAACAAGCTGAAGAAAATCACTCCCTCTTATCTGCACTCCTACTGGAAGTGCTTCACTGCTTGTTCTGCGTTTGCCAGTGTAGGAGCCACACATGGGGCATCAAACACTATTCCGCTTGCAGAAAGGGCACTCACTGAGGAAAAGGGCCCAGTGGCTGGCCCGGATGGTGATATTTGTCTCCTTGATGAAGCCTCATTGCCTTGAGTGAAAGAAGATGTACATTTCCAGAAAAGCCTGGAAGGATGCCTGGTCTGAAAAAAAAAAAAAAAATGAAAAGAAAAAAAGAAAAAAAAAGAATGAGTCTTCCAGGTTCTGCTTTCTTCCTTTTCCAGGGGAGAAACTGAGGGATCCACATAGTTGTTGCTTGACCCTTTGCACAGCAGTGTCAGATCCTAACCACTCTTCACTTTCCAAGAATAAGTGTAACTGCTATGATTTGGCACAATGTGGGTAAATGTTCCTATTTTCCCTTTTTATGATCTATCTAAACTTTTATACCAAATTTGCTACCATGAACTCTAAATATAAGTTTGGTTATGGACCAGTTAAGTACAGCATACATAGCTGCATGGAAACTTATTAAAAAACACTTGCTTAACTTCTTATTGAACTTGTGCTATTAGAACAAATGAATCACAGTCATAATTTACATCAGAGTTGCACTCAGCAACTGAGGATTTTGAGGCATTTATGAAACAAATAGATTCACTCTATATTTTGCCAAGCATCTGGGTTTTATCAAATTTGTATAAGATCTCAGTGAATAATTCCTTTTACAGATTTGAACTTTTTCTCTTTTTGAGGAGTCCAGGCCAGCACTTCATCTATTTCCTGCATGACTCTTCTAAAGAATTATCGCTGAGCAATTCTTGATCTTTATGCTGATCATGCTGATCAGATGCATGAGTAACTCAATGTGATTAGAGGTCAGATTTCAAAAAGCACTGCTCAGTAATACCCTGCATTTTTATATTTCAATTATAGTTCATTATAAACTGACAATCATTATAAACTATTATCGTTACCTCAAAATTAGAGAGACATGGATTTGAAGGATTGACTATTTGGTGGATAAGGAATTGGATGGATGGATGGATGGATGGATGGATGGATGGATGGATGGATGGATGGATGGATGGATGGATGGATGGAT
>JAWWMP010000116.1:31454343-31495048 GCA_035047865.1 Dendrocincla tyrannina | reverse complement strand
TCTTTGGACTGGTGCTCTTCAGTATCTTCTGTGATGACACAGACAGTGAGTTCAAGTGCACCAGCAGCAACTTTGCTGATGACACAAAGCTGAGTTGTGCTGTTGACACCACAGAAGGAAAGGATAACATCCAGGGTGTGTGGGCCCACAAGGACCTCATGAAGTTTAACAAGTCCTAGTGCAAGGTGCTATACCTGGGTCAGGGCAATCGCTGACATGAGTACAGATGGAGTTATTGGGAGAAGAACTCTTTGAGAACTGCTCTGCAGAGGAAGACTGCGGGGTTCTTGTGGATGAAAAGTTGGACATGAGCCAACAGTGTGCATTTCTATCTCAGATGGCCAAACACACCCTGTGCTGTATCAAAAGAAGAGTGGCCAGCAGGTTGAGGCTGGTGATTCTGCCCCTCTACTCTGCCCTTGTGAGATCTTACCTGGACTACTGAGTCAACAAAGATGTGGACCTATTGGACCAGGTCCAGAGGAGGGTCACCAAGATGATCAGAAGGCTGGAGCACCTCTCCTGCAAAAGCAGGCTGAGAGAGCTGGGATTGTTCATTGTGAAGAAGAGAAGGCTCTGGGGAGACCTCACTTTTTTGTGGCCTTCCAGTATTTTGAGAGGGCCTATAAAAAAGAAGGAGAGCAACTTTTTGCAAGGCAGACAGTGATAGCACCAGTGGGAAAGATTTTAAACTAAAAGAGGAGAGATTTAGATTGGCTGTTAGGAGGAAATTCTTTACTTGGAGGGTGGTGGGGCTCTGAAACAAGCTGCCAAGAAAAGTTGTGGTGCCCTATCCCTGGAAGTGTTCAAGGCCAGCTTGAATGGGATCCTGAGAAAACTGATCTAGTGTGTGAGATCCCTGTCCATGGTGGAGAAGGTCCCTTCCAACCTCAACCATTCTATTATTCTATTAATAGTTGCCTAAAATTTACTCCAAAACTTAGGATATATAATGAAAAGGAATGCTGAAAATGTGCATATCTTTGAAATTTTGGAAGTGTTTGCATAACAGTAGTTATAAAACCTGTGCTGAGAAACCTGAGGTCCAAGCATGCCACTCCTTTGTTTTTCCTTATATGACTTAACATCATACAGCACTTTGTGACAGAGTAAAGTTGGGAGCATTTTCAAACTCAGACTCTTACCACTGGACAATTGTTCCTCATCAGTAAGAACTTGAAGGATTACAGATCCATGCAGAAAATGTGCAAGGAAAGGCTTTCCAATTTTTCTATGCACATCCAGGTCTAGTGATGCATTAGGAGCTCTGCAGGCATTCTCCTGGCAACACTCCTGCTCCACCACTGAGCTGATCCACCAGTTCTCACTGCTGAAGGAGTTCTTTCATGTTACTTCTCCCCTTTTTCATCTATGGAGAAGCACAGTCAAAGCACATCATTAAAACTCTGGAGCACGTGAACATTTCTGTAAAGGAAAAGATGCCGGTTAGTAGCAATACCTCACGTAAACGGTCGTATACAGATGTGTGCCCTTGATGTGTGTTAGAAACCTCAGAAAGCCATTCATAGTAATGCTTCTCATTTTTCCTGGAGGTAGAAAGCATACTGGCAGTTCAGCTTTTAGGAATTGCTTTAAGTTGGAAAGAGTCAATGGACCAAGGTGCACCGTGCTGCAGGTGGGTAAGCTCCTTTGAAAGGAGCACTCACTCTCTTCAATGATTTTGTTCTTGAAGCAGTGAAATTGTTCCACTGTTCCTGGCTCATAAGACTCTCCCTAGTCTCTCTCTCTCTTTCTTTCCCATTTATGTCTTAATTCACTGTGGTCATGATTTATACTAGCAATACAATGTGCAAGACATGAAAATCTATACATATATCATACCTCTGTCTGAATGCTGGGACATGACATTTCAAAATTATTTTTTCCATATGCATTTATCATACTTTTTTCTTCTTTTTTCAAAAGAAGACACTGTCTTCTGTGGATTGAAGCAGACTGAAGATGGTCCAACAGCTCTACTATCCTATTTCATGTACTCCATGTGGTTCATGGGGTAGAGAAAGGGACAGGAAGCACTGCTCTGCTGTGGTTCTCCATTCCTTTGGCCAATATTGCAGAGGTAAATATTTTATGATTCTTGTAGAAACTAAGTAGGTACATTTAGAATGTTGTCCATCGGTGGCAATTTGAGGTTTAAGTGTAAACGTAAATTGTTCTTTAGGGAAGAGTAAGCCTCTGTGATGACATGTACCTGCACTGACTAATCTTTATCAGCCTTGTGACAGTCCCACAGGGGCAACTGGTTGTAATTAGTTCATTTATTATTGATTCACTCTTTGGACAATTAATCAGAATTAATGAGGGTTTAGTGGTGTTTTAGGGCTCTGAAAATACGTACATAAGAGGTAGGGATTCCTGAGTGTGGTAGGGGAAGCACGACATGAACTGTCTCAGGAACCATGTGCAATTTTGTCTTTTTTTGAAGGTTTGGAAACAGTTAACACTTTTCAAAGAAGTTTTTTGCTTCTTCTCCCTCATGGTCGCTCCTCTGTACAGTTTAACTCTGGGAGAGGCTAAGCATAAGTAATAAAACACTGAGCGTAACAGTTCTTAAAAAGTTTTCAGCCCAGTCTTAGATCTTTCTTCCCTGGTCACTCCTTCTGCAAGCAAAGTACTACCTCCCAGAAGCTGTAAGGCACTGGAGCCTGAAATTAGCTGTGTGATCTTATTACTGAAGCCCTTGTGCTTTTTTTCCACACATCCACGTATTGGTAGTTACTCTTGTTCTTTGTAATTTAATTTTAGACATAAGATAATCTTGTTGGAGTAAATGCTTGTGTCTCTTTGTGTGGCTTGTTTTTTACTTAATAAAACATGAACTGTAGTGCCTAGATGCTAGGCAAGAAAGTTGTTGCAGTGTAAGGACCAGGTTTAAATTTACTGTAAGATCTTTTAAATTTCTTGTAAGATCCTGTTTTAATGTCCGTTAAAAGTGGTGAAAATTTTTGACTGGAAAAATGAGTCTTTGATACAGCTGGGATCTAGTTAGAAATAATTTTTCACATAATTTTTTAATTTTTTTTTATCTAAGTGGAGCCTCTGGACACAATGCACATCTCTATTTTGTTTCCTTTGATATCTATGTGTTTTAGAAATTAATTTTTTTAGTGTATAAGTAGGTTTTTTAGTTAGAAAAATAAATTAATGTCTATCTTCATTTTAGAGTGTCTCTTGCAAAACTTTGTAGTGTACATTTTTCATGAAAGAAATCACCTTCTCTTCTCTCTGTTCCCAACATTTTTTGACTAAATTGCACTCAGATTTGAAATATCATGAAAAAAAAATTGTGGTTTTGCAGGTAGGGTGATAGATAATTTGGAAGGGAAAAACCAGACAACTGATTAATGCTCTAAAAATAAGATTGCTGAATATCTCTGGGATGTGTGTTAATTCTGTTTATATTAGATCTAAGCTAAGTACTAATTTTATTAGCAGCAGTAAGTCTAAAATTCAAATATATAGTAATGTGGAGCTAGTCAATGACTGTTACTGGAACAAGAGTAATTAGCTGAGTAATTAATTGAACCATGCTCAAGGGTTTTTTTTTTCAGTCAAGGTAGTTAAACTGAATATGTTGTTCTTTATCTCATCACAATGAATTGTTCACAAAATATATATGTTACATTCTGCCACTGACATATGGATTCTACCACTTGTCATTAATATAGTGGTTAATTTTCACAATTAGTTAAATAGTTTTGGCATATTATTCCCTCCAAGTCATTGACCAGAACCGGATATAGTTTGAAGATTTGGTGCATTTGTCTCTGTGCTTGAATTTTCCTCTGAAGGAGGTGGAAATGCCTGGGTGAAGAGGAATCCCAGAGTTTTGTTGAACTTCACCCATTTTTTGAGTAAAAGTGCCTTGGCACGTAATTAAGAGTAAGGCATTGGTGCATTTTAAAATTATTGCCAGTGATGTGATATTTACAATTAATTTAGCCATAGGTCTTATTGTCTGAAAGATTTAAGAATAACTTTTTAAATTAGAGTCCCAGCTATGCATTTAATTTCGATTTAATGTGTCAGTTATTTGTTCTACTAATAAAAGTCCCATTGGATATTAAAAACATATTAATTGAGGATTAACACAGATGTAGTAGATTTAGAAATCTTTGATGAAAGTATTGCAAAGCATCATTTGGCATTTGTGATTACTGTAATATACTAACAGCATTAACCATCTACTTATAAATCTAGCATATTTTGTCCAATTTAGAATAGTATGCTTCTGGGGCTGTGGCCAGCCATCTCAATTGAGCTTTTTTATACAGTGTATAAATTATGGCCTTTCCAGTACCGTTTGCAGGTGCTGTCACCGTAGATATGCAGTCACTCTCCTGGTGTGTGGACAATATAGGTCCCTGTGAGCTGACCATGGAGATCATGTACATCAAGTGATGCCTCCTTGTAAAAATTAAGATATTTCAAAACACATATTTCAGTCTCTTCTGGAGGCCGAAAACCTCCAGTGAGGAGATGTTAGTATATTTGCACATGCATAGTGATTTTGTCAGTCAGCTGAAGTGGTCATAAGCAGAAAGTTACTACAACTTCATTGTGGCATGGAATATGTGCTACTGGTCACCTTGGGGAGTCCGACTGCCCTGCTTCAGCATCATCCTCTGTGCTCTGCAGGGAACATAATTAAACCTTGGGGAAGCTGTCAGTGATGTGTAGTTCATAATTTTCTGTTAAGCATATGCTGGGGAAAGATTCTGTGCTAATTGACATGGTAAGGGCAACTGAATCTATTCGTGGCATCCCATTTTGGGCTGTGCTAAACAGTGTCCTGTGTTCAGGACACTTGCTCAGGAGAGGCTGACAGATTTGACCTTGTAGGCCGCTTACTGAGGGATGCCTTAGCTTGAAGTTTGCTGGAAGGAAAGAAAGAAAGGAAGAAAAGACTGCATCTCTTCCAAAAGATCTTTTCATGGAAGATCAGGAAATGGAAGGGTTGGGGCCAAAGATTTCCTTTTCTCTGTGTACGTGCAATTGTTTTAGTTGATAGGTTTTTCCAGAGGATGGCAGTGAGTATGAAGGAGGACCTGCCTTGCCAGCACAATAGTCTTCTGCTATTCTTGTAATATTTTAGGGAGATAAGAGCAGACTTGCTCCGTGAATCCAGCCGAACTTTTCCTTTGCTTTCTGCCTCACAAAGAGAAGCCCTCTCTGTCTCTGCTGGTCAGTTAATGCCTCAGCAACACCCTGTCCTATTATTCTCCTACCATTCCTACTCACCAAGCTGTGAGCCAATTTCAGGCTCACCAAATTTGTTCTGATGACAGGAGAATTCCCTAGTGTGCTGCAAGGAACTGGGCAGGCAGTACACATGGTCTTGCCTTGAGGCCTCTAATGCAGCCTTGTAGCAGGATCTAGTAAGGATGTATTATTATAAATCCTTATCATGTTTATTTCACTTTTCATTCACATTCCTTCCAATCTTTTGATATTTAGCCTTGGGGCAGATTCAGCTATATATCCAAAGATGCAACTTTACATTGAATTAATGTGTATCTCTTTGCCAGTTAAGAAGTTAACAAAAATGGAGTAGGTGTCACTATTTTGCTTATGGTGGGAATTTGATGATGCACTGAACCAAGCACAACACACTTCCAGAATCTTAACTAGTTTGATTGCACCATCGACACTGTTATTTCGACAGCCCTGGTCTCCAGCATCTGGCATAATTGGAAGCAGCAGCCAGCAGGTATCAGATGTCAGTATGAATTGTCTCCTGCTGCGTGAGCACTGACTATGAAATTGATTTGCTGTCTTTTTTATGCAGTTTTGTAATGAAAGTAACGTAAAGACCCAAACAGACAAAGTCTGCATTTGTGTACATACAGTTAAAAGAGGCATATGTCTGAAAATTAGAGAGGGGGAAATATATCAACAGGAAAGCAGTATGGCACCAACAGGCCCTGTTTCCTCACAGGTGGTTGTGGTGGTAGTCTCTGTTATGTTTCTGAAGACACTGAGCTAAATCAATAGCTAGAAACCAATTTCTTTGGGTACTTGTATGGATAAAAAGCATAAAACATGAGAAAGAAGAACCCTTCAGTGAGTAAATTTATATCTTTATTTTACTCACTGGTGATAATAAGGCAAGTGGAGAAGACTGTGGAAACCAAGTCTCCAACCTGGAGCAAATTTTCCCCTAAATTGTCATCAGGATGTTCAAGGCCCCTATGATGAAAAAATTGGCCTGAGCAAAGTCACTGGTGAATTTCTGCTGATTTACTATTGCCAGTATGTTGCCTTAGGGCAAAACAGAAATAAATGACTGTCAGTGCATTCAAGATGCTGTCATATAGAACAATTTCAGATATATAAAGGTAATGTCTGTGTGACTGGGATCTTGACCACCAATTTGAGATGGATTGAGGTGGATATAAGGGAGGATTAGACCAGGGATAAAAACGGTGCTATCATTTTGATTCTCAAGAGAAGCCTTTGAGCATTCCTTAGCGATGGTTGACATCTAGGTGATGGCACTAGGAGCACAAGATGCTGGGCTTTGCTGGCAAGAACTTGTTCATTTTCTCAAGCAGGGTTACAACCAGTTATGAAACAAACATGTCTATGGGTCTCTTCCTAAGTTTGAGGCAATACTTGGCATTGATACCAGAAGGCTTAATCAGCTCCTACTGTAATCAAGTTATTTAAGATTTTTCAAACAGAAAATTGCAACAAGTTCCCATTCTAAGAGATCAGGGTCAAAAACCTTCTTAGAGAAATCAGCTTGAGCATTGATTACTGAATCTGGCTGCCTTCTAGACAAGCACAATGGAGAAAAACATTCCCAACATCTGGTGCAGTGAGGCTCAAGGCCAGTGTTTAATTGTATTTTTGCTCTGACACCCAGTTGCATAGCAATAAGGGGGAGCATATGATACAATAATTACATATAAGATGGGTGGCGCCAAGCCTTTGACTTGAGGCCAATTAGTCTGGTATTACAATCTTGGTGCTGACATGAAGGCAGCCAGTAACCTTAGGCAGGTCACTTGAAGTTCTTCCTAAATTTCAGAACCTCTGCTGATGAAGGGACCGGTCTGTAACTGTCTTGGGATTGACCGTTGTCGTAACATGATCCAGCAGGCTCTTTCATACACAACCAGGCCATGGATGCCCAGAAAGACTTTACCCCCATTTGGGATAAGCACAAGATAATTTACAAGGAGCTGGCTGCTCTGCTCAGGGGATAGTTTCCTCATAGAAGCAGTAACATACTGCAGGTTTTTCCCCTGCAGAAGTGAACCAAGCCTGGTTTGAATCTGGGCTTGGGAAGAGATGGAGGCCAACCAGTTGAGTTGAGTGTTTGATCCTCTTCTTTTTCCCCCCACCAGGCACAAGTTCTCTGGCTCGTCATGATGCCTGGACAGCCTCCTTTCCCTAGCCATCTCCTGCCCTAGGTAACATCTTGCTTTCTGTGTTTCTAAGGCTAGGATAGAAGCTGATTGCAACAGCAAGAACACAGTCAGATGCTTACCCTATCTGACAGACTTGGGCACTTTTCCATAAAACCAGAATTACTGACAGATTTTAAATCTGTGCTTTGATCAGTAAGATGAGTTGTAATTCTACCTGCAAAGAGGGTGTTTTTGTAGGGATGCTCTCTGCAGCTCACTGCCCTGAGGGATATGGTAGAAAGAAATCCTCCTACCTCTGCACAGAAGCACCGTGTAGGCTTGCTCAAGCACAAGGTGCTGCTAACTCAGACAGCCCAATTTGCCCTTGTTTTCTTGGGAAGCTTTCCTAAATTGTGCAGGCCTCCAAACGCAAGGAGGAGAAAGAGGACTCTATTCTTCTTACTGCAACAGAGAAAAATTGTTTGTTGCACTAGATAAGCTGTTGCCTACTGCTCTGTCTGTTATTGAAATCAGGAGAGGGACAGAGATGTGATGCAACACCATTTCCTGTCCCTTGTTAAGGAAGAAAAGTCCTATCATTTATTTAAAAGGTGCTGTTCCCAGTGTCAACAAAATTTTTCATAGTGATGCATTCACTGGTAAATGAAAGAGAACTCCTGCAAGAAAGAAATAGAGATCTGGATAAATTAAACAACAGCTTTACAGCAGTACATTTGATAATGCATTTAACAGATTCTTCCAAGCTGTGTCCTTCCAGTCTGTTTCCTTCCCTTCATTGTTGTGCTGTGAAGACAAGTGGGCGGTAATGCTGGGCATCATGGTTTCTGAGAGCCTGCTCCCACTGCTCTGCACAGAACATTGTTGTCATTTTTACAGTGACTTTTCCTGCTTTCCAACTTTCTCAGACTCTTATGAGGATTCGATAACCTGTGTTTCTCAATGGAGGCTGAATACCTAAAATCCAGTAGGGCAGGAGAAATCTCTTCCAGAAGTGACATTCCCTCACCTCTCTCAGGCGACTGTTCAACTTTAGCTGTTCTTCTTCGCCAGTTTAGTGATCTTAAAAGGAATAGGCCAGTTCAGCCCTTTGCTCCTGGATTCTCTTAAAGAGAAATTTCAGGGGAATTAGTGTAAGCAGCATGGTTACATTCCTGTCTGCTGCTTGCTGAAAGATACTCTTCACCTATTGTTTTAGTAGCAGTAAAACTTTTGGAACTGCATGACTTTTTCTGAATGTTTTACTTTTCCCTTTATAGCAAATGTTGCAGCATGCACATATGATGTCAAATTCCTCTTGTGAGCATTTGATTTTTAGAGACATGAACATGACACAGATGGACATGAGAACCGGCTGTTGACTCAGTCTCTCAGTGCCCTTTTGTTTATGTCTGTGACCTGGTCACGGAGTACAGAGAGTTTCCTGCTGAACTGCATGCAGCTGCCTGGCTGAAAAGCATGTGTGAGCTTTATTTGTCCTGCCTGCAACCCTGGGTCTTCTTGGAACTGGCTCCCAGATCCTTCTTGATGTGGAGGTGGGTGATATCATTGCACAGCCTTCCCAAGGATCCTGTCCTCTCTGGAATCCACTGTCAGGGATCTGCAGAGCATTACAGCCTGCATTTTGGTGTGCTGCTCCAAACGGAGTGCCTGAGTAAGACCCTGGGCTCCCTGGGTCTTCAGAGCAGAATCACCCATTTTTGTCAAGGAGAGCAAATGTAAGTGGGGAATATAAACTGAGGCTTGACTTGTTTGTGTCCTTTTTCTAAATTAATTTTAACAGATTTATGCCCTCCCGTGCTCCCCTCTTGGAATCGCTTATGCTGTCATGAAAACTCCTCAGGTCTACTTTCCCATTTTCCCATGTTTTAATGCTATGAAAGACCTAAAGACCTGTATTGATCCAGATGCTTCTTGAGGTGGCTGTACTGCATTGCACCCCACCTTCAGCATGGTAGGCATGCAGCTTGTTGTCAGAAGGAGTCAGAAATGTTTGAGTCATGCAGTGGTCTGCAGGTCTGGGACACTGACAGGCTGGTGGAGAGTTTTAACTATAAGTGAAACGTAACTTGCTCTGCAACTGCCTGGCAAAACCTTAGGTGCCTGAACAGCAAAGTGGTATATTGCTTAGATGACACAGATGTTTGGTTGCATATTCTGAAGTTACATCTGCACCACTGGGTGTCTGACCACACTCCCTGGGGCCCAGGACTTGCCGTGTTAAGCAAGCAGAGTCACGTTCATTGGTACAGTGCATCCAGTCCCAGAATAAGATGAGGTTACAGATACAGACAGAAGAAAACATAAAACCACCGCAAAATCATAAAACTAAAAACCAGTCTACACACTTCTCAACAGCCTTAACTGAAAAGCTATAGTTTTTCAGTACATCCCATTGTTTTGCATATCTGTGTTGTTTTGTTGGGTTTTTTTCTTTAGTGGAAATCTGGTTTTGCATCTCATGTTCTCTTGAAGTGATCCATGCCTCCTTTTATCGTCTCCTGACATGTGGAACACCACTCTTCCACCTCTCACATATTTAGTTTTCTTACATCCCCATTTCAACACTTGCTAGTGATCACATGAGAATGCAGTATTAGGAAACCATTTGGTATATTTTTAGTAGTGCTCAGGCTGAAATAGTAATGAGAAAAGAGGAATGCCAGTCACACATGACCAACCAGCTGTCTGTGGCCCACATATTGGAAATCACTGATTCAAGTAGCTGGCAATAGGTTATGGAAAGTTTCCCTTTTAGATTGCTACTTCAAATTGACACCAAACTAAACAAGATAGGAAGGTCATCTTTGATGTAAGCAAATTTGTGATATGCATTTATTCAGTTTCTTTGCCTTTTAATGCAAGAGAAATATTTTAACTGGGAGTCTCTTTTGTGACTCTTCGCTACAGGAGCACCTGAAACATGGCTGTGGCTGGGATGGAGAGGCTGTGTGACTGCTGTGAGCTTTTTCCCCGTTCTTTGGCGCCTGGTAACACTGTGATAAGTGCTGAGGTCTTGTCCTCTATTGCGTGGAGAGAGGGGGAACCATCTAGCAGGTCTAGTGCCATAAATTTTTATGTGACAGCCATGTAACAAAAAAAAAAAAAAAAAAAAAAAAAAAAAAAAAAAAAAAAAAAAGTAGATCTGAATCTTCTTCCTTCTCAAACCTCTATTGTGTGTCTCTGTTGGTTATGACTTCAAGCTCACCTCCTTTCCTGTCTTCTTAATCCAGGAGTATTTTAGGAGCCAGTAACTCCTTGTCAGCTGGCACCTATCACTATATATGCATGAAAGGCAGCTGCCTGCTAGCGTTCTGCATGCTTCTGGGGTTATTTAACTGCACATATGAGTAGATCTTGCATTCCTTGTATGTCACCCATCTGTGAAATTCCCTGCACCAATTTCAACCAGGCTTGCTTTATCACATTCCTTCCTTGCCAGCCTAGCAACCTGCTCTGGTCTGTTTCCTGTCTCACTGGGGAGGGAGAGACTGCATCTTTAATGTATGTTGCCTGGCTTCTTATGGTTTCAGCTTCATTTCTCTTGCTGATCCTCAGACCATCTCTGAGCACAGAAGCAAGTGGCATCAGGACCCTTCAGGACCCAGCATATGTGCAGGACAGAGTGAAGAATGACTCCAATTTTCTAGTCCCACCCTAATCCTGAGACTGATAATCAGCCAGATGTGCCTACAGGAACAAGGCCCCACTCCCTAGATGACATGGGGAAGCAGCCAGAGAATCCCAGTGGGTACCCTGCTAGGGCCTCTCCATCCCAGTGTGAGATTTGATCTTCCTTGTAGATCTGAAGTCTTTGCCAAGCTCCCCTATCCATATTGTCTGCCGAGGAGGTGACAGGCAGCACACACCAGCCATGATGGATGTTGTGGGGCGGAGTGCCTACGTCTTTTAACTGGAGGCAGTTTGATTCCAAAGAAATGCCCCCAGACACAATTTTTCAACCTCCAGGGAGACTATTTATTTTTGGGTTCTTTAGGAATGCATTTTGTAAATCACTCAGGTGATGGCAAGTTCATGTATTTGTATGGCAAATTTATGTTGTGCTATTAGTTTCAAGGAAATCCAGTGTGTAGATTTTGGACTCCTGACCTCTAAGCAGAATTAATTTTTTTAAGGGGTGTGAAGTAACTTGTTCATCTCCATGAGCTGTACACTCTGCTCAATGAAAATGTCCTCTGTAGATACACAGGAGATGTGAGGGGTGGGAACAGTCATTCATCTCAGTTAATGGTGCCTCCCATCCCAACCCACTGCTAGTGCTTGGGTTGCTCTGATAAGCACTGACCCAGTGAATATTCAGTCTTGCACTTTGTGCTCTGCAGAAGCTACCAGGAAGGTGGAAAGGGCCACCCTACTGCTTGCTCCCATGAGGAATGACGGAGTAACTATTCTCACTAGGTAGACTCTGGGCAAGGGTTGCCCAGATCCCATTGAGAATGAAGAAGAGGAAGGCACTCAATTATTTGCCTTGAATCTTGTTAGGGCTGGGAGCAAGGCTGTGCCTCTCCAAGTCTTGTTTCTTTTCTCCTCCTCTGCCACCCCATTACCCTTTTCCCAGTCCTCCCCTGCCTCCCTGCACAGCTCCAAACCTCTCCCCCTTCACTGGCACACATGCTTCAGTGCCATCTGAGCTTTCTGCTCTGCTGGTTTGATTTCTCTCAACCTACAAACTCCTTTGACAGAGGCAGACCATGACAACATGCCTTGCTCCTCTTTCCTTTTTTTCCATGCTTTCTGCCAGCAGTCAGGTTTGAACTGACATTGGCTGGTTGTAGGTCAGGTTCAAAGGCATCAGGCACTGCCTGAACATCCCCTTGAGCTATCAGATCATGTGAAAATGAGTAGTCTAGGAAACCCCTGTGACTGCACAGACTAATCCACTTTATGAGTGAGCTCCTAGGGTTGGCAGACTTATTGTTTAATATGGGGGTTTCCATATTTTAGCCTGAAATCCTACATCCTGTGGTAAAGAACAGACTTACTAACTTTCCTGGGTTTTTTTGTTTGTTTGTTTTGCTTTGTCTTTGTTTGTTTTTTAAATAAATCATGTAGATTTTTAGCCTCAAATATGGAAACCAGTCCCATCTTACCCTTTTCTTCGCAGCTTCCTTGATTGTCTGAGAGCTGCTACCTTGCCCTGCAAGTGGAAGTGGTTATAAGGTGGCAGCAAGAAAGAGTGAGTACATGAATGATAAATGGGGAGCTGCACAGAGAAGTGCTGTGGCAGTGTGGTAGGAACATCTCATATTTTAAAAATGCTGATTTTAAGGATACTGATTCCCACTTTTTTTCTCAAAAATTAATGGATGCCAGAGAGCAGCTTGTGGGTGTGTTTGTGTTAAGCGATTAGCACCCAAATGCGGAGGAAGAAACAAGAATCATAATCAAAATTTGTTGCTACTGAAACTGCCTCCCACCCCCAGCACCCTCAATTTGTTGTACACTCTTCTTATTAGGCATTTATATAAATGTCCCCAAATCTGATGTACACAGCCTGCACTGATGCCCACAAAATTCCCCATCTTTTTAAGTCTGTGGATTTTAAAACCTTTGTAGAATTGCATATTTAAACAAAGATAAGCTTCTCTGCTTTAATTGTGGAGGAGATATTGTTCTGCTTGAGTCAGGGCACGCATCTTTAGCCTGTTTAATTCAGCTTCAGCTTGAATGAGACTCTACTAATTGACAGCAGCCAAGGATCTGGCTTTTTCTTTTTTAAGGAACTTGTGGGGTAAAGGGAAATGATGGGCAGTGGCTTAGAATTCATAATACCCAGCTCCTCTGTGTTTTCAGTATGCAGCACTCATAAGCCATCACTTGATGAATATGGCCTGAAGTGATGCAGGCAACTTATTGTAATTTTTTGCTGTGCTCTGTTTGGATTTATTTCCTAGTCAGTCAGGTGGGACACCCTGTAGGTTAAGACTTAGCACATGCATTTTGAATCTGTAGACTAGTACTTAAGATGAAATAGGAATTCTTTATGTTTCAGAGCAGTAATGGCCTAAATTTCCAGAAATAACCATAATAACAAACTGCTTGTTTCCTGAGTCAGGCACATAGTGCAAACAGCCATAGTCTTGATGCACCCTGGTTTTTAATGAAAATAACAGGGATGGGAAACTGTCCAAGAAGGGTTTTTTCCCTTGGCTTGTCTGATATTCTTTTTAACACTGCCTGCTACTATGAAGAAATGTAATTACAGAACTATTTAAAATGTGTGGGTCTTCTGAAAAGAGTGAGTGGGTTGTATGTAAATATGGAACTGTACACAGTACTTAGGCAAACCAAAAAGCATGTGGATGCTGAAATTTTGGTTTGGTGTGAGTTCTTTGGGTGACTCTCTTGATTTTATTGGAGCTGTTATATAGAATTTGACTCTCCTGACACTCCCTCCCTTGCTTCTGAATCTCTCTCAGACAATCCTCTTCTCTTGTATCCACCTTTATCCTGTCACTTGCTTTGCAAGGACTTTTCAGGGTACCCTGTTCAGATCAGCAGCCTGGGTGGGTTTGGAGATGTCTGTCAGCCTTCTGAAGAAAAGTTCACATCAGGGGCTTTCATTGCATTTCTCTCTTCAAAGTCCTCAGCTTACAAGAAAGTCCTTGCATTACTGTTTCACATTGAACACAATGCAAAACTTTTTTCTTTGAACCACCAAAATGTCTACAGAGGGGTCTGCTTAGAAAGGCCTATGAAGGCACTAATAAAGTACAGGCACAAATATTCAGACTTGCGTCTCTGCTGACAAATGTGCGGTCTAAAATTGTGGCAGCAGTGATGGAGATGTTAATGCAGACATGTGATGCCAGATGCACTTATCACTGTGAGGTAAGGGCCATGTGTCAAAGCACCACTTGATTCCAGCAGAAGCAGGACAGACCTACCAGCATCCCCTAAGCACCGAAAGACTTGTTCAGTGCTCACTTTGGGATGTGGGGATTTTGACTTTACTAGTTTCTGTCAGCTTGAAACAGGAAATTTTTCTTGCCTTGTGGGAGACCATACCAAACAATAGGTCTGATTCCCCAAGAACATGAGTTTGTGTCAGGCAAACACATACCACAGGCTCTCATGACAAAAATGGTGTCTCATGTTGACTGAGACCAAGGGAGGAAGGAACCCCAGGAATGAGCCCTCTTGTCAGCTGTCCTGTCAATCGTGATCGGTCAGCTGCTGCTTGTGATGAAACAGGTCTTTGGGAGGTTTCATTCTGCATGGCTGGCCAGCTGGTATGTGTTGCTGTCTGGGCTCTGCAGCCCTGGCCCTCATTTGAGGAGGGAGGTCTTTGTTCTGTATCAGGCTTCAAATGGTTTGGCATCTGTTGGTTTGTGTTGTCTGCTTGACCATTTGTTGCATTAGCGAGTTTCCTTCTAATCACAGCCCCTAAACAGTCTGCTCTCCTGAATGATTTCTGCTCCAAAAAAGTAAAAGTAGATGAGTGCTAGCTGTGAACACCTGAACCTGCTCTCATCAGAGAGCTGAGAAAATCTGCACACCGGGGATTGAAACCGGCTAAGAGGGTTTGCTTCTGATTAACTGTTTGGTCTCACTACAGTTTCTTACCACCAGGGCAAGTTAGCGGTGAAAAGTACAAGTCGTGTAATCCATAATTCCACCACTTTGCAGATGGTAGAGCTGATGGACAGAAAAGACTAGCAGTGATTAGATCTGCAGCAGTGATTCACAGCCCAGGATTATAGTTTCTGAAATTTGCTCGAGTTTGTACAACCCAAATATCAGATAACATTATGATTTACATTTTCCATGGAATGCTGTCTCAAGAACATATTGATTTGTGCTGTTTCTGATTAGTCAGGGGTTGGGGAAAGCCAAAAGGAGAATTTTACTTTTTTCCTGCTGACATTTGAAAAACAGGATTATGCAACTTCACACCTAGCCCTGTGTAACCTTCAGCAACCAGCCTTGAAAAGTTGCTTAAGAATTACAATTTTTTAAGCCTTCTTTAAACAGTTAAGAACTCTCTTCAAATCCCTTGAAGGCAAGAAGTAGTCTTGTTCCTGCCACCTTTGCCATAAGCACCATGAAAGGTGAGGTGGGGGAAAAGATGGAAATTTATCCCTTGTGTTCAGCATCACCCCCTCTTCTTCAGATGGATCCAGAGCCCACTGGAAGTTTGCTCATTTGCATCCTGGATGATCAGCCCTGACTAGAAAAGCTGTCATCTTTAGTGACAGTGAGCTACCTGGAGAAGTGAGAGTACTGCTCAAGAAAGGGTTTCTGAGAGTCGAGTGTGATCAGCCATCCTTCGCCCTTCCTACTGGTACTCCCTGCTGTAGCACTTGGTGTGTGCCACATTAGTGGGAAAGTGATCCTGCCACTGCAGAGCCTGCCACTGCTACCCCCACAGTGGTACTCAGTGTGGTTAATGCTACAGAAACCAGGCATTCAATTTTGATTTTTTTTAATGATTTTTGGTCAGAATTCATTTGTCTTTACTCTCAAGCATTTCTAGAAGAAGAAATTAAATCGAGCCATTAAAAAAATCTAATGTTAAGGCACCTGATCAAATGTATCCAATTATCAAGGGAACTGAGCCTCTGTGTTCCCCAAGAAATACAGTTTTGAAGGATTAAAGTCCCTGGGCAACACCAGTGCTCAGTCCCTTCCAAAAATAAGGTCACTCTTCGCTGTATGCCTAGTTTAGTCATTGGATATTGGCCTTGGATCTAACATGTATGGAAATGAGTGAGGAGGGGGAGGCTGAGATTTTTTTATTTTTATTTTTTTTTAACTTCTCAGCTGCTCTGCTTAGAAGCCACAGACTGCTCTTTGTAAGCGTGCAGCTGTGGCTAGTCCATCACACAGTATTTTATTTTAGGATGAGACAAGCATCGAGTCAACGTAGCTTCTATTGTTACTTGTCTGTCATCCTATGTTAGCAGAATTCAATGCACGCAGTGTTCACCAAGGAAATGTGGCATTAGTGCTGCATATGTAGATGAAGGCTCTCCAGATGTGTTGCCCTGAAAAGTTCAGAGCCCGGAGCACACAGCAGTTACTTTTTCTCCCCTTGGAATCTGTATAATTCAATGAGGCACCACAGACTTGATAATCTCAAAAGAAGTAATAGCCTTTGCCACAGCAGGTCATTCTCTGATGCAATGGGAGGAGACATCTTTGCAGTGCTGCGCCAGGAGTTATGCAATCTAAAATGTCAACTTGAAACATGTCCAAGCACTACTCAAGAAATAGCAGCAGCATAGAACACTCAGGTGCTAGAGATGCTTGGGTACTCAGAGAGTATGGCGGCTCAGCAAAATGACTTTTGACGTGCCTGAGAAAACAATGACCCTTGTAGAAATTGAGCTATTGAGAGATTCAATTTGCAGGAAAGGAGATGGAAATTACCTAATTGTTTCAATGTACTAGAAGAGGAATCTGTCTCTTGGTAGAGAGAACTCTTTTCTTCATGTGATGGTGTTGTTAAGTCCCAAATCCCTCTTCGAGGAGAGACGCCATGGGTTTATCTGGGATCAGTGAACTTTCCAGTTACTCCCCAATGTTATTGTAGGATACGCATGCCATCCTTCACAAAGGATGGTGATGTGGGGGTTCTTGTAACCTTAATCTCGTGTCCTGTCTTGCTTCTCAGTTTCATCTCCTCATCATACTCCATTGTCAGAACAAAGCACAGGGACCTGTGTGAAGAATGATTCTGGGGTAAGTTGTAGACTGTAATGAGCCCAGATTTGATGCTCTCATAATATCAGCCTCTTAATTTTGTAGCATAGGCATTTTCCATGCTTCAAAGCATAATAAAACTGCTCCACAGGTTAAAATGTTTCTGTGATACTTGCTTTTGTATACCAGATATTACAGTAACATCTCTCTCTAGAGTAACTATATCCAAATATTTAATCTCAAGCATTTAAGTTACCCTTCACCAGTTCTTTTTCAGGGTGCATATAGTAACATTGAATTGCTAAAGAGCAGGGTATGAGGCAAGTCACAATAAGGTCAGCAAAAGCCAAGCATTAAAGAAATATGTCCAAGCTAAGCTGGGTAGGGCTGACTCAGGAAACCAGAGGAAAAGCCTCAAAACTTCTCAACTACAGAAGCTATTTAGGGCATGCAATGGTGGACCCCAAAAATGATGCGATGGATCCTAAAAATAGGATCACCAACTGCGACTGCTACTCCACACACTGTCACCTCTTTTGTGGCAGTAGCCATAGCAGAAGGTCTGATTTTCCTTGACTTATTCACAGAACAAGCAGGAAAAGGGGCCATGGCCCATTCTTGACAGTCTTGCATCCGACAGAGTTGCCCATCTTTGCGAGGAGCTCTGTGTGGCCTTGTCTCATGTGCAACAACTCCTTTTCCAACATTATTTAAGAGCTAAAAGAAACTGAAGCAGTCACAAAGGCAATTACTAAAAAGGATTTCTGGACATTTCTGGATGGTGAAGGGAGGCCATCAAGGTCAGTTCATTCTATTCACAAATGAGCATGTGAATTGGTTTGTGCTGCTGCATGGTGCAGGACAGACAGAGGGAGATCTCCCAGTGATCCTCTAAAGCTCTAGCACAGGAACTTGGGTAATTAAACATGTCAGAGTAGAGTTAAGTTACATCCTTGGCAGACAGGTGCTCACCAACACAAAAGACTTGGGAAGAATGTGAGGGGAAAAGAGATAAAAGTCACTAGTCCATAAATGTGATGTGCCTCTTCTCCCACCATGAGTTATAAAGGAATGAACTGCTTGGGGATCAGAGTGCAAGTGACGGGCTGAGTGACAAGGGGCTTTGGTGACTGTGTGAAAGGACATGAAAGGACATAACATTTAATTCCTCAGTTATCCCTTATCTTTATCCAAAGTGAAGCTGAGAGATTCAAAACTCTGGTAGATGCTTTTTTTAACTTTGTAAATCAGGGAGTGAATTGCAAAGTATAAACATATGATTTTAAATGCCAATTGATTGACAACTCAGAGTAGCTACTTTTTGAATGGTCAGTCTGTACATTCATTGTCTAAAATTTGTTTTCAGAAACAACCCTTGGGGCAATTAGGAATATAGGAATAAATTCATAATAAGAAGAACCTATTTGCAAATAACTTCTTTAAATAAAATAACAGTTGATGTAAAGAGAAAACAACTATCCTATAGTCAACTATTTGCTCATATCTGTTTCTGAGATGTCTCATTACCTTGCATAGATTTCTAAGCTTTTATGCATGAGTCACTAGCGATATGATGAAACAAGGGATTTGCATTAAATAAAAAATTTCTCCATCTTTTTAAAAGGAATTTCATCACTTCCGTGCTTCTTTCTTTACTCTATATGGCAAATCAGGAGAGAAAAAATATATATAGACTATATACCTAATGATATCCTGTGAAGATGTTTGTTCCCGCCAAACATTCATATTATTCATGCTGTTATTTTTTTTAATCAGCAACATACAGTACATGTACAAAACATGTACAGTGTTTTGGAGTGTTTTCTTCCTATAACAAGGTTCCTCATCAGAGGGTCTTTTTAAAAAAAATATAATGTATGACTTTTATTCTTTGCCAAGGTATTTTTTTTCCACGGAGGACTGTCAGTAACTCAGTCTGTCATTGTCTGTTCATACAGCTTCTAACTGCATTTCTTTCGTAATGATGTGCTGTGCATGGTATGCATAGATCCAAAAATACAACAATACAATAAATTAGAGAAAGAAGATGCTTGATTTAAGAGACCTACTATTTTTACCACACTCTGCTACTGGCATACCAGGGCTGAAGTTTTAACCAGGCATTCCACTGCTATCAGTATCTCTTAGATAAGCTTTAAATAACCACTGGAAAAACACTCTGGACAGCTTTATGAAGATCATAACAGCAATTAAATAATGATTCTTTGGGGAGGAAACCCTTAGTAAACCACAGATGAAAATTTCTCCATGAGATCTCAGTCGGGTGTGTGGAGGCAGAGAAACCCACCTCATGGGCAGATTTAATAGGGCCCTTGTTGGGCTGCAGTTGGCAGTGCAGCCTGACAGGTGGGCACGATTTGGGCCACATGTCTCTGTCAGATCCCTGTGCTCCTGCTTGGCTCTCACTCCATCCTTCTGGCAGCTGGAGGGGACTGTCCCACTCCTCTCCCCGGCACCCAGCAGCTGTGTGAAGGCTGTGAGGAGCCCCACTCCCCCTGCACACAGAGACGGCTGTTTATGGCAAAAGCAGAGAGGGGTGGCTTGGGGATGGACAGTAACCATGTGCCAAGTGCCCTGGGCTGGGGCTGGGGAATGCCCCTGGCTCTACAGCCAAACAGCCTATCCTTCCCCAGATGCTGCCTTGCTGATTGCCAGGGTGTGGAGGTATTTACCTTTTTTGTTTTGTTTTGTGTTTGTTGTTTTGTTGGGGTTTTTTTGTTGTTGCTTTTTTTGCACAGTTTCTTTCATTCAAGGGTGGATTGCAAGTCAAACAGCTACTAATGCCCCACTGCAGTGGCCCACCACCCATTTTCTGGTGGGTTATGCTGGGTTTAAGTCATGAGGAGCTCTGAGTTGTAGGCTTGAGGACTTTACAATGGGACTCACAGCTTTTCAGAATGGGCACTGACATTTACCTCCTTTTTTTGTTTTGTTTTTTTTTTTTTTTTTTCCTCCTCGATGCTCTCTGGAGGGTTGCCCCTACTCAACAAATAAATATGTGGTGGTTCCTCCCTGCTACCACAGAACAGACTGGCCACAGGAGTCTGTGCTAGCACTGGCTGGCACACCGGCTATGAAGAAGGCAGCATCTCCTTAGGCTGTGCGCACACAATCCCAGTGGAAGAGTGTTGCTGTTACCAACAGGTTCTGCATGTATCCTAAAGTGCCTGCTGGACTGACAGCTGTGAGGCACAGTGGAGTCCTGTCTCTGGCTGGGACTAACAACCTGAGAGGTTTACCTATGATAAAGCACTTAGCACTGTCCCTCCAGGGATGGGTGAACCCTGTAATCTGCTCTTTGCTGTCTCTAGGACAGCAGTGGAAGCGGCTAATCCCTTAGGTTTCTTTGTCTCTGGGTCTCGTGCTGTCCATTGCAGCCACAAACTGACTCCCAAGTCCAATCCACATTTCTCCGTGGAGATTTCCAAACGTGTCCTATGGGCAAAACTTGATGGCCCGTTTGTTTGGCAGGCCCTGGGCAGTAGCAGGCTCCCCCTGGTGCTGATGTCCTGCTGTTCTCTAGCATTTTAGTGAGAGAAGTTGCCTATCCCAGCCAGCAGCCCACTGCCAGGGATGAAGACCACTTTCTCACAGCTGCCAGTCAGTAGCAAATGTGTGGCTGGAATTTGCACAGGGAACAAATAACAGCACTGGGAATGGACCCCTGAAGTTTTCTGCTCTGAACATTACAACCCCTCAGAAAAAGGAAAAACAATTACAAGCTCCAGTCTTGTTTCAGGCCTCATGTGAACATTGCGATGCAGAGCTGTGGAAAAGAGGGTCTGTGAACTAGAAAACTTAAGTAGAGAAGGAGAGAACATCTCAAGTAGAGTGGGAATACTCCAAAAGCATGAATAGCTGTTCCTGGTGGGTACAATTACCTAAGTCATTGCTTCATTTATATTCCTCCCATACCTAGCTGAGTGCTCACTTACTTCATGGTGGCCTCACAAATATCCCAAGAGTTGTTGCTTTGCTAGCTTCCTCCAGGAATTCCTCCAAGCAGTTAGCATGGATTTGTGGCTATCTGAGGGCTGCTGTTTTTGTGGGAAAAAGCTCGGCATTATGCATATAGACAGTGAGCCAGCAGTGGAGCCAAAGTGAGGAATAATGGTGCCTTTAGAGCTTCTTTTCCAAATGCCTGCCATTAAGGTTTTAAGTTCTGAAAGAAGCTTATTGCTTTCAGGCAGGACTGTTTTACCACAAGAAGATTGGAAAAAGGAGGAAGAAAGAAGAGGGAGGGGAGAGGAAAGAAAGGGGTCTTGTATTGTATAAAAACAATTGAGACAGTGGAAAGTGGAATTGGTTACTAATGATCTGTGGCTAAGAAAGCATTAAACACATTCAGACTCCAGTCTCTGTGATGATAATATTCAGTGGGTGAGAGGAAGGCAACATATGTGCCAGTGAAGTGGGGAAGAGCTTTAGTCCAGCACGGTGTAACTGCAGTCCTGGTTTCACCGCTCAGCTGGAGCCTGGCTGCCTCATGCCCACTGGGCACCAGCGATGCAGTCCCACATTAGTGATTAGCAACTGCTTCCCTGGCTACTCCTTTTGGAAAAGTAAACAAACAAGTTTTTATCTAATATATGTCCGTTCCCCTTGGAGTCCTGCCGAGAGTGCGTTTGAAAGGGGGTTGTAAGGGGGCTCACTGCAGCAGGGAACAGTAGGTGTTACTACTGCTAGATAAAATGCTATGGCTTGGGATACACAGGAAGTCAGGACACATGATTGTTGTAGCAGTTCTTGCTAGCCTTAAAATCTACATCACTGTCTGCTTCAGCAGGACTAGCTTACAGTCCAGGGACTGTAACACAGGTTGATATTTTTGTGAAATGCTGGTGTTTGACTCTTCCTGATGTCTTCCTGATGACAATTTATGCTACTCAGAAGAAATCATCTTATGCATTGAGTTCATACAAACTGCTTTATTTAAATCTAGTTTTAAGTATTTGTAATGAGAATACTTGTTGAGAATACTTTTGTAGCCACAGCCTCTGTGCACAGAGAACACCTGTGACACGGTTCTTTGCACTTCATGTCTGTGGGACATGTCCCTCATTCTCTTAGTAAACCCCTTTCCCTGTACAGCCCGTCTGAGCAGTGGGACCTGAGAGTGCCCTGGTGCTATCCTGGTGTTCTGCACCACTTACCCCTGCATCCAGTATCAGGACAGTGGGAAGAGCAATCTTTCTGGAGTCATTATGTTCCCTGTCTGCAAATGTGTCAGGCAGCAGTGAGAAAGGTGAAGGCAGAGGTGTCTCCTTTCCCAGCTCTGCAGGCAGGCATGACTCCCTGGACTTGTGCAGGGCTAAGTGCAAAATCTGGCTCATGTTGCCATTCAGACATTGCATCTTCAGGTAAGGGAAAAACCCATGAACAGGTTTCAGTAATACTTCAGAGTTCACACAGTGAGGTGCTGCCAAATGGACAGATTTTGTGTTGAAACTTCAACTCGGTCCCAAAAACTGAAGACCTCTGGAGTAACTGATTTCCTGCCCAGAGCTCAGCCCTGCAAAGTAGTGAGGCTGCCTGTATATCATGAGTCAAACTTGAAAGAATACAGCGGCCAGGTAACCAGGCTCTATTTGCAGCCTCTCATTTTATTATTTTGCTAAAATATCTTCTAGTTGGATTACTTCAGTCACAGGCTGCTCTGTTTATTTGCTCTGCTGCTAAACTATGATGTCTGAAATCACTCCCTGTTTGCCCTTTTATAATTCTGTTTCCCTAATGACCTTCATTTCTGTCTCAATTTTCTTTTTCAGTGTTTACACCTGCTATTTTATTTTTCTTTGTAAACTGGAAAGTCGGATGGAAAAACTCTCTTTTATATGGTTATGGTGAACTGACATATCCTAATAAAATCCTGTGCTTATATGGAGCTCAGATACTGAGGAAATTTGAAAGAGGTATAAAAGAGTTTTCTACCGAAATGATGAAAAATCATTAGTCTTCAGTAATATTTTATAGGAAATTCAACAGAAAAATTTGTACGGTCATTTCGGTCAGACTACATCTTTTGATCTTGCTTGTATACCTGAATTATCATGGCAGAAAAGGAGGAATCTATTACATACAGTTTTTAATGTAATTAATGAAAAATTAATTTAATTTTCTAATATGTTAAATAATACAGCTATATGAACCAGTAGTCAGTGACCTGTTTTTCACTCATCAGGAAAGCTCTCTTGCTGGGAAATCTCTTCTTTATCCTGTCTCAGATATATAAGGCCTAACTGTGCTAGTTCTCACCATCACATCAGAATAAAAATTAATTTTTCTTTAACAGACCTTTTTTGTTTTGCAGATAAAACCAGTCTCAGCTTATGTACCTAACTAGATTTCTTTCCAGAATTGTCACCTAATCTTGATCTTGTTTGCTTCTGTGTAAATCTAGTGAAAACTGTCTGACAGACCCAGGCATCACTCAGTTTACGGTGAGGATGAACTGACTCCCAGGACTGAATCCTGCCTCAGTGCAAATCTTGGTGTGACATCAGTGGCATGACTCTGGATCTGGGTCAGTGGATATTAGAGGAATTTCACCTCTTCTTTTGAGAATTCTCCAAGTCTTCAACAAAAGTGCAGTCCCATGGGGCAATTGTTAATGAGGTAGGCTGAATGTATATGAATAATGATTTGTACCAGTAGCTCCATAAAGTCCAGTTCAAGAACCCTGGACCTGAAGAGGTAGATACAGACCAATGTGAAGTCCTTGCTCTACAAAACAAAGACTTTAGATATTGAACAAGATATGCTAAGTGATACAGATACTTCTTCTGAAAGGGCCATATCTTTTTTGTTTGGTTTAAGTCTAGCTCTTATAAGCTTCATTTGACACTCTCTGCTTCTTGTGATGGAGGGACAGCAAACAATCATTTCCTATCCACTCATGCCACATCATCATGAATTTTCAGAACACTATAAACCATGCCATAGTTTATCACAGTTGATATTTCTTTGAGCTTTTTCCACCTAAATAAGTCCTTTTGTTGAAATGAGGGGACCCTAACTGAAAAATATTCAAACTTCAGATGAACAGAGTCATAATTATGTTTTTGTCTTGCTTTTTTTTACTGGCATTTGAGTGGGTTTTTTTGACTGCTGCTGAGCACTGAGTTGATGCTTCCATGGAGCTGTCTATCATAACCTCAAGCTCCCACTCCCAAATAGTAATTATCAGCTCAGAGTCCATCCTCTTATTTCACTGTGAGTGGTATTTGTTCTGTTGCAAGCACAGGCCTTCTGCTTTATGTCTTTTGGCCCTTTATCTGTCCCTGCCAGGTAGTTCCCATTTATGCTATGGCTGCTCAGTTTCTTTAAAAATCATTAATGGGAGACTTTATTCAAAGAATTTTGAAAATTAAATTGTACTTTTTTTTTGACTAGCTCACCTGACCCATATGTTAGTTACCTCCAAAAAACTCTAATGGATTTTACAAAGGGTAACTGCAGAACTGACATTGGCTCTTCCACAGCAGTTGCATTCAGACACATATTTGTCCTTTACTGTAGCTTTTAAAAATTTGTTCAGTAGAGTTACTAGCTTGCAAGCCTGTAGCTCTCCAGGTCCTCCCTGGCATTACATTCGATAGCCTTCAGTGTTCATAGTGTCTAAAAAGTTAACATGAGAGATCATGTACCCCTATCAGTGATTCAGCTATTACCTCTTTGCGTTTTCTCAGAACTCTTGACTAAACACCATCCAGTCCAGACAACTCATTAACATTGTTCTAATGTTACAATAACCTCTCCACAGTCAGTTGTGTTTCAGATGGATCCTCTGAAGCATTGCCTTCCAAAAAGGCTTCTAGTGAGGAAATATCATCAGTTTCTTCTACAGTGATTCTAGAATCATAGAATTATTAGGGTTAGAATGAACCTTAAAGATCATCTAGTACCAACCCCCCATGTCATGGGCAGGAACATGTTTCACTAGACCAGGATGCTCAGATCCCTGTCCAACCTGACCTTGAACACTTTCAGGGATGGTGCATCCACAACTTCCCTGGCTGACCTGTTCCAGTGCCTCACCACTTTCAGGGCAAAGAATTTTTTTATAATATCTAATCTAATCCTACTCTCAGTTTGAAGCCATTCCCCCTTGTCCTGTCACTGCATGCTCATGTAAATAGTCTCTCTCCATCTTTCTTGTAGGCTCCATTCAGGTACTGGAAGCCCACAGTGATGCAAGTATTCATTCTGCTTTTCTGCAACAGCCTTGCTCTCCCTGAGTATTCAACCTGTCAGTGAGCTTCACAGACTTTCTGGCAGGCTTTTTGCTCTGATGTGCTGGAAGAAGAATTTAGTATTACTTTTGATTGCTCCAGCCAACTGTTCATCAAACTCTCTTCTTTTTTTTTTTTTTTTTCCTGGTCTGCCTAATTATATTTTTGCATTTAATCCGTCAGAGTTTATGATCCTTTTTATTTTCTTCATTTGGATACAGCTTCTGCTTTTTGAATGATGTCTTCTCAATTCTAATAAACTCTTTTACTTCCCAAATCTTGAGCTCACTGCTCCATCACACCTGCTTCTTTTTATTGTTTCTCAAGTTTTTCCTAACAGACAGTGTGCACTGAAGTGGTTTTAGTAGGGAAAAAAACAGGGAGTTTTTGGTACTCCCTGTGATATCTGTAAGGATTTCATTCTCTCAGGTACCTCTTTTAGATAATTTTTTAACAAGTTTCCTCTTCTTAATATACTTCCATTTTTTAAAACTTTAGGCCAATTGTGGTGGATTTTTGATCTTTGCCACTCCAAAGAGGATATTTTATTGAAGAATGTTGGAGTTGCTGCTCTTGAATGGTGCTTTTCCTGTGAAATTTAGAACCAGAACCTACATAGTATTTCGTATTATGGCACGAAGTATTTTGAAAACTTGAGATGAAAAAAATTTAGAATAATAAGGAGGCAGCTCAGGTACTTGTATAGATCAGGAAAGAGGGTAGTGTGGAGATGAAGTGACTGAGGCTAATATCACTGGAGGAACAGAGCTGGGGTCAGTTAGATATGATAGAGTGACTGCAGGCAGTATCAAGAATAAGCAGAGGAGAGGATATTATGGACCAGGAAGGTAGTTTTGGTAACAAAGAGTGGATTTGAAGTGTGATCAAGGAATATTTTTGTTGCATGGTGTGACAAGAGGAGATGATAAGACCTTTCTCCATACTAATTTGTTCATGTAAACTCACTTTCCTCAATGCAAACTAGGCCAACATCTTGAAAGCATTTGGACGACTGGGCCCCCTCTCTGAACCAGTTCATATAGTAAAACTGATTCAAATCTCATAAAATGTTAATCTGAATAATGGACAATAGAAATTAAGGATTAGAAGTTGTGAGCAGGGCTGATGGTCTTGAAAATATACTAGAGTCCTGTGATGCCATGAGATTACTTGTGCCATACTGCCTAGGAATTTTCCTCTAGGAAAATTAGCTGAAAAACCTCTGGTCAAAACTGATAGCAGAAGGCTAATCCTTCAAATAATTAAATCATTGAAGATGAACTTTCTTTATGCAAAGGGAGCAGGAAATTTTGCATTACTGTTTTGCACATGTGGGCTTTATTCACGGAGGAAATGTAATCATCAGTCCTGGCAGTGCTTTTCTCCTTGCCTCCCAGCCCCTAGCTTAGAAATAAATGTGTGCAGAATGGATGTGTGTGGTAGTAGCTATATTCTTTCCTCCTGATTTATTTGGTCCCATACACACTGAATGCATCAGGCATTTGTTTAAGTGTATCTTTCCAGGTAACTGTGGACTGGAGGAATATTGAACTTGGTATAATACGAATCTCTCAATAAATAAAAAGTCTCCCACTAAATCTCTCTTCATAAAGGCTGAGAAGAGAGATCTGTAGCATTCCACCTGCGTATGAATCGATTTCAATCAGCCTTTAGGAGGCTTCAGCCTGTGTTAGCTGTAGGATAGCACAGCACAACAGTGAAACTGCCCTCACATCCCTTATTGACAGGTTTGTTATGAAACATAGAATATTTAGATTGAGGAGATTCATCCTAGTACTGCAGACACCCAGCCCCATTATCTTCACCTCAAGTCTGCTGTAATGCTATCTGCAAGCGCACCAGATTCCCCATCACATGCACCAAGATCCCACCTTCTCTAGATAAGCCTTTTCTGGAACCTAATTAGCTCTTTAAGGATGGGAGGCTGGGGGTGATATTTTCTGGTTACTATTTTTTAAAGTAATTTCTGTATTTAGGAAAATGGGCCAAATTTCCCATTTCAGAATCATCTGATTCAGATATGTGCAAGGTGAGAGGTTAGAGGCCTCATGGTTAATGAGTGAGGCAGCCTCTGATTTTACACTAATTGAAGCATTTACATTTTTCAGCAGAACTAAAATGCAAAACTAACACATTCCATGGAGATTTATAACCCCACAATGGATTCTCCTATCCTCTCTCCCTTAATTATCCCGAATTATCTGAACACTCATGAAGAAGAAAGAAATTAATATTAATATTCCATTTAGAATATACTTTAAAATGCAGGAGAAAATGGAGGCAATAATAATGATAAAGAGGGTAGCTGAGATGATTTGGAATATATAATCTTTCTTCTCGTCAATTCAGCTTTCTTATACTAGAGTAAGCCAGGAAAACTCAGTCTTGCATTCATTTAGCAAAGCAATTTTTGTGCTGCATTGACTTCCAATACATAAGTAAAGCTTAGTAAAATATTTTTCTGTCTGTTAAATATAATATTTTGGGTTTGTGCCTTGATCAGAAAAAAACCTAGGGATAGAAGAAATTGGGTAACTCTTTTTGAATAGTGTTTTTGTACGTGGGGGGCAATTATGAGTTGTCACTGGAGAGTAAACAGGAAAAATAGTAAGAAGAAAAGAGTACCTATAAACTGGACATGAAGTGAAGCAGAAATTACAGTTTATGTTAAAAGAAAGGAGGGAATTACAGTTATCAGAATACAAAACAGTGGGGTCAAACTAATCAAAAGCTGCAAGTTGTATTTGTATCTGTGGGCTGTAGGTCAGAGGAGGGGGTCTACTTGCATGAAACAGGCAAGAGATGCTGCAGAGAAGGGTGGAAGATTGAAGGGAAGAAAGTCTCTTCATTTGGATGGTGAGACCCAAGTACCTGGTAAATGTCCGCTTAGCCACTTACTGACTACTATTGTTGAGTTACAGATTTGTAATTGGCCTTTACTGCTCAGAAATGGCCCCCAGCTGCTGCCCCATGTTCCTTGCTCTCAGCTCAAGGGCATTGACTTTGGGCTCCCAGTACTCTGGAAGTTTGTAGTTATAAGTCAGGAGTGAAGGATTGGCTTAGTTTTGGTTTAGAAGTGCCCTAAGATGGAAAATAGCCTTGACAAATGATCCTTGATGGTGGGATACCTTTCACGCTGAACGCAAAAGTATGCCCATGTTCATCTTTAAAACTGAAAGCAGATTATAAATCTGACTCCCATAACCACTTCTTCATCTTGTTCTGTGTAAATTTGTTCAGCATTTCCACTCACTAAAAGAAGCCAGAAACTTTCAAAGGACCTACTACTTGTGAGGGTCTCGGCTTACACCTGCGTTGGTGTTATGCTGTGGGCTGTATTTAGAACTATGCTATCCCATGAAGTAATGTTTGATTTCTCGGGCAATATTTTGTGTCAAAACTGTAACTTTCTAAAGGAAGGAGTGAAATAGATTAACTCTGCTCTCCTATGCTTATAAACCCGTTTTTTCTTACTGTCTTAGTACAATGTTGGCAGGTTGCTGTAAGAGTGAAAGAAATGAACTACAGTGAAGCGCAACTGCAAAGCTGTTGCATACGGCATCACATACTGGGCTTGAGGATGAATTGTGGGTGAAAAAACTATCATATTAAAAAACCCCACCACCAACAGAGAGTGATACTAAAAATAGTGAACAGACTTGAGATGAGCTTTGGAACTAAAAAATCCATTTTACTGTTGCTTTTTAGCTTGAAAATAGTTTTCACTGTTTTTATAACACTTTGCCTGCTCTGTTTTGTTTGCGTAGCTTTCAGAGGCTCAAGACATGTTTGTAAGAAGTATTGAGACATGGAGCTAAGCCTAGAAATATATAGAAACTCTCCATGGTCAACATCCAATACAACTCGGGGGTCCAAGGTCCAGGGACCTGGCATACTTACCTTCGCAGGTGGCTTTACCTGTGCTGTCTCAAGGGAATACACCAAAAGTAGGTGGAGGACGAGGTGGACTTGCTGGTGGCAGGTGCTGCAGCACCACACATTGCAGTGCTGCAGGTGCTGTGGAGCCACCCCCAGGGCTGTGTGTGTCAGACGGTCCACAGCACATGAGCAGAATCGGACCTGGGGAAGTGCTCCCCAGGACTGTGCATCACTGCATGTAGTGACTCGGGGTTATTGTAAGTCGGTACAATTGTAGTGTAGCTAGAGGGTATTGTGGGTTGGATATTTTGGGTTCATTTTCAGCCTACAGCTTCTGTGAAAGGAGCTTGGGTTTCTTGGCCTTCTCCAACAGGCCAGAATATGTGGGAAGGAACACTAGGTTCTATTGCAATGTTTTGTTGTTCTGTTCAATACACTGACATTCAGTCTCAGGAAAAGCAATTTTGTGATCCTGCCTCCTTGGTTTTATTTAAAAGTCGGAATGAAAACCAAACTAAAACCCGTGGCTAAGGATGTTAGTAGTAGCTACAAGTTTTTGGTGTGAATGTGTGTTTTGCACAAGCAAATATATGACCTTTAAACATAATGAAATGGGGAAACTAGATTTTATTTCATTTAGTCTGATGTAACAATTTCAGTGTTATGCATTGCAAGGACATTTGCAACCCACCATTGAGAAACAGTAATGTGATGGATAAAGCACTGGACTGGGATTTTATTCTAGGCACAGCTGTAGACTTTCTACATCAATTTGTCCAAAAAAATTAACCAGCCCACTTAGCCAGGGCTTTCTTATCTGTGAAATGAGAATGATAATCCCACAATACCAGCCTCTGACAAATACCTGAATAGTACTCGTATTTACTAAACAGTTTCAGATTAATCTTTTCTCTTGTTCAGTTATTTCAAATAACAGCTGTCAAGAAAACCTGATCAAAGATACGAAAGCCGTTACTTTGCACACCTAATAAAAATTGGCTGACATAAGCTGGACTATTGAATGTCCCTGGATGAGAAAACAAAATAATTTGTTTAAATTATTGAACAACTGATTGCTAAAAGCATCATATGACAAAATATCTCTTGCTGACTTCATGATCACTGAAAATTTCTGCAGCAATCATAAAAGATTCTGCATCTTGGTTATATTCCTCATTAGTTTTGTTCATTAAGTAAGAGATATGAGGCTAAAATGAGACAATTTTATTGTTAAAACTGCAGTTTGATTTCCAAATATCTTTTTGTTTTGTTATGCGGCAAGCATTTTATGGATTGTTTGTTTGCTCATCATCTAATGAGCAGCAAAACATTCTGCAAAATGCCACAGAAGAAAACAACACGTACAAAGGATGAAGAAAGAAATAAAACAGTACATCCTATAAATTGAACAAAATAAATATAAGGTATCTATGCATGCTTTTTATTACAAGGTATCTATGCATGATTTTTATTACGTGTTTTCTTCCGTATTGCTCTGGGGGAAAAGAAATACTCTACATTTCTTCATGTGAATTAGGATAAGACACTGAACTCCAGAAGCTGCTTGGTACCATTCTTAATTCAGAAAAGCAAGGAGTGTCTTTTATTTCCACTTCTTGTTTTCATTTCCTTACAGCTATCTCCTGTGCATCACATATCAAATCTGTAGTGGTGCTCATTTGCAAGGAAAGTGCTACATGTGTGCACTGTGGTCTGATTGTGAAAGAGTTGCCTTCCTTCCTCTTTCTGGAGATCCCCAAGGCCGCATTTGTCTTACAGTCACTTTGCTATGAGTGTAATTAAATGTAAAGCACTTTGGGATGTTCAGCTGTATAAAGTATTGCTATTGAAATGCGAGTTGTTTTTCTGCAGAAAAACACAGAAGGAAAAAAACAAATAAACAGCAACAAAAAGCAAATGAAAAGGTTTCCAGGGATAAAAATGTGAACACTGTTAGATAAATAAAACATTAGAAAGAAAGGAAAATACTTCTGGAAAACAAATCAATAAGATTAAAAAAAAAAAAAAAGATTTATTTGGGAAAGTTGACAGGCTTGCAGAAATTTCTAGCTTACAAGGTATTTGCAGAGAGAAAATATGATGAATCAAGACACTATCATCAAAGTAAAAACCCTAGGTATTAAAATTTTAACTCCAGCTTGTAGAGAGTCCAGATCTTTTCCTCTGTGACATAAATTTGCACAGGCAGTAGGAGCTTCCAATTATGAAGTTTCCTCTGTATTTTACATCCTTGAAGATAATGTTTGTCCTTTCATAAAATGAGTGTGAGATTCTGTCCTTCCCAATTTATGACTTCTACATGACACATTAGGAACTGGAAATATTTATGAAAACAGAGAAAAAGTAAGGCTTAACAAGCTCATTTATTGACTGCAAAAGGACACTTCTGCCATGATGAAACAGTGACAGGGTTTTTCCTGAGTTATCATTTGGCTGTAGACTAGACCCTATGTATTCAACCTTCCAGGTAAATGTCCTGATCACAAGGCTGTAGAAGTATAGGCATAATCGTGTAATTTTTCTCTCTCTTGGTTCTGGTGGTTCATGTCCAATGCAACAGAATAGGGAGCTGCATGGAGGCCTCCCCTTCCAGCCCTTGCACTGCTAAGTAGGCAGTTGGAGAACAAGTATCACCACTCCTCTTTGCTCTTTTTGGAAAGGGTACCTATGTCTAAAACCAGGGATACTTATCTGCTTC
Source organism: Dendrocincla tyrannina (assembly GCA_035047865.1). Taxonomy (NCBI): domain Eukaryota; kingdom Metazoa; phylum Chordata; class Aves; order Passeriformes; family Dendrocolaptidae; genus Dendrocincla; species Dendrocincla tyrannina. The sequence continues at coordinate 31,463,117 of JAWWMP010000116.1, read as the reverse complement.
TTCTTCCATCCTGGTTGCTTTAGGAGACTACAGCTCCTAAACATCCTTATAACCCTCCTCAGCAGAGGTTCCCATCCCCACAAGATCTTCTGAAGGGACTTCTGTGCTGGGGAGATGGAGAGCTAAGTATCAAGCAGAGCAGAGGCACATGTCTTCTGGCTCCAACTCTGCTGCTAAGGACCTTTTTTTTAAAAAAAAAACCCCAAAACAAACAACAACTTGAAAGTGTCTGGAAAGGAAGTGAAACTTGCCAAAAGAGTTTTGCTTCACTGGAGACCTGATGTTTGCTATATTCATATTTTCCAGATAACTTAGTAGCTCTGCCAAGTATCAGAAAATGTTCTTCATTAGATTTCTAGCTTTGTGTCAGCCTTCAACAATGGTTTCTCATGAAAATTTGTGTTCTGAAGGTCCTGGGTTTGCTTTAGCTTTTACAGCTTTCCATACTGGACTATATTAACTCCTCTTAAAATCTTCCACTGTGTCCATGCTGAATTGAAACTAATGGATTGATGGCTTTCTCTTTATAGAATGTTTGTGCTTCTCAGGTTTGGACTGTTATGTGTTGAATGCCAAGGAATAACAAAAGCGTGAATTACCTTTCAAATTTCCAGTTACTCCATGCACTTTTAGTTATTACTGGTAAAATGTCTCAAATGTGCCCGTTCACCTCATCTTAGAAGTTTAATTTGATGAAAACTTGATCCTCTCTCTGCTTTAAAGGATACATATCAACAAATGTTTCCATGCCAGGAGGACTTCAGAAAAAAAGACAAACCTTCAGACAAAGCTTCAGAGCAAGAAGCTGGATTACTCTTTCATATTGTACTACTCTTTCATGTTTTGCTTAAGCTTGCTAAATTCGGGCTAAAATGACTCACCTGACATTCGATAGTTAGCTTGAGTAATGTTATGCACTCCCACTTTTTTACTGGGTGTCTAAAATCATTTAGGTAAATTCTGAATGTTAGTTTTGTGTTTCCCCTTTGTTTGGAGAATCTGGTGTATTTGATTTCCTGAAACACTTATCTATAAACTGTTAAGAAATCAAGTCTCACATGGTTGCTTTGCTTCCACCCTAGACTGAAATTCAGTGGGACAATGGGAGAAAGCCTCAGCTGAGTCAAAATTAGAGAGAAAAAGAGACACACACTTGCACCATTGAAACCTGGATGCATAGAAGGTCATTTTTATGGTAGCTTTCTTGTTCGTGTGTTTCTAATAACCTTCTCATTTAATCTCATTGTGAATTAGGGGAGAAGATGTACTGCCATGAATACTAGTGCACGGTTTAAGCTCCAGCTTTCTTTATTACTTCCATTATCACAATGGATCTTCATTGGCCTGAATTGCTAACATTCTTATAGGAACGATAAGACTAAAATGGCTCTACCTGTCATTCAGTGATGTGTGAATCGACAATCAAATGATTGATCAATTTTCCTGTGCTTCAATAGCTTCTTTCAACCTGATTTACTGTATAAAATGCATCAGTTCCCGCTAAGTTTTCTAAGGGATAGGTAAAGTAAATTAGGCAATTAGACCTAATCTTAGATTTAAAAATTGAAAAACCATCAGCGTTTCTGTCTTACAAAGAAAATACATTTCAGAATCCGAAAATACAAAATCTCTTGCAAGGAAAAGGTATCCTTACAAAAGAAAACTCCTGTAGTTCTGACAGTCTGCCTGTGAACGGCTTTCATGAATTTCTAATATATTCTTCTTTTGTCCATTTTTTCAAAAAAAAACTTTGGACTCTAGAAGCTTTTAAGAAGGAGAAGTTTAGAAAGTGGAGCAATAGGAAGTGCTAAATATTTTATTAGTGATTTATGATAACATGCTTTTGCTTTATTCCTTTAATAGAAAAAAATCATGACAGTTAGCAGAATGATGAGGATTAATGTATGGAAATGTATTGCATGGCAGCCTCTGAGTAATGTATTTATAAACAGTTTCTTTCTTTAGAAAAAGAAACTATGTCAAAATAGATTACGAGAAAACTAGGAAATTATTGTAGTCAGAACAAACAGAATACACAGTCCATGAGTTTTTTTCTGTAACGTCTGCTGCATCCTGACTGAGATCATCCAGTCTTCACCTCGTTCTCTCTCTCACAGGAATGTCATTTTCTTTTTGTTCACCTCCTTGGTTTAAAGCAGAGTAAAGCAAGTGAACCTCTAAAGAATTTAATGTAGGAAAAATGCTATTTAAGTTAGGTTTCATCCCAAATCTACTTTTCAGTTTATTTACTCCTTTCTGCAGCTGTTGGTGACCCTGTACCCTTCATGGTCTACAGATAATCATTCACTTTTAAATACTAATGTGACCAGAGTGGTATGTTCTACATGACCTGTCAAAACTAAGAAACAATGAAGAGCTGCAGAAGGGGAAGAAAAAAAAAAAGACAAAAAAATACACACACACAAAGATAAAGGTAAAAAGTAGATAGAAAGAAGAGATAGAAACTGTGAGAAATAAAATTGAGGCAGACAAAGGCTGGGTAACCGTTTTGACAGGCTGACTGGAAGCCACTGTGCTTTATGCTGTGAGGGCTTCATCCAAGTTTCACTGGTGGCAGTAGAATGGCTTCAGCAGGCTTTGATTCAAACCTAATTCAGCCAATTTATTGAATGATTTCTTCATTTTTGTCACACCAGTCTTGTTGCTGAGCAGGGATGAGGAGGAAGGGGAGAAGGGGAGGCCAAAGGAAAGTTGACCACACAAATGTAATGTTGGAAGCATTAGGCTGCATGGGGTTGTTCAGCCTCCACAAAGAACCAAACTTATTCCCATGGAAACCAGTGTTCGAAGATGAATAAGTAGCCTGGCTCTCAGCAGCTCCTTTCCTTTTTTCTCTTTTCTTCTCTCTTGGGATGTTTTGTTGTTTTTGGTAAAGGGAAAGAAAGAGTCTCTTCACCTCCAAGCAGCTTGAGAAAAGACTGGCAACATTCATTCCACTAATAAGCTGGCAATTAATGCCAAAAGGAATGTCCTGGATATCTCAAAGAGATGTATTTTTCAACAGGAGCTAGTCAAGATGTTGATGAGGTGTGGTTTTTGGTTGTTATTGTTGTTTTGTTTTATTTAAATGGAAAGTACACTTTCTGGAAAAAGGGGGCTGCTAAACTGGTGTTGTAAGTCTGCCCTCACGTGTTGGATTTTAACTCTTCAGGAGAGAAAGCATAAGTAAGCTCAAAGAAATCCACCAGACATAGTGTGGCATCACCCAGTACAGACCCTCAGGTCTGCTTGTTTTTTTAATTTTGAGGTTTACATACTGACGTAGGCATACCAATGGGTTACACACAAAGGGAATACACAGAGGTATTCACTATCCATTTGATGCAGCAGATAATGGGTCATTATAATTCCTGCACTAAGTAGATAATGAATTCAAAGGGATGGTTACAGTGGTGTTGCTGATGGTATCAGTGTTATAATGTGTTACAGGTATTGACTGATATAAAAAGAGACAGCTAAAGGTTGGCTGAAAAGCAGCAGAATTATCAACTAACTTTCACTAGGTCAGGACGACACTCTCGGTCTCAGAAGTCTGAAGAAAATTGTTTGCATTTGGCTTCTTGTGAGGACAGCTTCTGAGAATAGGAAGTGCTGTAGGATTTGGCATCATATGGGAAATTTCCAGTGTGAGTCAGTAGGAATCTGTGGTTAGATGGGGCACAAGTGGTTCTGCAGGCTTTGGAACTAAGGAAGTGAGGTCTCCTGCAGGCTTGCACCTGCAGCCAGCTGACTCTGGTGTCTCTGAAAGCGTCAGTGCTCACTGAACTTTTGGTGTCATAAGTATCTACAGAAGAGCTTTTCCATCCAAAGGAGGATCTCTTCTGTGTGGATCCTCTGATAACTAAATGATGATTTCATGCTGTAGCCTTTCCTTTAGCAGGGAATAAATTTTGTTTGCTATTCTTTTCCCCTCTCCAGACATCTGTTTCAGTAAAACTTAGAGCAACATAATTGTCTGCCCCTCTATTCCACTTGGCTGATGTCAGTCAGTAGGCTCAAAATTATTAGGGAAACCAGCCAGACAAGATGACTCGCTAAGGCTCATTTCCTTAGGAAACTTGGCTTAAAAGTTAATATTAGCAATAACTACAGAATTGGAGCTACCATTGGGGAATGCAGCATGGCACAGAAGCTTTGTATGCCCTAATACTCTGGTGTGTTGCTCCTTTGTACTTTTGCTGTAAACTTTGTCCTGGGCCCTGTTAGGAAACAAACTTTCCTCCAGCTGCTGTGTAGGTGAACAGTCATAGCAGTGTCCTCAGCAAAGGGAAGTTAGAGTCTCTTTGCTCCTTGCTTTACCTACAGGTGTTTTTGGGATTTGGACACCTGCTCACCAGAAACGGATGGAAACCACACATCCATTTAATCTGGATTTTCCCTGGACTTCTGCATATTTTGGATCTGCACTCAAATCAGCAGTTTGCAGTGGGTTTCATCTCCTATTACTGAGTAATTAATTTCCATACCAGTTTTTTAAGAAGTCTTCTAAAAGACCATGAATAGATGAGTGTCAATCTAGTTTAATATACCTATCTGGAGTCCTTATATTGTTTTTTTTTAATTTACTTTTTTAAAGATTGTTTTTGCTTTCTAGAGAATGATTCAGGGATGTGCAGTGTGAGGAATGTGTTTTCTGCTGCAATGAGTGGAAACCTGGGTCTCCATTTCTTCATTGCTGCCTAGGGTCTGCAGTTTTACCTGTACAGTGTTGTTCTTGCTATATATCCTCCCTTTTCTCCTTCCTCTTTCTCAGAACAGTCCTTAAGAAATTGCATTTATCTTTGCTGAACACTGAAATTATAATCTCTGAAAAAAAAAAAAAAAGAAAAGAAAAAGAAAGAAAAGAAAAGCATATTTTACAGCATTTTACAGCACACTCTTTCTTCTCCACTACATATGGTCTGTGATAGTTGCCTCACCGAAATCCCTTCAACTCCAAGTGTGTTTAGGAAGTTCCTTACTTACCAAGAAAGGCACATGGCCAAAGCTGCTAGTGCTGAGATTTTTACTGTGTGAATACAAAGTGGGATGATGGCAGTGTAACTGCTTTCCAGCATGAGCTCATCTTCAGTATTTTGTTTTATCCTGAGGCATTGGCCATTCTATTATCAGCCTCTCTGAAAGGAAGGAGTACACCCATGTCTTGTCGGTGTCTTCTTGTTTATGGTTTATATGTGGCTTAAAGTTCTGCAAGAAACAGTGCCATTTTACTGCCTGGTTTTACATTCTGCCTGTGATGTACTAATTATCAGGGTGTGTCAGAGCACTTATTTCCTGTCATAAACGAGGGCTGTTATCCAGGAATGAAATTTTGTTTGAGTAACGAAATGTGGATGTAACTGAGGACCATATTCTGATCCTGTTGATGGGAATGTTAGTTTTGTCTTCTCTGTGAGAGTCACCTCATGAAAGACAAGGCATTACTGTCTGCTTCTATTTTATTGCTTTTAAGAGCCATTTCCCCACAGTATTGTGAGCACTGGACACTTGTATACCTCAGCTTAGTACCTGGTGCAGCACTAGCATAGGATACTTAGTATGCTAGGGAGCCATATTCTTTGTGGATGTAAATTAGTGTAGCTCCTTTCACATCAGGGACAGCACACTGTTTTGTATTATGGGGAAATCTTGCTCTCAGCTTCAAGCTGCCATTTCCTCCTCCTTTTAGAAGGGAAAAAGCAAAGAATCTGCACTTTTAAACCATTCCTACTAAGAGAAGGATGGAAGGAAGGAAAGAAAACAATTTAGAGAGTGTGTAGTAGTTTCTTAGTTTCCTACTAGTAGCACACAGTTAATGCACATGACTTATTGAGAATACACTTGCACTCAGCCACACTCGCCTATGGCAAAGGAGATAGCAAAGTGTTTCTGCTTATACCATCACATGCCTTCACTTGAACAGAGAAGCATAAGCAGGAACCAGATTCAAACGAAAAGGAAGGGTGAGCAGAGGGCAGTCTTCAGCTTGGCCAGGGCTCCTTAACACTGCTCAGCAACACTGGCTGTTGGGTACTTATGCATCATATATTTGAGGCTCATGTTGCTGCTGCTATCAGTGTTTCATACATTCATAGGCTGATGCTTATTTCTTTCTTCCCTGTGGAAGAGATGATAAAATTTAGAGACAAATGAAAAAGTTGGTCTTTTTAGCCAAATTCCAGCAGACAGCCCACATTGTTCAGAACATGTGTGATGTATTTACAGACATTTCTTGTTGTAAGAGCAGAATTCAACCCTGAACTCATTTACATGATTTAACATAAAGCCAGAATATCCCACTCTACTTTCATAGCACTAGAATGCATATTTTCATTTACAGGTCCAACTTTACTTACTGATATCCTCCCCCCTCTTATCCTCCTGAAAAAAAAAAAAAAAAAAGAATCATTTTCACCTTAAACTTCTATCTTAGCCTCTCGTCTTTACAAACTGAACTTTGACAATTTTCAAGGAAATAGATGGCTTTTCTTTTCCATATATCCCATAATTTATTGGATTCTCGCACCGGTCAAATGCCACATTTCCTCTCTCTGGGAACATGTCGCTGTTAATGCTGTTCATGTAACCCTTCTTCCCCTGTAACTAGAGAAAGAGATAAAGCTACAGGTGTCAGTTAATCCATGACTGTTTCTTTGATCTTTCCTAGATTTTTTTTTTAATTTGTAATGTTTCTTCCTAAGGGTTTTTCCTGTGTAACCTTACCTTCAAATAGAGCACTGTTTGTTTTGTTTTTCGTAGGCCTGGAGCCCCAATTCTGCTTGTGCACCCGTGAAAAATGGAAGTGATTCCCCTGATCTCGGCAGATCACGCTTTGTTTTAACCTCACCCACACAAAGAGTTTGGTCTCCCTGTCTCTCTTCAGAAATGAGATCCTTATTTATGAATAACCCTCCAAGGTGTGCTTCAAATCCACCTTTCATTTCAGAAAGCACGCGGATACTTTCCTGAATCAGGAATATAGCAAATGTTCACTTATATATAGAATATTCATTTTTTAACAGTACAATTTAATGATTAAAAATCAAAACCAGGTCTACTAAATAAAAAACATATCCTTTTTTTTTTCTGTGGAAGTGATATGTCCTTTGTCAGGGCTGGAACTCTTTCTAACTGATGTTGAGTAGCTGAAACAGAAGATGAGATTAGGAAGCTCACATTACTGGGAAGGCCATTCCTGGTGCTATTCAAGAGGCTGGACCTAGTCACCACTAGCTCTCTGTGCATCACTGAAATGCAAACAGTTGGGCTCATTTCTGAGCCTTCCAGCACACACATTCAGACATTTTTGTAGTAATAAATCTTAAAAAGTGCATTTTAAGAAGTAATGTCATTAGCCAGGGCTGGTATTTGCACAGCTTGATCTGGGCATCTAACCTGACCACTTTAATTTTTGATTCTGATCCTTCTTTCTCCCTCTGGTTCTTCTGTCTTTACTAAAAAAACTCTGCTGCCTGAGTGAAATGTTTGGACAGTGTTTAGGTTTCTAGAATAATTCAGTACCTGTGAGGTTCTCAAAAACTGAAAATATTTTGCATAGATCTTCTTTTTACCTATGCTTTCTTTTCTTTCCGTGTTGGAGCATTCATTTTGGGGCAGAGCCCAAACCATTTTATATCAGGCTTCCTTTTGCTGCAACTTGCAATGCCCTGCTGAAAATGCCCCTGGACAGTACTGCAGACACAGAAAAAGCCCCCTAGGCTCCCCCAGCCCCCAGTCCCATCTCCCTTACCCGCCCCCAGCCCCCCCAGCCTCTGTCCTTCCACAAGCCAGAAGGACCACACAGCACCTCCTGCCTCTACCTGCAGGAGACTTTGTAAGTTATATAAGTTGTATGGATGTGTTTCCTCATCTCAGCCTATTAAACTATAGTGTTTAAAATATTTCCTGTGACATCTTTTCGGAGGTACATTTTAAAAATATAAGGAGGATCCATGAGATTTCTGCTATGTTTATTCAATTCTCAACCCTCCAAACACTTGAGAATTCGAATTTTTCAGCTAGGCTTAATGAGGATGACTTGGAGAGAAGTTATGTGCATAACAGTCAAGGACAGGAGGCCTTGATATTATGCATATGGTGGTTATGGGGTTTTCAATATTAATGTTTATTACTGAACAGTCTGAAGGAGAACTCAGGCTGTACCTTTTCATCAGTGCTTGCTAGCACTTACCTTGCTGCAAAGGAACTCCTTGGGGGGTGTCTGGAATGTGAAAGCTTATTTGTGGAAGCACTGTGATCTGTCAGTGCAGATCTCAAGGCTCCACAGCAGCTACTCCAACCTCAAATCTTGCTAACAGCTAAAGATGCTACCTCTGTGTGGGTTTGTGCCACTAACCTCTAAGTTCTTCGATCAATGACTTTCCCCTTGCCTCATTTTCTAGTTAGTAGAATGGGGAAAATGACTTTGGATATTCAAAATGACCAACATGAAGCATCACCATGGGCTGTACTGTGATCCCTAACACAAAACACAAAGAAAATTGGTAAGAAAATTTGACTAGTCCCAGCTTGTTTGGATTTCAAAGGTTGGTTTGTGGTTTTTTTTTTGTTTTTCTTTTTCTCTTGAGTTGTGTTTGACCCTCTTTTTCTTGAAGCATGTGAGAAGGCCAATTTGCTTGTGGCCTTAGCAGTTTTGGGCAATGGGACTGCAGGAAGGACTGCTGGCCTCATACTGGAGACCTGAAGAAGACAGGTTCCCATAGAGCTATGGAGGGAAATTGTTCCAATAGTTTGGCAAAGATACACATGAGTAT